>CM048845.1:77834532-78537032 GCA_026545225.1 Cornus controversa
TTGTTGTTTCCTCTTCTCACTTTCAAGGAACTCAGTTGGGTATTATGAGTTCAGTTTATCTTTTATCCTTTTTTTTGTGTGTGTGTGATAAAACTTCTATTTTACTACTGAAAAAGTATTGCGTACCAAAAAATAAAAAATGAAAAAGTATTATCTATGCATAAAAATAAAAAAAAAATAAAAAAATTCTTAAGCTTGCACTTCCGGAAATCAATGGTTAAGATAGTCCATGCATGCAACTTCAAGGAAAATACAGCTACGTTATTGTGAAAAATTAAACTGCAGTTTGAACTTTGACCATGTGTTTAGAATTCATAGTATTAATTAATAGAATAATATCAATTAAAATGTAGAAATAAAACTAAACTATAGACATTAACCAAAAATATTAACTATAGATCTCACTAGGCAATCATATTTTGCACAGGTAGAGAGGGAGAGTAAAAGCAAACAAATTTTATATCATATGAGAGTGGCGAGAAGGAGAATGAGAGTGACACTCGTTTAGAAGAATTATTTGAGTTACATTGCAATTTGGACAGCTTAGGTGTGGTTGAAGGGCAATGGACTGTCAATGATTCAAAGCTCAAGTTTCCAAGAATTGAAACTTGGGCCGGCCCAATTTCAACACAAACTTGATGTGAATACCAACATAAGGAGTAAGGAGTCTAAGGACTATTCTACACTCCTTCCCTAACTCACTTTCTAGGAACACTAAAAGAGATTTACATTAATTAGGATATTTTAAGTTTTCTTCATTTTTAAAATTATTTCCAACTTCAACTCCAACTCCAACTGAGAGATATGAATACCGTACTAGAGCACATGAAAAATATTTTATTCCATTTTTACTGTTCCATCACTTCATTCAATGGCTAAATTGCATAAGTTTTTCAGTTTAAAACGCACATATATAAGTGCATTGGTGAGAAGAAAAAAATTATTTGTATATAAGATAAAAGAAACAAAGATGCCGATCAAAATTTACATAGAATGAAATGACAAAAAAAAATTTTTTTAAAAAGAATGCTTAGAAAAGTTGGAAGCCATGAGGGTTATCAATCCTAAGGTGAAAGAAAAAGTTTTGTTGGTTCCATTATAGCCCACTAACCTTTTCAATGCTAATGATAAAATTTCTAACCCTTTTTTTGTGTGGATAATTAAAATTCTAACTTATATATATATATTACAAAGGGTAAATTACTCTGTCGTTCCTTGATGTTTACCTTTATTACTAAGACAAATTGAAGTTTTCGAATAATAACTCTAACACCAGGGTTGTGTCAGAGTTAACAACAGTTGAAAATGTTAGCTTTAATTGTGAATTTATCAAAGTACCCTTAATTTTTACACAACAATATAATTTGTCATTAGGGCAATTTTGACATTTTAATTTTTTTATTTAATCGAATTTTAACTTAAATAACGGTCAACTAACGACGTGAGTGATCATGATAAAATTAACCAAACTTCAGGAGACGTTCATCGAACTTTTTCACCTAATTTAATTTGAGTAATAAAGATAAACCTTGGGAAAGGTGAGACTAATTTACCATATTACAAAACAAAATCAAATATTCCAAAAAGACATCTTCAAAGTGCAACTGAATAGACAGGGAGCAATGAAGAAATGTGTTGTAATTATTTTGGCCAATTCAAAATTAGTTTAGAAAACAGATAGAATGATCAATACATTATATTATATATATCATAATTGATCTGTTGATGTTCCTCAAGTGCACTTTCTTTTGTTAAAGAGAAATAATATACATAATTGACCATCCAACAACAGAAACCACCAGTTGTGTTATTTAATTTATTGTGTGAAAATTACACATAGTTATATACTTCTTTCCCCCATAAGCATAGCTATTCAATTCAACTCAACAAAGTCTTGTCATCATACACTCTGTCGTTAACTTCTCATCAGCCCTGCAATAATCACCGCTCAACACATTAGACTCATCCACAACATTGAAAAGGGTAAAATATATATATATATATATATATATATACACACACACACACACACAATTACTGTAAAAGTTTAAGAAGAAAAAAATTAAGAGAAAAATTAAAACAAGGAGAAACAATGAAATTGAATCTATAAACATTTGGAGAATTCTCAAACTATATAAAAATAATGTGAACTATGCTTCTACAAGATATGAATATTATAATTAAATTGAACTTATATATATATATATATATATATATACCTTTCTTCTCTTTGTTAACTCTAATTATCTTGAGCATAGAAGTCAAGAATCTCTCTGAGATTGAGCTGAAACAATGAAGAACAATCATTGTGCACCAACCACAACATGTGCTCAAACAAAATTACATCCACATCCACAAAAATCACTCGTTTTGCTCCATCTGCATCAATTCTTCCCTTATTTTCTTTCTTCAACATATCAATCAAAACCCGAAATGGGTTTTCTTCTAAAACAAATGGATCCACCAAAAACTCCCTCTTCTCTTTCCCAACCACAACGGTCACCGGATCATGTGAATCACAAAAAACATCATCGGATAGATGCCGGTAACGCAGCCGAGAGCCGGAGCACCGCCTTTTTAGTATTGAAACCGGCAAGCAGACTAAACAGTCCATTAGAAATGTTATACCAAGACTATGTGAAACAATGAATTTCGATGTTGATGAATATATATATATATATATATATATATATATATATATATATATATATATATATATGAGCTTATATATATAATATGTTTTTCTATGTGGGGTTTTTTTTGGTTTTGTATAACTATGTGTGTTTGCTTTGTTTGGGGAGTGAAACAGAGGGTTCTTATAAGGAAGAGCGTGTTGGGTTGTGCCTGTGATTGAATTGGCCAGCTGCTAACGGCTAATGAGTTAGAGGGTGTAACAAAAAAGTATATTTATATATATATATATATATATATGCATAAATATGTAATTTATTGGTCTCAATTATACGTGGAGTTATGGTGTCCTTTCTGCGAAATAGCCGTTGGAGTGAGAGAGACTCTTTAATTGGTAGTAGGAAATTAGGAATTGGAATATGACAGCCATTATTAGGTGATTAAGCACTGACTTCCACGTAGATTACCCAAAAGCGCGTGGATAGTTGTACGCTTGTCGACTACTTTTTTTATTCTGCATATAATGTTGTGTATATATATTTATACATATATTTATATTATATTTTGGTGAAATTTATGAATCAATAAATTTAATTGAGTAAATATATAACTCCAGTTAAATTCTCTTGAACCCACTGACACAAGTTTTAAACAATGGACCAACCCAATCAAATTAATTATAGCACTTGGATCCTCTTTGGATGAATAGGACTTACATGTTACCAACATGTTTTGACAATCGTTTTTACTTCTTATTTTTGTTGTTAATTGAGAAGAAAATAAAGCAAAACAAAACAACATATTTAGTAATATTTATTATATTTTGCACAATAACACCACATTTAATTCAGAAAAAAAATGCCCACATCTTAAACACTTGTTTTCGCTACAATCATCCAAATATATATTTTTTTAATATTTTTTTTCTCTGAAAAATTGTGCAACGGATCTAGTTACTAAAATGTTTTCGTCTCAAAATAAATCACAACACAATAAAAATAATTTTTTTTTTGCTTCATATAAAATAAAAAATAAAAAAACAGTTGCCAAACAGTAGTCGTTGTGAAACGTTCAATAAATGAATAAATACTCAGCAATAAAATTACAAAAATAAAAAAATAGCCTTTTATTCTGGTTAATTAAGTCAACTTTAAAAGTCTTTAATACATAGATCCGTGTTGCAAAATCAGTACCTAACATATCACAAGTTGTAATTTTATACACAAACTTTATCGTAAAACATATAAAAAATTTCAACATTTTTTTTATCACGATTGCTGATTTGTTAAGTTGAAGGTTTGGTAGATAAAGAAATAGGCTTGTTTGTATTAGAAGCGTAGAGGTAGTAAGTATACGTAGCCGTCTAGTCTTGGCGGTGTGTCACTCGAGAGTTGAGTTCAGTTTTTCTACGCGCTATTTGCAATTTGTCGGTGACGCTGGACGTGTATCCCTTGCGTGTGTCAACAGCGTTCTCTCTCTCTCGTATCACCGTCAATTCCCTTTGGCCCTCTCTCTCTCTCTCTCTCTCTATATATATATATAGATATAATGCTTTTTTTTTTTTTATAAGTATATTTATAAATAGTTAGACAAAATTAAGTGTCCAAGTACCTATTAATACAATAAAAGCCATAAGGTAGATAAAACACTTGGACTACAACACACATTAAGTGTCCTAACAGCCTATTAATACAATAAAAGCGATAGGGTAAAAGATGCAATCTTTCATTATATTTGGCATTATTTGATTAAGAGGTCTTTTGGGTCCAATTATAAATTTGGATTAAACTATCACATCTTTAAATGATATATGTGATTTGTGAATAATTGCACATATTCAAAATTTTGTATATCAAAAATTACTACATCACAAAGGTTTTTCATTTTCAAATAAATAAAAATAAAATAGAAACTATAGATATTGAAATTTTTATCCTTTATAACAGTTCGGATAACAAAAAGAAGGGGAAGAAAGCTCTAATGGTATATTCGGTTGCATAGAATTGAAATTAGAAAAAAATTAGTTTAAACTTTAAACTAAATTTTCTCTAATTCCAATTCTGAAGCACCAATTTCGTAAAACCGAACATAAAGCAAATGATTCAGTTTTCTAAAACAGAGAAAAGTAGAGAATCTTTTCACGGACTAATCATTTTCAAAAAAATTCTACAATGATAGTCCTATAACTGTTTTTTTGTACAATTTCATCTTAATCAAATACAGTATAAGATATGTGGAATAATAGGTATATTATTGTCAAATTCAAATAGCTTAAATCAGAACTCCAACTTAAAACTTACAAACACAGGTGAAGTCTATGAAGTGTCAACCTGTAAAGCTTATATCATAGCATTTCAAGACAGACACGAAACAATTTGTTGTTATCTCTGTCAAATTCCAAGAGCAAATTCCCATACACAGTAATGTTAATGCTCTTAGTTTATCACAGAAAAACAATTACTTATTGGAATAACCTGCGGTATTAAAAAGACAAAAGAGAATAGCTTAAAGACTCATCCCTGAATCATATTTTTTCCTATTCTCTTGTTTCCCTCTGTGTCATCCACTACCTTTGAAGCCTATGAAAACCAAAATCATGCTAGTTAAAGAAGCTAACACCTTCCACAATTCCTCATCGGATGATTACTTGAGATAGGTTTTCAATAGTGTGTGTGTGTATGTGTTTTCTCCAGAACATTCATACACATAAATCTGCAAGTATGTTTCTTATCATGTCTTAGCTCAGGCAATCCTTCATGTTTTTTGAAGCATTAATATGACAGAGCTAGTATGCTTCGGCTTGGCGCCAAATGGCATCTGTTCCTGCTCCAACATGGAAGGTTGAGAGCTCAATCCTCATTGGGACAATAGTGGTGGGTGCCCGTGTCCTAATGGAACGCTCTACTGAAGACTTCAGTATAATTCATAATTCCTAAAACAAGTTTACATATAATATCAGGTCTAGTAACATCAAACAAGATACTCGAGCAAAATCTAAATCAAAATATCCTAAGAGATGGGCATGGTGTAGAAAATCATGCCCTCTGCTGAAATAACATGTCTAAAAAGCTGGGCGAGGAGAAAGGAAAAAGAAAGAAAATGTGAACCAACTCAAAATAAAAAAGGTAAAAGTCATCGGGTCTAGAAGAGAAAAGAAGAGCCCCTATAAATTATCTATTACTATCCGCAATCAACCTGTAACTCCATGAGAGCATCAACTAAGAAAATATCCTAAACAATTGTGTTGTCAATTGGGAAGCAACTTTACCGTGGAGTTTGCCAGCCCATGTTTGAATACATTGGCATACCATGAATGGGTTGGCTAGCATTGTTATAGAGTCCTGGACCCCCCTGGTTAAGAGGACTGCTATTGTTCTCATCAGATGACTCACTTGAGGGTCCTTGGGAGGGAGCACTTGCTGCTGCGACTGGCGCACCAAAATTCAAGATATTGAGTGGTGGTGTTGAAGAAAGACCGGATTTTAATTTTTTTCTGTCTTCAACAAAGCTACCCACAATTACCTGGTAGTACATAAAATTATTCAGAATTAAGGTAAAATGAAGAAATGCAAATAGATCCTTAACAATTAACACTTGTCCAGATTTTTTTGCACTTAGCATGTGTAAAATCTACAATTATCTAAAATGCACAGGTGTATATTTAGTTTCAAATTGACGTGTGAGCGCACACATACACACACATACAAACCAAGAGGAAGAAAGAGAACAGCAGAATCAAGACCTGAACTGATGTTGCTGCCACTAGCATTCCCTCAACTCCACCACCCAAAACTCGACCATCTGGCCCTGCCAAGGACACACTAAGACTACCTGTTCGGCTGAGGTTGCCATTATTTTCTGACAGCAAGAGGGAGCCTGATAAAGAGATAATCTCAAATCGTCCCTGTAATGAAAATATCCTCATTATGCATATATCAATTAATCTTTTGATTAATAAATTGGAAAATATACTTGATTATGTGAAGTTGGTAGAAATTTCACATTAAAATAGGCCTAGATGACCACTTGATTACTCAGCATGGGATTGCAGCTCACACATGTCACAAGTAAAATGGTGAGACATGAGCTGCTATTCGCAATATGGTCTCCAAGTGTCCAGAGTGAAAGGTATTGTAATAAAGTCCAGCATAGAAATAGAGGGTTAGAAGAGAAGTTTCCTTTTGAAGTGAGAAAGATTATCCTGAAGAGAGGAAAGGTTAAAGGGGCACAACCCAGTGAGCTTGACTGTTTCACTACATTTCTTGAGTTTATGGTATAAATCAGAAAATCAATGGAGACGCGAAAGGCTTCTAATTCTCAATGAGTTCACTATTGACAATCCCCCAAAGTCATATGAACTTGAGCTTATCTAATCACCAGTTTCCTTGAGACCATCCCACGTCAGCTGGGTATAGTGTGTGCCATCTGACCTCTTTAAAGAAACTTGTGCATGAGTTTCAATAATTATGGCACCAATAATTAGTGTTAACAATTAGTCACTAAGTGCGCATAGTTCCCCAAAGTATTATGCAACAGCACCACTACAGTAACAAAAAATATGCTTAGTTTCAGAGATAAAAATTATAAACAAAAAAATTCATCAAATATGACTCAAATTAAAATGATTGAAACTTGAACTAAGGACCCTATTGTCTCAAACTAAAACGACTTCTTAATTGGCATGGGACAAAAGTGTCAATTTTTGGCTCCCAAAGAGGGGGCACGTCTTCCTTATCTCACACATATGAAACCACCCTCTACTGATTCATCCTTACTAGGCTTTCATTGCCCAACTAGATAAGGTATAGATCTAACTGCATCCTCGCAAAAAGGAACCCTAACAGCAACCACATCTCATACGTAAATAAAGGCAAAGGTTAGGTATGTACAAAATCCATCCCTCCAAGCGAGAAAGTCTACAATACCCCAGGGGGCATTTGACACGTGGTACCCCCTCTATACATTGCTCTCTATTTCTCTTGGAAAATGTTCAGTTTTCTATTATCAAGGATAATGAAGAGCAATGTATGGAGGGGGTACCACATGTCAAAATGCCCCCGGGGTATTGTAGAATTTCTCCCATCCAAGCACCCAAAATCTTCCAAATCCATGCTCAGTGATGGCCTCCTCTACAAATATGTATTAACCACACCAAAACCAACCCAAATCATCATAAATTTCTTTTGGTTTGGCTTATTTGATTTGCAACGTTAGCTAGTAGCTATATCCATGCCCTGCACAGCCACCCTCATGCCTTTTAACACCTTTAACTGGCACCAACTCCAATTTCTCAGACACCTTACATATTTTCCACCCGCTTCAATCAGGAAGCTTTTAATAGATTACCTAATGAGCTCTACTATATTTTGAAATTATATTTACTTTTCAATCAAAATCCTTCCAGGTCAAAGTCAGTACGGAACATGTAATTATTGTGTGCCCAGAACTCTACTCTTTAAGATCACTTATAAGAATGAGAACAATGGAGAAAAGAATATCTGCTGATAAAGTAAAATTGCAAGTGAAATTAAATGACAACTATAAATCCAATTTTTTCACCTTTTTGTGAAGCTAAAGAAACCCTCATTCTGAGTCTACCATGACTTACTAGTTAACTATATCTGATGGACAACTACCACAACACTTGAACTATACCAGAAATCAAAACTTATGCTTGCACACTATTTGAAAGAAGTGACCCTCATTTGAACCGATACAAATTTTGGGGAGAACACAAACCAAATAAAAGTTAACTTGCAGATTTCTAGTATTTAATGTTGACTGTTTTACGCAGATTTGAAATGTCTTACAGTTCTAAAGCCCTCAGAGAACCAACATGTCAATTCCTCCAGGTTATCCTTTGCTAGCCAGACCCCCAAAAAGCCCCAAAAACAATTGCAAAGAACCCCCGAGATATGTACAAAAAAATTTTTTAAAAGGCGTGGCAAACAATGTTATAGAACAACACAAGTGCTTCACATCAATTAAAATCTTTATATAAAAAATTTTTAAAAATGAAAGTGTACTCAATCTAATTAAAAAAAACTCATTCTATTAATCACATCTGCAGATTGTTCAAGCAAAAATCAGTCAAAAGCTTTATCAGTTTAAACAAATGCCAAGTCAAAATGACTGGTGCTTTTGTTTGATACCAATTCCATAGAATGCAGTGTTGCAGGAAAATCCCTAAAAGAAAATGAATCTCTATAAGAACTGTTTCTTATAAGCAAAGATTTGTGGGTACCTAAGCCCAACTTTCCCAATATTGCTGAGGTGGCAACATCACTGTACCACATAATGCCAAGGCGGAACACTTATGGCATCTTCAAGTAGCCATGAGGTTTCTCTACAGGAGTTCGTGTGACTCTCCTGTATCAAGACACATGACAGTCCCCAAATAAATTCTCCAAATGGTTAGCCAAAAAATTAGATGTTATCACCAATCTCCAGTTGACATGTGGAAACCATAAGACACGTGGTCCTTTCTAAATAGGACATGTGCTAGGTCCCCATAGAGCTCCAGAAGAGACCAAGTCCTATAACTTCAAGCAATTAACAGAAGCAGTGTTATCCCCACCACTGCGAACCTTACAGCCAACATCAACATCTTAATAGCAGCATAGTTGGCTTTCTAGATCAACTTCCCCACATAAGAATCCATCCCTCAATGTCTACGCTAGGTTTGGCTGCTCACTTTGCCAAAAATGCAGTTGGTCTTCTCCATGGACAAACACTGCTGCCTTCTTCACAGGCATACTCCAATGAAATATGGTTGCAGTTGCACACTTCTCTGACTGCACAATGCGTCCCCTCCTCAGACAAACCCCTCAAGAAAAGATGCTTCATTTCAGAGAGCATCTCGATATACCCAGTGCACTGCCTGTGCAGGAAGCAGAACTCAATAGGCTTCCATCCACTTCTCGTTGTGCTGCTATCGAAATGGCCCACCTCCCTATCATGTCACAGTCTGTTGAGAGCCTGAGATCCCAGGGTACTTGACTTGGTGGCTGATGTACTCAGTGACCTTTTCCTAAGTTTAAACCTTGACCTATCTTAAAGAAAGTGAAACACCACATGATTTTCAAATGACATGTGTCATACTAATTTGGCAATAACTTATTAATCCATACTTATGGAGGTCCGGGTTTGAAACATGGAAACAGCCTCTCTGCATGCAGAGGTAAGACTACGTATATCTGATCCTCCCCAGACCCTGCAATGGCTAGAGCTTCGTGCACTAGGTTTGCCCTTTTATTTTTATTTTTTATTAATCCATACTTATCATACATTTGCAAAGTTTCACGGACTTTATTGACATGTAGAAGCACCCCATTGGACCACAATGGTGTCTTGCCAAGAACACGTGGCTGCCTTTTTTCTTTTTCCTGGGCAACACGTGGCGGCCTTAGCAACAACCTAATACCAAAATGCTAACCTTAAATGTCGTATTGCCACCTGTATGGCAGAATTACTGCCTCCCTACCGTGTCTTACTGGAACCCTTCCCAACACCCAAAAAAAGGGACCTCCATTTAACATGGCGGCATCTCATCAAACACCCACATTGCTATAAGCATCACCTTACCCTCACACATGTAATATAACTACAATCTAATCTACATTTAATGAGGAAAGTAAAACCTCAAGTACGACCTTCAGGTAGTATATTCAATTATAGAGCCCCATAGAACATTGAGGATGCCAAAAACAAATCTCTACCTCTCAGAGCTTGGACCAATCCTCAAGGGCAAGGTATTGATCTCGTGAGACTAGTGATCTCCTTCCCTCTCTATCTTTCTCTCACAAACACATATACAAGTTAGCCTTGATTTTTACCCAACCCAATCCACTTGGAACCTCCACCATCTCACTTATGATACCTCCATTCTGATTATCTTACATGTGATACCTCCATAGATATTCAAAATTTTACAATTACTTCAAGAAGAAACAAAGACATTGCTAAAGCTATTAAGTGTTGGCATGATCTCCAAAAGGAAAAATGTGGTTAATGGTCAATTCTCATGTAATAGATAAGAAACATTCCAAACAAAGTTGTGTAACCCCGAAGACATCTCTCTCCATATTTAGAAAATATATTAGTTGTTAATAGAGATGACTATGGAAGCTCTAATCAGAAAATTTTCATGACTCCTTGCTCCCAGAAAAGCGTATACGGTACAAGTCTACTGAACATGGAAATTAAATAAAAACAATAGAGCTAATGATAATATTAAATGTTAAAGTTTATACACATCCCTTTTCATACAAACCTCATACGTCACAGTGCCACTAGACATTGTTGGTTGGCGAAGGGTGACACTGTGGACGGCACCATTTGCTGAGAGAATACATACAGTACGTGGTCCTTGTTGCGAAAATTCCATAATTTTCGATGCTATATCCTGTAAACCAAAAGAGCACCCAAATAAGAAGGCACATTACATTTTGGACAATACCTCCAGTAAAACCTAAACTATACCGCCACCCTGGTGCAAAAGGTAAAAATAAATAAATAAAATCTCAAAGAGATATATATATACATATATACACACACACATATATACACACACACACACACACACACACACACATATATATAGAAATACAATTTTAAACTTAAAATAGAAAAAAAAATAAAACATACAAGCAAGGATAAGAAACTGACTTATTTCGTCGCAACATAATTCTACATGACCAAAATAAAAAATAATAATTAAACAACGAAAACACAATCATTGGGTTACAAATTCCAATCGCATGACACTGTGCTCTATACTATTAAAAGGTCGTATCATGATGCGGAAGTCTCACGTACGGTTCCCTGAGAAGGGAGTGGCTACCTACTGGAGCTTCGACCAACCTATATTGTTACTTCAACAAGTTGCATGCACAATGAGGAAAATGGGCAAAAAGTCCTCACAACACAATTTTACACCAAGGAACAAAACAAATTTTAAACAAGAAAACTAGTGTTTATTTCAACATATTACATGATAATCCCTTCCATCTATCCTATTACACAATGCCAAAATGAGTAAAATAAGCTCCGCTTGTCCCCCAAATACCCACTATTAATATGTTCTGAGACTTTTTTAACTTCTGACAATAAAGCAGTAATTTGAAGTCATTTTATTGTTTCAACAAATTGCATTCTTCACCCATTTCTTCTCCAAAAATCAGGACTTGTTGTCTTCTCAATATATCAGATTTGGGTTTGGCTCCTCTTAGGTGAGCTACCTCAATAAGTTCCGAAAAGCATACCACTTTCAACCATTTTGGTGTAAATGAAATGAATTTGGGCTTCACCAATAGATGATACCATTGAGACGGTCAATTGAAAATGCTATTTGATTGAATACATTTTACCATGTGATTTGCATTATTTATTTGAAACACGCGCACATGTTTTGCCACTGATATTGATTAACGTGAAAACATCAATTCACAAGTAACCATTTCATGTGTGATATATTAAAAAGACCGATCAGAAAAAGGGCCACATCCCTTCTTTCTATTTTTCCTTTTACTAGGAACTCTTCAATATTTCCCATGATATTTCAATACTCTTCCTTTCTCTTCTCTCTTTTCCTACTTTGAATTCTCTAGTGGAAGTCACATCAGTTTCAAGAACCGTATTGGATATTACAAAATGCTGGTCAGGACAACACCCACACAAACCTAGTATTTATTCTTGTATTTTGAATTTCATTCCAAAAATGGGGCCAACCTTGAGCAGTTAAGCCAGATACCAAACTTAACACAGCACACAAAAAAGGCTAAAGTACAGATATCTGCAATCACAACACATCCTATAATAATATATATGTAAAGACTAGATATTGATTTATTTCTGTTGCTAGTAGAATAACTCGGGAGAATAAATAAAAAATAAAAATGATGTCAATTTTTCATATTACTCAATATCAGTTGAAGAAGCCTAACATAGTTGAATGAAAGCCATATTACCTCGCCAGGTTTGACCAATATAACATGCGGCGTAAAACCAACTCCAGATGATCCTGCCCACATAAAAGAACTCAAAATTCACTATCCATTCCTAAAAATATAGAACAAACTAAACATCAATGAATATAAGCAACCACAAGAACAATCAAAACACATCCAAGTACAACAAATTGGTATTATCAACCAAAATGGACAACCACTATAATGATTTAGGTATAATAAACAAATTAACTACTCTCAATAAAAATTAAAAGAATTTACTACAATGATCACCTAAAGCATCCAACTGTTTCTTTCCTGACCCCGCTGGCCTTCCCCTACTCCGTTTCCCCGACGACGGAGACGCAACAGTAGAATCTCCATGACCCACTGAGGACATAGGGGTAGAGGCCAAACCCAGGGCAATGTTACCGTCAGGTGAGTACTTCCTCGGCCGCCCTCTCTTTTTCCTTGCCGGGTCGACGCTGAACGCGCCTGGATTCAAACCAGAAGACTGCGATCCATTGCCGTACTGTGAGTTCAAAGAATCCAGAGTTGTTGATGGAGAAGTTACCAGAGAATTGAAGGGAAAACGAGGGTTTTGCATCATGGAATTGGGAGTGAGTCTGTTGTTGGGTAAGTTTGGAGTGTACGAGTTGGGTGGCCCCACCACCATTCCGTGGTGCGGAGGCGGCGGCTGCGGTGGTGGCACGGGGGATTCACGTGAACCCATTTTACAGATTGAATCTGAAAACAGATTCTGAGTTGGGTTTATGTTCTTCAAATGCAGGTCGGTGTTGGAGACTGTGAGAGCAGAATACAATGAGTGAAAAGCGGAGCTGAAAAATGTGTATGCGAGTGAGAGCGAGAGCGAGAGCGAGAGAGGAGAGAGAAATTTTAGAAGTACTTGGTGGCTGAAACTTAAAATTTTACACAGTTTTCAAAGACCGCAAATTTTAGTAGTACGACAAAAAAGATGGTTCTATCAAATTGAGTTTTTCAAATTCTACTTTTATAGAATAATTGTGTCATTGTAGACCAAAATTTTTAAACACAAATTTAAATGCAAGTAAATTTTTGCAACATTGGTAAAATTAACAAATGAATTGTGAATATCTACTTCAATTAAATTATCCAAATTAATTAAATAAGTGATTGCTTTAACAAAAAGGAGACTAGTTTTACAAAATTTGTTAGTCATACCATTTAATCAATTATTTTAGAATTTTTTTCTATCATATATTCTAATTACGGTAAACTATCAATCCCAATTGTTAGATTATGAAAGTTAATATCAATGATGACTATAGATAGCATGTCTCATTAAATCTATATATATTTTTGTCAATGATATCGTTTTATGATTTTCGTAGCACCTTCATTAATCACTAAATTGCATGATAGTCATACTTATACAGTCATCTCAATTATTAAGTTTTTGTCCACAATTAAGTGGTTATTGCTTGTCAATCTTTACTATTGATACCTAAAAAGTTCATTTATCAAATACAACAAATTAAAACTACACTTGCATTCAACACTTACATGTGCTCTACACTGAAGTTTCCAAAATAGCATAAATTTAGAGTCATTTGGGTTTGAATTCTATGAATATGAATTGATTTGGGCACCTTCGGATATATAGATTTGGAATAATATGGTTAAATGAGTAATTTAAAATTCATGTTAACAAAATAGTTTCTCCTACCTTTAATCAAATAACCCTTCTGAGTTTTGGGATTCCATCTTAATAAACCTTTTTCTTTAAACCCATATCCCTTCATTTATAAAAACCAGTCATTTATCCGAATGAAGGGCTTACATAATTTTTATTTACTTAAAATTGTTTTGCTGGGTTATGACACGACTACACGGCTGTATAAAATCAAAATAAAAAACCAAAAAATAAAATAATTATATATGCTAGGCTACGTTTGGTACGCTGAAATAAAATGAAATGGAATACTTAATTCCAACTTCTCATTTCCTTTCTCAATGTTTGGTAGACAACAACAAAGCAGGAATAACCATTGCCACAGAATGACCATTTTCACAAAATGTTGGATCCATTTCATCTTTCCAAGTTATCAAGATAAGACACATTCAAAAACAAATCCCTCTCACCAAACATAGTGTCTGAATAAGCAAAAGGAATAGCTGTAATTGCAATATTTTACAAGCAAAAAAAATGAATGATGATGTGATAATCAATTATGAAATTGCAAGTCGCTTTACAATTTTACTTTCGATTACACCAGTAAAACTCACTCAATTCCTCTTTCTTGTTCAGGACAAGTAGTGACAATATTTATGACAAGACGAAAATGAAAAATAAAAGGAATAAATAAAACACACAAAAACACAGAGAAAGCATCAGAAAAGAAAACTCATACTCTTCCAGTCCTCAAGAAGGATTAGCCTTTACAGCACAACTTGTCGAAACCAAATTTCTCTCCATATATTACCATTGACAGAACTGGAAAAGAAACAAGTTATGTCTCAAAGAATATAAGAACCTGCATCCTTATCCTGGAGATCTCCATACCTTCTCAAGGTCATTTATGCAATCATTTCTTCAACCCCGACACAATAGCTTCAAGATGTACACCATTATAACGACGAGTCCTCGAAAAAGATTTTGGAGCAGCATTCGTATGTCTCTCTAGCACCTAATCTCATAAGAACCAGCTTTGGTAATATAACGAACCCACTCAACTGTATTGTACCCACTCTTCTCCCATACCTGCAGAGAGCTTATAAAGTGAAGCTGCATTTACAATAGCTAAAAGGCTTATATACCACTAACTTCAGTAAATTTACCTTAAGAAAACGGACACGTAAACCAGATGCTGTAAACATAGGAACCTGAAAAGGCAAGAATATTTATTATTCTACTACACAAAAAAAAATGTCCATTTGCAATTTAGATACCGTAGCTATGTGACTCAATTACCTACATGAAAATGTTAAAAGACGCTATGAAGTTTAAATACTAACGAGGATTATATTTTACATCAAACTTGCTTCAACTTCTTATTTATTTTGTACCTATTTCCCTAAAAAAAAAGGAAATGATTGGTTCAATCTGTAGACAGCTTAGGGAGACTCAAAACAAATGGAACTAGTACAAATTCTTATAAGTCTTAAACCAACACAAGCCTGCAAAAATGTAATCGAATCAGACAACCTCTGTGCCATTATGCAGACAATCTTTTAGGCAAGTCAGAAAAGCTTGCCAAGGATTTGCATGAAACTACAGTTAGTCCCATTAAATCCTACAATTTCAGATTTAATTTTTGTAGGCAAGTCAGAAAAGCTTGCCAAGGATTTGCATGAAACTACAGTTAGTCCCCAATGAGTCCTACAATTTCAGATTTAATTTTTGTAGGCAAGTCAGAAAAGCTTGCCAAGAATTTGCATGGAACTTCAGTTAGTCCCATTAGATCCTACAATTTCAGATTTAATTTTTGTTTCACCAAGTATGAATAACAATAGCAAGTAGAAATAACACTATATATGATCTCCCTTGCTCATCCCAAAGGGTGTTTTTTCCCTATTAAATCTTTGGTTTGGGGGAAAGGAGGTTTTAAATAGAAGACAATATTTAAAATTAGAAAAAGAAAAAAAAAATAGGAGAGTACAAAACTCGAGTATGAACAGATCATAAGCTTTATTAGAAGAGCACAAGATCCAGGAACTAAGAACCCCAGATCCAAAAACCCTTTATTCTTGTTGGATCTAAAATTTCTCTTACTACCCACTTTGAAAACCTTGAAAAGAAAAGTAAGCCATTATTTTAATCATAATAAAGCGTCTAAAGATTTTTAAAACTCCTAATTCCAAAGAATCCAAACCCAAGACAAAATCAACATCCATGAAGAGGGAGCTTTTATGGGTGACTACACATACAGTAGCTGAGAGGTGGGCAACATTGCTTATTTAATGTGGGGTAGTTAAGATGATCAAGTTCCCCACTTGAGCGCTTTTCTATGAAATCTTTACTTGTTAAAAAAAAAAAAAAAAGCAAGAAAGCAAGAAAATGATCAAGGACCAGGCCAATGCATTCTATTCATTTCCATGAGACATCAGACAAGTGAACTACTATTGAATAAAACCATTTCAAACAAGTTGCCATATGCAATCACTTGGGCACCTGGAATTCCATCTGAATTGGTGGTCTAGTCCAAGACTTCTTTTCTGTAATCGTGGAAATCAACTCTATTTCCGCACTCAAGGTTGGCTCAGTTTGCCCAGGAAATTTTCTTATCCTACAAATTTCAAAGAATGTTACATAGATCAACAGCAGCACACTAAAATGAAAGACGAAGCATTGCAAACTGTAGCAAAAACAAATAGTAAAAGTAAAAAACTACTTCGTCATTTATAAGAAATAGTGGTCAAGTTATTCATGGAAGTTTATACACATCTGGCATGTGAAAAAATACAGGATATTAGGACATCTTTCGTAACTCCAGGTATTTTGCCAATGCATAAAATTAACATGCATCCATATTACCAACATGGACAATAAATGGATACGGTGATCAAGATTTAACCAGCATACTAATTTGCGAAAGCACAAGAGCTATTTGAATTAAAACATGGAAAATTAATATGAATGTCTAAAATAATGCTATGCATTGATACCAAATGAGTCTATTATCTTCAGTAATTAAAATTATGAAACAAAATATTCAGAAAATAAAAGAATTGTTTCATGCATATAATTTGATGGTATCCATTAGAATGTAAGGAACATTTTTAAATAAAGTGTGATTTAAAATTCTAAAAGTTACATGATCTGAAGAAAAAACTATTTATGAACTTGTACAAAAAATTTAAATAAATCTATATTATGCCGTTCGTATATGCTTATGACCGCTCTATGAAAAAATTGATGTCATGTTTCCATGAACTTCAACCTCTTATAAATACATTATACATACAAATATAAATGTTTGCATAGCGTCTCATCAGTAATATTATTTGATGACAATCTCCCTGTTAATGTTAATAAATTAATGCCTAAATGAGTGTCAAAGAAGTTCCCAGGCACAAATAGATATCATTGCACAAAACTCCATTTTCTGCCTTGCACCAGCACCTTGATCAGTTAACAAGAAAAGTTACACTTCCTCTGCAAATCCATGTTTCAATCAGACAAATATCAAGCATTCACCTTCCACGTGCAACATTACAGATCATAATATACTAAATATAGTGAAAATGGACTAAGTGATAAAATTGTGCAAAAGAACATATTCAAATACTCACTTCCAGACCAAGCAATCAATAGCTGCATTGTACTTTGCTCGACCTGATGTCACTTGAAAACTTGTTTTGGCCGTTTGTTTTGGTACAGGAATCTTAACAACAACTCCAAGCGCAAACATTTTAGCACCAAATACGCTTTTTACCTGAAAATTAAGTATTATTAAGATAAATGGATGGTATTAACATTTATAACCATTTCAAAATTAGATTAAGAGAACACCTTAACATTTACTTCCATGCGTGTCCGACCCAGTTCCTTAATAGTTGGCAATACCTTGAATGGAAGATTCACACCCTCGGTAATACGATACCTGAGGAAAGACAAATATAAGCACAAAGCCAGTCATCAAAATATCCACTTATGTATGTATATGCACCCAAGTATAAATGGGAAAAAGTATCCTCATTCAGGCACCACGAAGGAGGTAATACACACACAAAAGGTAGTTCTAAAACAGTTACAGTGAAACATACTAATTAAATATACAAGCGATGGAATATAGAAGAAATTAATGCAATGAACATGAACCTTCAATCTAGTGAAGTTATGAAACTAGATAGATTTAGAACAGAGGACTACATGTATATTACTTTTGATTCCAAGTGTTGGGTTAATAAATGCTGGCACTGGTAAAAATCGACGTCATAATATATCTCATTCTGAACGTCATGAACATTATCCACTCCAAACAAGTTTCATGAGAAAAAATTCTGAGGCATCTTCATCCATCTTTTCCAATAGTGAACAATGAAAAAGAAAAATAATAACAATTCACCTTCATCCATAATTTAAAATTGTTTATAGTTCAGCTATCATCAATAATGGAATGGTGTACACAAGTAACTTTTTACAAGTACATCCAGAATAGAAGAAAGATCGCTAAAGAAATTTGTCATTACATACTCTACTTTTGCTGATTTACAATAAATTACATCATGGCCTAAAAGTAGCTACATATATAAATGAGGAAGGGTTGTGAGCTTACTTCATCAATTCAAATTCACCATCTGGTGGCACAAAACTAACAGTCTTTTCCGAGTTAAACCTTGTCAAATTTACGCACTGATGGAATGTAACATCGTCGAGCTCAATAGTTTTCCCACTGCACGAGGTAGCATTGTGAAAGACTGACCAAAGCAAATACAAGGCAACCATCATGCAAAGACACAAACTAACAACACATGCATGGCCAAAGCACCTAAAGTTAACATTAGCAGATTAGTAGTGCAACTGCTCAACATAATGCAGAAACAACTATAATAAAGGAGAATTGCACATCCAGAAAATTCGAAAGAAAAAAAAAACACAAAAAAAGAAAAAGAAAAAGAAAAAAGAGTTATTGTGCCACTAGATATAAAAAGAAAAAGAGTTATTGTGACACTAGATATAAAAAATTTTAAAAAAATCAAATGGAAATGATTTTATCATATAAAAGAACAAAAGCAAAGTTTCTCAATAGAAATAACAAAATAAATCAAGCAACATATTTTGCAACTCATATTGATTTTGATGTTGATCTTTTACAGCAAGGATCACATATGAATTACACAATATAATCTTTAGTGCAACGAAGAAAGCATACAAAAAAAAAAAAGTAGATTATGATTTTGGAATCAAATTCAAAAATATCAAACTAAAACCCCAAAGAAGGCTGTTAAAAAAAAAAAGGGGACGAAGGTATAAAATTACAAATGGATCATACAATGATAGTTTCTACATTGAAGATTGTGATTTGATGAAAAATACAAGCAATGTTCAGAGGGCACGAGAATAAGTTACTACAAAGCCATTCTAGAAAACCATACATAAATAGATAATTGTTCATCTCACGAACAAATGTTAATAAAGTAAAGAACAAACACAGAACTAATCAAGAAGTATAAAAATAAAATAAAATAAAAACTGAAAATTATGAAAAATTACGAACAAATGAAATAAAAACCCTGAAGGGCCTCCAGAAGCTACCTCTTCGTGGGACGTGCTTTAACTTGTGACTCTTTCTCAAGCCCAATTTTATCGTTTAATCCCAACTTCAAATCCGGCATTCCAGAAAGGAAGCACTTCATAAGAATTTTCCCCGTTACATCACAACGCAGAACACTGCCTGTAATTCACAAAGTTGTTACTGAGCGACTAGATAGAAATACATCAAGCAAAATACATGAGCTCTGTTTACCACCTTTTGAAGACATAAGAAGATTAACACTTTCCACAATATCCAGAAACACCTGCTTAACAAATCAATGTTCAGACCAGCAGAAAAGCCATCCTCACCACCAAGGAGCAGAGGAGAAAAATAAGATACCTCGTTCTTTTTGTAAGCAAGGCCCTCTCTGCGCCAGCCAACAGCACCTGTAACTTGTAAAGTTGCATTTGGGACTGGTTTATCTGTAGGCTTTATATATAACAAATAAATTTACATATGCAGAAACAAGTTAGAAGAATTGTCCATATAATATTCAAAGGGAAGAAAAAATAAGATATCACATTTTTTTTTTAGGTAAATCAGATAATATTCATTAAACAGTATCAGAAAAAAAAAGTCTTAGGAAACAGTTGCTGCGTATCTCCAAATTACTATCTATGAAAAAAATATAATTACAAAACACATCTAACCTTGGATGAGAATGGCGACCGTACACCTTCCTGAGTAATGTAAAGCTTTAAAATTTCCGGAGAAAGATTTTGAGGATAACCAAAGTCCATGATCTCTGCGTTTTGAAAGTAAGTATGAAGGATATATGGAAATATATGGTGACCTTGATTCTGAAATCTAAAACTTGTTTTGCCTTTTCACCTTTTTCATATATGCAAGTGTGTGCATATCTTGTGTAGGTGACTGAGAAGAAAAAACTGATTCTATGCACACAATCGGCATAACAACAATCCAAAAATCAGACATTCTAGCTCCAAAAATGAAGATCATAGACTCCAGAAATAAATAAAGCATCAGATGACAGAAAGGGCAAGAAATGAGCAATAAAAGAGGGCAGAGGGCAGTGAACAAAATTATATACATGTGTGCATCCGTGTGTGTGTGTGTGTGTGAGAGAGAGAGAGAGAGAGAGAGAGAATGTGTTGATTTCAATGGCCCTAAAACAAAATCAGAAAGAAGATGAAAGAAAGAAGAATGAAGAATGATAACAAGGCAAGACTTACAGACTTTCATCATATGACAAACCATAATGCTGAAGATAAAATGTTTGCATATATGAAAATGAGCCTGTCTTAAGGGAAAAGCAATTCCATTTCTTGTTCTTTTTTTTCTTTTTTGATAAGTAAGGACACAGCAATTCTTACATTAAAGGAACCACTTCAACATTTGCATAAGCTAAACCTGAAATTATCATTGAAACTTACTTGACAACTTCATGATTAAGTTTATTTTTGATACTTGTAAATGAAGCTGTTTAAACATGCCTTTCAAAGAGCAATCCACTTTAGAGCACAGTGCAAATGAAAACATTAGCAACCATTCTACTAAATAATAGCAGAACAAAACCAAGCTATGTAATAAGCCAGTTGATGGGATTAGATTATGGGCAACTTATAACTTTAGGTTCCAAAGAAAGAAGAAAGATGGTAGAGCTTGTATGTGAAGAAGAGCCGGAATTGGCTTAGTTTAAGAAGTGATTGCTGGAACTTCAGAGAAGTGTGGCCTAGACTTCAGGAAAGCAACCTTTTCATGCTGTTTGGTGCCAAGGAGGAAAAAAAAAACTTACAGGCGAGGTTAGTTTGGGTTATTGAAGTAGGCTATGAAGTATCGGGGAAAAAAGAAAAGAAAAGAAAAAGAAGAAGGAATTATTGCAATGGAAATAGAAGTTTCGTCTGAAAATAAATTACCAAGAAGAAAAAAGAATATTTTAGGTATCACTCCTATAATTCACTAGCCATCACACCTAGGGTTAGAATTGCTAGAGCTGATATCAGTTAAATTGACAAAGTACATAATGAACTTTTTACTTGACTCCTACCTGGAAACTTAAAAACATTGACCAGTAAAACCCGTCTAAACACACTTAAGGCCATACATAGAGATGTAATAACCTGTCTACTAGCAAAATAGAACTAGCCAGTCACAAATAAAGCCATGTTAAAAGAACTTAGAGATTAATAAAGCCATGTTTAAGGCCATACATTGAGATGTAATAACCAGTCTACTAGCAAAATAGAACTAGCCAGTCACAAATAAAGCCATGTTTAAAGAACTTGGAGATTACCAAAATTCATGACTCCTAAAATGCAAGAAAACACACGTAAAACCAAATTAACATCTTATTCACTAAAAGAAAATGTTAAATAAGATTTGAGATGAGTCAAACTTGACCTTGAAACTAGATCAACTTGCAAACATTCTCACTTATTTATATTCACTCCTTTTAAGCCTCTCATAGACTCCATTAGGTTCCTTAAATTTTTTGTGCTTCATTTGATTAGATGAGTGAAGAGTGATTATCTTGAATTTTTCCAGACAATCAAGTTTCAGGCATTTCTATCCTATTTTGTATACTCCTTATCCAATTTAATACTTATTAATGCAGAATTAACTTTTAACAATAAACTCAAACACGCACTCCACAATGCAAGGATTTAAAACATGCCACATATCAACAGCATATAACTGTAATTAAATATATTTATATACTGAAAGACAATGTTAAGAGAAACAGATAGGGATATCCATTTCCATTAAAATAAATAACTTAACATACCATCCAACAGCTCATAAATCAAAACAAAATTATTACGAATGGCATCTTCATCAAAAGCCCCACCAAAATAAGATTTGAACAGTGCAACAGCCTGCATACAAAATTGAATAGTACACATCAATTAGTACCAAAATTAATAATCCTAGTATTGGTTATTAAAATGCATAGAAAAATTATTTGCCTACTATGAAAAGTGAGACTGAAAATTTCCTGGTGAATAAGGTTCCAAACATTCAATTTGGCTTATGCATGAAGTATAGCAGATTGCCAAAACAATACAATCTTCAATAAAAATTACTTGAAATTTCTTGGGGAAAAGTCTAAGCTGGATAAACAGTAAATCCTCATGCTTAAAAGAAGGATATCACCACCAAAAACAGATATGTTCAAAATAATTACTTAGACATAATGCGATTCTACCATCAAACTTCATTTTTCAATGAACAATTAATAGATTTATATATATATATGAAGCAAAGATAGAGACATGCTATGCATACACATCGCCATCCTTGTCTTATTCCCATATGAATGGGGTCGGCCACATGAATTCTATTTTTCCAATGTATTCTATTACAAGCCATCTCTCCTCTAATATTTAACTTTTTAAAATCATTTCTAATGATTTCATCCCATGTTAACTTCAGGCGCCCTCTCCGCCTCCTACTCTCTATGCAAATTAACCTTTCTCTTCTCACTGGAGCGCATCTATTGGTCTTCTATGCATGTGTCCATACCACCGAAGCCAACTCTCTCTAATCTTATCACTAATAGGTGCCCACACCTAATTTTCCTCTCACATTTTGGTTTGTAGCCCTATCTCTACTAGTGACTCCAATCATCCATCTTAACATCCTCATTTCCGCTACATGAATACGTTATTCTTGCTTTTTTTTTTTTTAAATCCCAACACTCTATGCCATATAACACAGTTGGCCTAATGACTCTTCTATAAAATTTTCCTTTTAGATTATATGGCATTCGTTTATCACACAAAACGCCACTAGCTTG
This sequence comes from Cornus controversa, assembly GCA_026545225.1. Taxonomy (NCBI): domain Eukaryota; kingdom Viridiplantae; phylum Streptophyta; class Magnoliopsida; order Cornales; family Cornaceae; genus Cornus; species Cornus controversa. Next base: position 77,858,109 of record CM048845.1, read on the forward strand.
CCTCCATTTTGTTCAGTCTACGCCAATCCTACTAGTTATATCACCATCTATCTAACCATCTTTTTGTATTAATGACCCTAAATATGGAAAGTGTGCACTTTGGAAAATTCTTTGATTTTGAAGTTTAATTATTACCTAATTAATATCCTGACTCTTGACTAAATTTGCATTCCATATATTCAGGAAATTCAAGGTATGCAAAACAAAAATTGAAGAGTCCAAGAAATCAGCAAAAGATTGACTGCTCATTATACCTTTAGTAAATCCCACGGCAAAAGTCTCCTTCAGATAAGAATTTTCAATTTTTTTCTTTCACATTTTTATAAAATCTCCTACCCCTCTCCTTCAAACTGTATCCAAAGGGCAGAAAATAGACTCAAAAGTATCCATCCACTTGGAACTCCCTTCTTGTATTTATCCCAATTCCAATCTTCCCCACAATATCAATCGAAAGTAAACTTAGACAACAGCCAACAAACCATGAAAAGAGGAAACAAAAAACCCATAAGGTCCCAGCACCATATTACTATGCAAAATGAAGTATTCATAAAATCTCTCATATCCTTTCACATGATACATCTATCAGAAATCAATCAATTATGTCAACTGAAATGACTACTCCTCCACGTCCAAGGACAGCTGCATTCACCAGAACTTCAGAACAAGGAATGAAATATCAAAGCATGAATATAGCAACTGATATATCACAGTTGAAAAGATCTGATATCCGAGTTTTTCACCCAAAAAAGAAAAAGAAAAGGAAAACCTATAGCAAATATAGAAATTTAGAAAAAAAAATTCAAATTACAATGCATGTTTAACCAGCATACAGTGTATAGACCCAGGGGCAAAAATCGATTTTGAGACTATAATATTGAATGAATCTATAATTTTGAAAAATATCATAATATAATTCTTGCCAAATTTTCCTTTATAATAAACCAGCACTTCAAAACAACCCCTTAACAAAACTCTCATTCGTTTATTTTTTTTTTTCGTTACGAAGAACTGTCCACAAGCACCGTTTTAGCCAGACGCCTTTTAGACTCGTGGCTATAACGTAATCTCGGATATCTACGATCACCCGCAAACTACAGATATTGCTTATAACTGGACTCAAACTTGAGACCTCATCACCTCAAGGTAATAACCCTGAAACCCTGCCATCCGAGCAACCTTAACGAGTTAACTCTCTTATATTATTCCTCTAATATATTTCTTTTTAAAAAAATGGACAACTCCCATCAAATATCCTTTAATAACAAATAACAGTTTGATATAATGTCAACAACATTTCATCCCAACGGAGAGCTTTTATCCCTATTTAACTTCTGTTACAAGTCTATGACCTCTTCCTCCTCAGACAGTCTCTCAAACCAATCTGACTCCCTTGCATCAACAACTTCCAAGCTTAAAACATCAAAAAGGGTCTTCTATCCATCTCTTTTTTAAATACTATCTTGCACACCTCTAAGAACTCTTTCCAAGGATGTGGATATACTCATAATATTTGTTTTAAAGGGGCAAAATAGGATGAAAAAAAAAATCTTACACTTGTATTTGTAAGGGTGACTATGTCAGTATTTCCACTAGTTAATTCTAATCATGTTATTAAAATCCGCTAATCGCATAGTATGTGCACCCTTCGTGTTTGAAAAAAAAAACAACTTGCATGTTAGTTTATGAATGTTTTATATCTAATTATTGATGTTGTAAGAAGGGGGGTGGGGGGATAAAAAATAGTAGGTAGTTAAGATGCATTAGAAGAGGCATAACGAGCTGACAGGCATGAAAACCAGAAGAATATTGGAAGAGATGACAAAATAAATTTTCAAATGGTGCTGGAAGGATGTATGGTGTGGGGATTGATCCTTCAAATCCATCTATCCGCGTTTATTCCGAATAGTGGCACACAAGAATGGGTTGGTGGCTGATTGCTTTTCCTCCGTCAATGGGGGTTGGTTTGGGATGTTCAATTTGTGAGGCAGTTCCAGGATTGGGAATTGGGAGACATTGGTGACTTGGCTGTTTTGTATCGCCAGGAGGTGGGAGGAAATGAGGCTGACAGTTTGATTTGGATGGAGTCTAGACATGGTTTTTTTGACATGTGTTCCTTTTGAAGGCTATTTGGCCAACTAAGGCTCCTCTTAAGGTGGCTTTCTTCGGATGGACGGCAGTTTTAGGAAAGATTTCGACCATTGATAAACTGAGAAGGAGAGGTCGGATTACTGTTAACTGGTGCTGCATGTGCAAGGAAGACGAAGAGTCTGTTAGTCATCTTCTTATGCATTGTCTGGTGGCTCATGACTGCTGGGTTTTCTTTTTTGCTCTATTTGGTGTCCATTAGGTCATGCCAAAATCCCCAAAGAACATGCTCGAGGCTTGGAGGGGTTGTGTACTGAGGAGAGAAGTTCGAGATGATTGGAGAGTAGTGCCCCTTTGCCTATGGTGGGGGTTATGGCGTGAGTGGAACAGATGAATTTTTGAAGAAGTCGAGGTTCCGACTTGGGTGCTTAAATTCTCTATTCTTCATACATTATTTTTTTTGGGTACAGGGATGGAATTGTAAATCTGTGGGGGATTTCATGTCTTTTGTAGATTCTTTGTTTGCTTAGCAGACCTTCTTGGTCTGTTTTTGTTTTCGAGTTGCGCTCCCCTCTTGAGCATCTTTCAATGATACTTTACTCATCAAAAAAAAAAAATGGTGGTGTTCTGACTAGCAAACTACAACAAAAGAATATGAATTTCAATAATCTCATGTCTGTAATACACAAATAATCTAATAGTGCACAACATCATCATGATATAAGTAAAAGGAACACAACTTTCTAGTCAATGCTGAATATACGGATTTTAGTTTAAAACAGGCAAAGCTAAATCCATTAAAAAGCATAAGCAGCAAGAAGATGCTGACTACCTCAACAACAAACTTGAATGCACAAGCTACATTGGCATTGCTGCTAACAACAATCACAATGTAGACATTGCTTATTCTCATGTAGAAGAAAGAGCAACCTCCAATCTGCCGCACAGGACAGGTACCTAGTTCTTTTGTCTGCATTATATGTGTCCGGAAGGCATCCACCATATTTCCCCTAAAAAAATGATTTAAGTGTCAATAAAAAATAATAAATTACAGGACCTTCTGTAAAATAATTTTTAATAATAAAAAATGCAGCCATCAAGACAACAGAATGAATAGCATTAGTTTGTGTGGTGGGGATGACATGTGCATACCGAACAAACACTAACACGAAAGCTAGTATTGACACAAAGAAACATAGATAAAATTATAATGCGAAATAAATGCAAAAAATAACTTAGACACTAATAAAGGAAGTAGAGGCATGTTTTCCAGGAAAAAATATATTCAAAGTTCCAAAATAATTTCTTCAGAACATTATTAAAGCAACAACACAACCCCGTGGCGATATAGTGTTTAAGATCATTAGTGCCACTATACTTTTGATCTGAATGAGAAAGGCACAGCTAAGAATTCAAAGAACTGACATCTAGACTGCATTGAACAGAACTTGCTACGCAACATGAGATGACAGTAATGGGTCTCTACAAGTGTATGTTATGAAGAGGAAGGGCAAGATCATGTTGGTCCCACTAGTTAACCAACAAGACACGGCATATTAAGGTTTTTGCTTAAAGCCACCTGATATTTTGGCACTAAGATTTTCTTTACTTAAGAATACTTTTTGCCTAGGGGTAATTTTGTAATTCCATTTTTGTTCAGTGTCTAGGTTAGTAAGGTTTATGGGTTTTGTCAATTACTTTGCTTCTTACAGTAAGTTGTCTAAAGTTGCTTAAAATTTTTATTCTGAGTAGCTTAAGGCATAGTTTCGAAACTTGCCCGACCAGGCCGAGTTGGCTCAGACTCAGACCGATTCAGTCTAATAAAAATTAGGGTTAATTACAGGGTTTGCCAAAAGTTCCCATAGATAGAGAATTTGAATTTAGCTTTTACTGAGACTCCCAACATTTGCTCCGTCTTACAAAAACACCCCATGTTGTCACTTGCAAATGGTGTCAAAGCTCTAACACCATGTAAAATGACCCGAATACCCTTTGACTTTTTCTTCTCTCGGTATATATAGTTTATATATATATAAGATTTTTGAGAGCGAACTGATTGTGAAACAAACAATCCAATGAAGTTTACAAGAAAAGAGCAAATGTTCACTTCAAAACCCTCTCACGCCAATTGAAGTGAGCAGTTGCTCTTTTCTTGTTGAAGTAAACTAACAATTGCTCTTTTCTTGTAAACTAACATGCAACTTTTCTTGTTGGCAGGAACCGAAAGAAAAGTTGCAGAGCGTGCTGGGCATATTGCTCTTTTCACTTCAAAACGCTCTCACGCCGGTGCGCGTGGGCACAAGAGGTCATCTTCCTCCTTGCTTCAGATATGGCCAGCACGCTCTGCGTAAGACGGTTTTGAAGTGAAAAGAGCAACTTTCTTTCGGTTCCCACCAATTTTCAACACCAAATTCGGCCAACTAGCACCATCAATCCACCCTAAAACCTATATCATTCAACTCCCCATCCTCCAACCTATCTATTGGAACAAAAATCTTCCAAATCCATGGTCTATTGTGATCGTTCCCAGCAAGAAATTTTCTAGGGTTTTACACCTTTCAATCCTAAACACCTCAAATCCGCGTTCCACACTTCAGATTAATGCAATCGACCACAATACAACACCAGAGTCACCCCATGATTCAATCAATTCCTCCATATTCATATGATTATTTAAGTTGTATTGTGTTCATATGCATAAATATGTCCACTTTACCACAAATCCATTTCTCTCTCTCTAAAACCACAAGAAAATCTTTGTCTCTCATCAAAATGATTGGCCACAACAATGGTGGCCAACGGCTGGGCAAGGGTGGAGCAAAGCGGCATCGCAAGGTCTTCTGCAACAACATACAAGGCATCACCAAGCCGGCGATTCAAAAGATTATGTGTGTATGTGCATATATATATATATATATATATATATATATATATATACACCCAACTTCTCCCGAATGTCCAACTCCACCGATTGCTCTCCGATCTCGCTATTTGTGTAGGGCTTGCAATTGAGGCGATGGAGCCTGGGTTATACATATATATGAATACATGTATATATGTATATATATCTATCTCCAGGAACACATATATATACAGAATTAAGATTGGGAATTTGGTGGATACTACTCATTTGCATCCTTCAACCTAACCCATTGTCTAACTATACATTTACATATACATATTTGAGAGATTTGACGATGCAAAGTTCTTGACAATGGAGAGAGATGGAGACATGGGAAAGAGAGTGTTTTACGACCAGACCCTAATTATTAGGGACAGTTTCGTCTTTTGACATGTCTGATATTTTTTATTAAATTGCATTAAAAAATTAAGGGCATATATGACATTTCACACCATTTCTAACTCTGTTAGTGATGGATACCTGACATAGGTCTTAGTGAAAGCTAAAATCAAATTCTCTATCTATGTGGACTTTTGGCAAACCTTAGGGGGTCACTCTAATTAACCCTAAAAATTACTATTGTCTCGGTCGAGAGTTGACCGTGTCAGTCGAGACTTGGTCTGACTCAATCGACACGGCCAAATCTTGACAGAGACTTGGTTTTACTCGGCCGAAACGACTGAATCTCGGCCTGACTGGACCAAGACAAGCCATGATTTAAGGCCGGAATCTAAAAATCCTCTTTTTAGCTCCCCCTTCTCATTTTTTCCAAATCTTAATATCAAAATAGGGAAAAAACCAAGCCCTTACCCCATCACACAAAAGATTTAAAAATTAAGACACGGAAACTTGAGATTTTTTGGTAGATTTACATTCGAAGTATTTTAAACATAAAAGAATCAGAAAATTGATAGAATTCATTGATAAATATGAAAAAATATATTTAAAAATAAAAATAAGAAAATAAGTAAGAGTATATAATCTTTAATATATAAGATCTCCATATGCCAACTACCAATATACTAGTTTCCAATTTCTAAGTTATTAGTGTGTATTTTTGTGAATGTGACATTTTTTTGTTTGTTTTTCTAATGTGCATTTGTAGCCAAAAATATAGAGTGCAAAGTACACTTTAATACAGTCATACTATTGACAGCACCTTAAAATTTAATTTATAGGTCATTCCTCATATGAAATCACCTTTTGATATTCAATAAAATTCATTCAAAATAATAAAAACATACTTTTATTGAAATCTAGAATTAAAGCTTGTGTATCAATCGTTATTGAAATCTAGAATTAAAGCTTGTGTATCAATTCGATTTGATCATGTTTCTTAGTGTCGAAATTTTTTTACAACTGCAACAACCAATACCTGTTACATAATTCCTATTACAGGCAAGACCGCGATCATGTTTTAAAACCTTGGCTTAAGGCATCCTCTGCCGGTAAGAGTTTGAAAGTTCTATTGTTTTATATCTTGCAAAGAAAATTAAATAAGTTTGAATTCAGACACTCCATGATATTTTCCAGGCGAGTATCCTTCCAGACCTTGGTGATGATATAAAGTAAATCAGTTAATCTTCTCCCTTTCCCTCTCCCTCTCCCTCTAAAGTAACAGGCAAGCACCATGTCTCAACATAGACTGTAATATTAAACTTTCGTCAAAGATTATACTCTTTTTGCAGACATAATAATCACAATCAGCCTTTCAACCACATTAATCTTATCCCCACATCATAAAACCCTAACCTAATTGTGCCGAAATTTCAATCTCCAAACCCTTTTGAGTTTTCATTGATGTCCACTGATCCTAGCTTTTCCCCTTGATTTGACACAAAAATCAGCCCCTTTGATTTCACACCAAGATTAGCCTTACACCCCAACCAATGTAATCCTATATCCATCACAAACCTTAACTGGCCCTCTCAATCATAAACTCTGAAAAGCAAAGCCCTCGACCCCCATTGTCTCATTGTAGACAGTATTAACTCTAATTCTTTAAGGTTTGGCCTACATCATGAACCCACGGTCTCACATATTTCTGTTGGGCCTAATGTGCATTGTCTCTTCATAAAGAATGCTTCACAGGACCCAAAAATCCACAAAGACCCAACTGCTAAATTAGCATCCCCAAATGACATTTGAAACGAGCTTGCTAAATTATCTCCTCATAACATTTAGGTCATCAATAAGTGCAATGAAAGAAGGTTCATAAAATTAAATTGTTCCTAACATCAACAAAGAAATACTAAAGCAAAGATCATCAATTGCAATGGTACTGGAACTCAAAGGAAAAGTGATTGCAAGAGGTTTGGCAAATTAGATTTGTGATTTATTATCCGTAAACAGATGAACTTGAGTATAAGCAGAGTAAAACTCATGTGAAAATGGGGAATGATTTAGTACAATGTAAAAGAATGGCATAACAACAAAAAAAACACTTCAGAAGTTTTTTCCTTTCAAGGGAAAGTGTGTAGGTGGGTGTAATCGAGAAATATTACTGTGCCTAACAAATATGAAAAGAAGATGGAACTGGTAGCAAAATGATGAAAGAACCAAAACATGAAGCTAAAAACAATAGTTTATATATACACATTGAAGACAAGCACATGTTTTCTTGAAGCAAGCACATTATGCTTTAAAACTCCAAAGTGCTAAGGGAAAAAAAAAATTTTGAAGCATTGAGTGCAACTAAAATCTTCTATGAATGAAGACCAACAACATAAAATCTTAAAAACTTGTAACCGGTCACAATTTATACAGTCTTTAAAGTGTACAAACAAGTATTCTATTTCTGCACATTCTGAACATCTTGAGTATAAATTAATTACACAAAAAAATTGAGTACAATAGTGATACAAATACACACGGATACAAGCATATATATGCATGTCTACTGAGTAGTCAAAACAAAAATTCCAAAACACAAAAAATCTCCAGATTGGAAAGAACCTTTGCAATAATGAACTCAAATAATTTACACACACAAAGATATATATATATATATATATATAGAGAGAGAGAGAGAGAGAGTAGAGAGAGCAGACCCAACGTCATCGCGGTAGAGGCGATTGATGAGGACATCGCCACGGAGATTCAAGAAGTATACAGCGGAAGCAGCCACCGGCATCTCTCCGTTCCAGTGGATCCAGATTCAGATTAACTACGTCCCCGCCAACGGCTGATCAAATAAACTGATATCAGATCTAGGGTTTTGCTGGAGACGTTACGGGCGGACTTCTGATTGGGTTTGCTTTCGCGATTCAGTGGATCATCATCATCATCATCATCCAGATGGTAGTTGTTCCAGAGAGACGATTCAAGTTGAGAAGGGGGCCTGCTCGAGCGTGTGTTCTATCGAACCGGGTTTTTTTTTTATAAATGAAATGAGGCACTGGGTTTATCTTTTGTAAGAAAATAATAATATAAAATATTACTATTATTCTTGAAAAAAAATATCAAAACTCCATAATTTTTTTAGAATTTGTTCTTGCACATTTCAGAAATCTTACCTTCAAAAAATTTTGGGTTGTTTTTATCGGGTTTAAACTAACGAATTAAAATAATAAATAAGAACATCATTCACAAGCAGAAAATCACAAGCAACTACAAAACACAATTCTTTTAAATTAAACTCATTTTCTTTATTAAAAAAGACTTGATTATTTTTTATATTTTGAATTGTTCTTATTTGGTTTAAAAATAACTAATTAAAATAATAAGAAAATTATTTAGACCATATTTGGATTGGTTTTGAGAAGTTACTTTTAGCTTTTGAAACTCAAAAATAGTTTTAAATAGTGTTTAGATTGGTAAGGTTAATGAGTTTAGGAATTCAAAAAGAGCATTCAAAATAAGCTGATTGGTACTAACTTCCTCATTTAGATTCTACTTCTCTTTTTTTTATGCATAAAAACTCTGTCAAACAGAACTTTAGTTATGAAAAGAAAGTTAAAATTATTTTTTTATAAACAGGAAATCACTAACAACTACAAAACACAATTTTCTAAAATTAAACTCATTTTCTTTGTTAAAAATGACTTGCTTATTTTATTCATTTCAAATTGTTTTTATTGAGTTTAAAAAATAACTAATTAAAATGATAAATGAAAACATTATTTAATCATGAATAAAAAAGAACCAGCTAAACTTAGGAAATATTTGGTTCAGTTCTTCTAAAAATGAAACAAAAACAAAAAGAACTACGAAGCACATTTTTTTAAAATTAAACTTATTTACTGCCTCTGGTAATAGTTTTCAGAATTCTAAAAATAAGCCAATTTCTCCTATTTCTTTCACCACTTTTTTTTTTTGGGTTAAATATAAGTATTGTTTTATATATATATATGTGTGTCTATATATATCATTACATTGTAACATGAAATATCTCCCCTTTGACCATAAAAAAGAACGAGTTACATCGCAATAGGACCAAAACAATCCCAAAACCTATCTTCCCCAGTTCTTTCTCTGACCGGAGTCACCAGTCTCAAATTAGCAACTCTGTCACCTCTTTAAACCTCACTCCTCGATTTTCTACAACTGTGACGCCTGCAGTGTCCGCTTAATCCCCGTCTTCTCTCTCTAGATGCATATCTTTCTCTCTCTCTATAGCCCACAGGGATGAGGCTTCTGAGGAGGATCGCGGGGTTTCTAGGGTTTGCCAAGGACGAATCGCACGAAGTAAAGGATGATGAAGATGAAGACGAAGATAATGCTGATGTGACTAGAGTAGAAACTCATCTTCCTCGTAAAGGCTTCAGTGTGCCCATTCAAGTGCCCGTTGATAGAGCTCAAGTGGGCCCAGTTGTTATTCCCTGCAGCGTCGGCGAGGGCGGCGTTCAGGTTTTGTTTTGTTTTTATCTTTATTCTCTATTTATTTTTTATCTTTAATCTTGTTTCATTTTCTTCGTTTTGTTAGATATTTCTTTTATTTGTAATTCAATTTCGTGCTTGATTGTATGTACGAATGTATTTATTTACATGTTTGTGATAAATTAAGCGCTATCTCACGTATGATCAATCAGCAATTTGTGATATTTAGTTCATGACAAGTTATATTGATAAATGATAATTGCAAACATGTACGGACTGTTGCAAGGTATATTAGGGTTCAGAATATTTGTGCAATGCTGAAAAATTACATACCTAGACTATAGAAGTTCACTATTAATTGATGGTTTTGATGTGAATGTTCTTCTTATTCATTTTTGTGGCCTTGAAATGATAATTATTTGCAATCAAATGGGTTGGAATTTGATTGATTATTCTTTTGCCCCATTTGCCATTGCTAGTAGGTTATGGTTTTTTGTCTTCATGTTATTCTAGTTGTGGAAAGATCCTCATGCCTTTTGGGGTGTAGTTTGTGTTCTAGAAAAGAATCTTTTTTGATGTTCTGGTTCTGGCTTGAAGACATCACTGAGTTTAGGGACAAATAAACATTAACATTTTAAAGCACTGATTAGAGTTTGATTTAGTTCAGTCACATGTTGAGGCTTTAATTATCTAGAGGAAGACTATGGTACTGTTTTTGTATGATTTTATTGGTAATTGATAGCAACAATCCGTGGTCAACCTTACTACTTGACTTCTAGTCCTCTTGATCCTTTATGGCAATTGTAATGCATTGAAGATGCCAGCGGGATGTAAGCCTTCTTTCGAAGGCTCTCTCTTTTTGGTCTATCTGGGGAAAGAAAACACCGCATCACCATTAAGTTCCTTTTTCATTTGCAACTGCTACAGATTCCTATCTGACACAAAATCTATAGGAATTTATCCGTTACTGATGAGGGCTGGAGTAAAGTAACAAGTTGGTCCTTTCCTCTCTCTCGCTACTTTGTGATGTAGATATCAAAGCTTGTATATTTTATGTATTAAATTCTGATGTAGGCTAGAAGAAAATGCAGCTTGTTGTCAACAGAACATCAAGTGAGCACCTAATGTAACATTACTTAGGTGCCTAGTCACCCAACTAATTATTAAAGCACTTCAGCGTGTGCAATTGCTTGCTTAGTGAGTAGTTGTAACACCGGTCACAATGTAAACAAATAATTCTCGATGTATCATCATTTCATAGTTTTCACAAATAAATAAATAAGGTAGCTGGGAAGCATTTGTCAGAGAATATGGGGAAGCAAGTAAGTTGAAGTGACAATGAAGCTACAAAAAAGAGTACAAGGAAGTGGAAAAGTGTAAGGTTTCCATTATTCTATGGGTGTCGGTAAAAAAAGAAAAGACGCCTATAAAATATAGTAACAGTCATCGGGACTTCAGACCTATTAGCTTGGTGGGATGCATCTACAAACTTATGGCTAAAGTTCTAGCTTCGAGACTGAGCGGCGTCATGGATGGACTTATTTCAGACCCTCAAAGTACTTTCGTAGGAGGACGCCAAATTTTAGACTCTGCTCTTATTGCTAGCGAGTGTGTGGATTACATAATGAGAAGCGGGGTTCTAGGGATTTTGTGCAAGCTGGACATTGAGAAGGCCTTCGATCATGTCAATTGGAACTTCCTGCTTTATTTGCTGGAAAGGATGGGATTTGGGGAAAGATGGAGAAAGTGGATCAAGTTTTGTATATCCACAGTTCGGTTCTCAGTGCTCATAAATGGATCTCCATCGGGCTTTTTCAGTAGCTCTCGGGGGCTTCGTCAAGGGGATCCATTATCCCCCTTCCTGTTTCTTATCATAATGGAGAGCCTCAGCAGGCTGATGAGAAAAGCTGTTGATCTGGGTTTCATTACGGGATTCAGGGTGGGTAGAGATAGCGCCAGTCAGATTGATATTTCCCATCTACTGTTCGCAGACGATACTATTGTGTTTTGTGACCTGGACGAATCTCAGATGAGACACTTGAGGTGTGTGTTGATTTGCTTCCAAGCAGTTTCAGGTCTTCGAATCAATGTCGGAAAGAGTGTAGTGGTTCCGGTGGGAGTTGTGCCAAACTTAGTGGTCCTGGCTGACATACTAGACTGCGGAGTCGGTTCTCTCCCAATCACGTATTTGGGTCTGCCGTTGGGAGATTCCTCCAGAAGTGCAGGAGGTTGGGATCCGATAGTGGAAAGGTTTGAGAGAAGGCTAGTGGGATGGAAGGAACAGTACTTATCCAAAGGAGGCAGAGTTACTTTGATCAAAAGTTCTCTATCTTCTCTTCCCACATACTTCCTTTCCCTCTTCCAGATTCCTACCTCAGTTATGGAGAGACTTCAGCGCAATTTTTTGTGGGGGGGCTTTGGCGATGAATTGAAATACCATCTGATCAGTTGGAATCAAGCTTGCAAGCCCGTTAAGCTAGGAGGGTTAGGCATAAGAAGTTTGGGAGCCTTCAACAAGGCACTCCTTGGGAAGTGGCTGTGGAGATTTGGGAAAGAAAGGCAGAGGCTTTCGAGACGGCTCATCCTTAGTAGATATGGGGAAGAGAGTGGAGGGTGGTGCTCTAGGGAGGTTAGGACTCCTGCAGGGGTCGGTGTCTGGAAGTCAATCCGGAAAGGGTGGCCAGAGTTTTCCAAATTCATAAAATTTAAGGTCGGGAGTGGAAGAAATATTCGTCTTTGGGAAGAATGGTGGTGTGGCTACAGGCCTTTGGCTCAACTTTTTCCCAGTCTCTATCGGATCTCGCGTAATCGCCATACCTTTTTCTCTTTCTGCTACCACCTTGATAGTGGAAGAACAATATGGGATGTCGGGTTCACGAGAAATCTTCAGGACTGGGAGATTGAGGATGCCATTCGTTTTTTGGAGTCGCTCTATCTCCAAGTTGTGAATGTTGGGAGGGAAGACTCAATGATATGGACTCCTTCTCCGAAGGGCTTCGAGGTGAACTCCTTCTATAGGAGTATTTTTGGGTTTGAAGGGACGACTTTTCCTTGGAAGTCTGTGTGGCGCACTAAAGCCCCCCCCCCCCCCCCCCTCTCCAGGGTGGCCTTCTTCGGTTGGACCTCCGTTCATGGAAGAATTTTGACACTTGACAACTTGAGGATAAGACAACGGATCATCGTGAACTGGTGTTGTATGTGCAAGCAAAATGAGGAGACAGTTGACCATCTGTTACTCCACTGTTCAGTGGCCCGTGACTATTGGAGCTTACTTTTGGGATTGTTTAGAGTTCAGTGGGTCATGCCCAGCTCCACCAGAGGTCTGATGGAAGCCTGGAGCGGTGGCTTTGTGGACACCCATGTCCGCAATTATTGGAAGGCAACTCCCCTTTGCGTGTGGTGGTGCTTATGGAGAGAGCGAAACCGAAGAACGTTTGATGACTAGGAGTCTTCTAATGGGACGCTTAAATTATCAATTCTTTGTACCCTCTCTTTTTGGGTTCAAGGTAGAGCTTGTAACTCCGTAGAAGCAATGGTTGACTTTTTAAGTTCCTTTGCTTTGTAATAGGTTCTTGTTCAAGGGTTGCCCCTCCCTTTTTCTGGGTGCTTTCTAATAAATCTTTACTTATCAAAAAAAAAAAAAAAAACAGTCATTGGGGCACAAGTAAGTAGCATGATGTGTGTGAATTTTAAAGAACAGAAGAATAAAAAGAAGGTTAAATGAAAAAATATTATAACCATGATTATTGAGTCGTACACCCTGTCTATGTACTAGCTTTGACAATATTTGGTAATCCTTTGAAGTGGTAAAATAGAGTAACTTTGAACAGAAATCACAAGATACTGGAAGTTAATGGATTGCTTGGTAACATTACTTAGGTGCCTAGTCACCCAACTAATCGTTAAAGCACTTCAGCATATGCAGTTGCTTGCTTAGTGAGTAGTTGTAACACTGGTGTAAACAATAATTCTCAATGTATCATCATTTCATAGTTTTCACAAATAAATAAATGAGGTAGTTGGGAAGCATTTGTCAGAGGAAGCAAGTAAGTTGAAGTGACGATGAAGCTACAAAAAAGAATACAAGGAAGTGGACAAGTGTAAGCTTTCCATTATTCTATGGGTGTTGGCAAAAACAGAAAAGACGCCTATAAAATATAGTAACAGTCATCGGGGCACAAGTAAGTAGCATGATGTGTGTGAATTTTAAAGAACAGAAGAATAAAAAGAAGGTTAAATGAAAAAATATTATAGCCATGATTATTGAGTCGTACACCCTGTCTGTGTACTAGCTTTGACAATATTTGTTAATCCTTTGAAGTGGTAAAATAGAGTAACTTTGAACAGAAATAACAAGATACTGGAAGTTAATGGATTGCTTGGTATCATTTTGGTGCTCCCAAGTACTCTGGAATTTATTTTTTTCTTGAAATATGTAACATTCATTAAAATAATTATTGCAATTTAGCTAAAATGGTTATACATTAATGGCTATGATTCCTTGGATCTATAGGCTATAGATACTGCCAATGCATCCATAGTTTTTGTGACGTGACATATTCTATATATTGAACAGATTAAAATAACATTAATGTGTTAATAATTCTACAGAATATAAAAGAATGATATGATCAACTATTCTGTGTACTGCTAAGTAGCTTTGGAATTTCCATCTCCTCGTGATTTATTAAAATATTTTCCATAAATACGTAACGGTTCAAGTTTTGTTGAGCTATTGTTTTCCCTTTCTCTTTGTATTATGACGTGGTGCCTGCTATGATAGAATACTATCAGAGAGATTTAGTTGATGTCTCGTAAAATGTTCAAGTCATCAAGCACTGGGAAACTTTTTTGTGGACTTTGGGTTGAGTACTACCAAATAGCCTGCACTAATTTTATAACTTATCCCCATTATTACAATTTCGTTTCATGATTTGTATTTTGGTAAGAGTAAGGCTATCAAGACTCGAGAGCATTCTCATAATGAGCTCTCCTTGTTGAATGTTGGATTGAGAGATTTATTAAAAGATTTATTTGTCTTTTCACAGATCTCAAAACTTGTCCAGTGGTTAATGAAGAGAGCTCATGGTTCTTGTCACATGAGGGCTCTCTTAATAGCCTTATTCTTTTGGTAATGCAAATCTTTAGCCCTTGTCAAGGTTGTGATTGTTGCACCTCATTAATTTGTCTGAGTTGCTTTTGGGAGTTCTAAATATTCTGTTCTTCCCTATGAAGAGAGCTGCAAATGAATTGAGCCGCTTGTTAAAGGCTCGGGCACAGCCCTTATACTGCTCATTTAGGCTTGTTCTCTTGCCAATCAAGCCGAGCTTGGCCTTATCTCAAAGCAGCTTGAACACACCTAAGCTTGCCTGAGTAGTCTTGTTAACAAGGGCTTAGTGGCAGATTCAAATTCTGAATTGAATCTTAGTCCATTTATTATCTTTGAAGTTATAGTACTTTGCAACGCTTCATTAGGATAGTGCAGCTGTTTGAATCCTGAGTATCTACTATCTGTGCACCTAATTTTATGTTGCTGGCACAACAAATGACAATATGTCAGACTTTTTATCTTACACATTGACTAGCCTAAAAAAATTATACATTACTTTAACATTGAAAATTAAAATTATCAATTGAGACAACAAGGGTTTGACAAGTGAATGGTTCAGATTATACTTTTCTTCAACCTTGGGTGTACGAGGTGAGCCGGTTCGCAAGCTCAGCATGTGGTGACCAAGTCAAGCTCAAATACAGATTGTTTAGTTTGAGTCAAGCATGAGCTTGAGAGTCTCTAATTGATTGAGCGAAGTTAAAGCAACCTGATAGTTTACTTGAATTGGATTTTGAGCCCTACTTTTGTCAAGTGCGTAAGTTGTCTAATTAGGTGGCATAAAAGAATTGGCGTCTGATATATCTGTACCTGCATGTTAATGTTGACGACAAGGTGGTAAGTATGATTGTCCTCATTATGTATTCGATGATGCTAGAAAAGGAAGTTTAACATTAGTGGAATACAACTTCTTGATCTGAATTCAGACCAAATGGTTGTTATTTTAGTTTTTTTTTTCCCCCGGTAAAGTGGTTATTTTAGTTTCCCAGCTGCTAGCTCTAAATTTTAGTTGTTTCATTGTGATGGGGTAGCATGATTCTCATTTGAAATATTTCATGGTGGAATTTATGAAACATTAATGTATTAACTATTGTTAGAGGATTTAGTATTAAAGTAACACCCTCCCTATCAGTTTAAGCTTTTAGAGTAGATGGTTGTTAACATGGTATCAGAGCAGGCAAGGTCCTGAGTTCCAACCTCACTTTCACCCTGATAATTAAAATTAAAATACGTGTTGGACCAAAAAGAAGGCCACACATGAAAGGGCGTGTTAGAGAATTTAGTATTAAAGTTACACCCTCCCTATCAGCTTAAGTTTTTAGAGTAGGTGGTTGTTAACAACTATTAATGTGAAATTACATGTTGAATAACCTTTTGTTTTCTTTAAGAAGCAAACTTGGATCACTTAAATTGTTAAAAAAAATTATTTATCAAGCTTTTAATTGGTCATATTTTGATAAATATCTATTAGAGGCTCCATTATAGTTAAGAAGATTTGACTTGCTCAATTTTAGAGAGGGAATGTGACAGGTAGGGATCACAAGGGATTGGGTTTTAGGCAGGGTATCCTTATCCCATCTTCTCCTGATCAGGGAAAATCCTTCCTAAACCTATGCGCACTGGGAAGTCTAGGCCGGCTTTGGACACTGTCAAGGAAGATGAAATTTGAGAACCCTACACGACACGGTAGAACAAGAATATCTTGAAGAAATCAAATAATAACTTTCTTCATCAATAAAATTTGAGTAGATGTTGGCATGTTCCATAAAATAATGAAAAAATTTTATTTTGACAAAAGGATATTTCTACCCTTTGGGTGAGAGAGTGAGACTAAGCTCTTCTGGGTGCACACACACATCCTCATATGCTTTCGCTGGGCAAGTTGGGAAAATCTTGTGGGGCTGCCCTCAAGAGGGGGGAGTCGAATCAGGATATTCACGTTATTTTGAGTTATTCCTTGCCAACTGTTTTACCCCTTCGGGTTCAAATGATGGGAATTTTACAGATGGGCAGTTAAAGAAATCAATCTTTTGGTGGAATATGAAATTACAAAAATATAGAAAGTGAATCTAAAGGGAACCTTTTAATGAAGATGCCACTCTAAATTTATTTTGTTGAGATTACTAAAGAGAAGTACTTAAAATAAAGGGAAAAAAGAAAGAAAGAAAGGAAAAGGAAAAAAAAAACTTCGTATATAAAGAGGAAACCCCGACGTTAAGGGAGGAAGAAGTATGTTTCTTCTACAGCAAGCTCAAGGACTCTCAATGTCTATCATGTGATGCAATATGTGACAGGCATCGCTAATAGGCTAAGATGGAGAGAGGTGTCGACTTCCATGGCATCTAGAATGAACTCAACCCCTAGAATATGGAAGAAAGGGGAATTTAGGTTTTTAATATGTGAACAAGGACTCTCGAGTAAATCAATGTATAAGTGGAAGGGGTGGGGCATGATATCGTTACATCAAATATCACATTGAATGCAATTTGGGTCTTCTACTCAAACTCACCCCTAGCCCAATAAGGACCTCCCTAAAATTGTCTTGCTAGGGTCAGGGTGGGGTGTGATTGTTTATTCTAGTTCATTGCCATCTCTCTATTCATCCGCGACGCTTGCGATAATTCTTGGGTTGGTGTCTAGAATCTTTTAAGGTGGTCCTTGCTTACCTTCTGGTGGCGAGAGTCTGTGTGGCAGATTGAAGGAGGAAATCCCACTTCAACTTCAGACAATGAGTTTACATAACATGCTTCACGCCATCATGTTTAGTAGTTTATAGAATTGTGTTAGCCTAGCTTGCTGTCCTGGTGGTGTAGGCATTGCTTGCCAGGCTGCTAGTAGCCTAACTGCATTGTGATTGGATATGGGCCTTGTAACCCAGGTGGTCTTGATATCCTCGTGTAAAATGGCTGCAATGTCATCTGGTGGACAATCTCTGGAGCCTTTGGACTATAATTTGTATCTCTACTTCTCTCTATGGTCGAAGCGCCCCCCAAACCCTACCCCTACCCCTCCCCTCCTCCTCCCCCTCCTCCTCTTTCTCTCTGTATGTCTTACCTCCTCAAGCTGCAATGCAGATTCTCTGTTCTGAACTATTGAATTAAGCCATGTTCTATGTCCATTACATGGTTTAAGAACTTTGTAAATAATGACCGCTAACAAAATCATTTTGGTATGTTTAACACCCATATAGGTGCTTGCTACTTCTGGTGTTTTGGAAGAAACATGGATTTTGGTCTTAAATGTCTTGTACAGTGGGCTATTGACATTTGAACTCCAGCTAAGTCTGTTTTTGGATCCCTTTGGTTGTTCTTCATCTTTTGTCCTTTTTCCTGGGCTTTTTTGTTAGGAAAAAAAAATGCATACCAAATCTTTTTTGTTTTTTAATAAGTATATTGAATCTTTATCAATATATTCCTGAGGATATAAAATTGTGTGTTGCTTCTTGATTCTGAATCAATTACATTTTCTTGATGAAGTTTTAATTGTCAACCAATCACCACAACCTATATTGGGAATCATCATGCTGTTCCATGAGCTTGAGATGCAATACTTTCAGTGTGGTCAATCAATTTCTTTTTTCTGATGGAATAAAGTTCTGGTTGGGGTACTAGGCATATACTTTTTTTGCAGAACAGCGGCTACCCAGTGATTGGTTCTCTTATTTATTTTTCTAGCTGTGTTCCTCTTTCGTATGTCTGATGCTTTGGTGTTCATAAGGTTGTCCATTTTATAATTTGATTCATGTTTTCGACATTTTGTTATTTTTTCTTCTTTACTATAGCCTATAGGTCAATATGAATTTCATTGATATAGGAAACCTTTAAATGTTGCTCAGCTTGCTTACCCAGGCTTGTATCTAAATTTTCTCATAAATAGGTGATATGATAATTGATCATCGTTTTTCTTATCGAAAATTTTTATCAAGCTTTCTTTTTGTTTTTTGGGATGGAATGCAAATGGTGTTATGAAATCAAACTAGCTTTTGTGGGAGGTGGCTCCCCAAAAATAGAACATTTACATAAAATACCAGCAACTTGGACAATTTGCACCTTTTCATATGTTTTGGACGAGATAGACTTTCAGCTGCCATGTGTCCAATGGTGATCAAATATTTGGTTCTTTTGTAATTGGACAGTATTTAGGGGCAGTTTAGTCAAACTGAATGATTGTGATATAACTTTGGCGGAAGAATTTGGGTCTCTGGTATACATTTATGGTCTGAGTGACCGGTGGAAATATGATTTCCCTTTTTTTTCTGTGTACCGATGCATGAGTGTTTCAAACTCAGGGGGGTTGTCTTTGATTAGGAACATCGCTTCAAGTGTTGAGGATTACCATTGATGTTATTTTGATCAAATTTGTTATCAATTACAATTTTACATTCTCTCTTTCTCGCTTCGGTATCTTCTTTTGAAGGCCATTTTGATATAGGAAACTTTATTTCTTTATTAAGCATTTTTTTTTTATAAGTATTTCTCTATTAGGCATTTGGCTATCTAAGATAGTAAAATGTGATTCCCGAATATTTGCAATAACCATTTATTCCCAAAGATCTGTAATATCCAAATTGTACTCAGTAATCTACTAGGATTTATCCATAAAATCGTTACTATATGACTATATGTAGATTATTGTCCACCATAGAACCATGTTAGCTCCTTAAGAATTTCTATTTTTAAAAGATGTTAAACTTATTTAATGATATTTTACTTGTAAAAAAATTGCTGAACTTATTAAAAATCAATGGTTAAAGGTTGACTATAGATGGATTATCCATCTAAGCATCTAGTGTAAACACTAATGACTAGAGGTAACATTAATCTTATAACTGGGAGAAAAATTAAGTGAAGGGAAACAAAAGGGTAAAGAACGGTGGAAGAATTCCTATTATTCTTTTTCCCAAGATAAAATATTTCGGTCATCAACTATAAGCTCCAGTTGACTTGGAAATACCTCGCCATTTCTATAATCTCTTTAGGTTTTCTGTTGCAGTCTGAAGCTTTAAGGTCATTTTACTTCATTGCTGGAACTTGGACCTGCACAATATATATGTGAATTTTTGAAAGCTTGTAATGGACACTGAATTGTTGGTTGTGTAAAGCACAACATAACCATGTTCCTGACTGCTTGCTGTGGGCTATTTAGCCTATTTATATGCAGTCAAATATGAAAAGTAGTCATGAGAAATCTTCCTTTTCATTGGACCAACTAGCACTTTGGACTTCAACACAGGGCCACAGTCCAATTTACACCCTTTAGTTTTTATTAGGCTTCAGAGATCCACTGAACGACTAGTTCTCCTGATTGATGGGGATTATCTGAATGAAATTCATTGCATAGGCTTTCAAGAGCATAGCTCTAGTGGTATCTCCTCTACTTTGTGTGCCATGTGTGTGTTTCTTACTTGCCAAAAGAGAGGACAAAATAAAAAATTGAAAAATTCATTGCATATAAATGTATACAAACTAGAAGACTCAATTGCCTTCCTTGAAGGCCTTTGAGAGACTCACTCTGAGTTTATTCATTGCTGTTGTGGGGTTGTGCTGAGTGGGTGAACTGTCAATCCTTTTATGGTGCTATACTCAAATCTCGAGAGAGACCTTAAGTATCTAGGTGTCACAGGGGTTTGTTCCCACATCGGATACGGATGGGGAGGGTCTTTGGCTCATAAGGATGGGTAGGCATCATCACCTAACAGCTTAAGCTTTTGGATCGCATGACAAGCGCCTGGCCTGATACACTAGAGCTCCTTATGATGTCGTGGATTACTTAGCTCTGAGAGTGGTTTCACTTTATTATCTTTTAAGGGTAATTTCTATTGGTCTTGAAAATGAGGGGTTGGTGTTACCTGGTGACAACTTTTAGCGGGTTTCTGTTCAATAATAAATTGTGGTTTAAAAAAGATTAGGAGATATAAAACGAAGGATACTTTTACTGATGTAGTAGAAATGCATTGGATTGGAGACGCAGATCTTTTATTTCTTGTGCAACCAGCTTCACTTAAATTGGTTGCCTGTGACTTTTAGGAACACAACCGGGTTTGGTTTACTGATGTTCTAAATTCCATAAATGTAATGTCAAATGGGTTGGGACAGACATAGGTGTCCTGTTGCTTGTGCAATCAGCTTCACTTAACTGGTTTCCTACTATCATTTGAGAGTACAAACTAAGGATATGATTTGATTGCAACTTCACTATCTTGCCCTAGATGGCAGTTCTGTTATCTACCTACTTCCATAGGTGAATACGATCCTCAATTTATAGAAAAGACACCACTGCCTAGCATTGGTCTGATGATGCAGTGTGCTGGGAGTGATGGACAGACGGACTGATTCAATCTTTTCGATCACTTATATTTTTCTCAACACTGTGATTCAAATCCTTCACTAGTATGTTAACTTGTTTTCCTGCTGTACACATCGTAAATCGCTTATGTATATTATGGATTCAGGGTTTGAGATGGTACGCAAGGCGTCTCAGGATAGATGAAGATGGAGATGTTGCAGATGAGTTCCTCGACGAGGTCTTACCGGATACATTGTCTAGTATGGATGATCATCATCGGCCATTTCCAAGTTTTCAAGTGAAGTACAGCACTAGACCGGCTAAAGTGAGGAACCAGGCTCTATCACTTGACGGTAAAATCCAACAGTATGTGGAACACCAGGGCAGATTACAGTTGGTGTGAAGGACTTTGAGAAAGCATCTATATGATTTGGGGATCAGGGTTTCATTTGAATTGTTCACTGGCCAAATATTTGATTACTCATTCTTCCGGAATAGATTTGTGTTTGATAGGACTGGTATGAAGTGCAGAATCCTGCATCCTATCGTTCCATTCTTGTATTTTTAAGATTGTCTCGTGTGTAAGGATTTGCTTTGTAATTTTCTCTGCTATAAATCACTAAGGAACTGGTGCTTTCATCTTATCGATTATATGTAAGTTCTTTTGAGCCAACAATCTATATTTATACAAGACATCAAATTCTGACAAATCATTTTTTTCTTCCATCTGGTTTTCTTTTAAACACTATTCAAGCGAGCTTGATATTTGCTTTCATGCTATGTTTGATTTGTTTGCTTTCTAACTTTTTGGGAATAGCAGATACATTGATGTATGTAAAGGATCAAATGTTTTGCAGGGAGTGAGTCTCCTGTTAACCCTCCTCAAGTCAATAGTTTGATACAGCTGCAATAGCTTGATTACAATGACAGTGACAGACTGATATGGGCTTGAGTACTGGGCAGTGGGTAAAGGAAAAGTTAGAAGTTTAGACCGAGTCAGAGCCATGCAATAAAATATCTGCCATTACATTCATTACCTGAACTTGAAAGCTTACAAGTTGGAGGATTAGGCATATTTGATCTTTGCATATTTGGGAGTGTGATTGTGTCCTCCTAATGCTTTCATATGATAATGATGTGTGCATTGCGCTTGTATTGATGATTGCAGCAAGTACTCAATTTAACCAGAAAACCTTTGTTTAATTCTCTGTAAATGAGCGAGTGCAAGTGTTTCCATTTTGAGTTCCTTGTGACCTCGGTTTAGGCTGTTCATGAACCTTTGGGATATCTGATGCTTGGCCATGGTTGTAATAAAGGCCTAAAGAATCTTCAGGAATTGTTATCTCAGTTGGTTATGGGTGTTGCTTGGTTCTCATTTTTCTTCCCAGGAAAGCAATTAGGTGTGCAACTCTACCATATAATTCTTCTAAATAAGTGTCGTTCTCGCTCCAACACTTTCTAGTATGACGTAAAATTTGTCGCTTTTGTGTTCTCACACTCACTCTCAGTCTGTGTGACTTAGGTTGAACTAATTGTTTGGATTTCATCAGATGAATTTAATGGATACAACATATTCGGCATAAGTAGCATTGTTGTTCAAATAATAAGAATAATAATGTTATAAATTGGGTTCGATAAGATTTAAGTTGTTCACTCTTTTCACCAACACTAACTCACGTTGAACAACTTATTGTATGGTTCATTAAGGTCCATCCAAAAATTGAATTGGACTGAGGTGAGCTATCCAAATTACACCTTACTACTATAATTTAAAATTATACCTACTCATTTTGAACATATTTATAACTAACAATGCCTTGAAAATTGGAAGAAAATTAATTTATAGTTCAACATCCATAAGTGTAATTTGATTGCCAAAGTTGTAAGAAAGGAAGAGGAAATAAAAGAGTAAAGAAAAGCTAAAAGATAAATAGCTGAAAGATTGAAACTAACAAGAGAAAATTAATAATTATTGATTCATCCCTTAATTTAATAATTTATATTCTACCATTACTACCTCCTTTTCTCCTTTTTTATTTTTATTTTTTATCTAACACAATAAAGAACTGAAACAATCAATTCCTTTCTATTTTTCTCATAACACAAATCCTTTTTCTTTCCTTAACTATCAAAACTAAACATATCTTTTTCCCCCATTCGTAAATTTTACTAAATTGATCCCAAGTATCCAACACTGATTATTCTGAATAGTCTTTTCGTCTTGAATTGTTATTATTATTTTATCACATTCCTAAGTTTTACTAAATTTGCATTTCATATATTTTGTTTTAATCTTACTAATTCTCTTTTTTTTTTAATGCATTTTTTCATATTTGTAATTTTGTTCTTCAAACTTTCTTAGAAGTATCAGACAACACTATATGATTAACAAACAACATGTACCATAAAATGTCTTCTTGTATAAAGCATTATTCCATATAAAACTTTTTTAAATAAGTATGTGCTAATAACTAATCCCTTTTGTAGTACCACTTGTATAGAAAAATTATTAGTTTCTCCCCGTGTTAGTAACTCTAGTCTTTGTCTCGTGATATGTATCATTAATCTATACTACTATTAAAAGTATAAAGAACTTTTTTCAGTTTGAGTACAATATTTTTTTATTTTTAATTTGATAAATAGAGTTATAACTTAAATAAAGCCTAAAACTCTTTTTTAATATCACTGCATTATTTATTTATTTTTAAATTAAAAAAATAGAGTTATAACATAAACAAAATTTTAAAATTACAAATACAAACACACACGGCTCTCATCACCAAACGATTCTTCATTTTAACTCTCGTCAACAGACATTTCAGTTCTATTTCTTCTCGGCTCACATCAACTTTCATGTGAGTTTTTTTTCTCCTTTTTTTATTATTTGTTTTTTTTAATTTTTTTTCTCAAGTAGGCTATTTATCTATCGATTTTTGTCTTTTCTTGTTATTTAATTATTGCAAGTCTTTTCTTTTTCTCTTTTTTTATTATTTGTTTTCTTTATTTTTTTCCCCAAGTAGGCTTTTTATTGTATGTTTGTTCATGTGAGCACACTATTTTCTTATTTTTAAATTAGATAAATAGAGTTATAACTTAAATAAAACCTAAAACCCTTTTTTAGTATCACTATATTATTTATTTATTTTTAAATAGAAAAATAGAGTTACTATCTAAAGAAAATCTTAAAACCCCTAAAATCACAAACACATACACGCACGGCTCTCATTACTAGACGACTCTTCCTCTCGACTCTCATTAATAGGCATTCCAATTCAATTTTTTCTCGACTCACATTAACTTTCATATGAGTTTTTTTTCTCTCTTTTTATTATTATTTGTTTTTTTTTAATTTTTTTCCCAAGCAGCTATTATTCATCAATTTCTGTCTTTTCTTGCTATTTAATTATTGCAAGTCTTTTCATTCTCTCTTTTTTATTATTTGTTTTCTTAAAAAAAAAATTCTCAAGTAGACTTTTTATTGTATGTTTGTTCATGTGATTAGATGTATAAACAAAGAGAGAGAAAAAACCTCTAAAATCACAAACACAAACATACACAACTCTCATTACTAGACAATTCTTCCTCTTGGTTCTTATCAACAGACATTCTAATTCAATTTCTTCTTGGCTCACATCAACTATCATATGAGTTTTTTAGGTTAATTTAATTTTGACCATTTTTTATGGCCCAATTACAAATATGCCAAGTTTCAAATAGTATAGGGTCAAAAACTGTTGAACCAAGGTTTCCAACCAAGGTTATCTCAGTTATTTTGATGATAACAAAATATTTTGAGTGTTAGGATTTAATGTCTACTTGAGTTTGTGCTTAAACAGGTTACGTTGTAACAAGACTCAAAGTAAGACAAACAAGACTCAAAGTAAGACAAAAGTATCAATGGCAAATTGCAAAGGTATCCAAAGCTCACATTGATCATGCGCATCTATGTTCAAAAGCTCATATCAAGGACATGAGAAAAGGATGAAGGCAATAATATCAAAGAAATAAGACTTCACCCAATGCACATCAAGATCAATGAAGATATTGAAGATTGGGTAGTTTAGTCTTAGTGAGTGTAAAGGTAATATTTGTAAAGTTACTTTGATGTTCTCACTTGAAAGCTCTAAGACCAATGCATATCATTCATATAATTCATAAGTCCTTATAGTATAAGCAATAGGTTGTGAACTTCATTTATAACATCATGAGGCCTTTACTAAGGTTGAGTTAGTTTAAGCTTTCATAAGCTTTGGAAGAACTCAATTATTAAGTCATAACTAAGACCATGTATTTCACTCATATCATTTGGAATGGTCTATAGAAATTAGAGTAATAAGATTTGGATCAAATTAATTCATAACGAATTTTTTTACTTGAGTTGGTATAAACGTTTTATATCTTTTGAAGAACTCAATTCTATGATAGGACCATGCATTCACACTCATATCATTTCTTGGTCACTAAAATTCATGAAAAAGGTCTTGATCTTTACATGTTGACATCCTAAGACCATATATGCTCATAAGTCCTAATCTTTGCTTTGAAATCTGATTCTTTAAAGGTTAGAGAACTTTGAGGCGCCTCAAACTTGACTTTGAGCCACCTTAAACTCACTTTGAGCCACCTCAAAGTTACAGTTGTAGCAAGATGATCAGTCCGAGAGTGCTGGAGAGAAGAGAAAGTAGTAAAAACCTCTCTGATTCGGTCACCGAGCAGTCGGACGACTCTTCAGTAACCCAGGATGACCCCTTCGATGCTTCTTTTGCTGTATACCCCCTCCATCCTTCGAAGGTGGAAGAAAAGGTACTATAAATATATCTCTTATTCTTATATATATATAGTAGGGCCCTAGAACGCTAAAAAGGTGGGGGAACAAGAGTTGTCACGATATAAAAGAGAAATGACTATAAGGAACCAACGATTATCTCTTCTTAAACAACCTATATCTTCCACACTTAATCAGCATTTGATAGATTATCCAACCTCGAGCAATCTTAGTTATTGGTGGGGGTTCGGTCCGTTAGCTAGTATTTGTTTAGTCATTCAAATAGTGACTGGCGTTGCATCACACACCTCATGTGGATCTAGCTTTCAATAGCGTAGAACACATTATGAGAGATGTTGAAGGGGGCTGGTTGCTCCGTTATATGCATGCTAATAGGGCAAGTATGTTTCTCATTGTGGTTCACCTTCATATTTTTCGTGGTATATATCATGCGAGTTATAGCAGTCCTAGGGAATTTGTTCGGTGTCTCGGAGTTGTAATCTTCCTATTAATGATTGTGACAGCTTTTATAGGATACGTACCACCTTGGGGTCAGATGAGCTTTTGGGGAGCTACAATAATTACAAGCTTAGCTAGCGTCATACCTGTAGTAGGAGATACCATAGTTACTTGGCTTTGGGGTGGTTTCTCCGTGGACAATGCCACCTTAAATCATTTTTTTAGTCTTCATCATTTACTCCCCTTTATTTTAGTAGGCGCCAGTCTTCTTCATCTGGCCGCATTGCATCAATATGGATCAAATAATCCATTGGGTGTACATTCAGAGATGGATAAAATTGCTTCTTACCCTTATTTTTATGTAAAGGATCTAGTAGGTTAGGTAGCTTATGCTATCTTTTCTTCTATTTGGATTTTTTATGCTCCTAATGTTTTGGGGCATCCCGACAATTATATACCTGCTAATCCGATGCCCACCCCGCCTCATATTGTGCCGGAATGGTATTTTCTACCGATCAATGCCATTCTTCGTAGTATACTTGACAAATCGGGAGGTGTAGCCGCAATAGCACCAGTTTCTATATGTCTGTTGGCTTTACCTTTTTTTAAAAGTATGTATGTACGTAGTTCAAGTTTTCGCCCGATTCACCAAGGAATATTTTGGTTGCTTTTGGCGGATCGCTTACTACTAGGTTGGATCGGATGTCAACCTGTGGAGGCACCATTTGTGACTATTGGACAAATATCTCCTTTTGTTTTCTTCTTGTTCTTTGCCATAACGCCCATTCCGGGACTAGTTGGGAGAGGAATTCCTAATTCTTACACGGATGAGACGGATCACACCTGATCAGTGATAAATTCTGACACCAATCATTTACGAGTGAGTATTACACCAATCATTTACAAGCGGATGAGTTGGCTATGTTGATATAGCTTAGATAGGGAAAAGAGACTATAGGGTAGGGCTGCACTTTCAAATCCGGGGGCTTTGTTCTCGAAACTCCCCTTAACTAAATCTCCAGGCCTGCCAAAGACTGCTCACTTACTCGTCCTTTGAAAGCCAGAACATTCGCATAGAGGAGTATCTGTATCACGCATGCTCCTCCACTGATGAAAAAATGACCTTCTATCCTCTTCTAGGAATTCCTACCCCTAAAAAGTGGAAGAGTATTCTGCATGAATATGCTTCTGCACTGGGAATATCTCATAGCGGGAAGGCCCAGAGATCATAAAGGATGGGATGGGAATGGAGGCATTCCAGCCCAACATACTCCGGTGAATGGGTCGAGAGAGAGAGGGAGGGGAGTGGCTATCCAACTCATCAGAGTATTTGAGAAGGCTTTTGAGGCGCCTCAAACTCACTTTGAGCCACCTCAAAATTTTGAGGCGCCTCAAACTGCACTTTAAGCCACCTCAAAATACACTTTGAGCCACCTCAAAGTTTATGAGACGTCTCAAACTCATTTTGAGGCGCCTCAAAGATGCTGGATCTAAATCTAACGGCTAGTTTAGATCATTTAATGCTCCCAACAACCCCCAATAATTTTAAAACGGCCATATCTCTTAAAGGGGCTATAAATACACCTTGTATGTGTATTTTTTCAGATAAGAGTCTACCATAACCCTTCATGATCATATTATGTTGGTAGAATTCACCTCCATGCTTAGATTTCATATTCTATAGAGGTAGAAACCACACATGAGCTTAATTCTTCATTCTTGTGGTTATTCAGCATTCTAGAGTTGAACTTTCATATTGATTCATCAATTGTAACTCTAGATTTGAGAGAGCTTTGAATTTGTATATCTTGTCTATTTGAGAGACACTCATTATACACAAATTTCTTATTCTTGAGAGAAAAAGACCAAGATGTTCTCTTGGCATGGGTAGCTTGAAGAAGCTTTATAAAGGTTTTTCTCCAAGCCCGAAAAAGAGAAAGGTTCATTCTCTACCTTAAAAGGAGAAGGATTGGGTAGCGCTCTCCACCTTTAAGAGTGAGTAATGGTTATCTCTTAATCGTCAAAAGAGGGATGAAGCCCAAGTCATGATCTTGGCAAAGAAGTCTTGATGAAGTTGTCATTGAGCAAGGAAGACCAAGTCATGAGCTTGGCAAAGAAGTCTTGGTGAGGTTTTCATTGAGCAAGGAAGCCCAAGTGTTGGACTTGGCAATTGTAAAGGTTTGCTTTCCACCCTTAAGGGAAGCTTCATAGTGGATACCTCAAGATGAGCTCTTGAGGCATGGACGTAGGCCGGAGTTGCCGAACCATGTAAATATCGTGGTGTTACTTGGTTTGCATTTCTCTAACCTTTAACTCTTTTACTTAATAACATTTTATATATTTAATTTCATAATGTTTTTTAGATGAATGCTTGGAGTAAGTTGCACACTATGTGTTTGATAAAATGTCTCTATTAGCTTCAATTTCATTTTAGCATTAATAGACATATATCCACTTAGCTCATTTCATTCCTTATCCAATGAACCATTTTATGAATGAATGAGTAGCACTCCAAGTGCTTGAGTAATTGTCTAAGTAAGTTTTACTCTTTACATCATATCCATAGGTAATTGCTCAAGTATCTTTTTGATAGGTTTACTCCTTTATTTTGCAAGCATTTATTTTATAATTGTTTATTTAATAAATGTTGTTTAAATGCTTCATATGAGGAGAATGGGATATATGCTTGGAGTTTATTGGTTGAGTTGTGGAATTGATTGTATTGTAAATTGATTGAGTATTTATTTGATTACCTTTTTGCCAATTAATTTGCATATCATGTGTTTGATAAAATACGCTTTCAACATTTCCACACACTACAAGCATGAGACGTTGCTCTTTCATGAATGCTTCATTTGTTGTTTCCACTAAATCATTTAAGTGCATGATAGGTAGAGCATTATCATTCCCACTTGTTGAATATATAAGTTTATCAAGTGTTTGACAAAAGTCCCAAACAAACCTTCTTTTGTCAAAATGAGCTAAACCGAAAAAGTTTTATCGTTTGCCTATTGTCCCTATTCACCCCCCTCTAGGGACAATTCTTGGGTAACAAAAACAACTTATACAAAAGTATTTACGTATTTGACATTTTTCACTCCTTCTCAATACATAGGACTGAATTACCCCTCTGGCCTCTGCAACTCATTATGCACTGCTTAATATTTTGTGCAGTAAAATTATAACACGATGCAGTTAAAGTATTACATAAATGCAGTAAAACTATTACATTGTGTAATAAAAGTTTTATATTATTACTAAATCTTTCGAATGGATACCCTTACAAAAAAAGGTACACTGCTTAATGTTTTGTGCAGTAAAATTATAACATCATGCAATTAAAGTATTACATAAATGCAGTAAAACTGTTATATTATTACCAAATATTCTGAATGGATACCCTTACAAAAAATGGTATACTATTTATTTAATATTTTGTGCAATAAAATTATAACACCATGCAGTTAAAGTATTACATAAATGAAGTAAAACCATTACATTATGGAATAAAAATTGTAGTAAACTTATATGTGAAGGGCCTTAAGGGCAATTTAGACCCAAATAGTATAAATTGTTCTATTTGTAATTATTTTTTAAAAAGTTGTTATATACTATTTGAAAGTTGGTGTATTTGTAATTAGGTCACCAAAAATGGTCATAAATTAAATTAACCCTTTTTTTCTCTCTTTTTTTATTATTTGTTTTCTTTAATTTTTCTCCCAAGTAGGCTTTTTTATTGAATGTTTGTTCATGTGATTAGATGCTCTTTGCTATTTATTATCTATCGATTTATGTCTTTTCTTGCTATTTAATTATTATGAGTCTTTACTTTCTCTTTATTTTTTATTATTTGTTTTCTTTAATTTTTTCCGCTAGTAGGCTTTTTATTGTATGTTTGTTCATGTGATTAGATGTATAAACAAAGAGAAAATATATATTACTATTAAAAGTATAAAGGGCTTTTTTAGTTTTAGTACACTATTTTTTATTTTTAAATTAGATAAATAGAGTTATAACTTGAATAAAACCTAAAACCATTTTTTAGCATCATTGCATTATTTATTTATTTTTAAATAGAAAAGTAAAGTTATAATATAAACAAAACCCCTAAAATCACAAACAGAAACATGCACGACTCTCATCACCAGACGATTCTTCCTCTCAGCTCTCATCAACAAGCATTTCAATTCGATTTCTTCTCGGCTCACATCAACTCTCATGTGAGTTTTTTTTTCCTTAATTTTTTTTCCCAAGTAGGCTATTATCCATCGATTTTTGTCTTTTCTTGTTATTTAATTATTGCAAGTCTTTTCTTTTTTCTCTTTTTTTATTATTTGTTTTCTTTAATTTTTTTTCCCAAGTAGGCTTTTTATTATATGTTTGTTCATGTGAGTACACTATTTTTTTTTTTTTTCAAATTAGATAAATAGAGTTATAACTTCAATAAAGGGAGGCGATATTCGCACTCCCATTTTTAACGATTACACTCCATTTACCTTTTTCTTTTAAAAGAAATGATAATAAGTTCCTTAAACTATTTAATACACCATCCCTTATTTTATAATACCACAACTACCTTTTATACTATAAATTTAAACATTTTTTTTAGCTTCTTTATTTTCTATATTACTTTTATTTATTTTGGCTTCTGACAAAAAATAATAATTTTTTTACCTTCTTTAGTACTTTTTTTTTTCTCCTGTTAAAAGAGAACCTTTTTTTTAGGTTTTCTTTTTTTAAACTTGTCAAAAGAGGGAATTTAATCAACAAATATTACCCTTTTTTTAAATTTTTTTTTCGGTCCTTCTAAAATAGATCATTTCTTTTTTTAATCCTATCAAAGGAGATAATTTATTAAAAAAATATAACTTATTTTTGGGTCCTCTCAATGGAGATAATTTATTTAACAATAATAAAAAAAAATTAGGTACTTTATTTTTGGGTCCTGTCGAAAGATATAATTTATTGAATAGGATAACATTTTTTTAAGTGCTTTTTAATTTTTGATTCTTGCCCAAAGAGAATTTATTTACAGAGATATATATATATATATATATATATATATATATATATTTGTCTTGTCAAAAGATAATTTATTCAACATATATAACTTTTTTTGGGTCCAGAGCCTTTTTTTTTTTTGGGTTATTTTTTTTCGGGTATTTTTTTTATATTTTTTGGTTTATTCTGTCAAAAGAATCCAGAAAAATTAAAGATTAGAGACAAAGAGAGGATATCTAAAATGGTAGTTTAGTATTTTGAAAAAAGTAATCATTCATTCACGTGTGAAGTTAAGGTTAAAAGTGACATTTCTTTTAAAATGGGAGTACAACTAAAGAAAAGGGGAGTGCGAATATCGCCTCCCTAAATAAAACCTAAAACCCCTTTTTAGTATCACTACATTATTTATTTATTTTTTAAATAGAAAAATAGAGTTATAACCTAAACAAAACTCTAAAACCCCTAAAATCACTAACACAAATACAAACACACTCTCATCACGAGATGACTCTTCTTCACGGCTTTCATCAACAAGCATTTCAATTCGATTTTTTTCTCGGCTCACATCAACTCTCATGTGAGTTTTTTTTTCCTCTTTTTTTTTTATTATTTGTTTTCTTTAATTTTTTTTTCCCAAGTAGGCAAAATGTCTTTTCTTGCTATTTAATTATTGCAACTCTTTTCTTTTTCTCTCTTTTTTATTATTTGTTTTCTTTATTTTTTTTTCCAAGTAGGATTTTTATTGTATGTTTGTTCATGTGGTTAGATCTATAAACAAAGAGAAAAAAAATCTCCTAAAATCACAAACACAAACATGCACAACTCTCATCACCAGAAGATTCTTCCCCTCAGCTCTCATTAACATACATTCTAATTCGATTTCTTCTCGCCTCACATCAATTCTCATATGAGTTTTTTTTTCTCTTTTCTTTTATTTGTTTTCTTTAATTTTTTTTCCAAGTAGGCTTTTTTATTGTATGTTTGTTCATGTGATTAGATGCCCTATGCTATTTATTATCCATTAATTTTTGTCTTTTCTTGCTATTTAATTATTGCAAGTCTTTACTTTTTCACTATTTTTTATTATTTGTTTTCTTTAATTTTTTTCCTCAAGTAGGAATTTTCTTGTATGTTTGTTCATGTGATTAGAATAAACAAAGAGAAAAAAATAATTTGAAAGGAAAAAAAATTGAGAGAGATGCAATCCCAAAAAATTGAGAGAAATGCAAATTATGTTCTCATTAATCCAACAAAGCATACTGCTACTTTCATTAAAACTTAAATAAATAAATTTAAGCCATAAGCAAATTAGATCAATTAAAACATAATTTTCATACATTAAATTTAGGAGTTTTTAGGATTTTCAATTTGAAATTAGGGTTTTTCAAAGAGGGTTTCAAAACTGAAATTAGAGTTTTTCAATTAGGGTTGTTTGGATATATATATATGATTTTTTTTAGCTAATTTTTCTTTTATTTGTGAGGAAAAGTGTGAAAAAATAAAAGAAAATTAACAAGTTCCAAATCTCATCTTCTTTTGTTGTTGACTTTTAGGATATGAAAATCTAACCCATCTAAGGCTTCTAATATCTAAAGCTGTATAGATTTTTGTTTATTTGGGTTACAAATTATGATCATTAATCAAAAAAAGCATACTGCTACTTTCACTAAAATTTAAATAAATAAACTTAAGTCATAAGCAAATTAAACTAACTAGAACATAATAAGATCAAACACTACTTAAGCTTAACTCTAAGAGTTCCAATTAAGTGGACCTTCCTTTGAAATACAAACAATTTTTAAAAGATTCACTATTTAAATTTGCCTAATTGAATTAATTTTTTTTCTAATCCAAACACCTTTTTTTTATAAAAAAAATCCTCTTTTTAATTTTTTTTTCTTTGACCTTATTGATGCACTAGATTGCAACTATATAAACTTGATATTGAAGTTATAGTTATCTTCAAATTTTTCTGAAAATACACAAAATTGACCTTAATTAATTTGAAGCCAAATTAAGTGACCGTTGTAAGCTTTCCACAATCTACTTAATTAATAATTAGCTACTCGATCATGCTGAAATATTTTCTTAAAACTCTATAGCATCTGTTGAATAATTAGAGATAATATGAAACTAATGCTCCAATGGTCTCTCTAGATTAGATAATCTAATACTAAAAGAGATTAATATTATAGCAAATAATTCAAAAAATATAATATAAGATTTGATTTTATCCTGACAGAGGCTAATTATTAGTCAATTTAGAAATGATGAATATTAACTTTAACTCTGGGTATAAAAGAATATGCAAAGTTCAAGTCCTCTTGAGATAATATTGCCATATTAGGTATGTGTGATTGAGTTGGGTGTATATATGATTTGACATTTGGGTATTGAAATTGATGAGTAAATGGATATGTATATGAATTTTTTTAGGTAATTTTTCTTTTAGTTTACAAGAAAAGTGGAAAAAAATAAAAGAAAACTAAATAAGTTTTAAATCTCATGTTTTTTTGTTGTTAGCTTTTAGGATATAAAACTTTAACCCATCTAAGACCTCTAATATATGAAACTCGGGAAGTAAAATTTTTTGTTTATTTGGATTGCAAATTATGGTCTCATTAATTAAACAAGGCATACTGCTACTTTTATAATTTATTTTATTTTATCTTTGTTCAGAATTGTTCAAAGTCATTTTATAGGAGTTTGAACAAAATATTTACTATTTGCTTTCTGTGTAACTGATAGCATGCAAGATATGTATAGTGAGTAATTTTCCACTTTATGTAACATATAGTAAATTTGTTTAATTTTATAATTTGAAATTTGCATAATGACTTATATTTTAAAACCTTTAGAATATTATATTTTGTTCAGAATATTATGTTTCCATTTTGGAATTAGAGTTTTTATGCATTTACTGCTTTTGTTTGTTCCTTTTAGCTAAAAGGTCATAGGACTCAACCTTTCAGATTTTATGATTTTTATATTTCTTCAGATAAATTAAGTGTGAGCTCACTTTGTGTATGAGAAATCTAACCAGGTGTATAATTATGTGTATATTATGTCAATCATTATATACATTCCTAAAACAAACTAATAAAAACAAAAGAGAAAATATTGTGTTTGTCTCCTTAAATTTTAAAATTAATTATTAATTAAAGTCAAATAATTATTTATATAAGAATATTCACATCGGGCTTTTTACTAGTAATCTTAATAAGATTTAAAGAGACTCGTTACCTTAGTAAAACTAATCAAATTATATCTCTTAATACTCTATCAAATGTCTTCTTTAAGTCCATGAAAATCCCATGTAAATCGTTTTCTTTGCTTCTACAATCTTGTATCAATTGTCTAATTAAATATAAAGCAATGCTACATGTCATGAAATTATTTTATGAATTTGTATCATGAATGATGTGACTGGTAACGTGGAGAGTTAATATTGGTGGGATTCAGTGATAATATTATGAAACTCTGTGTATGGGGGAATCCCACCAATACTAACTCTCCACATTACCTGCCACATCATTCATGATACAAATTCATGAAATAATTTAATAACGTTTAACATTTCTCTTAAATATATGGCCTCCATAATAAATCTGACCTGACATGAATATAAATTAGTTTTCGGATGCTATATAGATTCATTTCTTAATTTTTATTCTATTACCATTTTCCTTACAATTTCATTTTATTACCCATTGATTTAATTAATAAAAAAATCACAATTTTGTATATCACCTTTTTTTTATTTTATAAATTGATACTTATAATACTTTTCTTTATTCATTAAGCATTGTTCTTTTCTTTTCTTTTTTTGAAATTCTATTAAATAAATTTGTTAGTGATTCAAGTCATAATTTTTCTAAAATTCTTCATGCCTCAATTAATATAATGTCAGATCAAACCGCTATACTATTACCAGTGCATCCTCTATTTTCTATTATTGATCCTATTTATTATTCCTATATATATATATATATATTCCTAGAGAATAATTTGATTCATATCTTCGGTTAAACTATTCCTGCAGCCCAACTCTTAAGCCCAACTCTTGCAACTCCCATAGCACCCCAGGCTTGGGCCCATTCCCGCTGTACCCACAGGTAAATTAACACAATGCAACATTGCATCTCTCTCCTCTCTCTCTCTCTCTCTCTCTCATTTTGGTGGTCCTTCTGCAACTCAGACCAAAATTTAAACGCTGATCTTCACGTCATCTGTGAGTTTCTTTCTCAATATAATTATATTTATTTATGCATATTTACATATATGTAACGTATTTAATTTACTGTTGTTTGTTCTTCTAAGGTTCTTCTCAAGAATCATAGCTTTCTCTCTCTAAACTTCAAATGGGTTGCACTGTTAGAGAAAAACATATCCGAGCCAATCGTAGGCCTCGATCGGTAAAAACCGATATGGATAACAACAATCTTGTAGACAGAAGATCAATCTCTAAATCTGTAATTGAATCGGGTCTCAGACCGTTGGAAAATCAAGTGGGTGTCACTGAATCGACCCAAGACATAAACCCTAACCCTAATTCTAATCCTAACTTTGATGATAATGGTTGGGGCTACTGTACTGAAGAACAATTGGAAGAAATTCTGTTGAAGAACTTGGAGTTTTTATATAATGAAGCTATTTCTAAGCTTATTGCTTTGGGCTATGATGATGATGTTGCTCTAAAAGCTATACTGAGGAATGGACATTGTTATGGTGGAATGGACGTGTTGACGAATATATTGCATAATTCTTTAGCTTATTTGAACAGTGGGTCTGGGAGTAATAATGGGAACTCGGAGGAATCTGAGCCAGTATTTGTTGATTTGAGGCAATTAGAGGAGTATTCCCTCGCTGCTATGGTGTGCTTGTTGCAACAAGTTAAGCCACATTTGAGTAAAGGGGATGCCATGTGGTGTCTCCTCATGAGTGATCTTCATGTGGGTCGAGCGAGCGTGATGGAAATTCCCGTTCTTCCTTCTCCTAGCAGTAATGAGTGTAGCAGTCACGCTCCTAGCAATGTTGGAACTAGTGTTGCTAACAATCAGGTTGGGGTTGCTCCCGTGCTTTGCAAGACTCATGGGGGCTGGGGTTTCGGAAATGGAGGTACGTCTGAATTCCCTGGAAATGGGTTTCCATTGTTTGCGCCAGAAATGACTCTGCAAAGAGAGATTGAGTGTCCAAAGGGGTTTAATCTTACACCTTCAATGAAATCATTGTTGAAGAGGAATGTTGCAATGTTTGCCGCAGGCTTTAGAGCAAACTTGAAACAGTTGCAGACACAATCTCAGGCTTGCCCTGGCTCTTTGTCAGGTGGAGATACGCCAATAGGAGTTATATCGGGGACTGAAGTTCCTGTTGAGCAGACTGAAGAGCTTCAAAATTCAAAGAATCAAGATGTGGTTACTTCAATGTTGAGTAAATTTCGTGATTTGAATCTTGACGAGAATATGGAATGTGTACCAGAAGATCAGAAAGATGAGATGGTTTTAAGTTTGATTCATCAGATTAAAGATCTTGAGAGACAGGTAAAGGAGCGAAAGGAGTGGGCTCATCAGAAGGCAATGCAAGCTGCAAGAAAGCTCAGCCATGATCTTACTGAGCTCAAGATGTTGAGGATGGAAAGGGAGGAGACCCAGCGACTGAAGAAGGGGAAGCAGACGCTTGAGGACACAACCATGAAGAGGCTCTCAGAGATGGAGACTGCTCTGAGGAAAGCAAGTGGTCAAGTGGACCGTGCAAATGGAGCTGTGAGACAGCTTGAGACTGAGAATGCAGAAATCAGAGCAGAGATGGAGGCTTCTAAGTTAAGTGCATCAGAGTCAGTTAAAACCTGTTTGGAGGTTGCAAAAAGGGAGAAAAAGTGCCTGAAGAGGCTTTTGGCTTGGGAAAAGCAGAAAACTAAGATGCAGGAGGAAATTGCAGCAGAGAAACAGAAGATTTTAAAGCTGCAACAACAGTTGGTTCAGATCGAGGAGTCTCAGAAGGAGGCTGAGGTACATATAACTACCTTTCCATCATTTGAGCTACAGACTTGCATTCATGCATATGATCCCTATTATACTTTAAAGAGAGAATCTTGGTGGTACTTCTTATGCTGTTTTGCCTTAATGCAGAGACACCAGTTTAGAAGTTCATGCAAGGTTCTTCTGTCCTATTGTCATTGATAATACTTTATTTCAAACCTAATTTTCATAAATTAAATTGTTCAGAAAATGGAGACTTTGGTGGAGATAACTCTGTTTTATGTTTTCCTGCTTTCTTCTCTTTTTACTTCTTAATTTAAATCTTATGTTGCTTTGCTACTTACTTTCTCGGTGGTATTTTAATATGCTCATGATTGATGATTCTTTAGTATTTAGACATTTGTTTTCTGTCCAAGAGGCAAGCTATGAGTTGAATGGTCTATGTCTAGGAAGCACGGACACACCTAAAAGGTCGAAGAATCCGTGTCGGACACGTATCGGACACCGACACGCGTCGGACACGCCCTGACACGTGTCGGACACGCCAAAATACGTGTCCTAATTTTTTTATTTTTGGACATACCACGGACATGGCATAGACATGCCATGGACACGTGTCCGACACGCGTGTCATATCATTAGGGAGTTTTTAGAAAGTTTTAAAAAGAAAGATAGTTTAAAATGTAAATGTGATGACTTCTTTGAAGTTTTTTAATAAAATATGGCAGTCATAACATATAATATTTCAATTTTTTTTTTAGAAAACAACTTTTATCATTATTGTGGAGTAGATTCAATTGTGTAGTTATTTAAATGATAACCTAATTGTTTTTATAGCTCATTAATTATTATGATTTGTGAAATTTTCATTGTTAGGTTGATCTCATATATATAAAAGGATATATTTATTAGTTGCGTGTCCCCGCCGTGTTCGTATCCTAGTTTTTTGGGATCTACCGTGTCGCTGTGTCCGTGTCGTGTCATATCCGTATCCCGTATCCGTATCCGTGCTTCTTAGGTCTACGTGGACGAGTATGTGAGATGCTAGTGGGTGTGTGTAGGTGCGTTCTCATCCTTGTTAAGGTGTATCATCCAGTTTGTTGTTCGTTTATGCCATATACTAGTTTACGTTATTAGCTTTAATCTAGAAAGCACGGACACTTTACCGAGGGTGCCGTACCCTTGTCGGATACTCGGACACCGTGTTGGACACTCCTCGGACATGTGTCAGACACTTCTAGGACACTCTTTGAACACTTCTCGAATACTTGTCGGACACTTCATAGCAGTGATGTATATTCAAGTATTTCGAAAGGAAATTATTGCTACTAAGTTATGATTAAAAATCTAAACTAAATATATATAGAGGACTAAATAAGTCTGGTTCTTTAATCTATTTGTCTATTTTTGTTTATAAGTTTGTTTGGTTTTAATTACTTGATGATGAATTGAAGTATTTCGATAATATAGTCTTTTTTTTGTTGAATAATTAATATATATTAATATATTATATTAATATTTTATAGCCGTGTCCGTGTCCTGTTTTTTAGAATTTCCTGTATCGCCATGCCCGTGTCGTGTTGTACCCGTGTCCCGTGTCTGTGTCCATGCTTCCTAGGCTTTTATATATGTAACATCTTATGGTGCCTTGCAATTCACCTTTCATGAGTCAGTTTTTCACCCGCTAGTCCTTTCGATTCACTATTACTTTATTTTATAAGTAAAATTTTATTAAGATAGCATTGAGAGGGGAGCAAACCCAAAAAGCAACTGCACAAAAAATACATCTCTACATCCTCAATCTATCCAAAAAATCAAGGAAATCCTCCACAGACTAACAAATCTTCCTTGTAACTTCAAAAAAGAGTGATCTCAAAATTTGGTGCTTTATCACTCATATCAGAGCTTTTACACCATCCAAAGACATCCTATTCATCTCATACCAAAGCTCCCACCAAATACAATGAGGCCCGACCCTCCATGCATCTCGAGCATGGTTTTCCACTTTACATCCCCTTTAAGCCTCAAGCATCCTGATTGTAGATCCTGACAGAACCTATTGCACCCCAAAAATGGCAAAGAACAAAGCCCAGACATCCCTACCAACTGGACAATGTAAGAGAAAATGGGTTACCGACTCTTCATCTCTCTTACACATGCATCACCAATTGATCACAATCTGCCGCCTCTTTTTCAAATTATCAAGCGTCAATATCCTCCCTAGAGTTGCAGTCCATCCAAAGAGGCCACCTTGAGAGGGGCGTTTATTCTCAAAACCGCTTTCCACGAAAAGATATTCTCCTGGTCACCTTGAAGAATCTGATAATAAGACTTAACCATAAAGCTTCCATGCCTAGAACCCACCAAACTCCACTCATCCTCACCCTTTCCAAGCACCTCTTGCGTGTACAACAGCTTGAACATCCCATGTCAGCATTTCGTTATCAAGTCATCCCATGATGGTAGAGTCACCTCTCTAGAACACCATCACTTCCTAATATGCTTCCACAATTCCACTGCTGCTAGTAGATTCACTTCTCTGGAACACCATCCGCCTCTATCCTCGCCAATCTTACTCTAAACATTTCTTCTCCATAACCTGTTCCTCTCCATCACATATCTCCAAAGTCATTTTCCCATCAAGGTTTGGTTGAATGCGGTGAATTCCCTTACACCCAATCCATCCATCCGAAGCGGTCTACAAATCTTCTCCCACTTCACAAAGTAGTACTTGAATTCATCTCCCAACCCTCGCCACAAGTCTCTATTCTTTTTACTACAGAGGAAGGAATCTGGAATAACGAGAGGTAGTAAATTGGAAGGTTTGAGAGGGTGCTCTTAGTTAAAGTAAGGTATCCTTTCTTTGACAGATATTGTTTCTTTGATCTGGCTAGCCTTCTCTCAAGCCTTTCTATCACTGGTGCCCAAATAGAAGACACCAACGATGAAGCTCCAAAAGGTAAGCCCAAGTAAGACACCGGAAAGGTCTTGATACCACTTCCCAAGATATTAGCTAGGGTGGCTATGCTGTCTACCTCCCCTACTAGGAAATCTCACTCTTCCTAATGTTAATCATCAGATTGGAGATTGCCTGAAAGCGCACCAACACACATCTCAAGTAGAGGACATGCTCCTCTACTGCATTGCAGAATGACTTGGTATCATCGGCAAATAGGAGATGTGAAATATTCAGCTCAACTACAGTACTCAATAAGCATGGAGTGAAATGACTTTTTTGTTAATAGAGGGAAGCCTTTATTCAGAATAAAGCCAAGTAAAGTTAGGTTTCTAGTTTCAACCGAATTCACTCCTCCCAACAACTCTGATTGATGGTACCTGCATTGGATAATGGGCCTTCACAGTTCAATTGTAAAAGGATGGTCTTAGTTTTAGTTCAATTTGATATTCAAGATTAGATTTGCATTGGCAAAATCTTACCTAGATAGAGATTAGGTTAGCTTTGGGTTGAGCTGTTGTGGTTCTTGACCATGTATGTCAGCAGATACAAATCTTATTAACCCACTCAACTAAATTTGTGGTAGTGCATGTAATGGTTCCTTGGTTGATACACA
This sequence comes from Cornus controversa, assembly GCA_026545225.1. Taxonomy (NCBI): domain Eukaryota; kingdom Viridiplantae; phylum Streptophyta; class Magnoliopsida; order Cornales; family Cornaceae; genus Cornus; species Cornus controversa. The sequence continues at coordinate 77,899,084 of CM048845.1, forward strand.
TATTGTTTTATGCTTTCATATGTCCCTAACTCTTTTAAGTGTAGTTCTCCAAAGGATTGGACAATGGACTATGGCTAATCATACTGGGGCAATCTATCATCTTAAATAGGTGCCAAGGTGATGGATCAAAGTGTCTGATGTAACATGTTATTTAACCTATGTTATATAACCATGCGTCCTATTGGAGTGTGAACCAATCAAATATTCTAGATTGGACATATTCAAAAGTCAAATATTTATAAAGCAGTTTACAGTTATTAGGTTAACCTGAATAAAGAAAGCATATCTAAATAATCCAAGTATTGTTTTGGTTGATGAGGTTATATGATTAAATGTAACCAATATATGTAAAAGGAAAAACTGAGATAGAGGTGCTCTCTCATAAGTTCGCACCACTTGCTCTATGTCTAATTTCTTCTTTGTTTACTGATTATACTCGACTCTCTCTGTCTTTGTCTCTGGTTCCCTCTCTCTTTCTCTCTGTCTGTGTGTATCCTTCACTTTTTATGTCTGTATGATGTACTATTTCTAGGTTGTATCATTTTGGAACTTGTTCTCCAACAACTCTCTAGACCTCCTCCTCCGCCGCCTCCTTGTTTAGAAGCATGCTCAACTGTTTCCTTGTTGATCTCTCTCTCTCTCTTTTTCTCCGTGTGTGTGTGTTTATGTTGATTGCTTTTGTAAACTAAACTGTTCATTGTGGTCCATAACTTTTGTGGTATTGCAAATCTAACTTGCTTCAATTCAGTTTTGAAGCATATGCATCCATTGCAGTGTGCCTCAAACACAACTTTTTTGGATTGGTCCATTCCAAAAATTCCATTTAGAGTGGTATCTTATGCAAAACCTGCACATTCAAAAGTATACATAATGCCTAAGCCGTCTTTGTTCCAGCCAGCCTTCCTCATTCCCTTGCAGAGTTCTGAACATGCTTTTAGTTTTTAAAATTCTCCCTTTGGTTTTGCCAGGATTCTTCACGATGACCACAAAATCTCTGTAGTCATGATATTTCTTATTAATGTTTGATGATCAATTGAAACTTTTCCATCGAGGATCATTAGGTCCATATCTTTGTTATAATCTACTGCCTTGCAACCTGCTATTTGGTATTAATTTCACTCCACTTTCTGAATGGCTTGCTGTAAAGTTGAGCATGTGTCCATCAACTTCTTGTTGACACCGTTCACTATTTTTTTATGCTTATATGCTCTTTCTAGGGACCCTAAACTTTGAGCAGCGTGCTTATGCCTATAGACTTGGGCCATCTCAATTGTATGCGCTCTCTCTATCTTTCGGAACTAATTTGAATCTCTTCTGAGTTCTTTTATTTTACTTTTTCTATGATGTATCATAGTTGTTTCAAATAAGCTTCTTGAGTTCTGTTATTTGTACTTTTTCCATTATGTATCATACTCAATTCAAATTTACTGGCCAATAACAGGGAAAGTGGAGGCAGGAGCAGAAGGCTAAAGAAGTAGCCCTAACACTAGTGGAGGATGAACGACGTCTCAAAGAGGCAACTGAGGCTAGTAATAAAAGAAAGCATGAGGCTTTGCGCCTGAAGATTGAGATAGACTTCCAACGCCATAAGGATGACCTTCAGAGACTTGAGCAAGAACTATCACGGCTTAAAGTGTCTGCACAATCCACTGAGCTACATGATCGATCTGATAATTTACCTACGGGAAACCCAGAGGGGGAAAAACCACAAGGAGAAACTATTGCACGATTGCTCCATGAATTAGATAAACTGGAGGATTCTTCAGTGAAAGAGAACTGCCGTGATAGGGAATGCTTAGTATGTATGAAAGATGAAGTTTCTGTTGTTTTCCTCCCCTGCGCCCATCAAGTTGTGTGTGCTGATTGCAATGATAACTATGGGAAGAAGGGAAAAGCTACATGTCCATGTTGTCGGGTTCCAATTGAACAGAGAATCCGCGTGTTTGGTGCAAGCTCATGACCATGGTGCTGAGGTTACATAGGGCATGCCCAGTTAAATCTATCTCAGGTATAGAGTAAAAACTGTGTGTTTCCTCATTACTTGCAGCAGTCAGGACCTGTGGCTTTTACAATTTACATTTTTGAAACATTGTGGTTGAATCAGCATAATTGAATGTATGTAAATAAGTGGCAAAGCCTGTATGGAGCTTCTGCTTTCATCCTAAAATAACTGCAATGCATATTACTTTATGTTGTCATTAGTCTTTCCCAAATCAGGACTGAGCAATATGGTGTGCGCGCGCACACAGGTTCAAACACTGCACCTTTTACCATTACTGTGCAAACCTATCCTGGTTGTTTCTTAGTCATCTTATGAAATACTATTTCTGACTCCATAAAATTAAATTGTTCATCCTCAGAGACTCCATGAAGTCACTTTCACATAATTTTCTGTTAATCCTCTAGTGCACATGGAACTATAGATAGATTGCATATGTTCGATGGTGAACTATAAGGTGCTCTAATATTTTTTTTGATACTATATATGTCTATTTTTAATACATGGACTTGAGAAAAATTATGGTTCATACTTCATACAAGCACTATTAAAGTACTTCAATATTGTTTAAGAATTTACTAAAACCATTTAATGTGCATTGAGTTCTGAAATTAAGTTCATTATTATTTTTAACCAATGAAATACTTTGACATTTGGGGTTTCCTTATTTTCTACCAAATTCCTAAAATTTAAACTTTACAAAATGGGTAACATGAATTAGAAATCATTGAAGAATAAATTACTTAAAAATCTACTTCAATTAAAGGAGGCATTATTTTCACGCCACTTGTGTAAAAGATTTTATTCAAAAAAACGAATTCATACTCTATCAAATGAATCCATGACATTTTATTACCTCTAAGCTCTAGCATATATATATATATATATATATATATATATATATATATATATATTGGAATGAGATCCTCAAATATTGCTCGCCTGAGTCTCATTTGTTTATGTGGGTAATAAAATATTTTAAGTTCAAATGAATCAATATTATTTTTCTTTTCTTTTTTTTGTCATTTAAATATAGCATTGCTTGATACAAGAATCAAAATTTATGCATAGAAAGCCTATGTTTGGTTAGATAGAAATAGCGGAAAATAAAAGAAATGAGTTTTTTTTTTAATATTTTAAGAGTTTGGATAGCAGAAAAAGAAAAATTTTGTGGGAAAGTAACTTTCCATAGCCACCTAACTTTTCCATAAAATTTTCCACAAAAAATACAAGAAAGTTTTAATTACTTGATTTTTTTTATTTATAAATTACAACAATACCTTTTATTTTCTTGTAAGTTTAATGCATTCCAAACTATAAAATTATAATTTCTTATAATTTTTTTTAAAAAAAAATCATGTTAATCAAATATATGTTAAAAAATTTATATTCCTTTCAAAAACTTTACTTCCTTTCACATTCTTTTACTTTCATTTTCCACTATTAGTTTCTATCAAACCAAACGGACACTAAATTAGCTGTGGACCTTATGACCTGTACAAGTTTCATCTTCGTGAAGTAGAGGAAAAATCTCTCTCAGTATCTAACAATATCTTTCCTTTTTCATCTATATTTTATGATGTCAAATGCATGTGATCTGATCTCTCAACAAAATTTGAATTTATTATTATTATTTCTTTAATTTACGTTTCTGTATTTATCACTCTATTAAGTCAACAATGTGGAGAAATGTTTTCCCATTTCAATAACAACAATCCCATTTACTTTCTCTTCAGTTCTTTTGTACCAAAGAGGACAACTAATTCCTTGACCATGGATGGAGAGAGAGAGAGAGGGAGAGAGAGAGAGAGAGAGAGAGGTAAATGTCAATAATTTTTACTATAATAGCGGATAACAAAATGTCTATATTTATTTTAATTATGTCATATTTTTTTCTTCACCATATTATTGAAGTGCCTACGCATTTTTCAAATCCAGTCGTGAAAATTATGCTAGTGATCATATTAATTTGTTCTCGATATTTGATTCACTCAACCATTGTTTGGCAAGCTGCTACGTACAAGTCTTGGATGAGATCTTTACAAATTCACTTGGTTGATAAAACTACAAAATAATTTCAGAGAACAAAATCTCATAAATTTATTTGATTGTATTTACTCACTAGTTTTCAGAGAACAATTTTAAAAAAAACAGATGTGCATTACTTTTAAACTAGTATTCTTAACTTAATAAAAATTACACAAATACAATATCACATGTTTAACTAAAACATGAAAGGTACTTAGACTTGACTAAATTTAAATAGAGCAAAATAAGAAGTCAAATTTTAGTATCATATGTACTTTTAGTTGTACAAGCATTAAGTTTATTTATACATAATCAAAACAAAATATTAGAGAATTAAAGAGACAGCTTTAATTAAAATTGCCTGGGAACAATGCCCACATGGAATCCGTCATGTGATTTTTATAAGTTACCATTTGCGCCGCACTATCATCATATAAATTAAGTTCATTCAGTACACAAGCGCTACTATTGCTACCATCCTCCCCATCAACGACATTAACATATTCTTCTCCAAACTCCATAAAGAAACGTATAGCACCTCTTGTAAGTGCATCAACAAAAACTCTTGTTTGCTAGTCGAACGGTGCAAAAGCCTTGTGTATGTGTTTTTGCACCTTTATATGTGTGTCATCAATTGCTCCAATGCAATTCTATAATAAATGAAGTTAAAACTAAATTACATTAAAAGAGGTTATAAAATGAATAGCAGTTTTAAAATACAAAGAAGGTTAGATGGAATTGAGAAAGTTGCTCATGGAAATATAGCAGAGCAACACTTTGAGCCAAATTGTTTAGCAATTTTCTTATTGCTCATATTGTGTTAAGAATTTTGCTACCATGCACCACAAAACTGCAATTTGTTTCCCAAAGGGTTCTCTACACAGCAGATTCCCTTACCTATCTAAAAAGATGATGTACTATATATACAAGTCACAAAAATAATGATTTTCCTTTGACATTATTTTATTAGAATTAAAGATTGAGTACCTCATGGGATGAGAACCCACTGTGAAAATTTTGAAGGAACAGTAAGAGCATCAAATGACCGTATTCCTTCCAAAAGCTAAATATGATTGGATAAATTTGGGATTGCAGCATTTTAAAATTGTGAATGAGTATGATTCAGCCTTATTTAAAATCAGGTTTGAGTTGAAGTTATGCGGGGATAAAATTGCTAATGAGAATTTGTTAGAAGAAAACATATTACACATTTTACTCCTGGAATGTGCTCTTGAAATAACAATATCAAGAGCGTAGATTTATAAAATGTTCTGAACTGATATCATGTCGATTAATGACTAAATAAAATAATGAGCTTTTGATAAATAAAAAAGATCACTAGTCCCGACTAACTAGGTAGAAAGTATTCCCTGAAGTGAATGCAACCTCATTTCACGGTCGTGTATCACTATGGTAGAGATACTATCATAACCGTGAAGATCATAATTTCTCAATGTTGCATAATAAAGAATGCATAACTTACCACTAGGAGTGGAATACAAATGAGATAAAAAAATTTAAATGGAAAGGTATACATAATAAACCTTTCAAGAATTATGAAGATACTTGTTATAAGTGTGGCATGAAAGGGCATTGGTTACGTACTTGTAGTACGTTCGAGCATTTAGTTGATATTTACCAAACTTCACTAAAAGAAAAGGGAAAGGAAAAAGAAATTGAAAGAATGTTACAAAGACCTATGAGCCAATGGCTATTAATCATCTTTAAGTTTCAAATTTCTTTGAAGATATCACTTGCAATATTGATCAGTTGATTGGTGATGGAAATGATCACATTAATTAAAGTTGTTTTCTTTTTATATCGCTAGTGTGTTATTTTCTTTATTATTGTCAGTATGTTATTTCGTATGTTATTAATGTGTTATCTTTAGTATATTTATATTTATGTTTCTGTTGAACCAATCAAATTTAATTTGAATTTTGCAAATTTGAAAAAAGCATGGATCTGACAAATGCATCGACTAAGCCCAAGATAAATGGTAAAAAATATTGCACACTATCCTTCGAGATAGAAAATATTTTCTCATATAACATTAGCTGAAACTAATGTCAATATAAAATCAGACTCTGTAACCCTGATTAAAGGCAAAAGATATTTATATCTATGTATTGTTTGCCACACAATAGAAATGTATTTTGATTTTCTATCTCTTATAAGATATCTGGATCCTTTAAAAGGTGATATCATTAAGGAAAGCTTTGCAAATTATTATTTTGATGAGATATCTGAGTATTAGGGACAGGAAAGTCATATCTAGAAGAACTGCGCAAAATCTTTTATGGTTCAATATTATCTTATCTTGATCCTCGTACAATGTGAACTAAAAGTTCATAGGATCATTCATTTACAAAATGTTGTAAATTAATTACTTGATTCATTTACTGATACAAAGAAAGTGATGAAATTGTTGGAATTTAATCCATTCTCAACTTATGAAAATAAAAAAAATACTGTAATTAATTAAAGAGTAGATTTATCAATTGTACCTGATTGATAATATAACTCTTAGAATACCTTTAGTTTCTTGTAAGAGATCCTTAGAGAGCTTTACCCCCGTCTGAGAGTTGTCCTTTGATATGGCTGAATAAGGGTTTTGAAACTCTTATATATGACAACAATAGGGGGGATGACTTCTTTACAAATAAATACCTAAGTCTCACTTCCTATTATGGAAATATAGATATCAACGATTAGGATTAAATTCCACCAAATAAAGTTGGAAACCATAATCCAACGGTATAAATGTTATACTATCAATTAGACTACAATTGACAAGTATAACCCCAACCTATCAAGTAACGATAATCACATTGCAATCTATTTTAGAAAACGTAGTGCATAGGGACCACAAAATAATTTTTACTTATTTTAAAATTTCCAACAATCTCCCACTTGGTTCATGCACTTTAAGTTTTATAAAAATGACATTATGGATTACAATACTTTAGAAAAGTAGAGTGGCAACTCATTTTATTTTTTAGAAAACACACAATTATCGAAATAGATGGACTGAAACTTTAAAACACTTTCTTCAATAAACTTCCTCGATAATGAATCATGAATACGTAGACAAGTAATATATTAGTGTAAACAGTTTCATGGTCTCAAAACCGATTCTATCTAGGATTTGAGCAAATATAGTCATTTTTACTGTATTTCATGAGATATACAAACTACATGTGGTCTAAATGTACAACTCACTATCCGTATTTCTTCATACCATCATGGTATGTCATCTAAACATATTACAGCAAACCACCAACCTTTTGTCTAGTGTGAGGGTTTACCAATGATAAGCATTGAATGTTAGACATTCTCATGCCTTTACTTATATATTTTAATCCCATAACTGCACATATTGTATATTTTTTACGTGTTTTTATGTTTTTGATGATTTGAGTTCAAACTCAAAATTTGGCGCAATTTGACTCCTTTATCAGTTCAAGAATACGTTCCTATGCCCGATCGTACTTTATATGAAGACTACATCAAGGAATAATGAATGGCGTGTCAAGACCGAAATCGAAAAGCTGAAGAGTTGAAGATCTGCAGAAGAAGTAAACATCGATGCATCGCAGTCACAACTTCGATGCATCGAAGTACCTACTTTGATGTATCGCAAATTCCTGCAGAAGATATTATTTTGAAGATATTTTCTCCATTTGGCCACTTGTCTAATTTCTTCTAGAAGATATCTTGGACGAAAATTCAGTGATCTTTTGAGCCTCAAATTAGATATATAGCTAGGAAATATGTAATATATAGATATATCACAAATCTTGTAATAAGGAGCATATATAAAATTCTAGAGAGAGAAAGTAAAGTTCTAGAGAGGGAAAGCTTTAAAGAGGACTTTATAAGGCTTTGAAGACCATTTTGAGCATGGGATCATCTCTGTCTATGGAGTGCTTCTAGCCTACCATGATCAACTAATCATTCTCTAGGGTTTTGACAAACCCAAGTATTATAAATATGTTCTAACTTTAGTGAATTGGAATTTTTGTGTATATGTACATTGCCTTAAGCCTTATAAGTAATATAAGTTTACAAATTTTTCATGTTCATGTGAATAATTTATCTTTCTTGTCTTATAATGCTTATTTTTCCCACATGATCTTCAAACACTTATATTTCCATAAGAACTACACGTGATGGCTTGGTACTAGTTTTCACTTTAACATGCATAGCTAGATTTGCATAGTCCATGCTAAGAGATGGTAAATTAGCTACACTTAGTTAATTAGGTATTTAGGTAAGTAGGTAGGTAGGGAATTTACACGTATCAAAGATGGATTATAGTATTTTAAGGTGCATATATCCTCTTAACAGTAGCATTGTAGGCCACAAGCCATTTGCACCACTTAGTACACAATTGCATGAATTCTCCCAATTTATTGTAAGTGTGGCATATTCCGAGACTAGTGGTGAAGTCTCAATCCTAGTCCTTTACTTTTCTCTCAAACTTCACATTTTAATTATCTTTTATGCTTTTAAAATAGAGTAAAAAAACAACCAACACTTGGTTATGATTTAAACAATAACCAACCCTCGACCTTTAGCGAATTATTCCTACATAGTTTCTGTGGGATCGACACCCTTAACTTAGAACCCTATCCTTCAAGGATTCGTTCTATTGCGAGTGGTAAATATAAATTACAAAATTTCGAACACAACAATTTTTGGCGCCGTTGCTGGAGACTATGGTTTAGTCGCTAAAACTAGATGATTGAGTCTAGTTTAAATTTTAACTTAACTCATTCTTTACATTCTTTAGTTGTAATTATTTTTGTTCTTATTTCTTAAGTGTTTTAGTGTAGGTACTTTTATAATCAAAGCCTCGAGACAAAAGCTCGGATCCTTTGTGAGTAGAGTACCCAACTTTCTTGCACAAGTGTTTAAATTTTTGTTTTTGTATATAGTAGATTTTGGTCATTCATATGCAAGGTAGAAGATCGTTGTCATTACCTTAGTTGTCATGTGATCTTGAACTCGAAATAACTCTTAGACAACATAGTAGTATTCCTAGGGATCCTATTTTGTTTAGAGAACATAAGAGAGAAACTATGACAAATAATGGTAACCCAAATGTTCAACAAAATCTTGTTTTACCACTCTCACCGGGCGGTGAAGTTTTTCGAGATTTTTATGTTCCATCTACCTATGCATTTCTTTCTTGTATTCGTTTTTCGAATGCGGGGAGGAATAATTTTGAAATCAAATCCTCAACAATTAATTTTCTTAATTGTTTTCACGGGCTTCCTAACTAAGATTCTTGTAAACATATTGATAAATTTCTAGAAGTGTGTTCAACTTTACAATTGAATGCACAAGCGGATAAAAAACTTCGTCTTTTCTTTTTCTCACTCAAGGATAAAGCCAAATAATAGTTTAATTCCTTAGAGTCAAATTCCATTAACTCTTGGACAAAAATGTAATGGGAGTTTCTAAAGAAATACTTTCCAATGGGAAAGACTAATGATACGCGGAGAGCCATCATCGATTTTTCGCAAAAGTAAGGAGAAGCTTTTCATGAAACATGGAAAAGATAAAGAACCTTTTGAGGTCATGCTCACACCATGCTATTCTCAAATGACAATTGGTGCAAGAATTTTACGATGGTTTAGGAGAGCCCCACAAACAAATGGTTGATTCTAGTTGTGGGGGTACATTCTTTCTAAAAAGTCCTGATGAAGCGTGGATACTCTTTGAGAACTTGAGCGAAAATTCATCTCATCGTTCTTCTAATGAAAGGAATAATAAGGTAGTTGCTCATCTTAATGCCCAAACTGAAAGCATATTTGAAATACATAAGGTGTAAGCAACTGATATGAAGATAGTGGCCCTAGAAAAGAAACTAGATCAAGTCATGTTAGTCGGGTCCTCTTCTTCTTCTTTTTCTTCTTCTCCTATGATTCTTAATCCCACTTTTCATCCCACATATGACGTGTGTTCTTTTTGCTCTAGTCTTTCTCATTATATAAAGAATTGTCCTCACGGGGGCAATACCTTGAATTCTCACAAGAGTAAGCAAATGCACTTTATTCTAAGCCGGGTCAAGGTACTTATCAAAACTCCTATAATCCCGGATGGAGAGATCAAAACCAATTCCAATATAAGAATCAATGTTAATATCAAGGACCTCGCGGACCACATGGACAGCAAGGTCAATTTTAATTCCAACCTAGACCTTATCAACCAAGTCCAAATTCGAGTTTCTACTACACTCCCGATTAACCACTTTCTCGAAACCCCAATTTTGAGGAAAAAGTTCTTGCTGCTTTAGGCAACATTGAAAGCAATACCCAAAAGGTAAACACCAACTCGCAATCTATTGCAAAGATAGAGTCCCAATTAAGACAGCTAGCTAATGCAATAAATCTTCGAGAAGGTGAAAAATTGTCTAGCCAAACAGTGGCAAACCCTAATGGTGTTCAAGTAATTGATGATGTTTCTCATTACTTTGAGTTTAACCAAGAACTAGCTCAATCCATTACTACTTTAAGGAGTGGTAAAGTATTAGAAATTCGGTTAATAAAATAAGAGATAAAGAATGTGAGCGTTGACAAATCCAAAGATTCCTATAAATTTAAATAATTGTCCTATAAATCCAAAAGAAGCTTCCAATAATCCAAAAGACAAAGGGAAGGAAAATGAAGCTGAATTCTCATCAATTCCAATTCGAGAGGCTTCATATGAACCTCGAGTTCCTTTTCAGCAAAGATTAAGGGAACCTTCTCAACTTGGAAAGTAAGGAGAGAAATTGCAAGATATGATTTAGAAATCTTTAAACAAGTTAAAATCAATCTTCCTCTCCTAGATGCTATAAGACAAATTCTTTCCTATGCTAAATTTCTAAAAGACTTATGCACTCAAATATGTAAATCTAGGAACCACATTCCTAAGAAAGTTTAATTAACTGATCAGGTAAGTTCAATTCTTCAAAATAACACCCCTCCAAAATTCAAGGATCCGGGTGCCCCAACAATCTCTTGTGTCATTAGTGACCATTATTCAAGACGGCCCTCCGTGACTTGGGAGCAAGTGTTAACTTATTTCCCTACTCGGTTTATCAAAAATTAGAGCTAGGAGAACTTAACTTGAGCTAAAAATACTATCGAAAAAGCTTAAGTATGTCTTCTTAGGATCCAACAATACTCTCGTAGTCATAATCGCTTCTGATTTGACAAAAGACCAAGAGAGTAATCTTTTGAAGGTGCTTCAAAAGCACAAAGAAGCTATAGGATGGTCAATAGCAGATTTAAACGTGATTGACCCTTTCATTTGTATGCACTGCATTCATTTAGAATATGATGCCAACCTTTCTCGTGAGACGCAACGTCGCCTAAACCCAAACATGAAAGAAGTAGTCATGAAGGAGGTGGTCAAATTGCTAGATGCAGAAATTATTTACCCTATCTCAGATAGCAAGTGGGTCAGTCCTACTCAAGTAGTACCAAAAAAATTAGGTATTACCGTTGTTAAAAATTTCATTGGAGAACTATTTCCACTACGTATAACTACCTATTGGTGTATGTGCATCGATTACCGAAAGCTAAACTCCATGACTAGGAAAGATCATTTTCCATTACCTTTTATTGATCAAATCTTAGAAAGGTTAGTTGGCCAAAGCTATTATTGTTTTTTAGATGGATATTCCAGCTATAATCAAGTGGCCATTGATCTCAAAGAACCAAGAAAAAATGACCTTCACATATCCCTTCGGTACATTTGCTTATAGACGTATGCCTTTTAGATTATACAATGCACCAACAACTTTTAAAAGGTATATGATGTCTATCTTCTCAGATATGGTGGAGAAATTCCTTGAGGTCTTTATGGACGATTTTTCTATCTTTGGGCCCTCATTTGATTCTTGTCTCCAAAATATGTTTCTCGTTCTTCAACAATGTAAGGAGACTAACCTAATTTTAAGTTGGGAAAAGAGCCACTTCATGTGTTGGGACATATTGTATCTAAGCGGGGAATAGAGGTTGATAAAGTCAAGGTTGAACTCATTTCTAATCTTCCATCGCTTTCTTCGGTGAGAAAAATTCGTTCCTTCCTTGGCCATGCCGGGTTCTATCATCGTTTTATCAAAGATTTTAGCAAGATTTTTAGGCCCTTGTGCAACCTTTTTGCCAAAGAAACTTATTTTGACTTTGATAAGGCATGTCTTGAAGCTTTTGAGAAGCTTTGATCTCTCCTATCTTTAGCCCCCATAATGCAACCCCCAAATTGGGCTATTCCCTTCGAAATCATATGCGACACATTTGATTATGCTGTGGGTGCTATTCTTGGACAACACATTGATAAATGTCCTTATGTTATCTACTATGCTAGCAAAGAAAGAAACCAAGCCCCGGCTGATTAGATGTATACTCTTGCTCCAAGAATTTAATTTTGAAATCCAGGATAAGAAAGGTTCCAAAAATGTCGTAGCTAACTATATTTCCCGAATGCTCATTAAGTCTTTTTATGATTGCAGATCGGTGCATGATTCCTTCTTGAATGAACAACTGTTTGCAATCACTCATGAGACATTACCTTGGTATGTCGACATAGTAAACTATCTTGTGGCAGGAAAAATCCCCCATCACTGGTCCAAGCAAACCAAAGACCACTTCTTCTACCAAGCAAACCAAAGATCACTTTTTCTCCTAAGTCAAAAGGTACTTTTAGAAAGATCCTGAACTATTAATGTCACACCCCGGTTTCCCGACTCCCGAGAATCGAGGGTGAACAGTAGAGATCCCACCCGGCTCACGTCCATAAATCGCTAAGTCTTCAAAACCTAACTTTTTGCACATTTAGAATCCAAGTTTAATACTTATCCCATTAGAAAGAGGATCTAAAAATACTCAATTTAAAAAAAAAATCACTTAATTCGGGTTTGAAATGACCAAGTTATGCCTATTTGAATATTTTGAGAATTTGTATTAGTCGACTTGTCAGTCGACTTATAAGTGCATTAGTCAACTTATGAAGTCCATCAGTCGACTAATTCATTGCTGTAGAAAGCTATAAAACACACTGCCAATGTTATTCGACTAATAGAAAGCAATCAGTCAACTAATTCAACCTGGGAACTCCATTTTATACCTTTTTAACCAAAATTCACCCCAATACTCATATCCAAATATTTCCAACACATAAAACTCATCCAACCACACCCAAATCATCTAGAAACACAATATCATCATACCCATTCATCAAATAACACATTTGGATCACAAAGACCTCACAGTCCATATTCATTCCCATTAAGATTACATATATCTTTACATATGTCCACAAATTCTCATAAAACCAACCTCATCTTTATCCACACAAGATTCAAATGAAGAACATAAGTTACATATATAGTAATGTAACTACAACATTTATATCATCCCAAAAATGTTCATTTGGTCCAAAATGTACATCCCAAATTCAAATGGCTTCCAAGTTTATAGTCATTACAAAGATTTTATGCATAAGATCAAAAAAATGCCAAAATCCAACCATAATTATAATTTCATAATCAACGTGCCACAAGCTGGCACGGATAGCCACAAAATATACAATATCCCAAATTATATCAAAATGCTACTAGAGTTTCACTTGGACACTCAAGTCCTATCCGTCATCGGCGCCTTATCTGTAAAGGAGTTTAAAATAAAGGGGTGAGCACCACCGCGGCTTAGTAGAGGTTACCCAACCCTCCTAAGTGCTGACCCGACATGACCTACATGAATGCATGTCACTACATTACATGTATCATCCAACATATACCATGTTTATTCATAAGTAATGCATATATATAAGAATGCATTAACATGTATCATGCTTCACAATTTGAATTAAAAGCATTATCACACACATGTTTCTTTCTCGGACTCAACCCGATACCCTAGCATGATTCTTGACTAACCATACGACCTGGGTCATTTCCCACACAAATTTTAGAATTTTCATCACCGAGTACATTAGTTTTACCAGGTAATGAAACTATTTCAATACGCACCACCGATAACATCGGTCCTACTAGGTGATTAGATTATTTCAATACACACTACCGAGAACATTAGTCCTACCAGGTGATGAGATCATTTTTGGAATGCACCACTGAGAACATCGGTCCTACCAAGTGATGAGATATTTTTGGAATGCATCATTGAGAACATCGGTCTTACCAAGTGATGAGATATCTTCGAACCACACCACCGAAAACATCGGTCCTACCAAGTGATGAGATCATTTCAAGATTTTTACCGAGAACTCCTACCTCCAAGGTGGTTTAACCACTCCAACGCCCTTACCGAGTATTGACATACTTTAGGCAATTTGACCACTTTTCCCCGTTTCCTCACAACGGTCCCATATATGCATTTCGAACATATTGGATCAAGCATTTAAAATTCATGCTTCACAATGCATTATCTAGTTATAAAGGAACATAGCATGCATCACATCTCCACAAACCACACATAGCACATATATGTAAACACATGCATATAACCTCTTATATGCATATAACTTCAAAATTAGTATACTTTACTCATGCTACACTCAATGCATAATTTTAGCATATAGAACTAACATGAATTCAACCACCACATATTTCACATATAATCACATATATGAGACAAGGTTACACATTTGCACATAAACCCCAAATTGAGCACACAACACCTATATACCCAATTTCTTCATTTCATACATTTTAACCCACATGATAAAACCAACATAGGGAACACCAATTGTGCAAAGATAGGATTCAAGAGAAGGAGAAAATTTGACTTCTCACCCCTCTCACTCCCTTAAAACATGTGATACACCACCTACACATCTCCTCTTTACCTGAAACTCTAGAATCGACAATTAGGAGAGAAGAAGAACCCCTACCTCGAAATTGAAGGCCTTCCAAGCACTTCACCAATTTTCCAGCGACGTCTACCTTGCCGAACCATGAAGATGTTCAGTTTAAATGGAAGCCCTAGCCGTCCCCTATGTATCTCTTTTCTTCGGCGAGTCTTGAATCCAAGTCGAACGAGTCCGAAAACTAGAGAGAAGGGAGAGCTATAAAGATCGAGAGTTTTAGAGAGAGAATGAGGCGTGAGAAATGACTGGGATTCTCAACCATAGATATTTAAAATATCTAGGGCGCGCAAAAGACTAAAATACCCCCGGCCACTTACCGTACCTTCCCGGGCTCCGTTTTTTATTTCAAAAACTCCTACGGTCTTGAAATCACTTCCTCTACTCTCTAAAAATTTCATCGAAGTTATTCCCAAAAATATATATTTGCCAAAAAATTTCCAGAATTTCGGGCCCACTTAAGTTGCATTCTGGGCCCCGGTTTGACCAAAAAGTCAAACTTCTCAAATCTCTCAAAAAATTTCTAAAACCCTTAAAACACTTTTCAAACATGTTTTTCACACTCAAAACATGTTAAACGCCAATCAAAATGTATTTATGACAATTATGATGCAAAAAATGCAAACCGGCCAAAATTGGTCACGGTCTCTATAATCAAATATTGTCCGGATCAAATAATACGCTGGTGTGTCCCCGAAAGTGAGTTCCATAGCATTCTTACATTATGCCACACTTTTGTTTGTGGTGGACATTTCAGCTCTAAGAAAATCACCTCTAAGGTATTACAAAGTGGATTTATTTGGCCTTCTCTATTTCGGGATGCCCATAACTTTTGTCGATCTTGTGAGCGGTGCCAAAGGTTAAGAGCTATGTCCCGTAAGGACATGACGCCCTTGAACCCCATCTTAATTGTGGAAATCTTTGATGTTTGGGGGATAGACTTTATAGTACCATTTTCATCATCATTTGGTTGTGAATACATACTTGTTGGGGTGGATTATGTATCTAAGTTGGTTAGGGCCATTATTACCAAAACCAATGATCACAATGTTGTGGTCAAGTTCATTCAAGCAAATATTTTTAGTCGATTTGGTATGCTGAGGACAATCATTAGTGATGGGAAAAAATATTTTTACAATAAGTTTCTCAAAACCTTATTATTTAAATACTCCGTCACTCACAGGTGGTCACACCCTACCATCCTCAAACAAGTGGGCAAGTTGAAGTATCTAACAGGGAGATTAAACATATTCTCGAGAAAATGATTCGCCCGGATAGGAAAGATTGGTCCTCACGACTAAATGATGCATTGTGGGCTTACCGAACCACTTATAAACCCACATTGGCATGTCGCCTTACCGACTTGTGTTTGGAAAAACTTGTCATCTTTTGGTAGAATTAGAGCACAAGGCATTTTGGGCCATCAAACAATTCAATTTTGACGTGAAATTGGTCAGCTCTAACCGGAAGCTTCAACTCAATGAGCTGGAGAAGCTATGCAATGATGCATATGAGAACACCAAAATCTATAAGTACAAAGCAAATGTTTTTCATGATAAGCATATTACACCTAAGACCTTGTGCCAGGGCAAAAGGTATGGTTGTTTAATTCACGACTTCACCTTTTTTTTCGGAAAGCTCTGCTTAAGATGGGATGGTCCATATATAGTGACTTCAGTTTCTCCCTACGGAGCTGTGGAACTCAAAGATTCTAAGGATGGGACCCTTTCTAAAGTCAATGGGTAGGGGTTGAAGCCTTATGTAGAAGTCCATGTGCATACAGAGGACGTGGACACCATCGACTTGACGGATCCAATCTACTCAAACTAGCACCTTAACCACACGTCTTGCCTTAGACGCTAACTTAGCTCATTTTTATGTACATTTCATTTCTTTGTATTTTATATTTTCTTTCATTTTAATTTGTGTGGTATGTACTGTGTGATTTTCATAAATAGGTTTTACCATTTAAGTTTGGGAAGGGAATAGCAAATTGTCGGTTCCTTTTGCTTATTTGGATGCTTGTGTAATCGTGGCATCATCTCACGGCCACGGTAAATTTTTTCTAACATACCATATGCTTTATTTCATATACACATTAAGGACAATGTGCGATTCCAATTTGAGGGTAAGGAAGGATACTTTGTTTGTAATTTTATTTTATTTTATTTTTGATTTTGTGTTATTGTTAATTCCTGATATAAAAAAATAGTCCAATATAGCTACCCATTCTCTGACTATGTATGTAGTACCAATTTTACAATTTGTGATATGATTGATAAAGTTGATCATTTCTGTTTATTAAGGTCTGGTTTCGATACCTAATACTGTCGAGATTGCTTCAACATTGTATGACTTTAATAAAGAAAGACAGCCCCTTTGTACTCTATACGTTAGCATGTCTAGATAATCAATATCTTATCACATATACATTTTGAAAAATTGGGACCCACCAGTTTAGAGAATGAGGAGAAAAGTAGTACCCGTAGTTTTTGTGTGAAAAAAAAATCAATTAATGAATACATCTTGTAGGTTAGGAATTATTATTTCTTAGTAATTTTGAACTTTTGAAATTATGTTTTGATTCAAATAATTCAAATCATTGCTGATTTTAGTTATCTTGTAGCCATTGATTCCTAGTTTACTCCTTGCATGCATATGAGCACACTTACATCTTTATTGTGGGGGGTATGCACCTTTACCTTGGTTTACATTTTGTGAATGTCCAATTTGAGTTAGAGAACCTTAAGAATAGTTGTCCTTGGCATGATTGTTGAAAATAAAATATAAAAAATATTATTGTGTTTTATTTTTGCATTGCAATAAGCCTTGTTGCTGAGTGAGTGGGCTTTTTGCCTCAGTAAGCATTGAGAGTTCGCGTTTAAACATAAGCAAGGTTGAGTAATAAAAAAAAAAATAAACGGATTGTTTGAATTCGAAGCCTAGTAGACTCGAGTTATTAGGTCCTTTCGGGTGTCTCTACACCTAATGTCCTAAAATCATTTGATTTGGGAGTCATTGACCTAAAGCTTGCTACATGGGTTTGCTAGAAAGTTTAATGAATTTAAACATTGCACATCCGTTTGAAAAAAAAAACAAAGTTGAGCAATAAAGAATTAAACGACTCGTTTGAATTCGAAGCCTAGTAGACTCGAGTTATTAGGTTCTTTTGGGTATCTCTATACCTAATGCCCTAAAATCATTTGATTTGGGAGTCATTGACCTAAAACTTGCTACATGTGTTTGCTAGAAACCTTAATGAATTTAAACATTACACATCCGTTTGAAAAGGAAAAAAAAAACAAAGTTGAGCAATAAAAAATTAAACGGCTCATTTGAATTCGAAGCCTAGTAAACTCGAGTTATTAAGTCCTTTCAGGTGTCTCTACATCTAATGCCCTAAAATCATCTGATTTAGGAGTCATTGACTTAAAGCTTGCTACATGAGTTTGCTAGAAAGTTTAATGAATTTAAACATTGCACATCCGTTTGAAAATAATAATGATAATAATAAATAAATATCATATATGTTTTATTTTTGTGTGATCATGCCTTGGTTATTCTATTTAAAAAGGAGATTCTAATGATTTGAAGATATTGCAATTTGCATAGAAGGGTAAGGTTAAGCCACATGTTTAGATGTAAGTTTACTTTCATAAGGAGGTTAGGATTGATTGCTATTTTGATATGTTAGTTTGAGTTTTGTGTGGAGACTTTTGTGTTGATTCATGATTTTTAGAAGTTTGTAAATTGCTAATAAATAATAATTCTTTAAATACTTGGTGTACTCATTTTATTGATAAATGTTTGTGGGTATCATTTCTATTAAACCCTCACCAGACTTCACTCGTCTACTAGGGATGTCTAGGGGTTTAAAAGGCTTGTTGCATTCACTAAATGTAACCGGATCTCCCACGAAAGAGGAAGTAATGTAGTTGTTTCATTTTATTTTTAGTTTTGTATTGTTAAGGGGACTAGCAATATGTAAGTTTGGGAGTGTGATAAACGCCGAATGTTACTTATTTAAGCCTCTTAAGTTACATATGTTAATTTCTTAATTGTGTTATGTTGGTATTTTTATATTATTTTTTTATTTTTGTTGATTTCAGGACTTTTCGGGTAAACACAGTTAAGTCAGATTATTTAGCACTTCAATAATGCCTCCGTGGAAAGAAAATCAAATTTGGTGTCCAAATGTCCATCTGTCCAAGCTTAGTCCATGCTTTAAGTTTTGGATTGATGTTTGTACGTACTGGCAGTTTTAATTGTATATATTATATGTATATATATTTCTATATAAATATGATATATATATATATATATAAATATATATATATATATATATTTATATATTATATACATATACACACACAATATCAGCCCACCAATTCTTTCCATGGCAGCCCAAACCGGACTTCAGCCCATGCTCACCCATCACCAACCTAACTCAACTCACAGCCCATGCCATGCATCCAAACAACTCCTCAATCAAGCCCCACCATGGAACCAACTAAACCCAAATGCCCAAACCCACTTTGGGAATCTGTCCAAATTTAGAGTCCAGTTCACCATTGGCCCAAACAAAGCCCATGCCACTTCTTCCATGCACCAGAAGAGCCATCTCTGCAAACCCATCACCAACACCACAACCAGCCGCAACATTGCCCAAGACCACCACCACCATAGCCAACACCACCTTCACCAAGCGGCCATCCCACAAATTCAGCCATTGATACACCAAACCCACCATGCCACTATCCATGGAGCTGCCACAGCCAAGCACCCACAACTTATCCAGCCGCCTAACCCGCCAGCCAACAACTTCACACACCCGAAACCACCAACTACCACCTCAGACGCATGAAGGCCCACTGCCCATGCATTGCCAAAGCCACTGTAGGCAGCCACCATCTGTAACATCATCATCTGAAGCTTCATTCTCTCCACCAAACGAAGACCCAGCAGTAGCGAAGCTCCTCCTGCCACCTCACCAACTGAGCTCAACCCATCATCATCACGCTGCCATCACAGCCTGCCCGCTGCCACGCTGAGAGGACTATTTCTGCCCGAGTAAATAGCCACTGAAGCTCACCAACTGAGGGCATCCATTATGGTGCTCTCTACCGCCTATGTAGAGAGCACCAGCTGCCGCTATGGGGCTCGCTGTAAAGAGGTCCCATTAAAATTTTTTTTTGCAGCCTGTAGGTAGTAGCCTGCGAGCTTGCTTGCTTTTCATTATTTATTATTATTATTATTATTATTATTATTATTGTTATTCAAACCGTAGTAACCCAAATATAATCCTAGTATAACCTGATCAAGTTAAACTCAAAACAAAAGGTAAACCTCAGATCGGAGTAGCATTGAACATGTTGAGTTAGGGGCTAGGGCTAGGGCTAGCCCCTTGAATTGTTCAAACTGAGAGAGACAGAGAGAGTGACAAGAGGTGAACTTGCTCCACGTGGAGAGTTTAGATAGGTGCCACGTGGCGAATCATGGACTTCTTGTTGAGGGGTTGGGAGTGCACGAGAGAGAGCACATAAAAATGTCCAAGTCCAGCTGTATGAGAACAGATGAGTGCATATGAACTTGTTACATATAGTTAGTTAGGTGAACAATAAGCTTTTCCCTTTCTGACTTGCCCCAAAAAACACTTAGCTTTCCCTTTCTTTAGCAGCAAGTTAAAACGCTCATAGACCGCTACTACCCTTTTGCCCGTGACACTTAGAAACCCTAGCTAGCTAGAGAGAGACCTGCAGTTTGAATGCAAAGAAAAATCACTCACAACACTTTGTGGGTGTATTTAAGTTTGGTCAACCGGAGGGTGCACCGTTAAGTCCCTAAACTAATCATAATGTGACACGTAGATATTAGGCTTACTTGCCCATAGTGTCTTGTATCATGAATTAGCTGGACCGTCATGATGTACTTTGGTGTACCTGTGCTGGGCTACAATACCGTCAAGTTGAAAAACTCTTTCCTGGAAGCATCCTCTTTGTGATGGCAATAATGAGACAGCATATAGGATGTATACACACACACAGACACGTTAAGCATATTCAAAACATTCACAATAATTAATCATAATTGTAATAGATGTATGATTTATAAAGGATATGATAAAATTATGTTATTTTTGTAGGCTTTGTATGTATAAGGAAAGTGATTAAATGACCGACAACTGGAATGGCATTCGACTTTGAGAGGGAGGGGTTTGTGTGGTTTACTGCGTTGGACTCCACAACCCTCTTCCTCTCACAACTAGGATGTCGGTCGTTACGGTTTTTATCACAACTCTCTCTCTCTGTATAATTATAATTTAGAAAGAGGTGCCGTGACGGTACTGAACATGCGTAGGACATGAGTATGTTTTAAAATTTAAATATTTTATTTTTTAAGTGGAAACGACGTGAACACATTTGGGATATGCTGGATACTAATTATTTTTCTTAAAAGAATGAAATTTAATGAAATTTAAAATTTAAAATATATTATGGGTTAATTAAAAAAATAATATAAATTTTAAAACAAAAATAACATGCATTTAACTTTACGCTTCAAATTAGTGATTTAATTCATAATTATATGAATAAAATTAACAAAAAAATATTATTATTTGTATCGTATTATTTGGATTGTACCTGTATCTCATGCTCGTGTTTGTGCTTCCTAGATTATAATTAAATTATTATCGATTAATTTATTTATTTTTAATAAAGGAAGTTACAAAATTATTCCTCACAAAAAAAAGGTAAATTGAATGCAAGTCTTGCTAATTTTTCACTCCCACCTCATAAAAGAACAAAAAA
The DNA here is from genome assembly GCA_026545225.1 of Cornus controversa. Taxonomy (NCBI): domain Eukaryota; kingdom Viridiplantae; phylum Streptophyta; class Magnoliopsida; order Cornales; family Cornaceae; genus Cornus; species Cornus controversa. Next base: position 77,920,798 of record CM048845.1, read on the forward strand.
CATGTAATATGTACCATAAGATAGTATACAATTTAAAAGATGTCGACAGAGTTACAGACCTAGTTCATGAATGGGGAATGGAAGTACAACCAGCCAAGAGAGACACTCAGAGCAAAAAAAAAAAAAAACCTAGTTCATTAATGGGGATGAGAGACACTCATTGCAAAAAATCTTCACCATTTTGAGATGCATATATATCTCTCTATTTATGTAACCACACCCTTTAATTTTGCTGTTACCTTATTTATCTTCTGCATCACTTCTTGCCTTTTTTTTTTTTTTTTGCATTACTTCATGTCATCACGATAATTATAAACTAGTTAGGGGTGGTCTTTTTCTGGTGCATTATTGAAACCGGTCTTATATACATTAATTAGTTTTGCCACAAACAAACATTTGCTGCGTAATTAAATTACGCCTTTAAGTTGACTTTGTGTCCTTGTGAAAACCATACAGCTTTAATATCTCCATTACTTTAATTCCAGAGCATGTGAACAGAGCACATCAACCCTCTCTCTCTCTCTCTCTCCATGTATATAAAGTAACACCCGTCCCATAGAGAGAGGTGGGGGGGCACATACATAGTCCAAAGCTCTCAACCAGCCACCAAAAGCAATATATATTGCTACCTACTTGCACTGATCAATTTATAACATACATCTCCTGGGAAGCATCACCCAGGGTCACTAGAACTGCCATTTTTTATTTTACTATAAATCAACAATCACTGATCACACACACACACACACACACACACACACACATATATATATATATAAAATCCTTTGCAATCAAGGAATGTTTGGAGTTGCAGCGAGAAGTAAGTTAGAAATGGTGAAGAAGCGCATTGAAAACTCTGTGGCCAGAATGAAAAGATGGCCAGGTTTGACATGGAAGACAATTTGGAAGTTGGGTAGAGAAGATCCAAGAAGAGCCATTCACTCACTCAAAGTTGGTTTGTCCCTATCACTGGTTTCATTGTTGTATTTGATGGAGCCATTGTTCAAAGGTATTGGACAGAATGCTATTTGGGCTGTCATGACTGTGGTGGTTGTGCTTGAATTCACTGCTGGTATGTATATAAATATATATATGGCTCTTGTTATATATTAAATATATATTAGTGATAGGAAGTGTGATTTTGCTATGAACCCTGTAATTCTATAGGCGTATAATGGGAGTGGTTTTTATCATTCTTAATTCGTTTTATTTGATGTAAACCTAGTTTTGGGTGAGCCATGTAAATCGGTGTGCTCTTACTTGTATTTTTGCTTTCTTTTTTGTGTTAATTTTCGCAACAAGTAGCAGTATTGAACATTGTCTATGTGATAGATTATTGATCAAGTGATTGTGTTTGGATGATAGGGGCAACTTTATGCAAAGGACTGAATAGGGGATTTGGGACACTTCTGGCTGGATCATTAGCATTCTTGATTGAGTACATTGCCAATAGGTCGGGTCACGTTTTTCGTGCTGTTTTCATTGGAGCTGCAGTTTTTCTGATTGGTAATGTTCATCTCTTGTTAAGTTGGTAATGAAAAAAATCATTTGATCAAAATAACAATTCTATCAGAATGAAAAAAATCACTTGATCAATGCCCATTTGTGTTTTTGTCACATCATTAAATGTCTATATGTATAAGATATGATTCACATTAGACTAGCTAATTGTTGTGTGTATAGAATCTATAGATATAGCATATACTTAACAGATCTTATTTTCCTTGCTGATCATAAATGTTATAATTTATGTTGTTTCTTAATTTGACAGGATTTGCATCTACATATATGAGATTCTTCCCTTCTATAAAGAAGAACTATGACTATGGTGTAGTGATATTTCTCTTGACCTTCAATCTGATCACTGTGTCAAGCTATCGCGTCGACAATGTACTAAAGATAGCTCATGACCGCTTTTACACCATTGCCATTGGTTGTGGTATCTGCCTTATGATGAGTCTATTGATATTCCCAAATTGGTCAGGGGAAGACCTCCATAGTTCTACTGTTTCCAAGCTTGAAGGATTAGCAATATCTATTGAAGGTACACAAAGTTTCATATATATATATATATCATAAATGCATTCTTGAAAATCATCAAATTTGACTAGTCACTAATTGAGCAAAATAAGGACACTTCTAAACCAATTAATTAACATTTATTCAATGGTATATACTAAAAGTTCAATACAAAAACTTGCAGCTTGTGTCAATGAATACTTCAAAGATGAGGAAACAGAAGTTACCAAAGACAAATCATCTGAAGACCCCATTTACAAGGGTTATAAGGCAGTTCTGGACTCAAAATCCATTGATGAAACTCTGGTAATTATATATATATATATATATATATATATATATTAATTTGACTAGGTTAATTTATCTATTAGGAGACTAAAGTCACTATAAATGTGTATAGGTGCTAATGTAAAAAATATTATATATTTTGAGTTGAGCAGGCATTGCATGCAAGTTGGGAGCCGAGGCACTCGAGACACTGCTACAGGTTTCCTTGGCAGCAGTATGTAAAATTAGGAGGTGTTCTTCGCCATTTCGGATACACAGTTGTGGCTCTACATGGCTCTTTGCAAACTGAGATTCAGGTAATATATATTCCTATAGGGTTTTTTTTTCACTTTTTGTCTATATTGTTTTTAATATGATCACCCTCTTTTTAGCATCTTGATGCCTTGGTTTAAATCTTCAACTACCTACAAGTAAAAAGTGGACAAACATGAATTAGGTATGGCTGCCCAAAATATGTAGAATTGAATTCATAAACAAATAGCACTTATCCATAGTTCCCAAAAAATAGCACTAAAAAGTGGACAAACATGAAGCCATTGTTAATGTATTTTTCAGAAGTAGATTCCTAATGAAGTACTTTAAAATAATCTGGTTTCTTAGTAAAATCACATATGACTCCTTGTTGGAAGTCACTATGTAGAGCCAGCTTTCAATGTTAGCTTGGGTCACATTCCATTTAATTACTACTGGAACAAATTTACCATTGTACCAAACTCACAAAACCTAATCAATGGGAAGCCTCATGGGATGCATCCTGTAGATTAGATTCAGTCTACACAAAACCTGTTTATTGGCATATACATATCTGTAGGTACCGTCCATACACAACCTGTTTATTTGCATTTACATCTACAAATCTGAACCGTTTGTACTAAAAAATACAATCTTTCCGACAAATTGTGAGCACTAGCCATTCCCAGATTGATGTGACAATATTTACATTGAAAGAATTTGTAAAAACCATGGTGGTCTTGTAGAGTTTGGCTTGTGTAGATTGCTCCTAAGTCCTTGCTGTACCATTCATGAAATATATATTATAGTACATTATGTTCCTTTTGTTCTCCAAAATCAAGACTAAGCTTTTTTTTTCTTTTTCATTTGTTAGACTCCACGGTATGTTCGTGCCCTATTCAAGAATCCCTGCATTCGAGTTGCTGGAGAAGTATCCAAAGTTCTAATGGAGCTAGCCGACAGCATAAGGAATCGTCGCCAATGCCCTCCAGAGATATTATCCGATCATCTCCACGAAGCCTTGCAAGACCTCAACACCGCCCTGAAATCACAACCAAGGCTCTTCCTTGGCCCCAACACTAACCAAACCACCAACATGCTAGCCCTAGCAGCTGCAACTGCCAGACAGAAATCCGAAAAGGACTTTGGAGTCTCACTATCGAGTGTGAAGACCGATTCATCTGCATTGCTCGAATGGAAAAGCAAAAGGACTTTTGATCAATTGAAGGAAAACGAACGGAAGGTGTTGAGACCAACCTTAAGTAAGATTGCCATCACTAGTCTTGAGTTCTCGGAAGCACTTCCATTTGCTGCTTTTGCTTCTTTGCTAGTGGAGACAGTGGCTAGGCTTGATCTTATTATTGAGGAAGTGGAAGAATTGGGGAGGATAGCTACCTTCAAAGAGTTCAGACCTGGTGATGAAGTTATTGTGACCTGTGAGAGACCAAAAATGGAAAATGCAGCCCCTTTACAGAGCCATTTGCCATCCCATGGAGCAGATTAACTCATGAGGCCAGGGGTTGTATATATATATATATATATATATACACTTTTACATTGATTGCTATGGCTGGTTTGTTATCAAAAAGTACATGTAGTAAATAGAACTTAGCTAGGTTGGATGTTAATGATTATTTTTCTCCCTAAATTATGTTTGACTTCTCATAGACCTATCTAATCTCATCTTACATCTTCAAGATGGAATAATTTTCTTTGCTCTGTGATTTGATTCTGCTAACATAATTCTATATGGGATTCACTTCTGCCAATTGATCACCACAAAGGCCATTAAAACCATAGTTGTCTTGGTTTAGTTGTAACTGGTGACCGATTTGAAACAGAGGATACGAGTTCAATAGTTTAATTTCCAATATACATACACAAATTTATTCTACTCGCACCATAATTGTCTTGGTTTAATTGTATCTGGTGACCAATTTGAAACAGGTGATACAAGTTCAATAGTTCAATTTTCAATACACATTACACAAAAATTTATTTTAACTTACGACAATAAAAAAAATGCAGATACTGAATTTAAATAGATTCCAAAGTCTTTACTTCAATGGCTCAACCATAAAGTTTCAAGAGTCAACCTCAGAAAAAAATGCAGATATTGAATTTAAATAGACTCCAGAGTCTTTACTTCAATGGCTCAACCAGAAAGTTTCAAGAGTCAACCTCGGGGTGTGCTAATTAAGAAGCTGCTAAAAATTGAAAAATGGGAAAAAGGTTGTTAAGATTAAAAAGGGCCCTACCGGGTTCGAACCGGTGACCTCTTGATCTGCAGTCAAATGCTCTACCACTGAGCTAAGGACCCATTTGTGTTTTAGGTTCTCCGTTATTAATCTATATAACTTTATGATTATATTCAATCAATGTGCCATATGAATAAGCGTGGCTCAGGGTTGTGGATCCATAGTGATGGGCTTTCCTTGTCATATGGTAATAGGCCCACCTAAGTTGAATTGGCACTTTCAGCCTATATCAGCCAAATTATTGATCAATAGTAATGGAGAACATTGGGCTTACTGTCCCACTAGATCTGTAAAGTGGACAAAAGTCACAAAATGATGAAATAAGTTATTTGAATGGTAGAGAAGAACTAAGGATAAGGTTTTTTTTTTTTGTGATTTTTGTTAGGTTGGTAGTGAATGAAAGTGTTGAACCTGGTTTTGCCATCTGCAGATGGCTTTTTGTGTCTCAAACTCTATTTTCCAGAACTGGAAGACAATCCCACACAGTTTATTTGGTTGGAATATAGGTAAGAGAAACACTGATGATAGGCCACAGCCCAAGTACTATGATATTGATCTTCCCTTCCCACCTTCTTTGGTTGGCAAAACATTCTTAAAAGGTACTCTCTCTCTCTCTCTAACACACACACACACACAAACACTTGCCATGCCACATATATCACTAACAAAATCTTGATGGACTAACCACTATTATGGATATATAAGCAATTATTAAGTTAAAATGATATTGGCTACCCATGTTTAAAAAGATGCCATTATGAGAAATTGTTTTATTGATATTTGGTGCTTTTGTCCATCAATGTGCTTTTAAATTTGTTTTGTAGTTAATACATGAAACAGTTAAAGTTTAAGGTGAAGTACAAATAGCACTGCCCATCCTGTTGGTGTAATATAGTTTTAGGTCTTTCCAAGTTGTTTCACTCAAGTCATGAGATTTGTGACAAGCAAATATGCTTTTTAGGCCAGTGGACTTTATTTGTTAAGGCCCTAGAAGAACACATTTGGGAAATCTTGTATTGCACACAAAAAATGCACTTAAATGTAGCAATCCAGCAATGGTGCAGAGTTATATATGATGGGATGATCATGAGCAGGTAGAGAACTCAAGTGCTGCTACAAGGCCACCATCAATGGGTTTAGCGCGACAGACTTCCACAACTGCTGTGACTTCAAGGGACCATGTGTTATAGTTGGCTACACAAACAAGTCATTCAAGTTTGGTGCATTTAACCCTGAAGGCTATAGAAGTACAGATGACTACTATGACACCTTTGATGCATTTCTCTTTTATTGGACAGACAATGAAGAAACTGGCCCCATCACCCTCCCGAAAGTAGGAGGAAGTGGTGCAGCACTTTTCGATTATGCGCGAGGAGGGCCACAATTTGGGGCTGATGGGCTGCTCATCGGACCGCCATTGGCACCAGTTATGGGTGGATTTGCAGGACCTGATACCAATTCAGGCATTGGTGACTTGAGGCAAGCAAAGTCTAGGTTAGGACTGTCTTATGCTAAAAGGCCAGATGGGAAGGAGTCATTGTTTGGGGATGAGTCCAAGGCTACTCTTGAAGAAGTTCAAGTGTTTTGTAGCCCTCAAATTGCAAGTCTATACTAAAATGAATAGCAGCTCTTACTTCTCTACAAAACCATTTTTAACATAAGAGAGAATAAACCTTGCATTTCGTTCTTTTCCTCTCATCGATCTATTTCAAGTTCTGCAAAGGAAAATGCTATGAGGGGGGTGCTCTCACGGTGAGCACTCCCTTGCAGCCGTTGGATTGGGAGGCTTTAGTGAGCACTCCTTGCAGCTACTATGCAAATACTACAACAATAAAACATAGCAACTTATATCACAACATTGATAGTGATATGTGTGTCGTCTAACCAATGCCCATTAGCCCATATGGTATGATATATCTCTTCACTTTTGGGAAGAGCTTGAGTGTTCCGAGTCCTGTTAGAGGCAATATTGTGGGGGTGCGCACGCGTTTGCTTGAACTTTTGAAAAAAGAAGAAGATATGTGCGTCATCTAAATTTAATAATACAGTTGCTTTCCTTGTACCATTTTCAATCCAACTAAAGTGGAGCATAATCTTTGGAGGGCATGCAGGCCAAAAAGAAAAAGCTAGAAATCCTTAAAGGGATTTAATTAACTATCACTTCATTTGCTCACTAGGAGAAGAAAAAGGGGTGACATGCTTGTTTGATACCCCATTGGCCAAGTGGTGGATATTACAAGTGAAGTAGTAGGGGGGTGGTGGCAGAATGTATTATAGGGGAATATTAGTTGGTGTTGCATGAAAAGAGTTTATGGATTGTAGGCTTTTAAAAGCGCACTTCCTTAAAGTTCCATTGCTGCACCTTCTTTATCCATTAATCAATTTGGAACTTTCAGTCCAGATAAATGTGAACTTCTTGCATGCTAGCTGGCTTACACCTTCCGATGACCTATCGAGCCGCTCCTTCACAATAGCTATAAAGTTAGGTTTAATAGAAGGGGTGTACCTGCTTCCTCTATAGGTTACTTGTACAAGTTTGATCCCATTAGAATATATATAAATATATATATATATATATAGACCTAAAAATGTGTATACATCTTTAAAGTGAAAGTTCAATATGAAGATCAAATTTGTACCCTTGAATTGCTTCCAAGTTCCAAGAATGTCAATTTTAGAAGTGAAATGATGGAACTGGGTTACATAGTCAAAAGCAAGGAAATGAGTTTTAGTTGACTAAAGAAATGCTCCTCTGTAGTGTTTTGCTATAGTAACCACTTTAGTTGGGAAAAATCAAGGGAGGGACAGAATGTCTATAGAAAAACCTTGTCATAATGCATGTTCCTCAAATGATGCTGTGCAATGACCAACTCTGTTTTTTTTTTTTTTTTCCTTTTTTGACCAACTCAAATCATTCATGTTTTAGTGCATATATGTTGAAGACAGAAATTCACGAGGATCTGCAAGTTGGATCTACATTGTACCCTCCAAACTGCTATGCTCTTCCAAGTTGTAATGACAAAAACCGAAAGTTTTGGGGCTATGTCTGAAGACAACCTTTTCAGTAGAATCGTCTCATTTCCTTTATTGAAATCATTAGAGCCTGACATTTTTTAAGAACTTTGAGTAATTTCAGTAGAATTGTCTCATTACCTTTATTTAAATCATTAGAGACTGGCATTTTTTAAGAACTGATATTCTTCTCATAATAGTCAACAAATGATTGGAAGAAGAGCAAGTACTTCCTGAAACCGCGTTGAGAAGCCGCATATTTAGGAACCAAAACAAGTATAAATGCCAAACAGAAAAGATTGATAAATGGTGTATGACATTGCAATCTACAAGAAGAAAAAGAAATGAGAAGTGTCTAATTACTTGAAGAATGTCCAACACCATGCATGGACACATTTATCACCATTAAAATTGCTGCAATAAGTATGTTCCTGAAGATAAATTTACACACATTTTAGTGGCACATAGATGTTAATGCTTCACACAGTACTGAAAAAAGGAAAGATGGTTTTCAGGAACTTAAAAAAAATAAAAAAAAAAGTGTATGAATAGCTTCCATACAAGATTCTTATTTTATAACATATGGATAGTTCAAGCTACACCAACTACCAGTGCAATCGATAAAAGTGATCAGCACTGGGGGTCTTTCATTTGATTACCCAACAAGTAACAACATAAACCAGATCAGACTCAACACTTACTAGACTAATACTAACCATATCAGGGATTTTTGCAGCAAATCCTTTCTGCTTGAGATACTAGCTAGAAGAGTTTGCGATCACAGTTTTCCACTCCAAGAACAACGATAAAAGGCGTTGTCTCAGACACCCATTCTAGATTATTACAAGGTAAAACTAGTAGGATTGCCCTGCTTTTGGCTCACTGAGAATTACATCACAATAACAAAATTATCTTCCTGTGACCATAGACTGCCAAGTTCTCCCAAACTTCCATCTCCGCTACTTTGTCTGCAAATGGGAGCTTGGTTCCAAGTTTCAAACCCTGCATTAAAGAAAATATGAGCTACAACCAATTTCCGTTTGTTTTTCAGTAGGGTTTTGGATTTCCTTGTGAATTGTTCTGGTCATAACCTTCATATGGCATATCCTCAGTTCCATAAAAGCCCATGTAGTTCACATTTCCCGAGTAGGGTGACATGCAGCTAAATCGATTGAGATCATCAGCAAGTTCAATTTCCTCTGTAAAATTCGAGTATGACGAACTGGGAGAGATTCCACAAGGATCATATGGCTGCCATGTAGTCATGGGGTTAGGAAACTCATACTGTGGGTGTGGGAAGTATCCAGGTACACTTTGTCCTTGTGAGTACTCCTGTTGTGAGCCATAAAGAAAAATGTTTTGAGAAATTGATCGTCAAAACCAAAACTCGTGATAATGCAAATGCAGGAAGTCAAGAATCAATTATAGTACCTTTGAGGAATCAAGAATTAAATCAGGTGAGACCCAGAAACTTGTAGGATTAGTCCCCATTGAAGCCGGTTCACACTCCATCATTGATGTCTGATATGGAGAAGTAATAGTGCTAGAATAATTGCTCTCATTGCATGGATAACTTGTTTGAAAAGGTGTGTCATCAGAGATGATCAAAGTCTCATTTGAGATTCTTGCTAAGGTGGAATCCATATTGCTTGAACTACTTCCAACCTGCTTAGCTTTTGTTTCTCCATTAACATCACTCGTCTTCAGTGTGTGATCATTCTTCTTAACAACACGGCACAAAGCAAAACCACCCTACAATGAGAATTTAAGTAGCCATGCGCTATTTTAGTCTCTCAAGAGTGGTACAAATTATAGGAATTAAAGCTAAATCATTAAATTAGATTACTTAATTTACCTGAAAACTTGGTGGTCCTTGAGAAAGATCGTCACAGAGGCGATATTCATGCATTACCCACTCTGTTCGATCCCCCAATGGAGCTCGACCGCGATAGAAAACTAGGGTCTTACGGTAACCAGTCACAGCAGACTGACAGACTACTTTCCGGTCTTTACCAGTGGCTTTCCAGTAGCCAGCTTTGGTAGCTCGATTTGTTCGTGAGCCATTTGGGTATTTCCGATCCCGGGGACAGAAGAAGAACCACTCCATATCCCTTTTGGGGAGGAACGATTTCTCTGCAATTCATGGCTTTCATATCAGAATTCTCAAATTTGAAATAAAAAGAAATTGGAAGGGAAAAATGGAAACAGTAAGAAACTTCTACTGTAGAAGTTGTTCTTTTCTTGTCATGATAGGCTATTAATAAGAAGAAGAAAAAAAAAAGGAAAAAGAAACTGAAATCCGATGGAAGCGGCTTTGAAGAGAAAAAAGTGAGATGCCCCACAGAAATGCATACTTGTTAGTGGTTTAGTTCATAAAGAGGAGAGAACAAAAGAAGAAAAGAAGTGAACACAAAGCATAAAAGCAACAACTTTCCAACACTCAGAAATTCTCCTATGCAAACTGGGACCAACAACATATGTCATCTCTCATATACAATAATTTAATTTCCGTCTAAGCAAGCTCGATATGAATGGAGTAATTTAGCTTAGTTGATAACTCCCCAACAAAATAATTGCAACTAATGTGTAGCACATCTAGAAAAAAACACGGATCCAAGCCTTTAGTTATATGCTCTCCAAACCATAACATGTTTTATATACAATTCTTGCAACATTTACTTCTCATGGCTCATTTTCTATTCAAATGACCAGATCCAGATGGACTGACTTGATCTCATTGAAATGAAAACAAAGTAAATACATCAAGAACATTAAATTTAATTATGGTGACCCCCCAACAAAAAAGTTGCAACTACTTCATGGCAAATGTAGATAATAATTCAATTATAAACATTAGTTTATGTCTCTTTTAAACCATAACATTCTCTGTATGCAATTTTTTCAAACATTTATTACTCACGGCTTATATATATTACATATGACCAAATTCAAATGGACTGCATTGATGTAACTGAAAAACAAAACAAAACATAAAACACAAAGAATACCTGGCAACTCCCATGGGTCGAATTTGTACAAATCGATCACAGGAATCACTTCAAGCTCAATCTCCAGTCCCTCAACTTTCCTTTTCAGGTAATACCCAACCAATTCCTCATCAGTTGGGTGGAAACGAAACCCGGGCGGCAATGATGCCCCACCCATTTTCTACTCTTGTAAACTATCCAAAATCTCCAAGCTAGTGAAAACAGAGCAAAGTATAGAGAAAAGTTGACAGCAATACACAGCTCTCAGTTAACTGCCCAAACTGTACCTATTGAAAATCTGGAAAATCCAAAAGTAAAAGCTTTTTGCAACACAAAACTTTTTCTCAAGAATTGCAAATAACTTCCATAAAATGCACCCCTTGAACAACAAACTCATTTTCCACGGAATTCAATACTTATTCTTTATGATGAAGAATAACCCCCACCACCCGCTTTGAAATTAGAACCGTAAGTAAAATCAAATGAAAATAACTACTAAGTTTCAACAATACCCAGAATCTGAAAGCTCCCAAATTCGACAATTTAGCTCGATAATAAATATATATATATATAACAGTGAAAAACAGGGCAAGAGCTCAAAAAAAACCAGTTAGAACTTCCAAAAATGGAACCTTTTGTAAAACCCAGTAGCCAAAACCATTCAAACCTTTTTAAAAGTTCAAGATTTTGAATGAGTGGTTTCAAAATTTATGACCCAGAAAAAGATTGATAAAAAATGAAGTGCTAGTTGTGAGCTTATTGAGAGAAGAGGAGTAAAAACAGAGTGGTGGGATGGGTTTTATATAGGGTTTAGTCCAAAACATGAACACCGAAAGGTTGATGATTGCTTGTCTGGAGCGAACCCAAAATTCCAAATTGTGGCCCACAAAAACCCAAAACCAGTTCACACCTAAACATTTACACTACCCGCCAAATTAATACTAATGACAGTTAATTAAAGGCATTGATTGTGGATTTGTGAGGATTTAATTTTGGCTGGTCATAGATCATTCCAAGTCTTAAGCTCCTTACATGTCATCATGAGTCAGACAAAACACTTTCGCTTTCTTTAATGACAGTTGGTGTCATTGGGATGGCCCATTGTTCAAAAAGAGTGGGGTCCTGAAGGTGCTAACTGAGTTTAGTGACACTTTTTGAGACGACCAAACACGCCTTAGTAGTGTCTTTGGATTCACAGATGCTGTCATTGGAATGGCCCATTGTTCAAAAAGAGTGAGGTCCTGAAGGTGGTAGCTGAGTTTAGTGACACTTTTTGAGATGACCAAACACGCCTTAGTGCAAGCACTAGTGTCTTTGGATTCACATGAAAATGATAAAGGTGTGTTCTTAATGCTTGATGAATTAAATGGGACCAACTAATAAAAGAATTAGCAAAGAAACTATCTGTGAATCAATAGAACTACTTGCTTTTTAACTTTGGGAAGAAAAGGGTAAAGAGAGTGAAAAAAAAAAGTATTGCTGATGTATTTGAGAATAAGAGGTGTTTGGTCACAATTATATAAAAAAAAAAAATTCATCTTTTGTTGAAAAAGAATGAAGGGGGGAGGGGTTTGGTAGGGCCCTAACCTAAGGTTAGCTTAAAAACCATTTGCTGCAATAGTTACGTGTTGATAGAATTCTATATATACGAGACATTATTACAAGCTCTCGGTCACTTATAAAAGACAAATGTGTCGGCTTTTTTTAATCTTTTGACTGTGTATGTTATTTGCCGAGATCATGTAACTTTGAACCATGTAAGAAGGCCAATTAATTAAAATAAAATATATGACAAACAAACTAACGGGTCAATGGATTTACTTGGATTTACCGTGGAAAATAGGTAAAAAGCAATTAAAGAAAGGACAGCTTTAGGGTGTGTTTGGTTACAGTAGACAACCAATTGGATGGGATTTTTTTACTTGCCACAACTTGTAGTCTGAACTGTTTGAGATTTGGTTTGAATATGATAACTTTATTAACATGCCCAGCTTTTTCCAAAATTTGCAGGGTTTCCCCACCTTCATTATCCAAAAGATGTTCCATATTAGTTTAGTAAAAGAAGACCCAAAGTTTTATTTAATCCCTTTCATACACCTTTAGAATGGAAACATGCAAAGACATTCAAACTCTTTTGTAATTTTAAATGTAGCTCAAGTTTACATAAAATTTTGTCATAGCAGTGAACTTTTTGAATGATCCATTCTAATTTCAAAGTTCACAGTAAATTATCATACTAATTACATTCTAATTTTTTTATAAAGTTTTCTAGCTAATTAAATTTAACTTTGACAATAAGAAATTATTAGAGGGAAAAATAGCCTGGCTTTGTTGAAGTTGCTTCATGAGATGGCCTAAGTTTCTGAACCTATAGCACAAGTGGAAGGAAACTTGCAAAGGAGAATATGCAGAAGCCAATTTTAGCAAGTTAGGAATACTTTGGGTGAAAAACTTCTTGATGAAGGCGCGAAAAAGCCGAATTTGGGACAATATTATCCTAAATGCAGCAGCCTGAGAGCCACTTAAGAAATCGTTATGACATTCGTCGCGAGTTCATCCCATCAATCCTATAATTATGCATATGTCTAAGCTAAGAAATTGCTCTGAATGGATTTTTTTCTTTTAACAAAATTCTCACCCCTATACTTCACTTTCTTTTTTCTAGCTTAATTTCATAGCAGCTGTCATGAGCACATTTTCAACTCAAACACATTTATGTCCAATAAATAAAAAAGTTTGTAAATTTTGCAGGGAAACTATAGAAGAAAGATTGAAAAAACTCCTTGTTTTTTTACATTTATAGTAAGATTGATAAATCAAACTAGTAGTACTTGCTTTTGCATTACAATAATGAAAAAAGGGAGAGAAGAAATGAAGCATGACCTCTAAGTTCTGGATAGAGTTCCACCCTTCATATTTGCCAAAGGCCAAGAAAGATATCATAGAGGCTTCTAATTGAAATTTCATTGTAAATCATCATACTTGAGTTTTTTACAAGTTTCATGTTTGCATTTTGACTAATGAAGCAAAATTTTCATGAATGAATTGCTTCCTCATTGAGACTACAAAAATGTAATTCCAATTCACTTTATTCTCATAATGATCATATTTTCCTCAAATGAAAAACCAAATCATCACAAGGAAATCAGCCAGCCTTTAGTTGAAGCTGCTTCCTAAGGCAACCTAGCTAAGTTTTGGATGCTGTGAAGAGTCAAAAATACATTTTAAGTAAACTTGTGAAGGTTACTAAGCAAACCCTAATTCTAACAAGTTAAGAATATGGTGCTGTCAAACATTAATTTGAACATCATTATTTCTGCAACCCATTATACTAAAAGCAAAGATTTATCTTAATAAACTTGATATTTATGTAAAGAGGATTTGTTACAATGATATATATATATTTAACCTCTTGTATTATCTTGCACTTTACCCATTTACTATGTTTTTAGAGGATAATACCCCTAGTATAAAAAAAATTGCACATAACCCCCTTACTGTCACATGGTCATTAATAATATAATGACAAAAAGTTATATTATATGCTTTAAATGAGATTTTACCTTGTTGCCAATGGTCATGTTAAAGTTATAGGCGAACAAGGTTCGGTTCAATCTAACTCCTCACTAAATTAGAACCAAATCGATTTTAACAATTCCTAAAAATTAGAATTATAACTGAACTATAAAAGACCTATTTGGTTCAATGCTGAATCTAGTTTTGGACATACATGTATGCATATCCAAGAAATGAAACAATATTCAATCTCCAAGAAACATCAACTTGCCTGGAAAAAAATTAACTATAAGCATTATAATTATTATGGGAAACATACAATATATGCAACTTAGTTTTAAGGTTAGTCAACTTGTTCTTTTTAAAAAAAAAAAAATCAAAATTGAATCGAATCGTAATAGAATCGGACCGAACCATATGGTCCGATTTGGTTCGAACTGATTCACCGATTTTTTGTGCTCCCTAGTTACAATAAGGAAGTTGTATGTATTTTATAAATTAAGATAACATAGTAAGGTGGAGTAGAGTGCAACAAATTGATAGTACATAAGATCGAATCCAACCATAATAGAATCAAACAAAAGTATATGATTTGATTTGATTTGATTTGAACTGGTTCATCAATTTTTTGTACACTCCTTCTTATACTAGAGGAGTTGTATGTAATTTTTATAAAAATTATGAGGACATAGTACATGGAGTGGAGGGTAACAAATTGATACACTAGTATAGGATATTATGTGCAATTTATAGTAAAGGTAAATTAACAAAAAAGGACAAAAGGGTAGAGAAGGTAAATTAACAAAAAAAGGGAGAAAAGGGTAAGGTGCACCACAACTGAAGATGGGGTGGTCTTACAATGTAGTAAGTAAGTAGTACAATTGAGTAATGGTGTGAAATGGGAGTAAATAGAAAAAAAAGTTGGTCAATTAGTGAGTGAATGATAATGGAAGAATTAAGGAGGTCTTTTTATGGGGAATTGAAAAGAATGAAACATCATCTTATCCTTGTCGCTGTTGGTCTACTGCTTTCGGCCCTTTGTCACATACCATGGTGGGATTTGCATCACTCCCACCTCAAATCCACGGTGATAAAGGCTAGGAGGAAAATGGGTTCACAAAACATGTGTTGTCACAATGTATGATGAACTCATTCCCATTCATTCATGATATATATATATATATATATATATATATATATATATATATATATATATAGAGAGAGAGAGAGAGAGAGAGAGAGAGAGAGAGAGAGAGAGAGAGAGAGAGAGAGAGAGGTGAAAATTATTTTGTCTAAACATATTGAACCGATGTTAAATTAATAAGACAACCTTATCATAAATGTGCAATGTAGATGTTTTTAAATTTGTGTTGAGAGAAGAAAATTTAGTTGTAAAAAATATATCGAGGTTGAACTAATACAAAATAAATGATTTTGGGATCAGTTTTACCATTGCTACTCTCTCTCCTAGTATTTTATAATGCACTCCACTTCGCTGTATTTACTTTGTGTATACTTTCATTTATTCGAATCAAAAACCTTTTAAACCACTAATTTGACTGTAACATAAACTTTAGATAGACGTAATCATTCATAAATCAAACATCATTCAACTATGTAAAAACGTTAGAATTTACAGTTGGTTGAGAAGACTCTTTATTCACACCGACGAACGAAATATACATTGGCGAGAGAGATTGAGAGAGGGACAGATGTGATGGGGTTGCTTTCCCACATCAGTGGATACAACTGTGTGAATAAGTGGTGGAAAAGGGACTGTTCAAAGTCATTTGGCTGCATTTACCAAAGTCTTCTGGGTCTTAATCATTTAGTCATTTGGATTTGGAAAGGCCGTCTCCAAACCCTATTGCCAAAAAAAGCTGTAAAAGACAAGAAAATAAGGTGGCCCCAAACACCCACACACTCACTCTCTCTCTCTCTCTCTCTTCTCCTAACTAAAGCTCTCACTGTAATCAAAGATAGTTTCTTCTAATTTAAGTGGTCTTCGAAATTTTCTGAATGTGTTTAACGTGATAACTGATAACGCTCCAGCCGCCTTTGTGACATGGAGGCATGATCATGCATATCCTAAGTAAGCTAATGAATTTAAACTATTTAACCACCATCTATGATTTAACCAGCATCTCCTAAACCACCTATGTTTAATTTGCTTCATATATATAGTATTAAGTGATGGTGGAAAGCACTTGATATGGTACAAGTTAGTTTTGTACTTTATATTTATATCTTGTATTTACGAAGTATACTTCAATGCTCTTCCTTTTTTTCTTTTTCTTTTGGAAAAATTTTATTTTGACCTCCTAAACTTTGTTTATACATCAACCTGACTCCTCTATGTTTGTCTATCTTTATTTTTACTACTGAGATTTGAAATTATACATCACTTTAATCTTTCATGTCATTATCAATGGTCAGATTGCTTACATCATGCAAATAATAGCCAAAAAAATATTCAGAATGTCCTTTTACACTTCTGCGTCTATTTGTGCCAATTTTCCCTTCACTAGGATAGTTTAGTCATTTTATCATTTTGTTGACCAAAGTCAACCAAAAATTACTGGCAGGGGGTGAAAATGAAGATTTGCAAATGTCCCCGAGCTAGGTTGATGTATGGACAAATCTCAGGAAGTCAAAATGTAATTTACCCTTTTCTTTGTGGCAAACATAATTTATTAGGCAAATTGCATTTTGACCCCCTAAGATATGTTCATACGTCAACCTGACCCCCCACGTTTGCGTATTGACTTTTACACCCTTTAAGTTTAAAATTTTACATCACTTTAGTCCATCATGTCATTGTCAACGGTCAGATTGTTTACATTTATGCGTGTATCTTGTTTGTTGTGAAGCTCAGACCCGTTAGCTATGGCGAAGAGGAATACCTCGCTCTCTGCCTCATCATGCTTGCTCACGGTGGCACCGCCTCCTCCGCCGTTTCAATTCGCGACCACTCCTCACCACCACCGCAAAAGCCAACGACATCTGATTCAAAGGCGCTCGTCTACAAGTGTTCCATCTGCAATAAGGCCTTCGGTTCCTACCAAGTCCTAAGTGGTCACAAGGCCAGTCACATAAAACTCGCTGGAGGAGACGAGCAATTATCCAATTCCGCCGCTAAGTTAGGGTTTTGAAATCAAATTAGAGAAATTGCAAACTCAAATTAGGGCTCCAATGGTGTCAGTGGTGGCTGTGGTGATTTTACTGCAAATTGTGGCAGTTGGGTTTGTCTTGGGTTTTGAAATTGTAAACTCAAATTAGGGCTCCAATGGTGACAGTTGGGTTGGTCTTTGGTTTTGAAATTGCAAACTCAAATTAGATGATGGTCATGGCAACTAGGGTTATGCACGATGGTGACTGTCATAGTAGGTTTCGATTTGGTTGTTGAGGTGGTGCTCGACTAGGTTTGTCGAAGGTGGTTGTGGTGTTGTGGCTGGGTTAAGTGGTGGAGCTTGATGGTTGTTCTCGGTTGGCTATTTGAGTATTCTGGCCATAGGTGGTGGCTGAAATTGCAAACTCAAATTAGGGCTCCAATGGTGTTAGTGATTGTCTTTGGCAAAGAATAAGTAGGATAATTTAGTCATTTTAGTATGTTATTGACTAAAATCAACCAAAAATTATTGACACGAGTGAAAATAAAAATTTGTAAACGTAAGTTTAGGTTAACGTATAGATAAATTTTAAAGAATCAAAATATAACTTACCCTAAGTATAATCTTGAAGTTTCACATCAGATGATCCAATCGAATCCTAATATATTCTTAAAAGAAGTGAAGATAACTTATGTGTCCACTATTAATCACCCATGATTACAATATTAATTCATAAAGTAATCAT
This sequence comes from Cornus controversa, assembly GCA_026545225.1. Taxonomy (NCBI): domain Eukaryota; kingdom Viridiplantae; phylum Streptophyta; class Magnoliopsida; order Cornales; family Cornaceae; genus Cornus; species Cornus controversa. The sequence goes on from CM048845.1 coordinate 77,938,964, forward strand.
TATGGTTGTCAACTCGGCAGATTTACATTTACGCACCAATGGTCAATTATATATATATATATATATATATATACTATTGCTCTTGTGTGTCTCTTTTATTTGGATGAGCCAAATTGCATTCACTTTTACTTTAAGCGTAATGAATTTCAATCTCGTACGGAAGATCCACAAATAAGATCTTAAATCTTACATATGCACTCTTTGTCAAATTTTTTGGGCTGCTATATATTCACAGTAATCTTCAATGAAATAACGAATAACTTACAACCATCTCGTGTGGTGTATGTTGTTTGTCAATGATACATAGGTGGTCCTGAATAATTCAAAGAAAAACTTAGCAATTCAAGACAAAGCATTATTTAAAGTGACAATTTTCAATATTTGGGATCAGTAATAAGTAAGGACAGAGAGATAGATGAAAGTTGAAAAAAATGAAGGCAAATCAGTTGTGCGTTGTGCGACAAATAGGAAAAAGTATATATATATATAACGAACAATAATTAGATTGACTATTTAATATGGAGATGAGCATTGGCCAAAAAAAGAAATAAGAATAACAAATTTATATGGTTGAGATATGAATACTAAGAAAGAGGGTTTTAGTAATCAAGAAAATGAAGTTAATAATTAAAGTATAAGAGAGAAATTAGAAGTGGTGTCAATTAATGAAAAAATAATTAATTAATTACATGGACATGTCGATTGACCAGTAAGAAGAGAAATTTTAGTTTATATAACAAAAATTACTATGTAAGTTTTAGTAAGACTCTTTGTGGTTTACCTTTTAGACAAACAACTATACTTCTAATCAGTTTATCATCAAGTCTGCTATGAATATAATCAAACCACTAAGTCTACTTTTGTTTTATTTTTATAGGCGTCATACTTAATGTTCTCCTCACACATTTATTATTAATTTCATCTTTTCTAGTTACTCTTATCATCCAACGTAAGTGTGTTGTTCTCGTGTCTTTTTTATCGCCCAAGATTTTGCTCCATACAATATAGTTGGTCTAATAACCTTTCTATAAAAATTTTTTAAAAATTTATTTAGTATTCTTTTGTCACAAAGGATACCACTCTGCCTCCATTTTGGTCATCTTATTCTAATTCTACTTACTACAACACCATCTATCTCTCCACCTTTTTGTAATATTGATCATAGGTAACAAAAATAATTATTTTTAGCAACTTTTTGGTCTTCAATTGTGATATTTATATTGTTCTTATTTGTTATTTTATCAAATTTACATTTCATATATTCTGTTTTTACTAATTTTTAAGGCTCTTCTTTCTAATGTCTTTATCCATGTTTTCAATTTTGTTGTTAAGGGTTTCCTAGAGGTATCTAATAAGGCTATGTCTACCACAAATAGCTTACACCATAAAATGTTTTCTTGAAAATCTTTCGTTATTTCATCTAACAATATCACAAATAAGTATGGACTTAACACCGATACTTGGTGTAGTTCCACTTTTATAGAAAATTCATTAGTTCACATGCAGTATAACTATAGTCAATATGTCATTATACATATATTGAATAAGAATTATTAGTTTTATAGGTACCTGTTTTTTCTGTAAAGCTTACCAAATTATATCTTTCGACACTATATCATATGCATTATCTAAATTTATGAAAATTATATGCAAGTCTTTTTGTTTATTTGAATATTCTCCTATTAATTGTCTTATTAAGTATATGACTTCTACTGTGGATCTACCTATCATAAATCCAAATTGGTTATCAAATACTGATGTTTATTTCCTTAATCTTTGTTCATCCTTTCCCACAATTTCATTGTACGTCTCATCAATTTAATTCTTCTATAATTTTCGCAAGTTTGTATATCTCCTTTATTTTTATAAATCGGTATTATTGTGTTTTTCCTCTACTCACTTGACATTTTTTATTCTTTTAGAATTGTCACATTATAGGTCTATTCATGGATCTAAAAATGATCCAAAGTCATTTTGATCAATAAAGAAGAGTATTATAGAAATTCTAAGTCTAAAAATATCAATTTTTCGTCATTATTGTAACACTCCACAAACGGTGATAGGTATATGGATATTTTGAAATTTTATAAAGGAGTTCTATGCAAAACTGAAGGTTGAGGAGCTTTTCTAACAAATCGTGAAAGTTGAGGAATTTTTTTTTTGGGTAGTTTACCTCATACTTTTTACAAAAAATAAAAAAATAAATAAAAATAAAAAATGCTTTCTTGCATGTAAACACTATATTCTCAAACTTATCAATCCGACTTATTACACAAAGTAATGGCCTATTTTGCACACACAAAAAAAAAAAAAAAAAAAAAAGAGTTGAAGATTGTCACAAAAAAAAGAGACTCAATGACAATTGTTTTCCGCTATAGGTCACAAAATTAATTGAATTATCCATAAAAGATAAACTGTAAGCTAAAAAGAAGCTTCATACAAATAAGATCCATTTGGGTTTGCTTAGTCAGTTAGTCCCATTTGGACCCTCATATCCCTTGTAAGCAGAATGAATCAATTCATGATCATGAGCCCAAGTAAGAAAGAAAACGAGTTACAAACTAGCAAGCCCAATTAGTCCATAAATCCAATTAGCCTTGTTTGCACGCTCGTCACTTCAATTCAACCACCATGATTAGTTGACCAATGTCTCTCTGCAACTTCAAATTCACCAACCAACATCCATGGCTGCTTCAACCTTCTTCACACCGAACTTGTCTATAACCCCCACTGTATCTGTATCTATATCACCATATCTCTCTAACATCAAAATACCCAAAAGCAGACTCAGACCCAGAACAACCAAAAGTAGGGTTTTCACTCACCCAACTCTAACACCAATTGCAACGCTCTCCGACCCATTTGTCCTCCAAATCGCAGAAACACTAGAAGACTCTCTCTGCTTATCCCCAAACTCTTCTTCACCCCCACCACCACCTCTTCAAAAGCTCAGAGACACCTCCTCTGAGTCCCTCCTCTCAACCCCATGGCCTACTCGCAAAGACGAGCCCTTTCGGTTCACAGACACTTCCTTCATAAGAAACTCTCAGATTCAACCAATTTCTTCCCCACCTCAGCATTTGAATGCTTTGGGTGTTTCAACGGATACCCATTTTCCCAATATTGCTATTGTCGATGGTTACATTGTAAATTCTCTCTCCCAATTATCTGAATTGCCCAATGGTGTGTTTGTTGGTAGCTTATCGAGCCTTGATTCTGAGGCTATTATGAAAAGGGTGTTTGAATTTGTGTCCAATTTTGAAGGGGACTTGTTTTGGTCACTTAATGGTGCTGGTGCCCCCGATTTGATTTTGGTGTATGTGCCGGAGGGGTGTCGGGTTGAGAGTCCATTGTATTTGAGGTATTTTTCGATTGAAGGGGGTGATAGTGAGTCGAAAAAGTTGCCAATATCAAATCCAAGGGTGTTGGTGTTGGTGGAGAGAGGAGGAGAGATTGGTATAATTGAGGAGTATATTGGGGGAGATGGGAATAAGTGCTATTGGGCAAACTCAGTTATGGAGGTGGTGATTGGAGAAGGAGCAAAGGTTAGCCATTCTTATATTCAAAGTCAATCTTTGAGTGCTGCTCATATTAAGTGGACTTCTGTTTGCCAGGTGAATATCCATTCCTTTTTCACTTATATTTGATCCATTTATCTGGGTTGTTGTTAGTATATATAACTCCTGTTTGATGTATTTGAATGATAAAAGTGTTCTGGGAACCAAAATTTTGTTATATATCTGTGACACGTATATTGAATTCCTTTCTGATTTATTGAAATATTAACAATTGTGGATGAGGATTTTTTTTTTTATTTTTTAAATACCACCGATCCTTTAGCTCAAGTGGTATTTGAGAGATTGCGTGTGACTTACCTACCAAAAAGGGGGGGATAATATTGGACAAGCAATTGATATCAGATTTGTAATTATGTGAAGCCTTGAATTTTCTACACCACATTCTCTTTAGAAATGGTCCAAAGTAATGCTTTGACTTTTGAGGAGCTTTAGCATGCCAAATGAAGAATTTCAAAGGAAAATGAAGAAAAAAAGAATTAGAAAGGGATTTGCAAGGAAAAAGATCCACTAAGTTTTGGGGTTCATGCTTCTTGAAATTTCTCAAGGTGTGATGTTTGAGTTGACATATTGATGCTTGTGTATCATGTTCAATTAACATTCAGGAAACATGTCTATTAACTTTTCGTTGTGTTATCAGATTGTCCACCCACCCCCACACACACACTACTAAAAAAATATTTCAGCGCCCGAAATTTCAAAGAATAGATATACCAATTCCCTACAGATACATAATAGCGTCCAGTAAAAAGTATGAGTAGTAGAATAGTATAGGTGATAGACATCCTCATGGTTAACTGTCTCTTGTCTTGAAAAAGCACAAGGAACACTCCATCTTAATCATCAAACTGAACTTCAATCTTAGAGAGACTTTTCCACTGTTGTGTATTTTATACTATCCGTGAGCAAAAAGAATAATTTGCTTTCGGGGTTTCTCCTTAATAAGTTAATTGGCTACACAAAGTTCTACGAAGTTACAGTTACAAATTTTATGGTGCTTACTCGGAACTATGGAAATTCAAATATCAAATGACGCGGTCTCTTTGTTGTTGGGGCCCATGACGAATATGACATGAGAATTTATTTTAGTTGATTATGTGACACTGGAAGTCTTATGAATCTTGCTGTGGTATCATCTTTTTAATAGTCTTCGAGGTTTTAGTAATGAAAATTTGAGGATCTTTTAGTTACTTTTTGGTGCAGAAGGGGTAGGAGTTTTTAGTTTGTTACCTAATACTTCTAGGGCTTTTTAGAAGCCTACAAATAGAGCTTTATTCTTGTAAATCAGGAGAGCACCAAAGATGAATGAATATTAAAGGCAAATTGCAAGAGCTTTTCTCTCTCTCTCTCTCATTCTCTGCTTCTTTGGTCTTTCTTCCTCACTCCTTTTGTCTTCTTTTTCTTGCTAATATTTCTTGGAACTCTCTCTCTCTCTCTCTCTATTCGTTCTCTTCCTCTCATTCTTCTTTATCTCCCAATAAGGAAATATATTTTCTTATTTTGAAGAACCTGGCAAGCTACATCATCAAATAATTCAATTCAACAGTCGCTTCTCATATAATGATTACATTTTGTCTTTTCCAGATTGTATCAACAATGTGCACCATATTCATGTATATTCTTTTCAATAAGTAAGATTATATTAGAAAGCATCAAAAGGGGAGCGCATCCCTAGAAAACTACACAGAGCCAAATAGGGCCCTCAACCCCTCAAGGAACCTAAAAACTCAACTATCTCATCCATGGATTTACAATTTCTCCCATAGACCCAACAAAAAAGAGAACTAAACAGCATATGCATTTATATAAGTCTACTACTTCTTATTTAATAAATAAAACTTCAGTTACCAAATTAAATGACAACTCCATGAAAATAAAATTGAATAAAAGAATGAAGCAAAGATAGATTCTCTGGCAGAGGCCGCATAGTAGAAGCCTGCATGATATGGGCTAGTAAAATTACTGCCTTTGAATGAACCATTTGCCAACTTCTCCAACCAAATGAATTTACAAATTACATAATCTAATATCCACCTGAAAAGTCTTTAATTTCAATGATTTCTTCTTCCCCATCTACCAATACAAGAGGTTTTGATTCAAATGGTAAAATTTTTGACCTACCATCACCTCCTTTAAAAGAGGTGCCTGAAACAAGGATTTCTCATACAAATAGCATCCTGAGAAAAGAGTGCACTTAAACCTTGACTTTCAAAAGTTTTTTTTCGATGAATAAACTGCCAAAAGTTTCAATGCCATTAAGTTCCCAAACTATGTCTCTTTGGAAAATATTCTCAGGCACCCTTTCCATGATGATTTATAGTTTTAAAATTTGACAAGCAGCAAACATACATTTCATCCGACAACAAAATGTTCTATCAGAAAGAATTATTTGACTTCCACTAATGACAAGACTGGTAAATAGGGTGAGGGAAGGAGCGAGCACAGAAATAGGAACAAGAGTCTTTGTGATGTTCAAAAGGGTGTAGAGTGGTCCAATATATCATTGGAAAAACTAGAATAAATGAAAATGCATTGGGCCATGTGTGTTTCAACCCCACTATACTATGAATAGTTGTGGGGCACTGTGTACTTACAGCCTCAACGATAAGCAAGTGAAAGGGGCCGGTGCGTGGCGAACGGAACGGTTCACACCTGCCTTAGGGTGCTTCTTGTCTTTCTGTAGTAACCGATCCATGCCTTCCCTGCAGCTGCTTTCATATTTCCTATAGGGTGCTTTTAGTAGTACCCCATCGACCATGTAGACATTGACAGGATTGGATGAATTATGAATAAGGAGAAATAAATGGGAGTGATACTCAATTTCTGGCCTGTAACGGGATTGGAGTTCCTACATAAGCACATTGGTATGGTCCAAGAGACCTATTTTGGTTAAGGTCTCTGTGTGCGTGCGCACACGTGCACGCATGTATGTCCATGTGTGCTAATATTCACAATCCAGCTTATCTTATGTAAATTTCTTGTTGCAGCCATGCCGTAGTACTTAGGAATTCTCTTTCGATGGGAGAAATTAATGCCAGGTTTCCTCCCTTTGTGTGAATAAGGCTAGAGATTAGGTTTGTATTTAGTCCATCACTCCTTGTAACCCTCATTGATGGAATTGGTACTGATAAAGGCCTTTTATGTTCTTTACACTAACGGGTTTCCATTTTATTAGCCATAGGTTAGGCATTCAAAGGTCATTCCAACAAAGTGATCTGGGGACAAATTTTTGTCATTCAACGTTGGTTTCCTAAATAATGAAATGTATTGGTTCCTTTGTGAATTTTGGACCAATACTCTTTTGTAGCTTATAAATTATTCTACAATGAACAAACAACTCACGATTGCCTCGGCTTGTTTTGAGATTTAGGGGTTCTATGTTAATGACCCATAGGTGATGATTCTTAAAATGATAGTAACACTTTTGGGGGCTATATGTTATCTCTAATATCCTTGGCTTTTCGTGATGACATGACTACTTTGCTGCAAAAAAAAAAAACCTTCAGCAACATGTTTTGAGTGACAAGCGGTGACGATCTCAGAGTTGTTGAAAAAATGTTTAGCGATCAAAGAACTTTTTTCAACGACCCTTGTAATCAATAGAAGCTTCCCCTTCTCAACTGTTATGTGTTTCCACCTACTAAATTAGTATTTTTTTATTTTTTGGGGTTGGGGTGATGGTTGGGGGGAAGGGTTGGCAAGCAGAAGTTATTTGTTCATTTTGTTTGTGGTTAATGAGTTTAAAAGGCACTTATCAAAAAAAAAAAAGAGTTTAAAAAGTGAAAATTGCATTGAAGCTCTCTAAATCCAGGAATGAAGTGACACCATCCCCAGGACTTACTACACTACCTCAGCTAGATGATCTAGTGGTGTTGCCTTTGACCATCATATCAATGGCTGTGATCCTATCTGGATGCTGAATGCTAATTACAGTTGTAACATTTTTCATTCAAAATGTGGTGCGTTTTCTTTTTCCCGTCATTTCATGTATGGACACAGAGTATAATAAAAAAATTAGATTTGCAAATTTTCAAGGGGCCACCTAGGGTCACCTTAAAATGTTGGGTGACAAACTTTTTGGGACTGTTTGGTCAATGAAATGCAAATGCTAAGATGGATGTTTGGAATAACTAAAAGAGATAAGGTTCATAACTAATGTGTAAGAGAAATTAGGAGTAGCATGGCTAATGCCTATTAATGAGAAAATAAGAGAAAGTAGATTTAAGTGGTATGAACATATTTAATGCAGACCAGTAGATGTGCTATAACGACCCACTCCACCACATAGTCTGATATTGTCCGCTTTGGGCTTAAACCCGCACGTTTTTGTTCTTGGGTTTTACCCCAAAAGGCCTCATACCATTTGGAAAGAACACACTACATATAAGTGGATTCCCTTCTCCACACTCAAGCGATGTAGGATTTGGGATTGAGCACCTTGTAGTCTGCCAGTGTGGTAGCTAGTCCAGTATCTCTCACACACGCCCACATTACACCTACCCACAAGGGTCACCACAATCCACCCTCCTAGGAGGCCCAACATCCCCGTCAGCACACTTTCGGATGGGTCTGGCTCTGATACCATTTGTAACGATCCACTCCACCACATGATATGATATTGTCCGCTTTGGGCCTAAGCCCGCACGTTTTTGTTCTTGGGTTTTACCCCAAAAGGCCTCGTACCATTTGGAGAGAACACACTACATATAAGCATATCCCCTTCTCCACACTCAGGCGATGTGGGATTGAGCACCCTGTAGCCTGCCAGTGTGGTATCTCGCCTAGTGTTTCTCGCACCCGCCCACATCACACCAGCCCACAAGGGTCACCACATGTGCTGGTGAGAAAGGAAGATTGGTTTGTGTAACGGTAAGTCAATGAGGTAAATGAAAATTAGCATGAAATGAAGTAATAAGAAATAATTTTAAAGAATTAAACCTATTTTGAGAAATGACTTATGATATAAAGAATAGAAAAAGAGAATCCATGTGACCAACCCCATCCATACGGGATAAAAGGCAAGGATGATGATGATAATTTAGCTAATGACTAATAAATTTTAAGAAATAGAACACTTTAGGAAAGTGTTCTATTTCTGAAATGCGTCTTCAGAGACATGTATTTTAAGACTAGTGAATGTTTTCAAGTATATGCCATATTACATAATTTTGTTATTTCCGCTACAAAGAAAATAACATAAAATGGCCCCTTTGGATGTTGTAGAAATCAAAACTTCTTTCAATTATGTGAAATGTTGTTTGGAGCATTAGACCCAATATTTTTTAATCCATCTCTTTTGTTTGTTGTATTTGCAAGACAGAATAGTACTTGCTTTAAAAGTGATCCAAACATGCAACAGAGTCTGTATACTTTTCGCGTATTGTTATTTTCCAACCACACTCCCTCCGTTTTTCCTATTCTTGCCAATATTTGTAGTCAAACTGTTGTCCCTATGTTTGTTTGTGTGGTTATTAGCACAAGACCCACATCCAAAGCTGTGAAGTAATCACAGAAATTTGGCTCTTTGGGTGGCATATTCACACCTAAATTATTATTATTATTGTTAGGAACTAACTGAACTCATTATTGGTACCTTGATCTGTGGAATTTTGACCTTGTCATAGCCACAATGCTAATGCTACCTCCATGTTGATCCTTGAGGCATATTGCTGAAATGCATCTATGCACCCGTGTCAAGATTTATAAAACTAAGTTGATTATTCACAGGAATCAGCTAGCACCTATGAACTCATAGAGGTAAGCACTGGTGGAAAGTTGAGCAGGCACAATGTTCATGTTCAGCAACTTGGTCCAGACACAGTTACAGAGTTATCAACGTTTCACTTATCTATCAGCGATCAAACACAAGATCTACATAGTAGGCTGATCATGGACCACCCACGTGGTTTTTCTCGGCAACTTCACAAGTGCATCGTGGCTCATTCACTAGGACAGGCTGTGTTTGATGGGAATGTAAGAGTCAACAGGTAATTGTGTTTCATCTAAGCCTTAACAGTTCTTAAAGAACCTGGTAAATTACATGTAAACATGTTTCACATTGACATATTGAACCTGGTCTTTACCATTTAGCAATTTTACTGTGGGCTATTACCTCTGAGTTGCATGTATTGCCAATTCAAGTTCAGTAATGTGAAGTTCCTTTTGGTTGAAAATAAAGCTGAAGTAATATCTAGTGGTGTCTTGTCTAAGCACACAGTTGTCATCTAGATCCTCTATTATCTTTTGGTCAGATTCACCTTTCCAAATGACATTCAAACAAAACTTCATTTTTGTTCCTTTTCTGATTGCTCAGTTAGCAGTGTTGCTTCCTCATTTACCAATTTCTTGCAGTGGACCATGAAGATGGTATTAATCAGACTATTAGAGTTATCAAACTAGTGTTAGTTAAGTTCTAATCGCACACATCATTTTACTGATCATGGATGTATTGCTGTTACATATCTTCCTTAAGAGGACTATGGCCGAGGCCAAAGTCAAAGGCTTTAAATGTTAGAACTCTGGATGGTTTATATGTTTCTGATTATTGTCATTTGACATGCAGATATGCACAGCAGACAGATGCAGGACAACTAAGTAGGTGCCTCCTCCTTGAGCCTCGTGCAACTGTAAATGTCAAACCCAATCTCCAAATCATTGCCGATGATGTCAAGTGCTCCCATGGAGCTGCAATTAGCGATCTAGAAGAGAATCAACTTTTCTACTTCCAAGCAAGGGGTATTGACCTGGAGACAGCTAGAAGAGCTCTCATCTTCTCGTTTGGAGCAGAAGTGATAGAGCGTTTCCCTAACACTTCCATCAGAAAGAAAGTAGAAAGGCATATAAAAGATTTGCTGGATCCCAAAATTAAAGGATCATCCTCTCTTTGAAGGTCGATAAATGACATACAAAATCTGGTTTTGTTCGTTATGTAAATTATCATATTACTGCAAAAAATGATGCATCTCCTGTTAACATTCGAAGAAGTATTTTGTGATTGAAATTTTGTTGCACCTAATCCATATATAATTTTCCATTGCTTCTCCCCATTAGTATTACGCTGGCCGGATTCTGCGGTTTTGGTTCATAACTGACCTTCACAAACTGGGAAATATCTTAGAAGAATTGTACGTGTGCTTTTGGAAAGATATGGACTGAAATTTTTTTGGTACAATGACCTTTGGATCTTTAATATATCTATTTTTTTACTTGTCTTCAAATATATATATATAGCCACATTTAACATGAATTCGAATACTGTGTGAATTTCTTTTCTTTTTCTTTCATGAGAATGAAAATCCCTCGAGCCACTGAGTGAGTGGAGTGCATGTGTTCTCTCAATTTCACACGAGTGGAAACTGATAATTTCCCAGGCAAACTATGCAAGACTACTGTAGAAGATAATCGGCATTAGCTAATAACACTTTGGGACCATGTTGAATAGATCAGCTTACTTTGCGTCTGATCTATTAAATCCTCAAGCCCATGTTGGTGGAACAGACCCAACCCTTTTTTTAAAAAAAAATTATCCCACATCGAATGAACATGGAAGCTTATTAGACTCCATATATGAAAACAGAAAAACTCAGGTATGTGCTCGTAGAAAGTACAGATGGTTGGCATATCCCCCCGACAGGGATGAGAACAGCCTTCAGGTGTGTACATGTTTTGACATCCGTATAAAGGCTTCCGTTTCGGTGGATCTTCAATCCAAAATATTTTTTTTTTTCTGTTATACCCTCTCTCTCTTTATATATATATATATATATATATTTTGCATACCAACGTTTGGCATTTGGGTTTCAGTTTCCCTAATTATGCAATCTATTCCTAATGACTCTGGGAAGGTGAAGAAAAAAGCAGGTGGGTACGTTCATTTGTTCCTTCTTGCTAATACACTCTATAATTATAATTGTGTGGGAATTCAAGAAATCACCAGCAATAGCAAGAAGCTTTTTTAAAACGAGGTAACGTGGGTGGGATTGAAATTAATAATCAAAATAACACTATTAATCAACAACTACATGGTTGTAGGTGACAACTTCTCTCCAATGATATTTGGATTTTTGGTATGGTATGACTGGTATGGACAAGAGGATTTTTGGTATGACTGGTATGGCAAGACTCAGCTTTTTGAATGTTGTAGCTTCGTTGCAGACGTTTGAGAAATGGTTGTATTGATAGTGTGCAAAAACACCCTAAAGTGGTTACCACACATTCTTTCTTGATACAGATAGTGAAATCGACATAATTAACCACATTTTTCTGATAAAGAAAGTAAAGTTCTCTGTTGATGATGATATCACTAGATATGCTGAATCCGCTGCTGCACTATTTCCTTTACCTCTTGAAATTATAGTTGCGATTCTATTTGACATGTAGGGCTGCAAGTGAACCGAGTAGAGCAGAGCCAAACTATAGGTTATTCAAACTCGGCTCGCCAAAGCCAGAAAGGTGTTCAAATTTGACTTGGGATCAGGCAACTTAGCTAGGCCGAGCTCAAGCTTGGCTCAACAGAATATTGGCAAGCTCTGGCTCAGCATGGCACGGCACGGCACGGCACGGCATACCTCGGCTCTAGCTTGTATATGCAGTTCCAGAATTTAGATTTCAACCATGGATCTTTAATTTTCATCCTCAGACAACTCGACTACTCATGATTTCATAAACAACAATGGTGTTGAGAGAAATAAAGAGATGGGAACCGAATGATAGAGATCAGAAACTAAACACACACACAAGAGAGAGAGAGAGAGAGAGAGAGAGATGCATACAGCACGACCAAAACTGACATACTCGCATGAGGATTGAAGAAAAGAGCACCTATTTGCATTTTAACTTTGTCAAAATTGTCTGTGCTTTTCATAGATACAATATGATACAACATGACTTCCGTACATACTAGATCATCAAGAGTTGCATACAGCACAATCACATCTGACCTGCTCGGATGTCTCTGTCAAGACGATCTGCATTAAGGGTCCCAGGAAGCTCTCTAAAATCTTCATTGAAAATAGAATATGCACTGCAGATATTCAGGATGACCAATAAGTAAGACAATTCTACATAATAAGAAACTACCAATCAAGAATTTGATATACTTGATGTTGATCAATAATAGTGACATGATGATGTCTTAAGGTTGGAAAAAAAAAGGCAAGGAATGAAGCTGCTTTTCTAAAAGCCCCATTGAATGGGAGGGCGAAGGCTTTCTGAAAGTGCTTTTTTTTATCTTGTCGAGGCAGCTAACTTATAGTTCGGGAGCTGAGCCCCACCACAGGGGCTTTCTGTAATCTATCTAAACACACACACACACACAGAGGACTGAACGCTGCAACTATGAGTGCAATCAGACACTACCAAGAACACCATCACGATCATAGAGCTCCAAACATACTAGCATAAGGAGCTTAAAAGTGATCATGTTCCACTCAACTTCATCACTCTTCCTACTTCCCAATGCCAACTATTTATTTATTAATTTCAAGGGGGAACTTCATCACTCTTCCTACTTCCCAATGCCAACTACTTATTTATTAATTTCAAGGGGGAGGGGGGTTGCATATTTATAGATGACTACTCCATCCTCCAAAAGAACAAGGTATCTATATCAATACCTTAACTTCAGGCATTGCACAAGTGAAAAAATAAAGGGAAAAATATATCATCATCTGCAGTTCAACAAGTACTATAACCATACTTCATCAAATCAAGAGCACATCATCCATAAAAGCCCATACCTGACGTCACCCCGCTGCCGCTTTCCAAGATTTAGGAAAATGAGAGTAAAACCCGTCCCAAGTATCTGAATACATAGCAGTACCAAGCAATTAGTGATAAAGTATCATTTCATACAAATAGTTGGGTAAATATGGTAAAGAGAGAAAAGTTGAAGAGGGAGCCAGACAATGGAACCATCCAACTTCCTCAATCCTCATGCAATCTAAATGCACCTCAGACAAACACTCAGTATCATGTGCTTGCAAACAAAAAGGTAACAAAGAGAAACAAGCAGACTTACATATAAAGGTCCTAAATCCCATCTGTGGGCAACAGGTGCCAACATAAACCATACAGTGATAACAGCCCATGCCTTCAGGCTGAGAGAGAAAATTGCCATCAAAAGCATATCTACCAATCAAAATAAGTGGAAGTCAGAAAATTTATTTGTTAATTGTTTTTATATATAAAGCATCAAATTAAGCCAAATGCTTACCAGGAAGCTTCAACTTATCATGTAGAAAAGAAAAAAGCCTCCTCTTCCACCTACTGGTTGATGATGGAAGCTGAAACTTCTGCAATTTATTAAGTAAAAAGGTGACTTTGCGCAATAAACCAAAGCATAATATCAATTCCTTTAGATGGAATTAGTTATTTAAGTTCTAACCAGATCATCATCGTCGTCGTCATCATCTAACCCATCCCGAATCTGTTTAACAGGTGGCTTTGGTTTGACAGCAACAATCAGAGAATCTAGAAAGAAAAGAATGTGCCTACATATTAAAAGTTGAACACCAAAGAGGCCTAAAAAAGAGGCACCTATAATATCCCTTTTCTAAACTAGTTGAGTATAGACTACGCAACTATATGACAACAGCTTATAATAAAGTAACACGTATTCCATATTTTTATACTATTTCACAACATTCAAATATAAAATAACTATGTAAGGTTCAATTCTCAAATTGGATGTTAACCCAACTAACCAAACAAGCTCTGAATTAACCTTGGTAAGTTATTTCATTTAATCAAAATATAACTAGTGAGACCAAACTATGATAAAAAAAAATGAAGCCAAATAAACTAAATGATGTCAAATTAGCTCAGTTCTCAGGTTGACCTGGACCAAGTACAGCCAAAGTCAACACAATTCTCTGGAATTCAACCTCAATATAGTGAACAATCAGAATCTACGAAAGCACATGATATTTTCTTAGGGGAAATGTACAAAATAATAGAATACTAAATTAAGAGACTAATGCTTTGAGATTAGATCTATACCTCCATCATTGAGTTGGATGATTTCATCAACTTCATTTTTCTTGTCATGCAACACATTCCCACCAAAAATAAGCCTCAAATTCTCAATTGGCAAACGATTGTTCTCAGCAACCAATTTTCTCAAATCACGCACCTGATTGTCATGAAAAAATACAAGCATATCATGGGATTTTTCAGCAGCAATCATCCTTCATACACATGTTCATGAAACTTAGTTTTCACCCTTTGTGAAATACTTGGTTAAAAAGCAGAGTTATTAATGTGTCTGATTTTTATAACTATATTGTTCATTTTGTTACTGGTCAGATCAGAGCTACAAATTTTCCAGATAGGCAAGCTGCAAAGCACTAAGGCTGCTTTTCAAGACCACAACAGTATAGTTAAGGGTGCACAAAAAACCGTCCGAACCGAAAAACCAAACCGGACAGGACCGGACCGGATAGTTCGGTCCGGTTTTGATAGAGTTTCCAAGAGATATAATTTGGTGGGCACTACAAAGAAAACAAATCCCCTTACAAATCATAAAAAGTATCCAAGATATGCACATGAACACAAAAACTAAAATCCGTACCACATGTGGTGAAACTAGTGGGTTCTCCATAAATGTAGGATTGCACCAAGGATCGGTGCTAAGCCCATATCAATTTGCAATAATCTTAGATGAAATAACAAAAGATTCCCAAAATGAGATTCCTTGGTGCGTGATGTTTGCGGATGATACAGTGCTTTTATACAATTCTAAAGAGAACTTAGCAACAAAACTAGAAATGTGGAGAAATGCATTAGAATCGAAAGAATTGAAATTTAGTCGAACTAAAACCGTGTATATGGAGTGCAAGTTTAATAAAAACTCGGTCATTGATAATATAACGTTAACATTTCAAAACCAAAAAATTACTCAAAAACAACCATTTTCGATATCTATAATCAATAATACAAAAGGATGGAGAGATATATTGTGATATAACTAGTAGAATTGGAGTGGGTTGGACGAAGTGGAGACAAGCTAGTGGAATTTTATGTGATAAAAGAATAACACATGGGATAAAAGGAAAATCTTATAGGACCGTTATTAGACCAACTATGGTGTATGGAGCGGAGTATTGGGCCTTAAAAAAGAAACAAGAACAATGCCTTCATGTAGAGGAAATGAGAATGTTTAGATAGATGAGCGGAGTGCCTAGGAGAGATATGGTCACTAATGAGAGTGTGAGAGAAAAATTAGGGGTGACACCCATTGGTGAGAAAATTAGAGAGAATAGACTTAGATGGTTTGGACACATAAATTGAAAACTAGAGACACACCGGTCAAACAAGGAAGACTTGCAATAGAGGGTACGAGACGGAGAGGGCAACTAAAAATAACATGGGATGAGTTTATTAAAAATGATTTTAAAAATTTAAATTTAGTAGGCGAAATGGCATGTAATAAGAAGGATTGGAGAAAGAGAATTCATGTGGCTGACCACATTCTAATGGGATTAAGGCAAGGATGGTGATGATGATGATTACTAGTGTAATATAAATTGTTGTACTTGAATGAAATAATTATATTACTAGGGATCATAGCCTCCACTGCTGAAGTCCCTCTATAATTAACTCACCCCTGAAGGAGGGGAACAATTTCCAAGCAAAGTGAGCCACATCTAAAGCACCTATGAAGTATATTATTGCAGAAAACCAAAATATTACATTACAATAGTGACATTACTCTTTATGGAAAGGACAACAATACTTGCATCTGCACTCTAAAGTTAGTCTTATTATGGACAAATGCGGATATAGTTTCCTTAATTCATAAAAGATTGGAAACATATATGTTATCAACCAAAAGATAATTTAAACAAGAGCACATTGATCCTGCCCATTTACAACTGAAATCTGAACTAAACTTTATCTAGGTTTTTCATTCCAGACAAATTCAAATCTCACGTGTTCCTGACCTTGTCCATCAAAACAAGTATATTTTTAGTTTTAATTTCATCTAAAGGCTTGACCAAAACCCACATAATTTGTAGGCTTAGGTTGAATTTTCCATTTACTTGCCATCTTAATGTAACTGTCTTACATAGGCTCTTAGAGATGTATCACACTACTCACACCTATCTTTTGAATAAAGAAAAAGGATTACCACAACATGAGTCCGGATGTAGATTTACTAAGTTTTGTGTTTTTCAATAAATTGTAATAAAATTATTCAAAGTTGAATACTAATAGAATCATAGGGTATGCTTAGTTTACTCCTATCAAAACAATTCTCATAAAAATGTTATATGAAATCAGGACTTCATTTTAACTCCTGTTTTATATAAAAGAACGTTTGAACCAAACAAGCCCATATTGCTCTGGAGAACTATTGCAAACACTTCGTTTATTCTTTTGGTAGGAGATTTTATCTATTGCTCATTCATCACAATCTCATTCTAAGTTTCTCCATCCTTGTGATATGATTTTTCTTTTTTCTTTTTTCTTTCTGATAAATATTAAGTTGTGATGTTCTTCAGAAAAATGTTCCCCTTTGAGAAGACATTGCAACCCCCAATTCAAATAAGTAGACATTAAATAACCAAAGCCATGTTCTTTTCACGTCTAAGGGATTTCCCATCTAAACTACGGCATCTCTATTGCTTACCACATAGTTCAAATTGTGACTTCGCCGTACATTTATCATTTTCGCAAAATAATCAGCATAGATATTAAGTCAAGCCCATAAAAGTGCTACAAATTTTCTACTTTATTCATTGCAAGGAGTTCTCATTATCCTTAACAAAAATTATAAAATACCACAACAAACTAAACCCTAGTCCTAAAAATTAAATAAAGAAAACCCCATACAATTGGGGCTTGATATCCAAACAAAATTGAATCATCGATTCATTCAAAGAGAAGTCATTCACCAATCTAAATCATAGAGACAAAAATATGAATTTGCAGTATCATGCAGATACGATGAAACAACGGAAAATATATGTATGGTATGTGTTGTGTAATAATATATATATATACACACACAATGTATGCATATAATTTAGAAAGAGAGAGAAAGGGGACATACTTTGATGCGAGAGGAGACAATGATACGAGAGGGAGGAGCAGGGCCTATGGTTTTGAGAGTGATTTCAACAGTTTTCTCCTCCTCTCCGTTGATATGCAAACTCTCGATCTCGGCCATCAGTGGGAAAGACAATCGATCAAAATCAGTGGTCAAAGTCAGATCAACGTCGCCGATTTACCGGCGGCAACATTCGCTATGCATGCGTCGGCAATATTCTCGTTTATGTAAGTAATTTTCCTTTGAACAATTGTACCCATCAGATTTTCGAAGTCCTAAATGGTCAGGGACTATTGTTAGTTTTTACGGCTCTTTTGTGGGCTAACCAACGAAAACAAAGGAGAATTGGGCGTGTGGTTGGAAATGTTGGTTCTCAACAGCCCAACAATATATCAGCCTTGGGTCCATGGTTGAAATTGTTGGCCCACTGTAATCTGATAGTAGTTGAGCCTTGGAGTTATTGTTAGTGTTGGGGCCTATAGCAGATTTTTGGGCCAAATTAGCCCAATAGTTGTTGAGACTTGATCATTGGTCCTGTCCTGTGGTTAGAATATCTATGAAGAGAATTACATATTCACAACCTGTTTAATAATCTTGTCAGCAACCCCTACACGCTAAAACGATATGTTTATTATATGGGTTGAGAAAAATGATCAAATAGAGAAACTCCCAAACATTTGGCGATTTCAGATGTATCGATATCAATGGTGACTCATAATTTCAATAATCATTTCTTCAGACAAGTTATATACATCTGTTCTTTCTCGATACATTTTTTTATACTCATTTTTTCCTCTTTCAAGTTGGTTAGTAAATATTTCTCAGAACATGAAATGTGAATTAAACCCATTTTTGAAACAAGAAAATGATTTAGTTCCAGAACCAAATATCGTAGTTCTTGAACGAGCAATCGAAAAGATTCTAGAACATTCTCATGATTAGGTATTAGTATTCCAACGATTGTAGTCCCAAGTACTTTTTGGCGAACTCTAATATGATCAAATTTATAAGTAAAACATCTCTTGTAAAATATAAGCAACACCAAATCCCTCTAGAGTCCAAACCTCCATTTCTGCTACTCATTGAGCTAGCGACTCTAGGTAGAGACTTGGTTAAGAGAACCAACCAGAGTCATAGCGAAAGTGACTCTTCATAGGGCAATTGTTACTACTTATGGACCCGAACCTAGGTGGTCTATCCATGACTAGGACGAACCTTTGGTGAAACTAAGTGGAGGTCTGATGTTAAAGAATCAACGGATAAGTTGTGATTAGCCCTCATCAGTGAACTTACAAAATCCTTCAAATTGTATCTAATTAAACTCAGGTATTGTAGACATTCCCTCATTTCCATTCCAAAGCATTTTTTATTTCCCATTTATTGAAAAATCTCATTCACACAATTATATTCCTTTTGGAGATTCATCTGTTATTCTTCGATTCCTCACAATTGGCTTTCCATTAATAACTTTGGAAATTCCATATCGATTATGACCTAGATCAGATCGATTCTTTTTTGAATCTCTATACATGTAGTCCCTTCGACACCAAAAAATATTCTCATATTCTTTTGTACATAATTCTTAATATAATTCCGTATTTTTTAATCTATTTACGACCTGTTTAATCATCTTGTTAAGAACCCTTCACACGAACATAGCCTATTTATTAAACGGGTTGACCTATTTAACCCATTTAACATTTAAATGGATCATATAACTATACCAACAGAAAAAACAAATGGGTCAGTCATATAATATGTTTATTAACTTAAGTATAAAATGCAAACATGTTAAAAAAAATTGTGATAATAGATAACCAAATTCATGATAAAAGAGTAATGGGGAAAATACAATTACAAAAGAATACCAAAAATAATATTCATATTGAATTTATATTGAAATAATAGAAAAGTCTATAGTAATTGGGTTAAAAAAATTACAGATTGACTGACACAATTATGACATGATTAATTAAATGTTGAGTTAAATGTGTTAAATTTCAAAACATAAACTCGATACGACTAATTAAATGAGTTAACCAGATTGACACAATTAAAGTCAACCCAAATTTGTTAATTTTTTTCCGTGGCAAATTTTGTCAACCCTACAAGGTGTACACCAAGAGTGTGATATGTTAGATAAAAGTTACAAGTTTCATTCTTAGCTTTATTGAATGGACAAGGAATTCCTTTACTCTAAAATTGATTATTTTACACCTTGTAAATGTTAGATTCTTTTTTTATGTTATTTTTTTTTCTTTTTCTTTTCTTTTTGAATGTAGAACAAAACTCAATCCATTCAATACTTGTTCACCCTGGTAGAACAGTTATGGTACATCTTACATTACCTAGACAATAAAAATAGATTATATTTAATCATTTTAAGAGCATATGGTGTGCTAGTTCAAGTGATGGGAGAGGGAGAGTTTAAAAAGAAAAGTGGTTCTGGGAGAGGCTCGCCACTTTGAGAGCTCCACGAAACAAATCTCCAACAAATTCTTGGTGTGAGAGGGGAAACTCTCTCCTCCCTCTCTCTATCTTTACAAAAGGTAGATAGTACCATAGGTTGAATTTTATGACCACTTTTTTTATTAGCCAAATCAGTCTATTGTGATAATGTGACTATTCATTTTTTACAAAATGGAGAGCAAACAAACACAACTAATTATCTAGCATTAATGTTGTTTTTAATCTATATATATCTAGTTACTCTACCATTAAAATAATCATCTATAATTATTGGATGCTTGCATATGTTTGTGTGTGCACACAGATGCGCAAGACCTAGTTCCAAGAAAAAACTTTAATCTGTCAAGATTAATGATAACATAATATCACTAAAAATTAAATACTCACATATAGTGATAGGACCAATTAAAGTATATATATATATTTTTAATTACATGACAAAATATAATTGGTTGATAACACTGATGTCACGATACTTTCAATGTAAATAAAATTTTCTCGTCCAGAATCTCACTTGTTGAAAATTCCAGAATCTCACTTGTTGAAAATTGATGTGAGCATAGAGAGACCAATCCCACTTAAATCAAGCTTTCATTATCCCAGGATTTGTTATTTTTTTTTTCTAAGTAATTACCATACTCGTGAAATGGGTAGTTTTAGGTTGTGGACATGGTCCCATCTGATTTAGTTCTGACCTAAACCAGGGTCAAATTGGTTCCCATAGTTTCATAAAAATTGATAATTATTGGAATCAAACCATACCATACCATACCATACCATAATGCACCCTGCTAGGTTAAAGTTGCATTTCATAACACATGTAGATGGAAAATAAAATACAAGAATTATCATATATACATATATGTGTATAAATAATAAATATGCAATGGGTCTTTGAATTTAGGTCCTAGATTAGTAGGATTAGACTTTCGTTGCCAACCATCCATCCAAGATAATAAAATCAGAAAATGTATATTTCACCTCCCTTTATTTGATACTTGCCTTTCGGGTTCCAGGCAGCAACTTCGAACTAAGGAGATAATATGGCATTGAGATTGTGGGCTGCTTCTACAGCCAATGCGCTAAGAGTCCCCTGTTCATCCAAAGCTCATCTAGCTCCTGCCTTTTCTCTCTCTAGATGCTTCTCTACTGGTACTATTCTCTTCAACTCTAATGGGTGTGCTTCATACCTCTCTTTCCCTTCAAAAAAATGCTTTCTTTTTGTCTTTTTAATGGAAATGCGGAGGAAGAGTGATAATATGGAATTACGTTTGATTTGCAGTTTTGGATGGGTTGAAATATGCATCCTCACATGAATGGGTGAAGCATGAGGGCCCAGTGGCTACAATTGGCATCACTGATCATGCTCAGGTTATTTCTATTCTCTGTGCTTCCCATACTAAATCTGTATCTGTTGGACATTAGAGAAGGTATTTGTGAAAATGTTTCTGTGATTGCCATTCTTTCATTAGAATATTGAGCCAAATGAAATTTACCTTGTTATACTTACTGCAACTGCTTTTGTCATTGTATTTTGAGATACCTCTCATGAGATGGGGTTAGCTAAGAATGGCCTTAAGGTACAATTACGTCAGTGACGTGCAATGTGTTCTGTCCCACATCGGGTATGTTCTCGGTGGCCTTGGGGGTTTAATAAAATGGGTACAGGGATGACCAGAGGCGGAGGGAGCATGTGCCCCTGGGCACATGCCCCCTCATTTTTTTTTTTTTTTATGTATATTTTTCTGAAATTTCACGAATGCCCCAGGAGAACAACATCAGCCCATTCTCTTTCCTTGCGCAAAAGAATCCAACATCAAAATACAATTCTTCACAAAAGAATCCAGCTCATTCTCACTCTTCAGCATGCTCCATTCGTCCTGACTTTTTAATTTCTTCTGTCTTCTTTCATTTTTTGTAAGTATTTATCTCTCTAATACTACTCCTTGATTGACATATTATTAATGTAGCTTAACATCACAACTTTAGTAGAGTTAGCTTGGTATATTAGCACACTCGAACCTACAACTTTAGTCTTGTTGTTTGACATGGATAAGCAATATAAAACATTAATTTACCACTTCTGAAATACTTGCAGTGGGGTATTATTATTATTATTGGTGTAAAATACTTCTGATATAGCTGTTATGTGATAGTATTATTGATGTCATGATTGGTGCTTTAATTGAAACTACAATAAGTGAGATTTTTGTGTGCGCGTTACATATGGTGCCTTAGATTAATATGTTGATGGATTGTGATCAATTATATATGCAAAAGGAATTAGTAAATTAGGATTGAAAAAATAGTGATTTTGTTATGATTTTATTTTCTTGTTTGCCTTTTGATGTGAAAAATCTATATTTGTCATGTTAGTTTTTTTTTTTTTCCCTATTAGATCATATCGGAATGTAGTGATTTTGACTGCTCCTTTCTGTTGTAGAATCAGCCCACTTTGACAGTGGTACGTTATACTACAATGTGAGTTAGGAGAACTATTGAACGGTGATCTTGGGGTTAATAAATGGGCGTGGAGAACCTCACAAGTGACTATTTCTTTTTGGATGTGGAACTGACAATTAGCCCAAAACAAATGTGAAATCATTTATATAGGTCTACATATATCATTATTTTATTATAATGCTTTTATACATTTATGTTCTTAGTATTTACTATAATGATTTTATATATTTATGTTCTCAGTATCTTTTGTTTTCTTTTTATCAGTTGGACTCTGGACTTAATTCACTAAAATCAGTATGTTGTAGCCACAAATTACCTGACTGGAGGTAGGGGTCATGAAACATAATGGAAGGGTTTAGATTTACATTATTTAAGTCTCTTGTCCATATTTTCTAGGGCTGCAAATGAACCGAGCCAAGCCGAGCCGAGCTTGAGCTTGTTCGGGCTTGTTTATTTGTGGGCTCGCTCGGGCTCGTGATGAGCTCGAAAAGCTGAGCTCGGGCTCGTCATTATTTTGAGAAGCTCGGGCTTGGCTCGTTTAATAAAAAAAATTCGTTCCAACTCATGTTCAAGATCGTTTTAACTCGTTCATGAATGTAAATGAGCATACACAAGTCTACGTTCATGAAGATGTTCACGAGCTTATGAGCCCTAGACGAGCTCTATACGAGCTTTGTTCACAAACATAAACGAGCCTAAAACGAGCTCATGTTCACGAGCCGAGCCCAATACTACTCGGGATCGGCTTGTTTATTAAACGAGCCTAAAAAATGAACTCGAGCTCGGCTCGTTTGCTTAACGAACAAGCCTGAGCCGAGCCCCTAACGAGCCGACCCGAGCCTGTTCGCTAACAACTCGGTTCATTTGCAACCCCAATTACTTTACAATTACTAAAAAGAATTTAAAACATTGAACATATTCACAAGAAAATGTATAAAGAGTCTGGGATGCCAAGCATGAGAGACAAACTCGAGCATGAAGACTACCAAAATAATGTCAAAACTTGGGTTTGTACTTTGTACCCATCAATCCCTTCAATATCCTCAATTAACAGTGACCAACAATGGGTAGTTTATTTATTTATTTGCTTCGACATTTTATGTATCTTGAAAGACAAGGACTTAGTATGTCTGTATTTGCTTGTATAATCCATTCTCAATATTCCCTGTTTGTTATTGTCCATTTTGTTAAAGTAAAATCCAATGGGGTGACTAAAACATTTTTAAAATGTTAAAGCCAAGAATGAAAAATCAGACTGCCCTAATTTTGGTTAATATATTTTCATACTATATGCACAAACTATTATTTGAAAAGAGATTAAACAATTCACTTTTTTTTTTTTTTAAAGTTTCTTTTTCCCACCTCTTCTGCAAGTCTCGAAACCTTGCCTTGCGGCTTAGGAATAAAGACCCAAGATCACCATGACAAAGGTAGACCAGTTAAAGCTTTATTTGTACACATGACTAAACAAATCTATATGATGACTATTGGATAAGCCACCATGTGGGATGCGTGAACTTGCTTTGGCTTTATTTTTGTTTCTTCATTGACTGGTGGCTATGGAGCTTCTTTGATGTTATTTCCCCCCTTGAATATCTGTAATTTTTCACTTGTTAATGCATACTTACCAAAAAAAAAAATTGCACATAGCATTTCTAGTTATGACGTTCTTATAATTTACTTTCAAGCTTTAATTGCGCATTCACATTTGAAAGTGAACTGTATAAATTGGTTTTCTTTCATAGGACTAGTTTAATTGCTTTCTCACATTTCAAATTGAACTGTACAGATTGGTTTTTCTTTTACAGGACCATCTTGGAGAAGTAGTATTTGTGGAGCTGCCAGAGCCCGGAGGCTTAGTTTCAAAAGAGGGCAGCTTTGGAGCTGTGGAAAGTGTAAAAGCAACCAGTGATGTTAATTCCCCGATCTCAGGCGAGATTGTTGAGGTTAACTCAAAGCTTAGTGAATCACCTGGTTTGGTAAATATCACACTCCCAACCCAGTTGTTTGCTCTTTATACTCTGTTTGGTTGCTGAAAAATAATAGAAAATTGAAATAAAGGAGACCATTTCAAAACTAAAATGTAACGACTTCATTTCTGATTTGGCTCGGGTTGATAAGCTAAGAAGCATCCTAAGATCATATGAAAAACCAAGATACCCAAGTTTTGCTTGTGATTGGCTAGGTTAGAGTCTGGTTCATGATCAGTTTGGTAGATAATTGAGTCAAACTTGATCTATTGTAAAACTCCTTCATTGAGCCAAACTTGAGTTTGACTCAATTTGACTGGGCACTACTCATTTACTATTCTACTTTATCTAGTTCAACAACCAAATGAAGCATTTTTTTCTTGGGTTTCTAACTTAGTTACAATTTGTAATGAAGATCAATTCAAGTCCGTATGAAGAAGGATGGATGATCAAAGTGAAGCCTAGCAGTCCATCAGAATTGGAGTCCTTGATGGACCCAAAGGGGTATACGAAATTCTGTGAAGAAGAAGATGCCAGCCATTAGAATTAGAACGAGTTACCAAATTCACTTTGGGCTAACTGGTTTTGAAGGTTAGTACCCTTTGAGAATTTGTTGTCAATTAATTAAGAAATGCTGGCTCTGACTGTTTAATATGCTTCTGTATCTCTGTCTCTCTTCCATTTCCCCTCTTTTGTATTTATGATGCTTCATGTAATTGAGACCCATTTTGCCTTTCACTTTCCATATCTTCTATTTTCAGATTTCTTTCTGTTTTATTTGGCAAAAGTTCTCAATTATGATATTTTTAGAGTTTTCAAGCGTTTGCCTTCAAAGCAATTAGTGCCATAGCTCGCATGAAGTAGAGAACTATCATACTAGAATATAAGGGGGTACTTAAAATTGTGGTCAAGAATTTTTACTTATAAAAAAAATAAAAATTGTGGTGAAGAATTTTTAGATTCATTTTAGGCAACTTAGGATTACAGAAAATCTAGAATGTTTTTGAACAGAAGTAAAGCAACCACATAGGTCATGTGCTTTCTTTGTGTTCGATAAATGTTGAAAATTACTTGTGTACTAATGTTGAGAACATGACATCAAGTTTGACAATTTATAAAAGTAGACCTGTCTAAATGTTAATCATGAACTAGCAGACTATTTCATCGATCTTAGGCCTCTTTTACCCCTTATTTTTGGTTTCTACAGATTTCCCTGTAGGTTCACCTTTTGGAATCTAACTGCTCCATTGGTGTAAAGTCTCTTTTCTTAATGTACTACTATAATCCAGGATTTTAATAGGAATTTTTGCACTTGGAAATGTTGCAGAAATTTTTACTTTTTTTCTGGCAAAGTGAGCAATGCTAGCCAAGAAAGAAACAGTAACCATCATTATTTTCCTATGGTGAATTTTTTATTATTGCATTTCATTTGTACTTTTGAATTTTATGCAAAACATAATGAAATGAGCTCGTTTTCATTGGACAACCAAATACTGCCAATGACATTGTTATATTCAAATAAATTGTAATTTTTATGTAATATGTACACAAGGGTGGAGCTAACCGTCCAATTTTTTTTTTTCAAAGTTCTTATTTATGGCCTCTAATCTCTAAATAGTGAGAATTTTAACTTGTGGTCCCCAAAACTCATAGAAAATTTCAATTGCAACCCCCTCCCCCCAAATTTTTTAAAACACTTGGTTATTGGCCCCAAAAATATTGAGTTTCGAAAAGAACATTACTTGTGTTGTCTCAAAACTCATAGAAAATTTCAACTTGAACCTTTTCAACTTTACTTTTGAAATACCAAATATTGTAAAACAAAAAGTGAGTTCATTATTATGGTAGTCCTTGCTGCAACAAATCACTACTTCTATACTTGTTCACATTTACATACACCAATGTCTCCTCATGTTCAATTAAAATACTTGAACCTTTCCTTCCAGACATTTTGGTTGTATGACATTTACAAGAATAATATCTAGAATTATATGCTGCTTCATATTTACCTCTTCTCTTTTTATCTTTAACTTTCATTTTCTCTTCTCTATCTTTTTTTCTTTCTCATATTATTGATCTATATATTTAGGTTGCATTTTTCTGTTATTTTTAATTGTATTTTCCTCAATATATATATTAAGACTAATATAAAAAGAAAAATATATTATAATTGATTTATAGGTTTTTCAAATTATAATTACACAGTACTAGTTTCTCCCCTCTATATATACATGAGTTATGTTCAGAGAAAAGAAGGGAAATGTCCTTAAATAAGTTTATCTGGATGATGGTGAGAGCTTCTTGATTCTTGCAAGGCAATTATCAGCAGGCCTTGTAATCGGTAAGTATTTCACTCTACATCCCGGATTAAGTCGCTCAAGCCTGCACATGAAGAATTGGATTATAATACTTCAGTTAATATCATTAAGAAAACTATGCTTAGGGTTCCACATTATTATACATTCAGGAGGAGTTTGTATGTTTTGTGCACACACGTATGCATGACTTTTTCTTTCTATTGTGAGGGTGGTGAGAGAGAGTTGTTCAAAAGTCAGTTTATTACATCCTTTGCTTGTATAGACCACTTTAAAATTTTATTTCCACAGAACTAGAGCTTTTATGGTCCCTCCTATGTTTGCATTCCATCATTTTTTTCCCCATTATTAAGTGGGTATGGGTAGCAGTTCATATTATATTAAATTTCCCATCATCTATAGTTGTTTTCATTTAGAAGATAGAACAGAAAACCACAATAAGAACTGAAAAGTGAAACTCACTTGTAGTTGAGGAGAAAGTAGTGAAGAAACACAGAAACTTCAAGCTTGGCCAAATCTAGTCCAGGGCACAACCTGCTTCCTGCTCCAAAGGGAATGTAGGCTCCTGGTCTGATTTTATGATCCTACATATAGTTCAACCATATAAATTGAAAGATCACTCTCATGCTCAAAATGCTTATGCACACACATATATGCATGATGACACATTTTGCGGTGCATTCCAATGAGCCCATTTTAACTCACAGAGATCCATTCCCAATCAGAAATGGGCCAACGATCAATACGAGCCACCTTTACTTGTGATATACATTGATTTTTGGCCAAATTCCATCGTTGAAGGTTTCATATTTGCATTTTTTAGTGTTATACGTAGTCATCCGAATTTTTCAGAATTCTTGTTGGAGGTTGACACAGACTCGAATTTTCTGAATTTTTGGTACTTATCTTAGTTTAGCCATTGGTACTTAACACTAAATTAAACTTGTAGTATTTAACATATGATCATTATTCATAAATAATAGACCAGATTATTTCTTTCTGAACGTTGTTGATTCAAAGTTATTCCTTCGTGGATTCAAAGATGTTTCGTTTGTGAACTTTCGTATCTTCCGTTTTGTCATGTGCACACAAGTACACTCATGTATATTCATGAAAGAAAAAAAAATGCTTGTTTCTAGCTGCAAAAATAGTTTGGTAATGCTTGTTTCCAGCTACAAAAATAGTTTGGTAATCTTACTTTCCATCTAGAAGGATTAAACTCTTTTGGGTTGCAGAAATTTTCGGGATCTACATGAACATTCCTGATCCAAGCCAAAACCTTCCATCCCTTGGGTATGATGTAACCTTGAAAAATCAATAGGTTTATTTCAATAGATCATAATAACAGAGAGAAGAGGGAAAATAAAGAAATTTAAGTGTTGACAAGGGACTAACCATTAATGTTGACATCCGCTTTTGCTTCTCGAAATAGTGTAAATGAGATATTAGCCAAGCGCAGTGTTTCATCAATTACCTTTAAAACAAAGATGTGTTACTTGTCATAAACATTTTTACTTGTTTTGAAATATAATGTCAAAGAAAATGTCATGGAAGCTACAAGCTTTGAAAGAGGAAGCTTGAAATGTTTGTAGACTTGCCTTGGACAAGTATTCCATTTGTCTAATTTCTTTAAGGCTCAGTCTGCTCTCTGTGGATGGTCTTCTCTTTACAATCTCATCTTGCTCCTCCTGAGAAAAACCAAGTTTAGGAAAAATGGCTTGAAAGGTGAACCATCAACTAAGTAGAGTAACCTTAATAGATATATACTAATCATTTGCTTTGTAGCAAGTCTTAAAGACCTTCGGTATCTGGAAGCATTTTCCAACAACAGTTACTCTAGGGCTAGTTAAACAACCGTTTTTTTTCTGCGTTTTTGTTTTCATTTAAAATAGAAATAATGTTTTTGTTGTGGAGTGTGTTCATTTCTGATTAAAAACATATTTGGTAATGTAAAATTTGTTGCAAGATTTTGAAAGCAAAAACAAAAAAATATGTTTGGTAAAAAAGTGTTGCATAAAAGCATTTTTTTTGTAATTTCATCACTACGGTGCAAAAATATTAGAAAACACCAATTTGGTTTAATATTTGAGCCTCTTTTCGACAACAAACACAGTACTATTTAAATGACAATAACCGGTTACTGGTGTTTTGCTTCGCTACAGTACACTATTTGCAACACAAAACACACAATAAGAGCAACTTTCGAAGAGTAGTGTTATATAAGTCAATTTGGCATGGGGTGACCACTCACACGTCTACTCTACTGGGCCAACCACACAATGGTGGGTTCTAGTCACGTGTGAATATGACAAACTAGAAGGCACGGACATTTCGTATAGGGGTGTCGTGCCCGTGTCGGACACTCGGACACTTCGCGAACACTCGGACACGTGTCGGACACTCCATAGAAGTGTCCTGAAATTTTTTTTTTTAGGACACGGCAAGGACACGCGAGGGACACGGCGGGGTACATTTTGTAATTTTTAAAAGTGCAAAAAAACCCCTGAACTTTTCCAAAGTTACAAAAAGACCCCTTTCAACTATTTTTTTGAGCATTTCAGCCCCTCATCTTTTAAAAGTTGACATCTTGACCCCTTAAAATAACTATAATGACATATATACTATTTAATATGACTATTATGCCCTTTTCTATATAAATATAGTATTTTCTAAAATAAAAAATTTTAAAAATAAAAAATAGTTAGATAAAATTCCTAAATAATAAATTTAGAAACAAAAAAATAAAAAAGCCAATAGAATTTTATTTAACATAAAGTAATGTTGGTTTATTTGGTATTTTGTATTTAAATTTATTTGTTTGTTATTAGAAAAATGAGTAATATACAAGATTTTAGTAGTGGGTTTTAATATAATGAACATCATTTTTGAAAATACATTAATTGCTTAATAACAAATTGAAGTATTTGTGTGATTTATTATTTTTTTATTGTTAGATTTATGGTATGGTAGATATTGGTTAACTTGTTGAATATATATTAATATACTATTTCATAGCCGTATCCCCGCCGTGTCGTGTCCTGTTTTTTTGAAATTTGTCGTGTCACCGTGTCCGTCTCGTGTCGTACCCGTGTCCCGTGTCCGTGTCGATGCTTCATAGATGACAAATAACATGACAAAGAACTCCCATAATACTATTAGAAAAACTTGAAGTTCTATTGTTTTTTTTAAAAGATAACAAGACTATCACTCTAAACACGTCGTGAACTTAGTCGCTTGATGGTGTGAAAATCATAGTAATTATAAATTGCAATTATGAATCATAAACATATTTTCTAATAATTATGAATCAGAAGTAATATGCCAACCTTGGCTTTCTGCAGAAAATGTGGTTGTTCTTGCAAGAAGATGATTGCCCATGTTGCAGTATGGGCAGAAGATTCATGACCAGCAAGCAAGAAAATAATTATCAAGTCTATGATCTCCTCATCACTTAATTTTCGACCATCCTCATCTTCACTTTCCATCATTAAATCCATCATATCTTTCTTTACCTTTCTTTGATTACTTCTCATCATCAACCTCCTTTTATCCACAATAGCTTCAACTTTCTTTATCAAATTCTTCCGAGCCTGAGACCCAAAGGACCAGAAAACAATAACAAATACAGCTGTCAATATTTTCTCTATATATTAAATATCATTATCAAGTGATCATACTCCTACTTTTTTATTTTTAGAAATTATTGTTTGAAAATTGGAGTTTAAAGAAAAATTCCATTTTCAGACAACAAATTTTTTTTTTCAAAACTCTTATAAACTACTTTCAAAGACTACACTAAATAAGCTCTTTTACTGTTGTGTTATTTTGTTTAAGCGGTTGTTTTCATACTTTAATTTATGTCCTCATACTTGTCCGTTTGAACTTTTTCATTACACTTACAACAGTTCCATTACTAGGTGCTTTAATAATTATTTTATGATTAAAATTAAGAAACTTCTATTAATGTATAAAACAGAATTTACGCAAAAACAATTAATATTTGGTCATATTATGATATTGATTTGTGACACTGTTTCACATGTGAAGATGCAAATTGACAAATTAGTAAACAAATATAGAGAGACAACAAAGTAGGTCAATAATCAAATATCTTCGGAAACAAAAATTCTAATCATATCATATCATTTACCAATTTTTATTTAATGAGATAAATCACCGAATAGTCTAAGCTGTTAACCAATAAAAATAATAATGCACATCTAACATGTCACATCCTTTACCAACTTTTATTTAATAAGATAATCATATTAGGATAAAATAAGAACATTTATTTTGAGAATAAAAGAGTCATACTCAAAATCTTAATCCGAATTATAAATCTTTTAACTTGAAATCTTAATCCGAATTATAAATCCGAATTCAACTCGAGTTAACAAAAAATGATGGATTGAGTTCGACTTGTACCTCCAACCGGCCTTTGCAGTCCTAAAAACCAATCAACAATCAATTCTAAAAAACTTTACCTTGAGTGCTTTGTGATGAGCAAATCCAGGTAGATTGATGGTCATGGCCTTTAGTCCATGACTTAGCAGAGTATACTCCTCTTCCATAGCCTCCATTGATTTAGGATCAAACTCGCTGCCCATAATGATGTTCATAATAACCTTGAATGCTATCTTCCTCATCTCAGTCAAGAACTCGACCGGCCGATCCCGGCGAGCCCATTCATCAAATGCAGCTATGGCAATGTCTTCTATACAATCAATATATACTAATAATGCCTCGTGACCTTTGATAGGAACTGCTGTTAGCCTCCTGAGACGTTTGTGTTCTTCATGGGAAATGCCATGCAGTCCTTTCTTTCCCATTATTTTTGTGACTGATTTAGGCCAACCGGGTCCGAAATGTTCATCATCCATCAAAAGTCGCCGGCATGTATCCGGCGTTGTCACGATGATGGTTGGGCTTCCGAATATGAAGGCCCTGTAAACCCCAGCTTTACCGTATCTGCATTTTTAGTAAAAAAAAAATATTGGGTAAATTACACCTACTTTATTTCTTATTTATCAAAATTACAATATATACTTAAAATTTTATCTTTTTTAAATGGCATTGTTCTTATAAGTGACAACAATATTGCATTATGTGACACTCCGAATTGAAAAAACACTAAATCTTATCGAATAACACCTATGTTTGATGGGGGGAGATCAATTTAACTATTGAAACATTAGAAGAAGAAGACGTCCATGCAAGTGTGACAAAGCTCACGATCATTGAATGTAATTTACACAAGACTTCGTGTTGTGACTTTGAAACAAGGGGTGTAACTCGGGGTTGAAGAAACCCAAGTCCAACTTAAGTTATAAGAGCTTAAATTCAAATTTAACATGCTCCAACTCGCATTCAAAATTTTGAACTCAAAAGTAGAATTTGAATTCAAGTTAGGCACCAATTAGTTTAACATGCTCCAACTCTCCGGCCTAAGTCCAACCCACGTTCAAAATTTTGAACTCAAAAATAGAATTTGAATTCAAGTTATGGTCAAGTGGGTGACACCTCAATTCAAACTTATGAACTCAACCTTAACTAAGTCAAGATTGAAATAATTTAACCCAATTTCAATCATAATTTTAAAAATAGTTAATTAAATCTGTGAAAAATTAAACAGTACTCTAGTTTGATTTGGATTGGGTGCCCAAGTTGCATCACAACCCAAAATCATAAACTATGGAATGCCTACGCACACATACACGAGAGAGAGAGAGAGAGAGAGAGAGAGAGCACCTGGTGACAAAGCCGTAGATGAATGAATCAGGATCACCATACTTGAAAGCCTTGAGAAAAGAGAACATGTTGCCAATGACAGGCCAACCCATGTCTCCTGGTGGCAGAGAGTACTGTTTTGCACCCAAACTGCTCACATAAAACCACTCATTAGCCCTCTTTAGCAGCAACCCAAACAATACAATACCACCCATCAATGCCGTGAAAACCACCCATCCCATTCCCATATCCGACTCCATGCTCAACCTTGACAACAACAAGTTTACATTAGTCTCTCTCTTAACTATCCATTCCCTTGCATATAATATACATGAATATACCAGTTTTTATATAGTTTTACATCACCTATGTTCTTGCCCCTTTGTTACATCTGCATGTCCACTTGTGTCGTCACACCCGTGATTCGGCTAGCTTGACCATTTGTGGTCCCTTGTTCACACAAGTCTTCTCACCACAACTGTTTGGCAATATCTTTTTATTTATTTATTATTATCCAGCTAAAATTAAACTATCCATGAAATTATTAGTACTAAATCAGAACTATTATTATACCTAATCTTCTTTTTTAATGTATTTTTATTATTTAAGTTCCAAATGAACCTAAAACTGAAAGCATTGAAACCCGTGAATAAACTTGATAAAAAAACACATAAATGAAGACTAATATGGAGTCTGTTAGAAATGATTTAAAGAGAGTTTTGGATTCAATTTGAAAATGATATATCCTCCGAATTTGAAACATTTCGAATGAAATTATGTGAGTGAGGGATGACGTAATTTCATTCGAAAGCTTCCAAATTCACACTCTATATTACGGCTCATTTCAATATCATCATTTATCCAAGATAATACATTATTTACAAATCAACGATATAAAATTATTATGTAAGCAATTTAGCCTAGTTGTTGCATAAATATGTAAAGTTATGTTATAAATGGTGTCAAATTATTATGTTACTACAAGACATCTTCGTGACGCAAGAAACGATTTGTTTCTTCAAACACAATATAAGATTATTTTGTGTGATTTATATGATTGATTCCGAGGGTGATCACTTATCAATTATATTTAGCCAAACACCTTGTGAAGGTGACTTGTATCTGAAATGAAATTGTCGAGAAATATTGATAAAGAATATATATATGTAACCTTGCTTTGTGCCACCAGATGCTCATTTGATCCATCAGTGAGTGAGTGAGATCATTCAAAATTGTTTGACTTCTTTGTACCTTGGAAAAGCTTTTAATATTGATTAAATATGTGGATAAAAACTATGCAATATATATCGGTTATATCTCAATGTTTTAATCTTTTCCAGTAGCGGAGCTTTTAAGATGGTTCCCCATTAAATAGCCGAACATAACCATGCACTATGTTTGGGCTGATAATTCTCTACAGTAAATCTTGGAGATTACAACAATAAATAAATATTTATGGTACAGATGATCTACGATAAATTCAATGTATTTGGATTGCACTGTAAATTTCTTCACGTGCTTATAACACGTAAGGTTCAAATTCACCTAGTGTAAGATATACCAGATGTATTGTAGTTGCGATGCAGATCAAACGACATAAACACGTCACATGCACCACTTTTAATTTGAAGTTACACAACTTTTAATTCAAGTTTATACCACTTTTATTTTGAAGTAATGGTGGTGCGAATTTGAATTGGGGTGAAATTTTAAGATAAGTGTGATTCAAGTTGTAAATAAAATGTGGTACAAGTTCAAAGTAAAGTTGTGCAATTTAAAATAGATTAATAGAGGTGGATTCTGACTTTTTAAAATCAGAACAGGTCCAAGGGTCATCCTTAATACAATAATTGTTTTCCTCCAACTAATTAACTAACCTCTTTGGTCCTAACTCCTAAGTGCTGACCCTGTGAAAATTTGATAATACTGATTAGGATTTGTTCAATTAAGTGTATAATTACATGAATAATGCTATCACTAACAGGGGGAAAGTATACAATACTCTGGATACTAATAATGATCGGATAGTCTAGAAATGTAAGTTTTCTATTTCTCTATAAATAATGTTTGCACTCAGTAACGGATTCAGAAAATTACTTAAGTGAGGACGACCTTAAATAATAAGAAGATAAAAATTTTCAAGCTATCATAATAACTAAAAGGATTTTAATATTCATTGATAATTTAATTGAATATAATTTTAATTGTCCTCTTGTTAAAAAATATTTTTTTAATTGTCCTTAACGACTATGAAAACGTTATATTATAGTTTTATTATTTATGCGACTAAATATATCTTTTTCAATATATACAATCAAACTATCATCATCTATTGATTTTTCATCCGACTGCGCAATCAGTACTCCACAATATCTATGGTAGAAAATACATTATTTACAATGACAATCGCAACTGGTAGGATCATTACCAAAGTCACAAGCAAATAAACTGACAAATGCAAGCAAATAAACTAATGAATGTATATTGGGTTTTTTGGTTTCAACTATTTTTTTTTCAAGACTACCGATAAAAGTTTTAGATTGATCATCAAGTTTCATGATATAGAGCAATCAAAGAAAATTCTTTGGATAAAATTGATTGAGATGGATTAGTTTTTTTACTTCTCAAAAGCAAAGAATGAATCATCGAGATAAAGCATGTCAAAAAAAAAAACTCAATATTCGCCTAGTAAAACAATTTTTATGTTATACCAAATAACTTAATATTCGATTCAGTAAAATAATTATTTAGTTATTGAAGTTTTATATTTATAATGGCATAAAACAACTCAACACGATATAAAAATAATGATTAAGTTTGAGCCAAATATTTCAGTGGGGGGCATAGTAGAGTTCTTTTTATTAATTTTAGTGGGGGTATATATTTTATTTTACAAATTACATAGGCATATAATAGAAAAAAAAAATTCCAGTTAGGCTCTCTGTCCCTGCTTGCACTTATCAGGAGTACTACATCATCAGTACCCTTAGGTCCCTATTTGCTCTTGTCAGGAATATTACATCATCAGTACCCTCGGCCGATATTATACACTTTCTTAAAGTCTCTCCATATTTAATTAATGAATTGAAAAATATATTTAATGATTTATTTGACTTTTCGTATATTTTAAAAAATTATCGTAATTAAATACGAAAAGCGCATGACTCGTGTTATGAGAGGACTCTCGTGATAACATTACTTTTTATTATATACATTGTTAGTTGATTGTGGTTTTGTTTAAATTATTGGGCTAATACTCATTAACTTCTTTTATCTTGATATTTTATTACTTTGTAGCAAGATGATTTCAGGAAAAGACCTTGGGAAAGCACCATGTGGGTCACGAGAAACCAATAATGGAGTTCAGGCTGTTATAGACGTAATGACAACCATGCAACAACTTGTAAGGGTGATGAGTACTGCGACAGGACCGTAACATGCGAGTCCGATGCAGGTGAGTGGACGTGTTAAGAAAAGACAGAGGGGTGATGTTTCATCTTCTCAAGGACGACGATAAAGACGAGTGGTGACAATAACCACTTTACCCACATGATCTTCCCGATTAGACGGGTTATGTTTTCATTGCCATCAACCAGACCACCAATGGTCTAAGTGCCCAAAGAGACAGGTGGCACCAAGGGAAACTCAATTTTGTTATTATTGTTGTCAACATGGCCACAATGGATCTGTTTGCCTTAGGAGGATGAGTACACAGTATGAGACAATGTCTCAACAATACCTTTCACAACTTTCTATGAGCCAGTCTAGCATTAGGATGCTACCATAAGCACCAATAACTCTATGGATGTGAAATTCTCTCAGCCACCAAGAAATTGTTTTCATTGTAGCCAGCCTGGACACATTAAGCATAATTGTCCTCAGAGGCAAGTAGTGGCACCAGTGCCAGAGGCACCGGTGGGGGACCAGGCATGTTACCATTGCCAGCAACCTGGCCATTATCGTGGTGAGTGTCCTCAGAGGCACACAGTCCCACCAATGCCGACAAGGGATATGGCATGTTACTATTGCAAACAGCCCGGACATATCAAGGCTAACTGCCCACAAAGGCAGAATGTAAGGGAAGGGACAGAACTTTAGCGACAGCTTGGTGATGAGGTATGTTATGAGTTATAGTCTGAGGATTGGGTTATCGGTTATGTAGATGCATCATGTGTCATACCATGCATTATATGTGTTTATTTAATTTAGCATGTTATATGTTACGTGCTATGTGAGAAAATGTTATTTATGTGACTAAGCATTGTATTTTAGTATTTTCTTATGCTTCATATGACTAGTAGCGACACGTAGTCACCATTCAGGAATTCTAAATTTTTGAGGATAAATGAACCTAGGGGGAGGGTTGGATTTGAGTCAATTAGGATCATGAGATTGGCATGATTATTGCTTATGCTTTTAATTACATGCTAGTTGTAGATTGAATTGGCATTGAATGTGTAAGCATGGTGGGGGGGCTGTATATAGGTATAAGTGTATAGTATTGAATTCTTTTGTTGTACATATAGTAAAATGCCACCAAGAAGGAAGCGAGATAAAGGCGTTGATGCGCCACAGGAGCCAATAGATGAGACACAGTTCATACGCGATATAGTAGATGTCGTGAGACTAGTGGCAAGAGAGACTAGAGGAGAAGATATTCAGACACAACCCAGGGGTTATCTTAAGCTAACAGATTGTTGCAATGAAAGAATATGTGAAGTTTAAATCGCCAACTTTTGAGGATGGATGTGATCCACTAGCAGTGGAGAGATGGATTGATCAAACCTACAAGCTTATGATTGCTCTTGCCATTGATGAGGACTTAAGGGTGAGAGTAGCAGAGCTTCATTTACAAGGAAAAATGGATCAGTGGTGAAAATTCATTGAAAATAACCACAACACCGAGACTATGGAGTGGAACACCTTTAAGAGGTTGTTCTTTGATAAGTTCTTTCAGACTTCAATAAAAGACTGGGTGAGGCAAGAGTTTATGGACCTAGTCCAAAGGGACATGGATGTCATGGGATATGAGACCAAGTTTACATCCTTGGCTCGTTTTGCACCGAAAATAGTAAATAATGAGGAACTAAAGGTAAAGAAGTTTGTGAATGGATTGAAGACCTCTATTAGAAAAAGGGTGTCGGTTTTAGGTTTGAAAACTTATAACGAAGTAGTTGACAGAGCCCTAGTTGCAGAAGAAGATGATAGAGATACCCAAAGGATGTGGAACTCTAAGGATTAGGCTAAGAGTACCAGAATATTTCTGGGTGGCCAAGTAAGGAAGAGATAGAGAGGTGGTACCTCATTTTCTCTGGGGAAACAGAGGATTAGCTCCACACTATCGGCGTCCTTGCCCACGGGATCTTCACGATCAAAAGTGGTGTGTCACCACTATCAGTAGCCTCACTATAGGTCTGAGTGTCCTAGCATACAGTTGACACCCGTGGTGGAACGGATTTGTTATCATTGCCACCAGACTGGTCACATCAAAACAGATTGTCCTTGGGGAAAGAATGTATAAATTGGAATGAGATCTCAATAGCGTACCACTCAACTTTCGACGGGCCGTCCTAGTTTTAAGGCATCACCACCACCGCAGTTTGCTCAGGGTTCACGAGTAGTGAGAAGAATCAATCTTAATGTATTAGATAAACAGTTTATAAGAGGACTAGTCTATAGGAGTTGAGGTATGATTATAGTTTCTAGCTTATGGGTTAGAGTATTGATTCATTTGAGCATCATGTAATACACTATGAGTCGTATGTTACATCTAGTGTGACATGTTCAGTTTTATATGTTGAATATGGTAGGTGATATGCTAGGTGATGAGCATGACTTATGTGACTGTACGAGTGTATAAGTGTTTACATTATGAATCATATGGTATATCTGGACATATTATTATCGCCTAAAGATTCTAGTTTTGGGGAATTGATAAGACAGGCCAAAGATTTGAGCTTGAGTGAACTTACGATGGTTGAGGAGTAGGAGCCGTACTAAACTCCAGTTGTGAAAGACTAGGACCTCGAGAAAGGTTTAACGTAGTGTTTTCCATATAGGAAAAATTGGGAACTAATTGTGGTTACAGGTTTGAGGGAACCAAAGTTGGGAGGACAAATATGGCATATTGCCGGTGTTGGACTAACGGGGGAAAATGGCTTGGCCGGACATTTTTCTTTGATTAGTGCTTCTCTTACGATATGTTAGGTCCAGATAGTTATGGAATTGACTCGTTAGGTATTGACG
Organism: Cornus controversa; assembly: GCA_026545225.1. Taxonomy (NCBI): domain Eukaryota; kingdom Viridiplantae; phylum Streptophyta; class Magnoliopsida; order Cornales; family Cornaceae; genus Cornus; species Cornus controversa. The sequence continues at coordinate 77,977,779 of CM048845.1, forward strand.
AGTAAGGAAACGAGATTTGGATGATTTAGAGCATGAAAGATTTTTCTCATAGAGGGGAATATGACTAAGAAAGGTTTGTATGATAAATTATCAAGGTGTACGGTTGTAGATAAGCAGGAGAATGATTATCAAATGATTCACGATGATAAGAGTGGATCAGTTTTAAACCGCTCTTGATATAGGGACATAGTACTTGTTAGAGTACTTAAGGAAACAGTTCGGGGTTTTTGAGAAGTAATAGATTTTGGAATGTTCGTCAAGAAAAGGATGTCCTTAAAACACAATCTTGCCTATTGACATACCTATTGCATTGGTTGTCAATATGGACACAGTTTTGTCTATAGGCACATCCATTGTTATTGGTTGTCATCACCGAAAACACAATTTTGTCTCTGACACAACCCTTGGATTTGGTGATTGTCAATTGGGGACAGTTTTCTCCATTAATGCGCCTAATGGAGTGTTGCCATCTGGATACAGTTTGTCTATTGGCACACTTATTGGAGGATGTTGTTATAAGGACACAGTTTTATCTGTTGATACATCAAATGAGGGATATACGTCACTTTTGGACACAGTTTTGTCCATTGACCCATCCATTATTACTGGTTGTCATCGTCGAAGACACAACTTTGTTTGTGACTCAACCCTCAGATTTGGTGATTTTTAGTTAGGGATAATTTTCTCTATTGACACACCTGATGGAGAGTTGCCATCTAGACACAATTTTGTCTATTGGTACACTTATTGGAGGATATTATCATAAGGACATAGTTTTGTCTGTTGACACATCAAATAAGGGATAGACGTCACTTTTGGACACAATTTTGCCTATTAACCCATTTGTTGTTGTTGGTTGTCGTCATTGAAGACACAGTTTTGTCTGTGGCGCAACCTTTGGATTTGGTAGGTTGTCATTAGTGACAGGTTTCTCTATTGACACACTTGAGAGAGTACTTGTCATCAAGTAAACACAGTTTTGTCTATTGATGCATTCGTTGGGACAGGATTTTTATCTCTGGACACAGTTTTGTCTATTGAGGTATAGTTGCGGGTAATATGACCCTAAAAGATCAAAGTTTTGATCATTGTATAGGATTCGACTCAGTTTTGGAGCATAATTAGTTTTGATGTCATGAGAGAGGGACGGTAATAATACCATTAGTTTTATTCTTGGTTAATCATTGACCAAAGGACAGGTGTGATGTGTAGGCAGTAAGATTTCTACTGAACCATACCTCGTGGTACCGGTGAAATGAATGGGATCCAAGGATCTATGGTGAGATATGGGTGGATGAGAGTTTTTTACATCTTGAGACGCCGCCATAATGGAACGTGGGTGAACCAATTGAGGATTTCATTATGAATTTTTAGGAGATATTTGCCTTAGGCCAAGTACAAGAAACGTGGGTTAGATTTGTACACGTAGCGTGATCTAATGAGGATATTCTTAAACTTGAGACTCAAAGTAAATGAGTTGGTGAATAGGAGTATGTACCCATACTTTCACTATTTTGAAAGTGGGTTGATTTTAGTTTTAATCCTTCCTGAACTTAGCTTAGGAAGTGATAATTGACGTGAGGGTTTACAGCGTAATGTTTACACCACATTTTGGTGATACCTAGATGCAGATATATGTATATATATGAGGGTGATAGTAGCTGAGATGTTTCATGGACTCCGAGTGAAGTTGTGTATAAGGGTAACTCAGAACCTCGTTGGTTAAAGAACGAAGCCAAGTCTTAAAGACCGACAAATTGATAGCTTTTAGCAACAGAAAAAGGGAGGTAAGAGAGGTGACGTAGTTTGAAGACTTGGAGTATGTTCCTAATTTCAAGGACGAAATTCCTTGAAGGTGGGAAGGTTGTAGAGATTATGACCAATTTTGGCCGATTTTTTTATTTTTGCATCATTTTCGCTGTAGACGTATTTTGAATGATGTAATGGACATTTTGAGAGTGAAAAACATGTTTGGAAGCATATTGTAAGGATTTTGAAATTTTTTGAAAAATTTGAAGAAGTTTAACTTTTTGGTCAAATCGGGTCCCGAGATGTGGTTTGGGTGGGCCTGAAAATTCAAAAAATTTCAAAAATTAATTATTTTTTAGACTAGCTTAGATGAAATGTTTAATGAGTTAAGGAAGTGATTTCGAGACCATATGAGTTTTCAAAATCGAAGATGGAGCTCGGGAAGGTACGTTAAGTGGCCCTAGGGGCATTTTAGTCTTTTTGCGACTTTATGGCTTTAAAGGGGTCAAACCTATAGAGATATTTCATATGTCACATCTCATGCCAGCTTTTCCCTCTCTCTTCTTTCTCCCTCTACCTTCTCTCTATAATTTGAAGGCTTGAGACTTGGATTCGAGTTTTGTTTGGAGATTTCTTGGATAGCCTCCAAATTTGAGGTAGGGGTGGGTTCTCCTTCTTGCCTAGTTGTCGATTCTAGGGTTTCGGGTCATGTGGTGAGACATAGGTTGTGTTAGCATGCTAGAGGGTGAAAGGGAGGGCTGTGGGGTTGTGTTTCCTCCTTTTTTATTTGATTCCTACATGTTAGAGTGATGTTCTTGTGATGTGTATAATGATATGTGCTCATATGTGCAATCTGTAAAGTTTGAGAACATGAGTAATTCTATGCTAGCTAATACTCATATGTGACTATGTGTAATGATGAATATGTATGTGGATGTGTTGAGATGAAAATTGCAAAAAGTATGCTAATTATGTGTAGCAAGTGTATGCATTGGGTGGAGCATGAATAAAGTATGCTAAGTTTGAAATTGTAGGCATATGTGATATAATATGCATGTTATGGACATATATGTGCTATATGTGGCATAAGGTGATGAGGGGCATGCTAGATTTTTCTTTAGCATTAATGAGCATGAATGAAACATGAAAATAACATGCTATGTGTACAAGCATCCATACTTGTTTTATTTTTTGTTAAATGGATATGAAGTTGTTAACGTGACATGTAGTGTAATAACATACATTTTATGGTCGGTGTCGAGTCGACACCTAGGTGGGTTGGGGTATTCCTATTGAGCCATCGTGGTGCTCACCCCTTTTTCTCCCCAAACATTTTACAAGTATGGCACCGTGGACGAAAAGGACTTGATGACTCAAATGAAGCTCATAGGAGCACTTTTGGATATTTTGGGAGTATTTTGATGTTTCATTCATAAACTATAAATTTGGTTATCTGTGCCGACTTGTGCTACGTTGATCTATGTAGTTGTAATCATGGTAGAATTTGTTGCATTTTGAACCTTATGCATGAATTCTTGTAATGACCATGAACTCAAAAATCTCATAGATGAAAAGTATATTTTGGACTTAAATTATAATCTTGTCATATATGAAAAGAATATGAATTTGTTTATGTAATGCTCGTTGGGAGCATTTGGTTTCATTTGATGGACTAATGTACTGATGGACGTTTTCAATATGAATTGTAATATGTTTATAAAGGAGAATGACTCATATTGGTGTACGATCTGATTATGAATATGATTTAGAACTTGTGAATGATGTAGATTCCATTTTTGTATGGTTTAAAGGTTGTAAGAATAGATTATGTTGATAGAAAGGGCTTAGAATGCCAAAAATGACCAATTGCATAGTTGGAGGATCTGGGCACTTTGATGTATTGAAATGCCCACTTCGATGCATCGAAAAACCTGCAGGATTTTAGAAAATCAAAAATTCCTAGAGTGATTTTTGGTTGATACTTGGGTGATGCATCGAAACTTCAATGTATCGAAATCATCATTTTGATGCATCGAAATCACTACTCACAACATGCTCTGAAATTTGTTCAAACTTCAATTGGGCATAACTTCTTCGTTTTAAATCAGAATTGAGCGTAGTTTATTTTGAAATTGGGTATTTTTTGATTTTTTATCCAATAGTGTAGATTTCAATTTCAATTTCCAATCACATAAAGTGTTGAGTCTTGGAAATGAGTGATTCATGAGTGTGAATAAGTGAAATTTTCACTAAGGTGATATGATTTGATGTGGGGGCTTACTGAGGTTAGTATGATCTGTGGTACATGTACATACGTGTATAATTGAAAAGTGTGCTTTTGCGATATTCGAAGGATAGAAAAGGGTTCGTTGGGGTCAACAGACAGGTTCACGCTCGGTTCTCGGGAGTTAAAAAATTAGGGTGTGACAGCGTGATATCAAAGCATGGTACCGTGGTGAGAATATTAGGGTAAAGTCCCGACATCAAAATATGATAAAAATGGTGTTGAGATCGTTCATGGGGTTGAGTGAAAGAGAGTTCACACTCAGAATTCGGAGTCGAACTGGGAGAGTCTTGGCGGTCCGAATTTCGGGGCGTGACATGACTTTTACTTTCTTTTGTGTTCTCAACAACACAGTTGAAAATTTGAGGAGCTCCAGGGACCTATGTCACGATCATGATCATGCTAAAGATGAACAATTAACAAATCTCTTTGATAATGTTGAAAGAATTCTCTGGTTCTATTTGGGCGTGCGCCTAATTGGTTGTGCTCCTATAACTTCTTGAGATTCATTCCCATTTTTCTTCTCATTGCTCATGTTTAAGATTAGAAACTACTGTTTTTAGTATGAGTCCTAGCAGATGAAATGCAGTAGGTTAACAGAATCAAATTGCCAAAGTATTGGCCTTGGAGAATTTGTGAGATCCTTTACAGAACGTTGTTAATTACAACCAAATTTTCCAATGCTGCAGTGCCAACTGCTATATTAGTGGAACCAAGAAATTTGCTTTGGTTTGTTAAACCTAAATCACCTTTCCTCCAGAATTTCAATAACCAAAGATACAAGTAAGGAAACTCTCACAGTACAATAACATGTTGCCCAAGGCAAAAATGAATTCAATTGGTCTCCTTGTTGGGCTTGATATTCAAGAAACCCATATCTGAGTTATGTACCCACCAAATCTTTATTCTTGGTTTAGATAGATAAGCCAAAAGATTATATAGAACAATATATATTGAAATAATAATAATAATAATAATAATAATAATGCTTCAAAAGAGCATGCAAATCTGAGTATGTGAACAGATACTAGTAATTTAATGAAACTTGGTTTGCAGAGAAACCATAAACTCAAATTATTATATGCATTCCTTGTTGCAAGACAATTATGTGAGTCCAGATTTGTAATATGATGGCTAAGTGCATTTATATAGCCACATAAGTACTAATACATATCAGAAAATGCCAAAGTAGACCTAGATCAATTTAACAAGTTTTGAATAAATTAATCATCGATCCGATGGTAACTTGATTTGCTGGGAAATCACAAACTTGTACATCATCGGTTTTGATTGAGAGCATAAAGAAGCTTCTCTAAGGTATCACAAGAACAAGCATTACAAAAAAACATGTTGTAACATATCTCTATTTGAAATCTCTTCCATATATATATATATATATATATATTTCAAAACCCTCCATTTTTACAATTATAAATTTATAATTTTTCAAGTGATTTTAAGAGCCAACAAGCTAGAACTGATAAGGAGAGGAGACCATCTAAGTGATCATATTATATTATATCATTAGGAAGGCAATGAGATTGAGGCAATTTTTCGCCTCTGCGATTATGAAGCCAAACATGACCTTTCTGTATCAACTTAAAATTATAAAAAAAAGTGACAATACAATTGAATACTTTTCGATCGAAACCAATCACAAGATTACACAGGCAGATCGTTTGATGTGCATCCTTCATACCGTAGTTGATAATACAGGGACACTTACCATAGTTGAGTATTTGTCTCTTCACAGGCCATATCTAAGGAGATATGATTTAGACTAATAAGAATCCATAAAGCCCACCTCCTAGATAAAGTATGTCATAGTAATCATCAATTGAGAGAATCACCCAAATGGCATAGAAGAAATACCCCTACCATGATCTGCATGTATAGAGCTAAAAACCCACTTCCTTGAAGTGTCCATATTTTGCTATGTGTTTTATAAATATATAACATATATAAAAATTAACCATAATCAATGGTCATTGATTGGAACAACAAAGCAGAGATCTTTATTTTATTTAGTTTTGATATATCTTGCAACAGTCACGTAAAATGACATATTGTATATATACATATACATTGACCATGAAGCACGGAATCAATCATGGTACGTTGCTAAAGAATTTTTCTCGTCATGTTCATATATATATATATATTCTACCATGGTTGTATAAGTCCGAAACTAATGACTGAAATACTGTGAATCTCCATAACCCAATCACAGTGAACCAAAGTTTCGCGCGATCAGCGCAGTGCACATATACACAGGTCAGATATACAGTATATGTTTGATTTCTCCTCTTAATTTTTATAAAAAGAAACTTTAGTCCTAACCATGGCATACCAATTATTGGGTTTAAACACAATAATCAACATGTGCAATTAATTAAAGGAGAATTTTAATAATCAAACCAGATCAAAGCGATAATTTATTCAGGAAATCAATCATTTCTCACAGACGGCGCCAACTGATGAAGCAGAAATCCACTCCTGATCTGGTCAAACACCAACCTGTAAAAGGACACAAATAAAGGAAATCGGAAGGACACTAATGTGGTGCCGGCCGATTACACTCTAACGCTCAAGTTAGATATCGGAAAGGCTTTGAAAGTTATAAAAGTACTCAATGGGTGTTAATTGCGTACCTAGTATATGTATCGTCTTTGTATTTATAGCGATCAAATAAAAATGTGTCATAGTAGGAGATAATCTCTTCAGTTCCCCAGATTTATCTGGAGATAGAAAAGTCCTGGTCAAAGCACATCTCTAATCTATATCATACCAATCATAATTGTCCATGTCATACACCTTATAATTGGAGTCAAATACTTTATCAATTTTTATTATATATATATAGAGGGACAAGAAGGAGAAGGCTATGCTTAGCACTTTATCATCAATTGAGAACTTTATAACGATGGAATTACCTAGGATTTAGAGAAAACCGAATAAATCAAAATAAAGGTTTTGCCAATATATTTTTTTGTTTGTTTTGCTGATTTTAGCAAAATCTAATTGAACAATTAATCGATCAATTTTTTGAAGCAATTACTCAATAAGGTAAATGGTACATAGGGATATAATATGATTTTCTCTTAAAAATACAATTACAAATTTGACATAAAAAAACGTAAATTGTAAATATACGCACATGGGTATAATATGAATGTATTATATATTACAAAAAATTTATTTTTATACTATTTTTCATTTTTTTCAATCATATCCCAATGCTAAATCAATTTAAAAATGAAATGAATTCATGGTTGTAAAAGTATTATAAAATATTTATAAAATGTGCATTATTGTTTGTTTAGATATCTTATTTTCTTAATTGCTTACCAAAAAATTAGATATTTTATTTTTCATTTCAATTTGTAATATATAGTTTTCTCAAAATACGTTAAATTACAAAGTACGTTGAATTAATTTATCAATATATGGTATTATATGATACTAGAAATATAAAACTATAAATTTTCTACTACTAGAAAAATGAAATGATTTGATAAATTGCACACTAGCTATTTAAAATTTCCATTTTTTCTAATAAAATGATTAAAGACAATGAACTAATCAGTAAGACACAAAGCATAGTAAACGGAACAAATTTAAGAGCGGGCCTATCACTACTTGCTTCGATATGTTACATGTACAAACACTGTAATTCTAAATCATAAGATAAAATAAAAGCATGTTCAAGTTTGCTAACTGGTCTGGGCTGGTCCACTAGGCTTTATGGATCTTGATGGCCCAAAATGGGCCAAAATTTTGTTGCCACAGATGTAACAGGGTCACATTCATAAAATCTCCCTCTACTATAAAAAATTCTCATAAAACTCTCTGAATTTTCAACAATCCTTGTCTACTACTAATTTCTCTCATATAAGGACAAATTTAAATGGATTCGTCAGTTTGATTTCAAAATTACCAAAATATCCTTCGTTTATTTAATAATTTTAAATACAAAAGAAGTTATTTTAAAATGACAAATGTACCCATTCATTATTTTAAAATGACAAATGGGTTAGACTTTACCGACCAAGGTAACATCTCCACCATGGAAGACGTCAAAGAAATCTAGATCTCCTACTTCTCCGCCGTTGAATGGAGAACAACCACTGCCACCACAAACAATCACCACTCAGAGCACCACCATCCCCATCCCCATTCCCATCCCACTAACCGCCACCACCATCCCCATCCCCATTCTCATCCCACTAACCACCACCACCATCCCCACCCCAAAACTACCATTATTACAGCCCTGCAATTGAAATTAAATGGCTACAATCTCTTCTCTAATGCCATTGCCACCTCGGATCTCTGGTACCAGATCTTAGCAATGAAGCCTTCACATTTTTCTCTCCCTGCAACATTGTGCCTCTCCGTTGATCATCATCGCTGATCTCCACAACCTCTCCTCTAACTGTAATTTTCGTCATTGCTGGCAACGTTGGTCTGAACATGACAACGTTATGTTTCTGTTAGGGTTTGAGAGAGAGCGTAGGGAAGAGAGAGGTTAGGTTTTTTAAATTACATAAGAGCCCATATTTTTGATGATGTGGAAGATTTAGTTAAGGGCATTTTTTGTCTAAAAAATATTGGGACAGTGACGTCTAACCTCCTCAAAGCGAGGAGGTTAGCTTTGCCCAATAACACACACATACACACACATATAGTAAAAGGGTATGCTAGTATTTTAATTGTCAATGATGTATGTATAAAGGTCAATTTAGTCATTTATATACCACTTAATAGAGCACGTGAGTTGCAAACACGATTTCTCTGTCAAATTCAACCGAAAACTAACGGGAGGGGACTATTTGATCAATCTTTTAGTATAGGGGAGTTTTATGAGAATTTTTGTATAGTAGAAAGGGGTTTTATGAATTTAACCCTATGTAATATGTGTGTGTGTGTGTATTGTGATTTGTGTAACACGACATAATTTGAACTCTGTAAATGCAAAAGAAACTGCTTAGAATTATGAATTTTTTATATACAATATTTTGTAATTTGTTGATAGAAATATAATTTATTGCCTCAAAACTAAATAAAAAGGGCAAAAAATACATAACACTTGTGCTTTTGAACTGGTCATAGATCAATCACAAACGTTGTGGATATATATTTTGTTACATTTTTATCATGCAAATGATAATAAGTGAAATTTAATGAAAATCTTATGCTCATGCAAGAAGTAAAAAGGGAATAACGAAAATCTTTATGCTCATGCAATAAATATGTTATAGATTGGTTATATTCTTGAATATTTGGCCAATATTGACAAACTAATCCGATGTCTTGAATTAATGTTAGAAATGTTATCTTGTATATTATAGATCCAATATATATATATATATATATATATATATATATATTCTTGATAATTACAAACAAAGGTATACACCTTTATGTTTCTGTATGTAAATGGATATTAATTCTGAATGGAAGCAAAGTATGCATCACTTGCTACCCATACAAGATACTTTGCTTCCATACTTTGCTTCCATTCAGAATTAATATCCATTTACAAACAGAAACATAAAGGTGTATACCTTTGTTGGCTTTTATGTTCTTGATCATTACAAGATAGTGAAAGCCAACAAAGGTATACACCTTTATGTTTCTGTTTGTAAATGGATATTAATTCTGAATGGAAGCAAATTATCTTGTATGAGTAGCAAGTGATGTATACTTTGCTTCCATTCATAATTAATATCCATTTACATACAGAAACATAAAGGTGTATACCTTTGTTGGCTTTCACTATCTTGTAATTATCAAGAACATATATATATATATATATATGTCATGAAGTATACCTAAAAAGGAAGAAATGGAGGCACAATTAAAAAGATGTTTGATAAATCACATTTAAAACACAACTGAGTGGAGTGACCTAAAAATCATGAAATGATAGTCCTTTAGGAACATCTAAGTTTCCATCTCCATTAGTTGCTAGCTAATTAAAGAAGTCCATGCATATTAGGAAATAAGTCATCTTTCCTTTTTTAATATTAGTCAAACAAAAAATGTTCACAATCATTTTTTTTTAATCTCTATCCAGAATGAGATCTGCTGATCAAACATGACATGTACAATTTTAATACACTAAATATGGTTAATTACAGAGCCTCCCATTGTCCATCTCTAACACAAAAAAACATAATAATTTTGAGGAGGGCATTCTAGATAAATTTGTGGTCCTAAATTACCCCCAATATATATATATATATATAAGACTAAATTTAATGGGTTAGCTACGCTTCTTTTTATAGTGGCTTGACGGTATTATCAACCCAAAAATATATATATATATATAAGACTAAATTTAATGGGTTAACTACGCTTCTTTTTATAGTGGCTTGACGGTATTATCAACCCAAAAATGTCATAATCTTAATGATTAACTCCTTTCTTATGTCATCATCTTTATAAATATGACCAAAAAAGAAAAAATTAACCTATATAAATAGAGCGATGATGTATTGATAAGTGAATTTGAATATGAAGATCCGATCCCAACAGCAAAAAAATCAAAATTTGCTTTTGACTAAAACATTGGAATGACCTAATTAATTGAATTTTGCAGCTAATGGTAATTTGTTTCCTTAGTTGGATGGAGCACCACAAAAGATGAACCAATGAGCCTCTCTAGGTGTGCTTGTAAACATGGACTCAAACCGGTCTTTAATTGTCTACCTCAAGCTAGCTATCAATGATGCATGAACTTCGTTCCATCCATATATGACTGTTCGATCAATATTTATTTCAAACCTACCATAGAAATTAATACTGATTTTGTAGCAAATGAGTGCCATCTGACTCGTTAGTTTGGACTTCAGATTTAATAAAGAGTGAGAAACTAACTATCGGAAATATGGGCATAGAAACTAACTAATTAGGTATTTGTTTCATGTAAAAGAATCGAGACAACCTTTAAGCTACCATGTAACACGCATGCATTATATATATATATATATATATATATATATATATATATATGCACAAGAAAATCCAAATTGGCTATTGGGGTCACTGTAGATAAGTCATTGCATGCCACTGAATAAGAACAATCGTGTTTCACAGTCATAGTTAATTTGGTTGGTCTAAATGACCCATAGGGCGTATGGAAAGAAATATTCAATTGTACTAATATGTAGATTTTAAAATCCAACAAATATTCAATGGTAATAAGAACCATACGAAGAACATAAGAAAGTTAAATGGAAAGAAAGTGTCTTCTTAAGTTCTAGGACAAGTGTTGTAGGCTTGTCATCCAAATAAATACTTGGACTTATAAATTAGTTGTATGGTATAACATTCTTACTCTTGAAAAGGAGATAGTTCAAGTCTCAGCGTTGACAAATGTGTGAGTAACTTACCTTATAAAAAAAATCTTAAATTTTATTGATTTGGGTATCACAGAATTACTCTAGAGAAACCTCAGTCCTGACAAACAAATTGACCCAATCATCTGATTGCATCGCCAATCTGGTTATGATTGGTGGCTCTTCACATGACCAAATGTTATATTTTAGTGCAAAATACTTTCATGTGTATTATGCCCATTAGATTCTTTTTTCTTCTTTTGTCATGATATTTTGTTAATTATTTGCTATGGTTAAACTCTTTTAAGGTCTCTAATATTTCGTAATAGCATTTAAGTATTTCTAGTAACATAGAATTGGTGCCTTCCAAATTGAATTGTTGTTTTGTGCTTCCAAACTCAATTTTATCATGGTCCTATCTGCCAATCTACTTGCATTTTTTAGTCTACTATACTATTTTGATTATTTTCTTTTTTAAGTGTGAATGGATTTTTCTTTTCTTCCTATTCTCCCTTTTTTTTTTTCGGTAAATAAATGATTTTAAGGAGTACATAATGTCCTATATATACACATAAAAAGAAAAAAAATATTTATAGGGTAGTGATATTTGGACTCCATAAAAAGAAAATGACGGTGCATGCTGCCCTTTATTCTAGGATGAAAGCCTAGTTCATATTTCTCTCTCCAACCCTCCTCTTTGTTCTAGAATGAAAGCCTACTATAGAGTTATTCATGCATCTCTCTTCAACCATTCTTTTATGTGATTTTATACTTTTTATGCAGAATATGCTCTATACATCAATGCAATAATAATAAAATTTGAAATTCAAATGTTTGAAAGAACCAATGAATACTATATCCTCAATATTTATCTCAAAAAGGTAGAGCAATTAAACAATGAAAAAATATATTTTATTGTAAACAAAAAAAAAATGATTCAAGCTAGTCCATAATCCATATGTAGCCCTCTGCTGCACTGAAGAAAAAATTCAAAGAATTTTTCTCTAAGAATAGTTTTTTCACTAATTTGAGTTCTACTATTTCAAAAATCATGAAAAATTATTATCAATCTTTATTCACATATAAAGATGGAGTTTGAGAATGTTATTAATTTTCATAGGTATTTTGATTTAGTTTTCGTGAATGTAAAATACTAAAAATGGAGAAGTTTGATGATAAATTAGGTTGAAGAAGAAAATAGATAAGGTTCACAAATCCTAACAACCACGTCATTTTATTTTATGAAAGTTTAAATTATAACGGAAGAGGTGTTTTGTGAAGCGCCAATAACACCACCCTATATGTATATATAGAGCAATGCTACACATCATAAAATTATTTCATGAATTTGTATCACGAATGATGTGGCAGGTAACGTGGAGAGTTAGTATTGGTGGGATTCCCCCATACACAAAGTCCCATCATATTATCACCGAATCTCACCAATACTAACTCTCCACGTTACCTGCCACATCATTCATGATAAAATTCATGAAATAATTTCATGACGTTTAGCATTTCTCGTATATATATGCTTAATTTGGGATCACGCCAAAATACACACATTTAAAGGTGGGTCTTCAATTCACAGTGGCATGTTTTAATTGAGGTAAAATAATGGAATATAGTCTCAATTGATTTTACTCAGACAGGGAGATGAGGGTAAATATCCATGCTGGTAGGTTAACTGATGTATGTTAGAGGATAAAAGTGTTCTGTAAAGATTCATGCATCCTTGTGCGAAGAAGAAAAATGTTTTCTTTGAAGTTTGAAAATTTTATTTTTTTAGCATTTATTTACTCTAGTAGTTGACCTTGTTTCCTCAATTTAACTTTCACCATTTCTAAGGCTGATGTCTACAATAAATTTATTTATTTATCTATTTCTACTTTGTAAGACAAAAAGTATCACTTAATTACAATCTTTGATGGTAGTGTTTGAGTATAGATAAGATAGTCGTCTTCTTAGTCATTAGCCATTATTATTATTATTATATTTTTTCTTATCACAAGTACATGAAATACTCCAAAGGTGGAACTTATACGGACAAGCAAACCAACCAGGTTTCGAAGGCTTGACAATTATTTCTATAATTGCTGCTAAATCTAATCTCATATTAAAGTAATTTAAGTTGAGGTGTCGGTAACTCTATCCCAAATAATAACTCGAGTTAAGGTCTCAGTAACATAATCTGAATTTCAGCCTAACCTTTGTATATTTATAATTTTAAATATATTATATTTACTAGTAACCATGGTCCATCTTTTTATTTCAGCATTTTTTCTTTAAATCTTGATTTATTATATATTAATCCTTCGAAATTAAAATGAATTTCTTCGGAATTTGTATTCAAATATTTATATATTTGTATTCAGTTTTTTGGAATTTTTTATGCATAGGAGTGAGTAATCAAATCTCACATCAACCTTATTTTTCACCCAAATCTTTTATCATAAGCTCAACTCGAATTGAAAATTTTGAATCTGAACTAAATTAAGAAGTATGAGTTGAAGGTCGGATTGGATCGAGCTTGGATGTAAGGTTTTTGGGTTAACCCCTTAACCTACCTAAACGGCCCGAGTTGTACCCGTACAATAGCCTTGGATAGTACTATAAATTTCATAATTAGTGTAAGATATATGGATCTAGCAACTGCATGCATGTATAACTTGAACGTAAATTAGCATTTTAACTCAAATGTATATTGTCATGCATTCACGTACAAAGAGGTTGTTTGTAACTTCTCTTGGTGACCTCCATATGATACATATATCCAAAATTTACTTAATTTACATTTTTTTACAGTAAACTTATTCAATGTATAAATGTTATATATATATATATTTTCCTTGTATAAATGTTATATTGGAGATAGCGTATTCCTATGCGTGGAGATGCGTTAGCAATTTGAGGTATAAAATGGTTAAAAGAAGTGCATTATTGGCTTATAATCCAACATTCACTTCAAGAGAAATCTTTAAGAAGCACATGTTTCCACAAATGGGAGAAAAAAGAAGAAGAAGAAGAAACTCGTGTCATCAAATCAAAGGGGCAATAATTATGGAATCTTGTCTTCCATAATACTCCGTATATAATTGAGCAGAAAGTTAAAGATGTTGATACTTCTAAAACCTCTCTCAAATAAAATTTATGTATCATATATATATATATATATATATATATATATATATAACCTTACAATGTTATGCATGTCTACAGTAGTTTAAAAAGTGCTGGAAATATTGAATAATTGAATTTTAGTATATTGGCAAATTATTGAAATTACTTGAGGGGTGTGTGTACTGAATTACTATGCCTTTTTAGGAGGAAAAAAGAAGAAGAAGCGGAGGATGATGCATTTTATAACCGAAAAATAATATAAATGTCAATCAGTTTTTGTACCGATTAATGTGATAGTTATTGAAATAAATACTTAAAAGCTGATGTGATAATTATTGAGATAAATACTTAAAGAGAGAGAATCTATTTTTATTCTTTGTTGGACTCTGTTTATTGAAATTGCACCCAAAAAAAAAAAAAAAGCCATCAACTTTTGTATCATTTCTCATTTTTTAACCAAATAAAGTACTCAAAATTCTTCAGGAACAAAGAAGGGGATTGTCTGATATGTCAAAATGAAAGGAACCCAATGAGAGATATGTGGATAATAGGGAGGTAGTTTAACTCTCCCATCCCTGTCAGTGTCCAAACAATTTGTGTCCAACTAGTAACTACATCCATATATCAGTAATACTATATATATATATATATATATATATATGGGAGAAAATATTCGTACTTTTTTTTTCCGGTTACATTTGCATGATTATCTTTTTTTCTTTCAAATACTAAACTACTCTTTTAGTCTCTAATTTTTAATGTTAATTCTTTTGACAAAATAAACAACTTTCCTGTTAGATTAATCTCCACCGCCCCGTATCACTCCTCCTAACCACTATAAATGAACCTCTTCCTCCCTTCTCTTGTTTCCCAACTTCTTAATTTCCTTCTTTTCTCCATCATGTATTTGAATTCTTAGTAATATACCATATATCTTTTGCTCTAGCTCTACCAGTTTTCTAATTGTCTCTTGTTATATATCATCACCAACATCATCATCAATGCCTTGCTTAGAGCTAATTTCCAAGGAGGTACCATTCGATCTCCATCTTCTCACTCTAAAAGAATGGTCATAAAACACAGTTATTACTTCCTCTCTATCTCTCTCTAGCTTCATTTGTGTCATGGCATGCATGTCCTTGTGTAGTTATATATACATGTAATATTAATAAATATATGCAGTGTAACAATTTATTTATTTTAGCTTTTTTTACCCAAAAAAATATAATTTGTTCTGAATCATATATATATGTTTTCAGGGTAAGTTGAAAGAAGAAGAAGATGATCAAGTACATACTCTTGATGGAAGTGTTGATATGGATGGTCGTCCCGCAATCCGAGAAAAAAAAGGACAATGGGCCGCCGGAATTGTCATTTTGTGTGAGTCACTTTCTCAAAACAAAATTAATTACCAGAAAATTAAAAGAATCAAGTCTTGATATCATGGTCTACTTATATGCATAAATTGTTTTACATGATATGATACTGGTTTTATCGATCCATTTGTGTGTGTCTATATATATATATATATATTCAAATAGACATCTTTTTTCTAAATTTTTTATCTATAGCAATTGAGTTCATTTACTTCATTAGAACATTAATTTAACTTGATCATTTTACACATTACTTACAAAAGTCTCTTGTGGATGTAGTTGTTTTTGTATTTTGTACTTTTTAGCCTTCAAAATAAATAAAAAAATATAGAAAATATACAAAGCATGTATATATTGTTATAGTTCAAAATTTAGTAGACAATCACATTTTCAAGAAATCCAGTCTAAAAAAGGTTACTTTCACTGGGTGTTTCCTTAGAGCCCTTAAATAAAGAGTTTTGTCGAAGAAAAATGCTACATGTCTCGAATAAATATCTCAAAATATATATTAAATTTATGTGATAGGTGATATGATAGTTAATTAATCTAAAAATAGAAATCAACATGTATATTAGACCGTCAAAACTTCGTGTATGAAAGAATTTTATAAATACTAACTCACCATTTAATTTTATCTCTTAAAATAATACATTATATCACTTATCATATATATTTGAGATATATTTTATGATATTTATTCGGGACGTGTTGCATTCTCTATGCAGAAATACTTCAAAAATGGGTACCAACTTTAATACATCATCTCATATATATATATATATCCAGTACCTTATATCAGAAAATGACCGTACGCATCCGTAGTGTAATTTAGTGGTCAAAGTAAAGCAAGTGTTGTACACTTGTACTCCTGCTATATGTTAGATGTTTGGCTTTAGAACCAAACTGCTACACGGCATCAGAAAGATAAGAGAGAAGCCATATCGCAAAAAGACATGAGAAAAAAAGGAAGAGGAGAGAGAGAGGGTGTGTGTGTGCGGACACGTATTAAGTGATCAGTAGTCTGCATGACACCTGGTTTGGGCATCAATGTTGCTGTGGACACCGGATAGTTTGACACGTGGCTTAAAAATATATTTAAGTCTGGAGCGTCTGTGTTACATAGCTGTGGGACCGTAGCGCCAACAATTGTACGAGACAAATTGAAAAATTATAAATTGTAATAGTATGTCACGTCACCATTATTCAATGCAAGTCATATATTTGGCTTGTATTACAAGTTAATTAATGCTAAGTCACTTTTCAATACTTGTATCACAAGTTAATACATACCATTACCCTTGTCAATTTTATGGTTTCTCCATCAGTAAATTTCGGTCCAAGAATTATACGAAACACTCGAGCATTGGGATTCGTCAATTTTATAATTTCTATTCATTCATAGTTTCTTAGCTGTAAGCTTTAATTGGTATCAGTGTTTTGGCATAAGTTCGAATCTCTTTGTGATCAAATTATGAAATTTTGAAGTTTGTTTTGAGTTTTCATCACATCCTCGTGTTAGAATAGTGCCCTTATTTTTCTAATTTTTTTTTTCTTTAAATCAAAAGTTCTTTTCAATTACTTCTCCAAAAAAAGTTATTTTCGACTTTTTATTTTATTTTATAGCAGAACTTTATATGGTCAATAATGCATATTATGGGGCCGTTCATTTTGCAAAAAATACAGTTTGATATGGTGAAACCATTATATCAATTAGCCTCCATTTTGTAAAGAATGTATTGAATTTGAATTCTAAAATTCAAGGAGATGTTATATTAAAGATAGAAGATGTATACTCAACCATTGTGTGGCTGGCATGGATTTCAAATAACTTTTTCCATCTTATTTCTTCACACTTCAATCTCAGCTTCTGTGAAAGATGGTATGCTTTAACATCTCTATTTTTCAGGTGTAATTGATCTATTGATGCACACACTTGGAGATCATATATATATGTAGTTGAATGTTACTTGTCCCAAAAACTTCCCAAGCAAATCAAGCCTCTAACTCTGTATGCACTCTGTTTTGCTTGACAAATCAATTAGTGAATCAAGGTCTGGCTACTCTAGCATTCTTTGGCATCGGAGTGAACATGGTGCTGTTCTTGACGAGGGTGTTACAACAGAACAATGCCGATGCTGCTAATAACGTTAGCAAATGGACCGGTACTGTCTACATCTTCTCTCTAGTAGGAGCTTTCCTCAGTGACTCCTACTGGGGACGATACAAAACTTGTGCACTCTTTCAAGTAATCTTTGTCATTGTAAGTAGTCAATATATACACTCCTCTGTTTTTCACTTTTTGTGTACTATCTCTCAGTTCATTAGCATGAAATTTTTGAATGAAAGTAATATCCATCATACACATTAAACATGTATAACAAGTTTGCACTAAAGGGATTGTATGCATTCTTCTTTTTTATGATTTCATATAGGAAAAAACAATGAGGGCCTACTTGGTTCAATTTTCTATTTTTTGAGAACTGAAAATCACAATACTGTACAAAAATCTGTTTGGTTGACAATTTTTGAAAACTATTTTCTGAAACTCAATTAGAAAAATGTCTGTCTTTTATAATTATGTAAAAGCAGTTTTCTTTTTTTTCCGAGTTCTTGAGAACTGTTTTCTGAGTGACAAACCAAACCGGCCTTAATATACTCGTGAGAATTACATATTCTCTTCCTGGGCTTTCCTACATTTTTGTGCTGATCAAGTGGATCCTAAAGCTTTAGATGGAAATTAATGAACACTTAGCAGTCTTGTTCTTATTGGATTCTAATTGTTCCATGTGGATTTGATCATAACAGGGTTTGGTATCACTATCCATAGCATCACAATTTTTCTTGCTCAATCCTAGAGGCTGTGGCAACCAAACGACTCAATGTGAGTCCCATTCGAGCTGGCAGATTTGGCTATTCTATCTCTCAATCTACTTGATTGCTCTAGGAAATGGAGGGTACCAACCAAATATTGCTACATTTGGAGCTGACCAGTTTGATGAAGAGGACCCTAAGGAGGGACATTCAAAGGTGGCCTTTTTCAGCTACTTCTACCTAGCTCTGAACCTCGGTTCTCTCTTCTCCAACACCATATTGAGCTACTTTGAGGACCAAGGGATGTGGGCAATAGGATTTTGGCTCTCTACTGTATCTGCATTGGCAGCACTAGTCTTGTTTCTTTGTGGAACTCCAAGGTACAGGCATTTCAAGCCAAGTGGCAACCCTCTTTCCAGGTTCTGCCAAGTCATAGTCGCCGCAGCAAATAAATGGAGGGTTGAGATGCCACCAGGTGAAGAGAACCTATTTGAAATGAATGGAAAGGAGAGTTCCATGAATGGTAGCAGAAAGATACTTCACACCTGTGGGTTCAAGTAAGTCTAAAAGCATGATCATAGACTCATTCAATATGATCTAATTCATGGTTGTGTTCCCACAATCCAATGCCACTCTATTGGATCAAATATTGTATATATATATATATATATATGTGCAACAATGCTAACTCATGTTCATATATATATGTCTCAGATTCTTGGATAGAGCTGCATTGATTGTATCAAAAGATTTCATGGACCAGAAGCAGGGTCCTGATCACAACCCATGGCATCTCTGCCCCATCTCACAAGTTGAAGAGGTGAAATGCATATTGAGATTACTACCCATTTGGCTATGCACCATAATTTATTCAGTTGTCTTTACCCAAATGGCATCACTCTTTGTGGAACAAGGTGCAGCTATGAAAACTACAATTTCAAACTTTCAAATCCCACCCTCGAGCATGTCTAGTTTCGACATCCTCAGTGTAGCAGTTTTCATCTTCCTTTACCAGCGAATACTAAATCCACTTCTTCGCAAATTTAAAAAGAAGGATTCAAAAGGACTTACTGAGCTTCAGAGGATGGGAATCGGATTAGTCATAGCAGTAATGGCAATGCTTTCGGCTGGAATTGTGGAGTGCTATAGACTCAAGTATGCTCGAAAAGATTGCTTACACTGTGAAGGTTCAAGCTCATTGAGCATATTCTGGCAAGTCCCTCAGTATGTTTTCATAGGAGCTTCTGAAGTTTTCATGTATGTTGGACAGCTAGAGTTCTTCAATGCACAGACACCAGATGGGCTGAAGAGCTTTGGAAGCGCACTCTGCATGACATCAATTTCGCTGGGAAACTACGTGAGTAGCTTGCTAGTGAGCGTTGTGATGAAAATTTCAACCACAGACAACATGTCAGGATGGATACCGAAAAATCTGAACAACGGTCATCTAAATAGGTTTTACTTCCTCTTAGCTGGTTTGACAACTATAGATTTAGTGGTTCACATCGCGTGTGCTAAGTGGTATAAGAGTATCAAGCTCGAAGGAAAGTATGGCGAAAATGGTGGGCAAAATGACAATGGAGTTTGATGTGTGTGATCAAACAATGGATATGGTCATGTTAAGAGCTTGTAAGGGCAGAATATACAAGTGCTCTGAGGTTGCTACTGCTTTGCATAGACTCTGTTCAGGACAATAAGCTAGTTGTGTAAGAAAAATCATTTTCATTCAATTCTCTTACGGGTCTTTTTCAACAGTTCCACAATGCAGTAAGTCCATTAGAGGTTGTCTAGGAGATGGGTTTTGACTTTTGGGTCTTTTGATCTCTCAACCTCATTCTTGTTTGTCTATTCTATTACTGGCTTTAGAATTGGAAATTTCCTTCTATTCTATTATTTCTAAAATATATTTTAAATTTTAAATTGAGTTTTAGAGAGACGAATTAATTAGTTAAAAATAAAATTCGAGTTGCTGAAATAGAAAAATATGTTGTTTATTTATGATATATATAATATATTAATATATATTAATTATTCAACAAAAAAAGATTACATTACAAAAATACTTTAATTTATCATCAAGGAATTAAGAACCAATCAAAAATAGATAATTAGATTAAAAAATCACACTTATTTAGTCATCTATATATATTTAGCTTAGATTTTTAATCATAACTTAGTCGCATATAATTTCCTTTTGAAATAGTTAAATATACATCATTGCTACGAAGTGTCCAACACGTGTTCGAAGAGTGTCCGAGAAATGTTCAAAGAGTGTCCGAGAAGTGTTCTAAAAAAAAATGTCAGAACACTTCTACGAAGTGTCCAACACATATTCGAGAAGTGCCCGAATGTTCGACACAGTGTCCGACTGTCCGACAATAATACGACACCTCAGTAAAGTAAAGTGTCCGTACTTTCTAAACCCCTGTTAATATTAAATATTGATTCCACCCGTACCGTTGAAAAAAGAGCCATTATTTGGTGCAAGCACCTCCATGATTGGAAAAAAAATTATGAGAAAATTCTGAGGCTAGCCTTAAACAGAGTTCATTAGTTTCTATCTAATATGCAATTGGTAAAAGCCAATATAACATTTTTAGTCGTTAATTCTTTATCAAGTTTAGATTGCACAAGAAATTAACTTTTATTTACATTAGTAAAACAAAGGTAGTCATAAAACTTAGAAGTTATTTAGACCCGTTCATTATCGAAAATATTTTTTATTTTTTGTTTTTATCTCTTAAAAAGGAAAAAATAAAAACAAAAAAATATCTTTAGTAAAATATTTCTGTTCTCTATAATAAAAAATGTTTATCATTTTTATGTAAGGAGAAGGAAACAAAAAAAATATGTTTCTTTTGTTTTTTCACTGAAGCAGAGAAATATTATCTCCACTGTATCGAAACTCACTCAGTTAAATAATATATAAACATAACTTTCACTATGCATGATTTTTCGCACAATTCTTTTCTTATTTACATATTGTAATCTTTTTCTTATCTACTTAATTAAATAATATATAATAAATTAATATGATAATATAAAGTGTGCATAAATTATCTATATCAAAATTAAAAAAACACTTTGAACTTTCATCTTCTTTTTTTAAAAAAAATCACTTATAAATAATAACTCTTTATTATATACATGTTATATATATTATTATCTTTTAACTTGTATCATATTTTTTAATTTAATTTAATTTTCACATATATATGATATGATAGTTATGAAAGACTAATTCTGTTAAAAAAAATTTTGTATTGTCTAATAGTTATAAATTTAAATATGATAAAAAGAAATAAAATATTTAACAAATGTGTTACTAAACATTATTTTTATTCTTAAAAATGTGAAAACAACAAGTTTAATAAACGTTATTTCTACTTTTTGATTCATTCAAAAAAACAAGAAAACAATAATATATTTTTAATTTTTTTTTAGTGCAAAAACAAAAAACATTTTTGTTAGTGAATGCACCTTTAATGACCCTTTTTTTCTTTGATTTTGTTTATTGATACATTATTTTCTCAAAAAATATGACCATTTTCCAACAGTTAAGAATATGAAACCATACACAATTACAATTTCGAGACCACCCGAATTTGGTATGGGCTTTTTATACTTAACAAAAGGTAGCAAAATTTTTTCAAAGCATAATTTATGCAAAAGTTTCGGACTTGGACTATGATAATGACGATGACATGATAAATGACGTCAGTGTCAAAAGACTCGAAACATGTCGAGACATAAAAACTAGTTTATTATAAAGATTTACCAGATGAATTTTCAATAAATTCCACCATGTAGTTTCTTGAAGACATTAGCACTTCTTATAATGCCAAAATGGAACTAAAAATCACATGATCGTCAGAAGTAAAAAGAAAAGAAAAGAAAAGAATTACTTCAATTTACAAGTTAGCAACTCAAAATGATTCCTATTTAAAAAATGTCAAGTACACAAATCAACTTTGGACTTTACGAACTTGAATATGGTGAGTGGATTCCTCGCGCCAGATTGGCTGCGCTCCACTTTGGACAAGAGTGACATGCTCTCCCTCCTTCATCAGATTCTTGCTCTAGAACATGAACAAAGAGCTTGAAAAGTTCACTATACTGATTAATGACACGAGATCAACAAGAAAATAGATTGGTAAGAAATCACTAACCAGTAACAGCTTTAGAGCTCGAGAAAATGTCTCCTCAACATCATCTGAAAACTGCATATATATCGGCATCACTCCACGATAGAGAGCCAGCCTCTGCTTAACCCTTTCTCTGCCAATGCATGAATATGTTAATGAAAAATAATAGCTAAGAACAATTCTAACTAGGCCAATTATATTTCAACTACGCATTTAACTATGGAGATAAAGACGAGTAAAACCTTCATAGAACAAAAAACATTCAAGGTTGACGGATTTTAGGAAAAAAGAAAGATCATCTGTCATAACAAGGAAAACTTCATTTTGATACTTTATTATCCATTGGCAGCCCCCCTCCCTCCCCAGAAAGCAGTCACCACTCACCATTTGTACGTCCTCTAGCTTTTGCGGTCATCCTGGCTATCCTCCTCTCCATCATCATGCCTTTGTGTCCTTCCCTTTAGGAGTTTTTTAATTTAAAAACCTAAATGTGATCTGCTTTGAAATCTAAACCTGTGACTGGAGAAAAGTTTAAGTCTATAATTTTTCTTTCTAATATTTTTAATATATTGCAAAAAACAGTTGATGAATCAAGTTGTTACTATTTCTTTATTCCTGTTGTGTTGCACAGTAGCTTCCATCCCTACAGTCACATCCTGCCATTTTGTTTCATTGCCCCCACACTGTCTGGGATAGGGGTCAAAAAACTGGTCAAAACTCACCCCATTGTCATTTATATTTATACCTGTGCACAGAATTGATAAATTAATGCTTTGTTTTGTAATGATGGGAAAACGAGTGGAAGGGAACGTAGGAAAGATGGATGAGACATCCCTAGGGAGGGGAAGGTGTTCTCTCTTTTTCTTTAGTTGAGTGGAAGGAGGTGAACCCTTCCACTGTATGGTAAGAGGGAAGGGAAGGAAGTATTATATATTACTTTTACAATTATACCCTTATTTCATAATTTTACCAAAACATGATATGTCAATACTTATCCTTCTCTTCCCTCCTCTTTTCTGCCCACTTTTAGAGGGATGAATGATGGTGGGCCAGGAGGGATGACTCATCCATCCAACATTCCCTTGTATCAAAGGATGGAAACTTGCTCCATCATCTCTTCCCTCCTACCGCCTTTGTTCCTTCCTACCAAACGCAGCACAAGAGAAAATGCCACTAGCTATCCCAACAAAAAACTAGTGATTCTATCTGCCACTTGGTTAATCACATATCCATATCTTCTAGGAGCTTGAATTATCAAGAATGCTAAATATCATCACTATGTTTCACATTACAAAACTGTTTGAGGCAGTTAGAATATATGCTTACTACTATATCTTTTCCAAAACCATCTAGGATTTCCTATATCCTTTCCTAAACCACCTAGGTTTCTTGTCTCCTAAGTTTACTTAGTATTCAAGATTATGTGTCTATAAATAGGTCTTTATGTATTGTTCATATATACAATTCATTTTAATACAATTTTCCTATTTTTTTCTAACATGGTATCAGAGCCTACCAATATTCACAATTCTCGCTATAACCGCCGAGGATGGCACCACTGGCTCCATCCCCCGCAGTCAATCATAGAAAATAGTTTCCATCTTGTACACACACACACACACATACAAGCATCCATCGTTTCTTATTCTTGTCTCTGGCAGCAGCACCACTGTTTTCCTTCGACGACTTCTTACGGGCCTTCAACTTCTTCAAGTTTCAAAAGTTGAGTCATAAGGGAATTTCCTTTAGAAATAAAAGAAATATTCTTCAATTCAGAGAGCGTTTCTATCTTTGGTAGATCTTACAGTCATTGTTATGTTCACACACGTGGCTCATGTGTCTTCTCCAGCTTCAGTGTATGTTCTCTAGCTAGTTTCATGCGACGTCTCTTACACTGCAGACATCATCACCAGTCCGCGGTGAGCCAAAAAAAAATTGTCTTCTTGCAACGAGACTATTGTTGTCCGTCGATTTGTTCTTCAAGAGTTTTGTTCTCTGGAGATTTTTTAGCCATTTTTGGCACATGATGCCATGGCACTTTTCTTTGACAGAGGTCTTCATTGGCCATCGTGAATCAATCGCTCTCTTGTTGTTTGTTCTGGACTAAATTGAATGATTGTTATCGTGGGTTGGGCCGTGTCATTATCATCTCTTGTTTGTCGTCTTCACCGAAAATTTCCAGATCCACTGTCGCCGGAAAGTATCGCTAGTTGGCTTCATAAAACCCATCTTGAGTTTGAGGGGACTGTTAGAAAATATTTTTATAATTCAATTCAACTCAATATATTTTTCTAACAGAGGCAATCATTTCATCTGTTTACCGAATGGACATTCTTTTTCTTACTTTTCTTTTTCTTGGGTGAGAGGGGGTTGGGGGTGTTGAGCAGTACTCAGAGAGACTAAGTTCACAAGGCAATGGCACGTTCCGTTAAAACCATTAAGCAACCGCCTGGAAGTTCTCCAAGTCACGGTACTTGTATTACCGGATGACTCAACGGATAAAAGCCATTACATAACTGGGTATCAGCAATTAAACCAGGCCTCGTTTTTTTCCCTTTTCCAGTTCAACTCTCTTTTGAGGCTCCAAAACAAATAATGGAGATATATCTACTGATTTGATGGACAGAACAGTAAAATCTTAAAATTATTTTTTAAATCTAGGCTACCAGTTTCTTTTTTTTGGGCAACTAAGATGGAAAATGTACTATAAATCTAGGCTACCAGTTTCATCAAATCAGTTTTTTTCGGTGCGGTCAAGTTATTGATGTCATGAATCAGTGAAATGGCTATTTCTTCTATATGATATATGACCTGCAGCCACTGCATAACAGGTATCCACGGTTAAGGATACTCTCAAACTCACAAGGGAAGTGTACATACTGATGTTATAGGTTAAACGATAAAATCTGGAAAAAATTACAAAGTCCTACTTTAAAAAAAAAAATAGACCATCAAGTCCTATCAATGAATAAAATTCTAGTAGATTTCTTCATTGATAGGACTTGATTGTATTATATTTTTAAAAGTAGGATTTCATTGTAATTTTTCCTAAAATCTAAATGTTATTTTCAACCAGGCAATCACGTCCCTCGGATCAGCCATCTAAGGTATTTTTAACTTTTGGGGCTTTAGTTTTATTTCTCTTTAATTAGTATAGCAAAAATATTTCACGAGTACACACATATATCTTTCCTTTCAAAATACTTAGAATTATGAAGAACCTGCATAACATATTTTTTAGTGGTAAAGTGATTGAAATCATGAATCAATAAGGTATAATGTAATTGGCTATTACTTTTCTATGACTTATAATCTGTGATTGTTTTCTTTACTTAACATTTCTATTAATTTGTGCAATACTGTTCATAATATATGATACTTTGTATTATTGACTTTTTAGTGGTTTGCTAATGAATAAAGACATTGAAAGCATCAACAAGCAACTCCCTTTATGCCTTATCCAATACCTCCAATAACAATACACCATGACAATAGCCATTACGTAATTGGTACAGCAATTCAAACCATGACGGCAGGTACCTACCAAACTCAAAGAAGAAGCATCACACCTCTATAAATACTTTTTACACACATTAATGTATTCTACAAGCTGATTTTTATAGATATTTTCTCTGTTCACATGCCAAATACGTGCAATCCCAAGTAGTCTTATATCATTGTCAGGTTTCATGTTGGTTCCTTTTACGAACAAAAGAATCACGCAACTCCTTGTAACATGAAAAATAATATCTAACTTGCTCATAAATGACATATATGAGTTGTTTCTGCCCAGAGAAGTCATTTTTAAACCAACCTTCAGATAAATAAATGTCATATTTTGCACCAATATGCATATTATATATTTTGACTAATCCTAACAAAAAATTACATGAGGCACCAAAACCAAGTTTCAAATTCAGATATCAAACAAGTTTTCAAAAAAATGTTACTTAGAAACATGGAATAGGAAAGTAAAATTCGAAATTAATGCTCAGGCATGTCAGCAAGTCAATCATTCTACTACAAAGTTTGACTCTCCATATCTATTACTTGCCAGCAAAATTGTCATAATCAAAGTCACACAGAATATCAGAGATCCAAATCAAAAATTATTTGACAAGTGTAATTCATGTAATACTGGTAGCTGGACTTACTGATTTGTGAAGGCAAAGATTGTCGAGGAAGGCTGATAATGACTTAAAAGTATCGCCATGGACCCTGTTCTTGTGAAGACAATGATGGGAATGGCAAGAGTATTGGCCATTGTGGTTGCGTGGAAAGCAAACATTTCCCCCATATGGCTCTGTAAGAGAACATCCATAAAAAATGCAACCAGATTTTCAAAAACGGGACTATAACCAAAAAATAATGAACTGTACCACTACTCAGGGCTATTGCAGAATTTGATAAAGATCCTCATTTTAGCTCTTTTTCAGCACATCATTAGGAAAAGAGACCGCTATTACCATGTGGGCCTAATTAAGTAACACAAAAAAGCAAGCCATGGCTTCTCATTGTAACCAATATGCACCTTATAGGCTGTAGATTCACCAAGAGGAGTAGTGCTGATTGGTAAACTTGACTCGGTCCTCAAAGCCACAGTATGCATCACTTTAACAGCTTTCAATGGATACCTTAAATCATTTCACAGTCACGAAATTGATCAATCAACTAAGAAGTAACAGAAAGTATATTCAGGTTATTACAAAGGGATAAAACCATATCTAACATAAGCACTCTGTGGAAAAATATCAAGTGTTCTAAAAATTTCAAATTAATCGGGCCCTACAGCATAATAAACTAAGATGATAAATTAGAGCAGTTCAAAAGAAAAAATATATATACAAAGAAAATAATGCAAGCTAGGTAGACTTGTTAATGGATCGGATTTTGATCCGAATTCGATTCAATAAGTCTGGATATAAATTAAATATTTAATCCGTTAACGATCTAGATTCGATAATCCGTTAAACTAACAATAGGGATATGGATTATGGCCAATTCAATCCAACCAAATATAATACATAATATGCTATGCATATATTATCTATCATTCAATTGGTATGTGTTTAATGAAAAATTAATCAAAAAAGCTTTTACGTGTTCTTTCACGTAGAACTCTAAATTATTTCAATATTTCCACATTTTTTTAATTATTTTCTCTCTCCTGTTTATTTTTTTCACTCTTTACTATTTTATTCTTTAACTAAGAATCAGATATCTAATTTACTTCTATTCTTTTTGTTCAAATTTTTTGGTCCATTTCTCTCCTTCTCTTACTTTTTTTTTAATTTATTTTGATTTTTTTATCAAAAACTATACATTTTAACAAATCAAGTTATCGGATCAGATATCTAATAAATTACAAAACCGGATATGGATTCAATAATATATAATCCGTCGGATTACCAGATCGGATCGCATACTTTCTTTATCAGATTCGGATTGATCAAGTCCAAATCCGATCCATTGACAGGTTTAAACGCAGCCCTAGTACAGATTTTTTTTTCATTGTCAGTAACAAGGAACCATTCTAATCAGGTGGGCCTTTGAACTCGTTGGTACAACATGAACTCCAGATATCCACAATCTCTCAAAAATCACAAATATCACTTCAACCAAGACTTGAACTTGAGATCAAGGTAGTAAACTTGAGACACTACCATTCAGGGCTGAATGAAAATGATGGTGTCCAGGCCCTAGTATAGATCTACACAAAGGAAAAGAATATGAATATATTATACATGTAATAACTATTGCAATCCCCAATATATTAGAAAGTTAAATATGTTGTTGGAAAATAAAAAGGGACATCAAATATATACATAGAAAGAAAAGGGCTATATCATTTATACGTAATAACTGTTGCATACCCAATGTATCAGGAAGCTAAAAGTAAAAACTGTTGAGGGGTAAAAAAAAGAGTCACTAAGTGAAGTTAGTCAGACCTCAATCTGTTGGTTTTCTATTCTTCTACAGACATATCACTATGCAACCAAAATAATTTGAATAGTTTTCTATGTTCAGGTAAACCTCCATTTTACCCAATCTAAAGTTCCCATTATATCAATTATATGTTCCAATGTTCAAATGAAGGAAAATTATTGAAAACCAAATGCTTTTATCTAAACACAATAGCAAAGTAAATTTTGCAAGGGAGCACAAAAAATAAGTTTAGTAAGATCTATATTGCCTACCTCAAAACATGCCAAGTTTGAGCATACCTGATCAGCTGGCTATGTTTGAAGTTTAGAATAATATTTGTATGTTGGCAAATTCCATTGCAAGTTATGTTTTATGCTAGGGAGTGTGAACAAAATGTAATGTGAGTCCGGTTCGTCATGAATCATTGCCGGTCACCTTTGCCGATGAAGATAAAGCTCACTGAAGTATGGAGATGGAAGTTACATCGAAATATCTCAACAATGTAGTCCATGAGGTTCAATCACATTAAGAAAAGGTATGTAAGACCTTAGAGAACTTCGGAAATAAGTTGGTAAAAACTTAGATAGTTTGGACCACCTTTCACCTATGTTTTGAACATGGATAAAATTCATATATTAACCTAGGATGATTTGGATACTTTGAAAAAGGTTTTTTAATGTTTTCAAGAGTAAAAATATGTTTTAAAAACCTTGGAACATTCCCTGTCAAGCGTTTTCCAATACATTCTTATAAAAAAAACCCTTGGAACATGATTTGAGTGGTCCTTGAAACAATATCCACATAGGTGTTTGTATTCAGTTAAATTCTGACATGTCTTATTTTTGCTATATCTCATTCCATACTTTGAGTTTCGAGATAATTTTTATATGGTCAGAAAACAGACTCCATAAGCTTTCCAACGATATATTATTGGCTCAATTTCGAGTTTGTTTGACCATTCAATGAGCCCTCATTGAAAAGTTTCCAGAATACTATTGTACCGGTTGTGGCTTGTCTTGAACTAGTTGAACTTGGTCCAGAATGATCTTAAGCCGATAGAACCATCCTTGTACCGGTAGAACTTGCCTAGAGTCAATTCTAATGTAAATTTGATGTGATTCAAGTCCGAATTGGATGTGAACTCAACAAAAACAAGTCCATTCGATGCTTAATTGATTTCTAATCATTCTAGGACTTGAATAAGGGTTTCTAAAGCATATATAAAGGAGTTTAGAACTCATATAAATGAGAGAGAACACACATAAGAGTATAGAAGAGATATTTTGGTAAATCTCTTGTTTTATTCATTGATATCTTTAGGCTTTCTTCATCACATAGTTGCAATTTGATTAGAGACCATTGATACAACTTTATGATTGATCTGAGAGCAACTTTATTGATTTCAATGTATCAACCAAATTTCATCCTCAAATTCATTCAATTTGGATTTTATTTTAAAGAAGCACTGGATCACTACGAAAGGAGTTGATTATTCATCGAGCAATCATGTTCTACGTCAGCAGTTCGTTTGCAAGATTGTGGGGGTGAGTCTGAGGTTTGTAGTAACTAGACTTGTTCGAATTAGTAACCAGGAGTAAGCCAGAGACAATTACCAACCAGGTCTTGACAAAGATTATCTGAGCATAAGTCTGAATCCAAATTAGAGTAACTTTGCTTCGATATAGTGGGTTGCTTTGCTCTCGACTACAGTCCCATGATTTTTTCACGCCTAGGTTTTCTAGTAAAAAACCCGGTGTCTCTCTTACTTTTTACTTTATTTCTTTTATTGCATGCGTATGATGATTAATTGGATTAAATTATTAACTTGGTAATAACCAAAGTTAAAATCAATCAAAAGAGCAAACAGACCTATTCATCCTCCCCCCCGGCCAGTCTCATAAGCTTCTGCTGACATTACTCTCAAGCGGCATCAAAACTTAGTATCTGGTAGACTATGTGATGCAAGACGGGTAGGGCCGCTTCAATATCAAAATTGATGTAGAATAAGAGAGAGTGAGAGATAAGAGAAGAAAGGAGAAGAAGAAGAAATAGGGAGGGAAGAAATTTCTATAATCACTCAATTCAATATTCAATAGTCATCAAAAGGTGTCTTTTCTATTAGAGTTATTATATTTAATAAGGGTAGAATAGTCTTTTACTTTATTTTGTTTGTAAGCCTATATATATTCTCTTTATTAGGTTTTCATGGGTTGTAACTTTGCATTGAGATCATAATAGAAATCCTAGCCCCTTTTTCTTTTTATCTCTTCTTCTCTCTCTTTACAATTCTCACATGGTATCAGGGCAATAATCTAGATGAATCCTTTGATTGGTAATCACATGGAAGAACTGTACATCCCATCTACGTTGACCGCGGATCCAACTCCGCGGTGAGTTGGCTGGGGGTTGCAGGGGGCAACGCGCCCCTGCTACCCCGAAATTTTTTTTTTGGGGCGTTTTGGCATCGATTTGATTCCGGTATCGCTTCCGTTTAGCATCAAACTGTTCCGATTCGCACCGTTTGTCTCTGGTATTTGGCTTTCACCTCTCTTCGTACTTATTTTGATTAATCGTACCGTTCCGATTAGCACCGTTCGTCTCTAGTATTTGACTTTCTCCTCTCTTCGACATGGCTGGTGAAAAAGATGACTCGCTTCAGTCTATTAGTGTGAGATTAGATGGAAAGAATTATTCGTATTGGAGTTATGTGATGAAAATTTTTCTTAAAGGCAAAAATATGTGGGGTTATATTAGTAAAATTTCGGGTCAACCCAAGAATGAAACGGCTGAAAATTATGCAGATCTGTTAGATGTTTGGGAAGCAAATAATTCAAAAATTATCACTCGGATCAACAATTCTGTTGAACATTCGATAGGTACACAGTTGTCAAGAGTGTACACACAGTTTAACTTCGCAAAACAATATCAGTTAGAATCTGATATTCGAGCTTTTGAACAGAAAAATATGAGTATTCAGGAGTTCTACTCTGCAATGACATATCTTTGGGACCAGTTGGCTCTCACGGAATCAGCAGAGCTACGAGCATGTGCACCGTATATTGCTCGAAGGGAGGAACAACAACTAATTCAGTTTTTGATGGCTCTTCGTGATGATTTTGAGGGACTTCGTGGGTCAATTCTGCATCGCAGCCCACTTCCTTCTGTTGATTCAGTGGTCAGTGAGTTGTTGGCTGAGGAGATACGTTTTAAGTCTCAGGCAGGAAAAGGAATTCTCCCAACACCTAATCCATCTGTTTTAACAGTTCCTTCTAGACTACCTTTCAACTATCAGAACAAGACTCACGTGAAGGTTGGTTTTGATGAATGTAGTTTCTATAAGCAGAAGGGCCATTGGAAAGCTCAATGTCCAAAACTTTTGAGTAGAGCTCAGCCATAACAACAACAGCAGAAGCAACAGCCTCCTCCATGAAAATTGGGAAATCAATCACAATAAGCTTATAGGCCTCCGCAACCTAATACTGCAGCAGTTGTACCACCATCAGACTCATTTGGTTTTGGAGTTTCATCATCTTCTAATTCCACAGTTGCCACCCTCGCTGACCAGTTTCAGAAGTTCCTTGCCACACAGCCACATGTTATGTCCACCTCTTCTCCAATAGGTCAGTTATCTTCTAGTTCTTCAAGTATGTCTTCTTCCATATGGATCTTAGATTCTGGAGCTTCACATCATATGTCACCTGATTCGTCATCTTTTGCTTCTTTATGTCCTATATCCTCTATGTCTGTCATGACTGCTGATGGCACTCCTATGCCTTTAGCAGGTGTTGGTTCTGTTGTCAAACCTAATTTATCTCTTTCTAGTGTTTATCACATTCCCAAACTCACGATGAATCTAGTTTCCGTTGGTCAGTTATGTGACTCTGGTTACTCAATATCTTTTTCTTCTTCTTCTTGTCTTGTGCAGGATCCGCAATCCCAGAAGCTGATTGGGATAGGCCTTAGGCAGGGGGGACTTTACATTTTGGACGAGCTAAAAGAACCAGTGGA
Organism: Cornus controversa; assembly: GCA_026545225.1. Taxonomy (NCBI): domain Eukaryota; kingdom Viridiplantae; phylum Streptophyta; class Magnoliopsida; order Cornales; family Cornaceae; genus Cornus; species Cornus controversa. The sequence goes on from CM048845.1 coordinate 78,010,540, forward strand.
CTTGTCATCTTTTCATTTGAATTCTTCTTCTTCTAGTTTTTATTTATGGCATTCTCGCCTTGGTCATGTTTTGGCCTCTCGTTTAAGATACTTAGCATTTACAGGAGCATTAGGAAATTTGCAAACTCATAACATTTCTGATTGTAGTGGTTGTAAACTGGCAAAATTTTCTGCTTTAGCTTTTAATCTAAGTATTTCTTCTTCTCTTGCACCATTTGACTTGGTACATTCTGATGTGTGGGAACCTTCTCCCGTTGCCACAAAAGGGGGGTCTCGATATTATGTTTCCTTTATTGATGATTGCACTCGTTATTGTTGGGTTTATCTTATGAAATATCGTTCTGAATTTTTTAGTATTTATAATGCTTTTCAGGCCCTTGTTAAAACTCAACATTCTGCTGTTATTAAGTGCTTTAGATGTGATTTGGGTGGGGAGTACACTTCTAATAAATTCTGTGAATTACTTGTCTTAAATGGAATTGTTCATCAAACTTCTTGTACAGATACTCCTGAGCAAAATGGTGTTGCTGAGAGAAAACATAGGCACATTATTGAAACTGCTCGTTCTCTCTTATTGTCTGCTTCAGTTCCTAGTGAATTTTGGAGATAAGCAGTTCTTACTGCTGTCAACTTAATTAATAAGATTCCATCTTCTCATATCTTAGGTTTATCATCTTTTGAAAAGTTATATGGGCATGCTCCTGATTATTCTTCTTTGAAAGTTTTTTGTTGTACTTGTTTTGTTCTCCGTCCTCGTGTAGAGCGTAGCAAGTTATCTTCTCGCTCTGTCATTTGTGTTTTTCTTGGCTATGGTGAGGGTCAAAAGGGATATCGGTGTTTTGATCCAATTACATAAAAACTCTATGTATCTCGTCATGTTTTGTTTCTTAAGCATATACCATTCTTTTCTATTCCTGCTAGTACTCATAACATGACCAAATCTGACCTCATCCATATTGATCCTTTCTCTGATGATACTGATAATTTGTCTTCTCAAGACCATATTGACTCACAAAATGTTTCTAGTCCTCGTGTTCCTCTTGCTCCTTTTCCTCATCATTTTTCTCGCAGGGTTCGCACTGAGAGTTCTGCAGATACTGGTCCTTTGCTCTCTGATACACCTAAAACTCCCTCTCTTCCTATAGCCACCCAAGCAGTTCATGAGACTGTGGATCCTCCTTCTCGTTATCCTCAACGTACTCGTAAGTCCACTCAACTACCAGACTTTGCTTATTCTTCTTATTCATATTCTTTTACTTCCTTTTTAACTTCTATTCACTGTCTCTCTGAGCCTCTATCCTATAAAGAGGCAGTTCTTGATCCTCTTTGGCAGCAGGCTATGGCTGAGGAACTCTCTGCTTTGCATTAGACAGATACTTGGGATTTGGTACTGCTACCGCCTGGTAGAAGTACGGTTGGTTCTCGTTGGGTTTATAAAATCAAAACCAAGTCTGATGAGTCAGTTGAGCAGTACAAAGCTAGATTGGTTGCCCAGGGATTTTCTCAACAGTATGGTATGGATTATAAGGAGACCTTTGCTCCTGTTGCAAAAATGACTACTGTTCGTACTCTTATTGCAGTTGCCTCTATTCGTCAGTGGCATATATCTCAGATGGATGTTAAAAATACTTTCTTGAATAGTGATCTTCAAGAAGAAATTTACATGATTCCCCCTCCTGGTATTTCTCATAATCCTGGATATGTTTGCAGGCTCAAGAAAGCTGTATATGGTCTCAAACAGGCATCCCGGGCCTGGTTTGAGAAGTTCTCTATTGTGATTACCTCTTTTGGTTTTTGCTCAAGTCATCATGATTCAGCTCTCTTTATCAAGAGTACCTCTGCAGGTCGTATTCTTCTTTCCTTGTATGTTGATGGCATGATTATTACTAGTGATGATGTTGATTGGATTGCAGTGTTTAAGTCAGAATTAGCTCGACAATTTGAAATGAAGGACTTGGGCTCTCTTCGTTATTTTCTAGGTATTGAAGTAGCATTCTCTCCAAAAGGCTATCTTCTATCTCAGTCAAAGTACACAACTGACATTCTTGAGCGTGCTCACCTCACTGATACTAAGACTGCTGATACTCCTCTTGAGCTTAATGTTCGATATTCTCCTTCTGATGGTACCCCTTTGCCAGATCCTACTTTATATCGTACTATTGTTGGTAGCCTAGTATATCTCACTATTACACGTCCAGATATTGCATATGTTGTTCACATTGTTAGTCAATTTGTTGTTTCACCAACTACAGTTCATTGGGTTGCTGTTCTTCGTATCCTTCGGTATCTTCGAGGCACTCTCTTTCAGAGTCTTTTACTTCCATCGACCTCTTCTTTGGAGCTGCGTACATACTCAGATGCTGATTGGGCTAGTGATCCAATAGATCGCAAGTCTATCACAGGTTTTTGTATATTTTTGGGTGATTCTCTTATTTCTTGGAAGAGTAAGAAACAGACTGTCGTTTCTAGATCTTCCACAGAAGCTGAATATCGTGTTATGGCATCTACTACCACTAAGATAGTTTGGTTACATTGGTTGCTTGCAGACATGGGTGTTTCTCTTTCTCATCCCACTCCTATGCATTGTGACAACAAGAGTGCTATTCAGATTGTTCACAACTCCGTTTTTCATGAGCGAACCAAGCATATTGAGATTGACTGTCATCTCACTCGACATCACCTTAAGCATGGCACTATTACTTTGCCCTTTGTCACATCTTCCATGCAGCTTGCAAACTTGTTTACAAAGTCACATCCTATTCCGCGTTTTCATTTTTTGGTTGACAAACTCTCGATGCTTTTAGCAGCCGCATCGTGAGTTTGAGAGGGGATATTAGAGTTATTATATTTAATAAGGGTAGAATAGTCTTTTACTTTATTTTGTTTGTAAGCCTATATATATTCTCTTTATTAGGTATTCATGTTTGTAACTTGCATTGAGATCATAATAGAAAACCTAGCCCCTTTTTCTTTTTATCTCTTCTTCTCTCTCTTTACAATTCTCACATTTTCAATATCACAACCCACATATATATATAAGCATCAAAATAGAATCCTAATGAAACTCAAACTTCTAAAAATAAAATCCTAAATTATTAAGTTACTAAAATACCATAAAATTAAAATATAACCAAAATAATAATAATAAATGGACAAAATTTTCTAATTATATTTTTTTCCCCATTTTTTATATTTGGCGTGAGTCGTGCACTTCAAGCTCTCGGGCCATGTCCCATTCTCCATCACTGTGTCCAGAAAATATGATTATTCTAAGTGTTCATCTATTATGTTAGAAAGAGTGGCTTTGGGCACATCATATCCTGACTTGATCAGCAACAAAAGATTTATAAAATAAATAAACAATGAAGGTATGTGCTTCCTCTCCTGAATCGTCATTCCTCACCAATCAAAAATAACTTCGAATTAATAGAGTGAACAAATACTTTATTTTTGATCAAACAGAACCAACTAAAATGTCACCCACATTGAAAATAGTCATATAATCATTTTTTTTCTTTTTCTTTTTATTGGATATAAAATATTAGTATCCCTATAATTGGAGTGAAAAATATCAACTCAAATGAACTCTTTTACAAATGAAGCTTTATTAAAAGCGAGAAAAATAATAATAACAAAGCCCATGCATATGAGGTATGGAATCAAGTATCAAGATGATAACATCACAACTTAAAAAGAGTCTAAGTGATCAACAAAGGAAGAACCAACCCTCTTCCCGGCAAGACTCCAAAGGAAAAGCCTTTTTTTTAATTGGGTAAAGCAAAGGAAAAGCTTTCTTGGCAAAATGTAATTTCAACTTTACAACCAGAGTTTAAAAAAATAATAAGAAAAAGCCCATTGCTTGCAAACACCTGTATTCAGCTTATTACCAGCATTAATTCAGCATCCTACAAATCAAGCCATGACCACAAATAAAAGGAGCCACAACTAGTGAAACCAATATTAATTGAAGTGAAAGTTAAATCCCAAGCTACTTGACAATAAGGAAATATGCAAACCACCAATTAAACCTCTCAATTCCCTGCTGCCCATGGCCAACCCACTCAATAAAAAATAAAAAAGAAGAAAAAGAAGAAGAGGAGGAGGAGGAAATACACACACAACGTGTTTACCCAGTTGCTGCAATTTCTACTAATAAAACTAATCACTTTTAAACATTTATCACTAACTACCTAAGAAGAACGGACACGGACACGGACACGGACACAAGACACAGGTACGACACGACAGGGACACGACGATACGGCAAATATCAAAAAAATAGGACCCGGCAAGGATATGGCAATAAAATAATAATATAATTTTTTTTATTATACATAAATATTTAATTTTTGTTCAATTGCTAATTTATATTCATAAACATAACCCATTTAAATGAGGCCCAACAAATAGCCCATACTTCTCTTAAGAACATAAAAAGTCCACAAGCCCAAGTTTCTTTAAAATACAAACTATATATATATATATATATTTGTATTCAAAACACAATTCTTAGGCATCTAACCAAACATTCTGGAAAAAAAAAAGTAAGAAATGAAATCTTATCCCATATCTCTTTCAACTTAAATCACGACTCTCAAGATTCTCTCTCTTCCAGATCCAGCCGGCTCATCTCCTCCAGTCCTCCACCTCTTCACCTCTCTCTTCCTCACTCTTTCATTCACAATTCTCGGTTCTCTCTCTCTGCCAATCTTCTCTCTTATCCCCTCCATCTCCAATTATTTAGATCTATCTCATCTCTCTTTTCCTCACTCTTTCATTCACAGTTCTCGGTTCTCTCTCTCTCTCTCTCTCTACCAATCTTCTCTATCATCCCCTCCATCTCCAAAAATTTAGATCTATCTCACTTTACACATCTCCCAGAATGAATACACACACACACACACACATATATATGTATATATATCATCTTCACCATCTTTTTTCTTCAAAGAAAAAAAAAACATCCAAACTGCCGTGTCCCCTCCGATGTCCTCTGCTTGTCCTCTGGCGTGTCTGGTCTAAAAAAAAAAGGGACATTTCAACGACGTGTCGGACACGTGTTCGAGGCTCTAACACGTGTGTCCGTGTTGGATACATGTCCAACCCTTATATGGCACCTTGTTTGAACATGTCGGTGCTTTATAGCTAACTACTGATGAACTTGAGAGCACCATCTTTGCAGGAATTGAATGGATTCAAGCCCTATTTGTTAAATCCTCATCAAACTTCACAAAGAACATATTACTTTCACTCCTATACCAAGTGACTAAATCACCTGCGCCTCTATTGAGTTACAAAGTTTTTGAGTAAAAACATACCATTTTTCAAACTCTTGCAACGTAGAAATGCATAATGATCGTCTAAAAATTTATCGTGCACCATCTGTAGCAAACCTGTCAACAGAGCTAGCAATCCGAACGGTATGGAAGAGACTTCTAAGACACAACATGGAAGAGTCACAATATTAAAGAGCCAGGTCCAAGAATGAAGAATGGGTAAAATTACTTAAAGAATACGAGCTTTGGATGATACCCGAGGCATAAAATAAGAATTTTCTACTGGATCTTTCAAGTTTTATATGCCCACCTATACCAAATTTGAACCCTTCTCCTTTATGCCCATTCATGAGATCCTTGGCAAAGGCCAGCTCAATAGCATTCCTAATCCAAAGCTCTCTTTTAAAAGGGCGTACTTCTAAAATGCGATTTGTCTTTCATTGCAAGTCGCTATAAATACCTGCCCTTAGGGTTATGGCTCATAAGCACACGAGAACCTAATATACTATTACAGAAAAAGCGATAATAACTTCTCCACCTCCATGTAGCACTTCCAAACTTATCAACCATCCATTTAATCATAGTGTCCACCAACTCCATCACTCTGTTCATCTATGTAATTGAATACCAAGTCGTTACTTTAAGCATGCTATCTAGAATTAACTTCTTTACTTGCACTCATCCAATTATCCAAAATAGCAAAGAAACTTTTATCTACTTTTCACTACATCCAAATGCAACTACAACATCCCTTTTTTTACTAAGTACCTCAAAGTTGATTCAACACATTATTTAAGAATAAACCCCTAACATTTACTCAAATATTTTCATGCTCATAACTTTATATTGGTTTTACCACAACTGCTCCATTCTTTAAGGAGAATGCATTCATGTAACTAAAATGAGGGTTTTAAGATGGATGATAAGAGGGACTAGAGGAGATAAGATTAATAATCAATGTGTGAGAAAAAACCAGAATTGGTTCCTATTAGTGATAAAATAAGAGAAAACATGATTAGGTGGCATGGAGATATACAATGGGACCCATGGATATGCACCAGTAAGAAGAAGAAGAAGAAGATTTGTTTGTATCTAGAGGTAAGAGATAAAAAGACCAACCAAAACAACCATGAGATAAAGTAATTAGAGATTATTTTAAAAAAAATAAAATAAAATAAGAAATATGCCTTATAATAGAAAAGAATGAAAAAGAGAATTTATGTTAAAGGTAAGGATGATGTGATGATGTCAGTTACCTAACATAACTCTCCTTTTTTTCGGACTTAGGACCTATAGTGTAAGGATAAGACACTGGCACTGTATTAGTGGAGCCAGTTTTAGTAGTAAATGATTATAGTAATAATGTTGGCTAATTGAAAACTTATAAGCTAATTTTCATATAGCTCTTCTCCCTTTCATTTTAACATTTAATAATAAAACTACTCCTAATAATAAAATCAGAGATTAATCCTCATATAATTGTTTATTACGCATCGATTAAACGTATACTAACAATAATGCAATTACATAGAACTTTAAGGAATTATCGTGATATGTATTATACACAGTTGCAATTATAAATGACTTTACACCTATCACACAACAGCGAGTATGTGTGTCAGGTGTAAGCATGTATTTAAATGTGGTATTTATCAAAGGAAAAAGGCGGGGTGACGAAACTTTAATTTTTTTTTAATATTTCTTTTTATTTAAAAGGCAAATGGGGCTTTTATGTAACATTGAGTGTTCAACACAACACTTCACTCAATCTTAAAGCAATAATATAAAAACACAATATATTTGAATTATCGGATGCACTTACTAGGTGAATGCTCAACAAGATATGGCGGACACAAAAGAAAAATTCTACAAGAAGTTATTAAGAGAGAAAAAACTATGCTTACACCAAGTGAAACTTGACTTTGACCCCATATATATATACATATTCTACATGTGCACAGGCAATAAGATTATTGCCATTGCCCATTAATATTAAAGCTTGTGTTGATCCTAGCATAGAAATGGAAGAAGAAAATGGATACATGTATTGCAGGAAGGAGATGCTAGCCAACAACCATTACAGCTTAATGATCAAATAATGTATGTTACTTCTTTTGGAATTTGCACACAGTGCACAGGCATTAGGCTGGTTTTGAGGAGGAAAAGAAAGGACTTCCCTCTGACGTTCTAAGTAACACTATCCAGTATGAAGTGTCTAACTAAAAGCAATTACTAGCAATCAACAAGTCAGCATGACTACGTTAGCTTTCCATAAAAGAGTTTTGCTTAAAGCAAAGAAGATTTGTAATTGCTAAAATGATAAATGGGAAATAAGAACTAATGCTACAAGATGGGAACCAAGGTAACTTACTTCCCATGGGCAGTTTCTCCGGAAAGCATGACTGCATCAGCCCCTTCCCGTACTGCAATTGCAATATCAGAAACTTCTGCCCTTGTTGGGGTCGGATGATTAATCATGCTTTCCAGCATGTTTGTTGCCACAATCACCGGTTTCTGCATACTGTGACACCTTCTAATGATATCTTCCTGTTTACAAAATAACAATGCATTCATTTAATCCTCTTCCGGATTTTGCCTGACAAGCACACAACGGAATAAGGTTTTAATGAGGCCAGCTTGAGAATAAATGAGGCAAAAAGACAGGCATTGAAAGTATTTCTTCTACACTAATATGATCCACTAATTATGATCTAAATGCCTCTTAACACAGTATTTAAGTAACCAAGCGCTTTTTTTACTGGATAGATAACAAGTAATTAAGATTTAATTAGTAACATATTCTCCATTTATCAATACAAAGCCCCTTCAAGCATGGTTGTTAAAATCCCGATCCAAATTGTAGAATATTACGATCCTAAGATAGCACTTGTCAAGGAAACTAGATGTTCAAACTTGCTACCTTAGTTTTCAATGCGCAACTCTGTGCGTTTATAGCACACTTCCGCCTCCTTACTTTTTATAGATTTCGCCTCCTTACTTTTTATAGACTTTTTTATTCTGACAAAAAAACTGCATTCTGGAAGCACACTTCCGCCTCCTTACTTTCTCTTGATTTTTTCATTCTTACAAAAAAACTACATTTTGGATCCTAGATATTTTGTACACATTTTTCACATGTCATTAGTGATATAATATCTCAATATTTTAGAAGACATTGAATAATATCTCATGTTATGGAATTTTCTAGATTATATTATACAACATCGTCTAAAATCATGAGATATAATACAATGTCTTGTACAATTTAGATTATATTTTTCTACACGAAAGTAAGGAGGTGGAAGTGTGTTGCCCATGAAAACCAAGCTACCACCTTCTAGGATTCAAATCTATCCTACTCACGGATCGATTTAGCATTTTGAGATCGTAAAATCCTTTTAACAACCATGCCTTCAATAACTGAAAATCCTATTTATTTTTTAACCATGCCTTCAATAACTGAAAATTCTATTTATTTTTTAATTATAACATGCTACTGTTAAAGAAGCCAATATGCTTAAGGATACCATCATAATCCATGAGAACAATTAAAACTCACTGACACCATGACTCCCATAATGTGAAAATACCAACCATTTCAGACTTAGAGTTCACCGCTTTCCCGATATTTATGTACCAACCATTTCAAACTTAGAGTTCACCGCTTTACCAACCATTTCAACTCAACAATCACATTAAATATGCTTCTTGAAAATTTTGCTAAATAGATTTTATACTCTACAAAGCAAATATATGATGTCTTGATTATTGAATTATGAGTTACCATATCATATTATCAAATCTAATGTTAAACAAGAAAATGATTTTGTTTCACATTTTGATAAATATATATGTATTGGTAAGTTATAACATGGCAGAGAAATAAATTCAATCATATATGCATACACATACACAATCACATACGAAGACACATATAAGATAAATCTACTAATGCTCAAGTATTCATATATACAAATAATCTATTTCAGTATTGAAAGTTAAAGGGAATGCTTCAATTATAACAACACTATTGGGCTTGCCAGATTCTTTTTCTTTTTCACTTAAATGCATAAAATTGTTGATAATTTTTTTAAACCAACATTGATACACCATTTACATTACACCATGCCACAGTAAAAGTTAGTTCTAGACTCAAGCTTCCATATGCAGGGGTGGAGCCAGAAATTTTGTCTTGGGGGTAACTTGAACTATTTAATTAAAATTTGAAAAACTTATAAATCAATTGTAATATAATTGTTTTTATAATATTAGACTAAGTTTATTTATTTAGGAAAATATAATCCAAAAAATGAGAAAAATGTAACTGAAATAAATAGAGATGAAAAATTGATATGAGAAAGAAAATACATAGAGAAGAGGAAACGATAAATTATATGTACAAAGAGTAGTAGTAAAGAAAAAACATTGTTAAAAAATTAATTTTCCGTCAGCTATTGTTTCAAATTTCTAAAAATTCATTTTTTGAAAAAAAAATAAGTACTTTGATTTTACTTTGGGAAAGATATATGATTACCTTGATGAATGATTAAAAAAGAGTAAAGTATCATTTTAATTAAATAAAAGCTTGGGAAAGATATATGATTACCTTGATGAATGATTAAAAAAGAGTAATGTATCATTTTAATTAAATAAAAGCTTGCAAGCTTTAATAAAACACGATTAATAGGAATAAAAAAGAGAAGTACTTTAATAATTTATACAAGTAATTATAAAATTTGTCATTTAACAAGTGACAACTAAAAAAATTAGCATATATTTTATCATTGTTATTATTGACATTTTTGTCGTCTTGGTATCATAACACTTTAGTATTTCCTTCTTCTTAGTGCTCCAAAGACATTTAAGATTTTTTTTTTCCTTTGTAAACACCATCTAACAAATATTTCTAAAAAGGAAGGTTCAAGTATCTTTATTAAACATGAGGGGATGTTAGTGTAATTTTTCTTTTTTCTCTCTTGAATTCATATAATCAATATTAAACATTTGCGTATATATATGCAAATTTAAATGCAATAACGATATGTTATAGTAAGGTCTACAATAAAAATGACAACTAAAATTTTTTACGAGTTTTTTGAGCAAAAGTTGAGTTTATATATAAAATAACTATTTTTTTGTCAGGTATAACAAAAACTTTGAAAATTTTTGGCCCCCCTCTCCCTCAGCCCCTATCCATATGACATCTGCTTGTAATTACTCACAAATACATTATATAACCATTCAAGTGAGTTGGTGGAAGTGAAACCTAATAAAACATTCATTTACAAAGCTTTCTAACAGACATAGAAAGATTTGGCCAATGCCACGAAAAAATGTTGGTGTATCAGTCCATTCTCTATGGTACAATATTTTTGTCCTACAATATGGGTGCATTTGGCTCCAATAGAATCATTTGATCTTACGTTGCATCTAGAAGATTTTACATTAGTTTCCAAAGGTTACCACATGTTTTAAAAAAATTATGTTATTTTAAAGTTTTTGTTTTTAATCACTTCAAACATGAAAGTAAAGTGATCCCTATAATATATCGACTTTATATTCTTTGCTAGCAAGAAAATGCATCTCTAATCAATCATCATAAGAAATTTTATATCTGGTTCCAATTAAATCAACTTTAAACTTTTTTCTTTACATTCATTTTGATGAAGAGTACCAAGCCATCAACTACATAAACACTTCTAATTATGTGAAGTGCCCGTGTCCGGCACCATAGGTCATGGAATGATATTTAATGTGTTTGAAATGTGTTATTTGACATGCATCCGACAAGAATATCTAATAGTCGTTAACCTAAAGAATACAAGCACAAAAACAGAAACAAAGATGAAGCTTATTAGGTCAATAGGACTTAAGTTGGCAAATTTAGTAGAACAAACTAAAATCTGTAATAGTTTTTTCAATTTCTAGCTTAGATTGAAAATTTCAAAAGTTAGTGTTAGTTGTTATCTCTTGCTCATGGTTGAAAATAATTTGAAGATACACACAAGGGTAATTGCATAATTTTCTACACCAAGGGTAAAAAGGTAATTTGACACTTTGATGCACTCACCAAATTAGTGTTTCTAATTACTCTATGATTTAATCTGATTTGATTCCAAAAATATTTTTAAATATGCATAGAAGTGTTTTTGGAAACTTCCCGTTCTGAAATTTTCTATATATAAAAATTGTAGTAGACTTCAATCGAGCTATTGATCAAGGACCACTGGAGTTGAGTCGATTGATCGATCAACTCATCATCGAGCCATGCAGAAATCTAGTTTCCTTTTTGATTAAAAAGACTACAAACCCTACTCTCTATATAGCGTTACTTTGCCTATATAAACACTACTCTAGGGCAAATTGAAGACAACTTATATATATAGAGAGAGAGCGCATAATTGTGAGTTCTAGAGTGCATCATAATTTTTATTTTCATTCATCATTCTTAGTATTGGTGAGTGTTTTCATTGTGTATTGATATTTATCACCGCAGACTTCATCTGAAGAGGTCAACACCATAATCAATATGTTGTTCAGAGATTGACTTGGACAAATAGTGGCTAAACAGGATCACTAGTGTAAGAAGCAAACTCTTGAGGAGCGAAGTCTGTTGACAAGCAGATCATGTGCCTGCAAACTCGAGGAGAGTTTGGTGGATCAATATCAAGAGGTAACTAGGGTTTCTAGGGATTTAGGAAACTGTTACCGTAGTTATAATTTTTTTTCTCATATTGGATTCAGTTTGCCTAGACTAGGTCCCGCGGTTTTTTCAGGTTAGATTTTCATGTAAAAAATCTTTGGGTCCATTGTTTTATTGCTTTAATTGTTCTTTTCTTTACATGCTTGGGATGATGAATTGAGTAGATTTTAGTTTTTCTGTTATGATTTGAATTTAAATTTTTGTTAAGCTTGTTAAAATTTAAAAGGTAGTTAAAATTAATTAATCCAACTTACAAGACCTATTCACCCGCCCCCCCCGCCCCTTTAGCTCTACATCACAGGCCTTGCGTGACTCTATACCAGAGCCTTGGACTCAAGTTCTACAAACCTTCAAAGCTAGTTTCTTTATACCCATTGTCAACCTAAATCAATCGGTCTTTCTCGTACTGGCCCATCACAAAACATACTAAATAATATCCCTAATCAGTAACTTCAAGTAGGAACAATTTAAACAAAATCTAATAGTCAAAACGTTTTCCAATTTTTAATACTAATTAACATGGGTTAAAATCACAAAACCCCCATCTACTATATATGTTTGTATATAACCCCCTTGGAAGGTTATATAAAGCCCATAAACTATTAAAGTTGATCAAGTCAGTTACTTATCAATAAATAAATAAAGATGATCGAGTCGATCCAATCTGTGACTGAGTCATTACTATGATTAGGAAATGACCATTATGCCCTACTCTATTTAATGAAAATTAAAATTACAAAAAGTTCAATAACTATAGACTCTATAGTAAACATCGTCTTTTCACTGTTTAAATAAGAAAACCCCCCCGAAGTTGATAAAGTCTCTCTCTCTCATCGCCAAAAGAACGCTCAATTGTCTATCTAGTCGATTAACTTTTTTATTGGGTTTTGTGTTATGGTTCTGTGTTAGGATTTTTTTTATTTGTTTGTGGGTTTAGGTGTAAACGTTTTATGAGTGGTAGCTTCTCTGCGGTTGTAGTGGTTCTTTTCCCTTTGCATTGCATTGAATAGCAACAATGTGTTGCTTTTGTTTTTATGCCTACCAAAGTTTGATGGTGTTAATCTTGGCTCTCAAGTTGCTGATATGGGGGAAAAAGAGAGAGGGTCTGATAATGTTGTCACGAAGCAAAAAACAGTCCACCCAGTTTACTTTTAACTTTTGTTTTGTATTAGTTTCAGAGTGATGGGCCCCGTTACTTACATACAGGTCATTGAACCCATTCAAGTACAAGTCTTGATATACTTCCAAAGATGTTGAGTTTATTTTTTATTCAGAAGGGAAGTTTTGTCCTCAAAAGGGCATTTTGGTCTCCAAATGCAAAAATTGTGGCAGTAGACCTCTCACCCAATGCACTTTCCGTTACTTTTTAACGGAACACTAACGGTACTTTAATGAGTCTTTAACAAGTTGAGGTATTTGTTTGACAAATTTATATTACAAGAGGGTAATATGACACAAATTTATAGTACAAGGGGGGTTTTGTGATTTTAACCCAAATAACTTTAAGGAAACCACAATAAGTATCATCTTGGGTTGTGAAGAATGAGAAAGATTAGATTCTACTGTATCATAACCCTACAAGTAACATTTCACAATTCAACAAATGAATTATAGAACTAAGGATGCTACTTTTAACTTATTCTACAACCTTTTGCGATTCAAAAAGGAAGAATAGCTTCTAATGAAGGTAGAGCTAAACACAATCTGAAGACTAGGTTCTACCAAAGGTAAAGAAAAACTCCTTGGTGATACTGACATTAGATGACTACAATATACGCTTTCAAGTCGCTGTTCAAATACTTAAAAAAGATGGTGGTGGATATTTAGGCTTTCAATTGGACTTCACTTTTGATGTGATCTAAGCAAAAGTTCTAGAAGTGAAAAGGGCCCGAAACAGAGGGTGCAAAAGAGGAAGTTCTACAGAAGGCACTATTGTTTTCACCTTGCAAGTGTGTCCTAAAAAGATTCTAATAATAGGAAAGTTATCCTGTCTTCAAATTCTGTTTGCAATTCTTGCAACTAAGAATTATAATTTTGTTTTTGGGCAAAGCTACCTCGAAAACCACGGAAAGTTGAAGAGTCTAATGTTAATGTCCTGCATTACAATCAGTTAGTACAATGACTGGGAACAACCTGTCATCCTCCCAAAAAAGGAATAATAATAAAATATTAACAAGTTGGCAAGAAAGAAACAAAAACTGAAGAAGCTGATTCATTAGGGCATGATACAAGTAAAACCATTCTTGTCAATGTAGAAGCCACTTGTCTTGAAGTTGTTTTCTAAAAGAATTTCATTGACAAAGTATACACGTAAAAGTAAAAGACAAGTGAAATAGCAGGAGCGTGCATTATCATCATCAATTTACCTGCAATAAAGGTACATCTTCAATAGGAAGTTCAGCTCCAAGATCTCCACGGGCCACCATTGCCTATCAGCAATCATAGGAATGAACTTTAGATGACATCTGAACATTAAGATTATTAACAGTTTCAAGAATAACTAGAACATTGTTAACTGTTCTTAAAGAATTGACACCTTAACAGTTATTTCTGGTTCTGTAGTTTCCAGTGAATGTGGAATGTTTAAAGGGAGCATAGGATTGGGCCTTTCAATTAAAAAATTTAATGGTGGAAAAAGGAGTTAACAATGCCTGATTTTCGGTTGTAAAAGCAAGATTCCCTTAGGCATTTTACGGAGAAAAAAAAATGATTCCCTTCTGCATTACACCTAGAGTTAGAATTTCATCACACAATTCTCCAGTAGCATAATCTGTGAGCACATAACACATGCCCCATGGTCCTGATTACCCAAACAACAAGCATTGATGTTAAGACTTACTGTTCATCTGGCACATATACAGGAGTCCGCAAAGCACGAGCTATAACTAAAATATGATTTCAGAGGTCTGTTTACCATCTTTAATGATGTCCAACCAGACATAGAGCTCATTGCAACAGATGACAATTGGAAAACCAAACCTTTATGTCTATGATGCACCCCAGACACTTAGGAGTGACAATCACCAACCAGTTGGTTAAAGCAACAGGAAATACTAGATATTACATTATTCTTTCATTAAACAAAAGGGGGGGAAACAGAAATGGCAAGAATATGATATTTGTAGGTTTTGTAGGACAACGCTAGAAACTCAGATTGTTGATATGGTTAATTTTATAGTGGGCTTCAATCAAGGAAACATAGGTTTAGAGTTTTAAAAAAACCGAAGGAAAGTTGTACTGTTTGTAGAAGGAAAAAGTTTAGATTTGACTTGATTCTAAAGTGATAGGTAGCCAGAATTTCAGGAAAAGAATGTTGGAATTTTCTAGACAAGAAACATGTATTGAACTGAACAAGAAGAAAAAGCATATGAATCAGACTTAGGGTTCCTTCAGGTTCATCTCCCTAGGATTAGGTTGCATCACATATTACAAGAAGCTTCAAATGCTTCTCCCAATTTCTCAGAACTCATATCTATTGAGAATTGAAAAATCATACACATACAGATTGTTGAACATACACATACACACAGATTGTTGAACTTTAGCTACTTTTATTAGGATCTGGACTTCAAATAGAACACTCGGAAAATTTGACAAGCTAGAACTTTATTGACCTTCTAGACCATTTAAAGAGGACCTAGGACATGACTGGACCCTAAAATAAGACCATGGGCCACTGCTACAACCCATGATTAAAAGATTAAGAAACTACCAGAATACCACAAATTCCTATCACATAAAAGTGGAATCAACAGTATATTAGCCCAAAATAAACAGAAACTATGACTAAAATTGAACCAAAATGTAATTAGAATATGTCAAAAATGGGCTTCATAAGAAATTTCCGATGTGCCCATTTTCTTGGAAGCGTGTTTTGCATTAAAAATGCACAAACTAAGATTTGGCAATGGATACTTTCATTAATAAATCTTGCTAGATTAGCATCTGAGCAGTTTGGGTGGTCATTGTAGGTTGATGAAGCCAGATACCCTTTCTCATATCAGTCTTAATAAAATTGTTGGTTTTGAAAAGAATACAATCCTTTATGAATAATCTTCTTATTCTTGCCATCCTAAAAAGAAGTCGCGAGTTGTCTAATGCAAGTACAAACCATTGTTAGAAAGTACACAAATAGCAAAGCTACAGTATCAAGTACATATGGGTATACTGGTTCAAATTTGACACAAACAAGAACAGAAAATGTGGGAATGAATGTGATATGGATATTGACATACATATTTACGTATGGAATCATGAATGCAGCATGCTCTTTCTTTCTTTTTGTCGTCAGTCAACTATTCCTTAATTAGGGACAGAATCACTGGTTTCCATATACACTGCTTCCCATATATTGTTGTTTTCCTTATTTTTTGTTCTTTAGATCATTATAAATTCAGATTGTAGTCACACTTTGAATACATAATAAAAGAGTTTATTTCTCTCATCTTTCTCTACGATTTCTCTCTTAGCCTATATTCTTGGCATAGTATCAGAGCATCAAGATCCACGTTGAAGACATAACGTAAGAAGCTTCTTCTTCTTCTCTTTTTTTCTTTTTCAATTTCTTCTTTCTCAGTTTCTCTAGTCTTTCTCTGTATATTTTGTTTCTCTATTCTTTCTTTGGCAAAATGACCTAGAACCCTAGGTCTCCAAAAAAAACAAAAAGTTGTTCTCTGTAATTCTGGCAAAGATGACTAAAAAAAAAAAAAAAAAGACAAAAAGTATTATGTTCTTTCTCTATTTCTTATTCAATATTCTATAGTTCTCTTTCAGGTTCAATCTTCTATAGTTCTCTCTCTTGTACTCGGATTGTCTCGTCTCGACTATCATGGGTGACAAATCGGAAAACAAGGACTCTCTCTTTTTCGGCTCGATAACAACTACCAAATTGAAGGGTTCCAATTACCTTTAATGGTCTCGGGCAGTCCAAGTTTTTCTGAAAGCTCGTGGGAAACTTTCTTACATCTTGTCACCAAAACCCAAGGAGGAAAAACAGATTGATGCATGGAAACAGGAGGATGCACAGATTATAACTTGGCTATGGAATAATATGGAACCAAAGGTGTTTAGTAATTTTTCATTTTGGAGTCTGCAAAGGAGATTTGGGACACACTCAAAGAAATGTACTCGTCAGAAAAGAATATTTCTCACATCTACCAGTTGTACCAGGATATCTTTTCTCTTCAAAAAGGTGACCGATCGATTGAAGAATACTACTCGAAATTGAAAGGTAAGTAGGAAGAACTTAATGTTTATCAACCTTTGACTACAGATTTAGAGACTCAGAAACAACACAGAGAATAATTTTGGGTAGCAAAATTTTTATCAAGACTTCGGCTAGAACTTGGTCCCATCAATTCTCAAATTCTCTTAGGCAAAGATTTGTCAACTGCTAGTGAGACGTTTGCCCGTGTTCGACGTGCCTCTATCCACTCTTCAGCGTTCTGCCCTTGCTGCTCCAGCTAAGCAACTAGATACTTCATGTGGTGGCCGAGGGGGATGCGGTCCTCCTCATACTAGCAGAGGTGGTCGTGTTGGCAAGACTAGTACACACTTTTGGTCGCACCAATCACTTTGTTGATTACTGTTGGGAACTTCATGGCAAGCTTGCATGGGCAAATCAGGCTGTGATTGAGGGGGAAAACCCTAATCTTGCTGCTGAAGAACAGGTTCTTATCTCTAAAGTTGAGTATGATTCAATTGTCAATCGTGCCAATCCTCCATCCACTTCCACAACTACTTTTGGTGATTCAGGTAATCCTTGTCTTCATTCTTCCTTTAGTACACCTTGGATTATTGATTCCAGGGCCTCAGATCATATGATAGGTAACTCCTCTCTTCTATCTGACATTACTCGTATATCTTCTCTCTCGTTTGTTACAATAGCTACTGGTACCAAGTCTCCAGTCCAAGGAATTGGTACCGTTAGTACATCTAGTCTAACATTCTCTTCCGTCTTGTATCTACCTCAGTTTCCTTTTAACTTGTTATCAGTTCCTAAAATTACTTCTGCTCTAAATTGTTCGGTAACATTCTATCCTACTCACTGTATCTTTCAGGATCTAAAGACGAAGAGAATGATTGGTGGGGGATTTGAGAAGGATGGGCTCTACTACTTTCAGTTGTCTCGTTCACCCATTGCATCTGCACTCCATACCTCGACTTCTCCATATCAGTGGCATTGTCGTCTTGGACATCCTTCATCTGACAAGCTTCGGTGTTTAGTTCCTTTTTTACCAAATTTTTCTAGTTTTAATTGTGAAACGTGTGAACTTAGCAAGCATCATAGGGCTACTTTTAAGCTTAGAACTGATGGGCCTTGTTTATGCCCTTTTGAGCTTGTTCACTCTGATATTTGAGGTCCAGCCCGAACTACTGAATTAGTTGGTGCCCGTTATTTTATTTCCTTTATTGATGATTATTCTCGTTTAACTTGGTTATATATTCTTAAAGATCGATCTCAAGTCTTTCATGTGTTTAAATCTTTTTATGTTGAGATAACTAATCAGTTGAATGCTGAGTTACACATTCTTCGCACTGATAATGCCCTTGAATATAAAGATGGTCTCTTTCAGCAATTTCTTGAGTCTAGAGGTGTCACCCATCAAACTTCCTGTGTTGATACTCCCCAACAAAATGGAATTGCTGAAAGAAAGAATGGACCAATTGTTGCTATTGCCTGAGCTTTAATGATTCAAATGAATGTGCCTAAGCATTTTTGGGGAGACGCAGTTCTTACTGCGGCATATCTATTAAATAGAATGCCATCTCGGGTCCTTAAAGGAAAATCACCTTTTCAGATGATGTTTCCTGATAAAGATCCATTTTCTCTTCCTCCAAAAGTGTTTGGGTGCATTTGTTTTGTTCATAATTTAAATCCAAGACGTTACAAGCTTGATTCTCGAGCTCACAAATGCATCTTATTGGGCTATTCTCGCACTCAGAAAGGATATAGGTGTTACAGTCCATCTTTAAGAAAACATTATGTGTGCTGATGTGACATTCTTTGAGCATATTCCATATTATTCTAAGGAGGGTAGTCAAGTGGAGGAACCTATTTTTTTAGACATTGTTCTCTCATCTCCAGTTCTTGATACTCCTCTTGCTCCTAGGGTTTATACTCGACGTGCTCGCAAGAATACCGCTTCTGCTCCTACTAATGCTTAGGACGAATCTCTTGTGCCACCTACTCCAGCGACTGAACATGTAGAGTCTTCCTTGCATCCTCCATCATCTTCCTCGGCGCCTATAGATCCAATTGTTCATCCTTCTGAGTCTGATCTTGATCTTCCCATTGCACTTCGCAAAGGTAGATGGGTTTGTACTGATCATCCCATATCTCATTTTGTTTCTTATGACCATTTGTCATCTTCTTTCCGAGCTTTCTCTTTATCATTGTTATCTGTTACTGTTCCTTAGTCATACAAGGAAGCTCTTAACCATCCTGGCTGGCTGAAAGCTATGGAAGAGGAAATGCATGCCTTACAATTGAATCATACTTGGGATCTTCTTCCAAAGCCTGCAGGTGCTCATGTTGTTAGCTGTCGTTGGGTTTTCACAGTGAAACAAAATTCCGATGCCACTGTTAATCGTTTAAAGGCTCGTCTTGTTGCTAAGGATTTTACTCAGACCTATGACATTGACTATACTGAGACTTTCTCACCTATGGCTAAGCTCAACTATGTTCGCATAATTATCTCTCTTGTTGCCAATCTTGATTGGCCTCTTCATCAACTCGATGTCAAAAGTGCTTTTCTTCACGGTGATCTTACCGAGACAGTGTACATGACTCAATCTCCTGGACTTGAGTCCAAGGGGGAGTGTGTTTGTCATCTCAAGAAATCTATTTATGGACTCAAACAGTCACCTCGTGCATGGTTTGATAAGTTTAGCAAGGTGGTGGTTGTTTATGGCATCACTAGAAGTCAAGCCGATCATTCAGTTTTCTTTAAAAAGACAAAGTGTAGCATTATAATTTTGGTGGTCTATGTGGATGACATCGTCATTATTGGGAGTGACAAGGAGGGGATTCAGACCTTGATTCATCATTTGGGTTTGAATTTTCTCATTAAAGATTTGGGCAAGCTCCATTATTTTCTTGGTATTGAGGTTGCTAGATCAAAGAAAGGGATTTGTTTATCTCAGAGAAAATATATTCTTGATCTCTTAAGGGATAAGGGTAATCTTGGCTCTAAACTTGTAACAACTCCCATAGAGACTAATCTGAAGCTACTATTTGAGATTGGTGACTTGGTTGATGATCCAGAGATGTACAGACGTCTTGTAGGCAAGTTGATTTATTTAACCATTACTCGTCCAGATATTGTCTATGCAGTCAGTGTTGTGAGTCAATTTATGACTAGCCCACGAATTCCTCACATGGACACCGTTATACGGATTTTGAAGTATCTTAAGGGGGCTCTGGGTCGTGGTCTTTTTTATCAGTCATCTGGGCATTTGCGCATCGAAGGTTATATTGATACTGATTAGTCAGGCTCTCCCTCAGACAGATGGTCAACGACTGGCTATTGTACTTTTGTAGGAGGTAATCTAGTAACTTGGAAAAGTAAGAAGCAGTCGATTGTGGCACGGTCCAGTGCTGAAGCTGAGTATCGTGTCATGGCTCATACTTCCTGTGAGCTAACTTGGTTGAGAACTCTGTTACAAAAATTTGGGTTTTCAGTTCAAGACCCATCTCTTCTCTATTGTGATAACCAGACAGTTATTCACATTACCAGTAATCCAGTTTTTCATGAGCGAACCAAGCATATTGAAGTTGATTGTCATTTCATTTGTTTTAAGATGACTTCCAAAGAAATTGTGACTTCGTTTGTGTCATCTGGTAATCAGTTAGCAGATATCTTTACTAAGGCACTTCCAAAGCATGCCATTGATTCTATCTGCAGCAAGCTGGAAGTTGTTAAAATCTACTCTCCAGCTTGAGGGGGAGTGTCGTCAGTCAACTATTCCTTAATTAGGGATATATCAATTATTTCTTAATTATGGGCAGAATCACTAGTTTCCATGTACACTATTTTCCATATATTGTTGCTTTCCTTATTTTTTGTTCTTTATATCATTATAAATTCAGATTGTAGTCACACTTTGAATATATAATAAAAGAACCTATTTCTCTCCTCTTTCTCTAAGATATCTCTCTCAACTTAGCCTATATTCTTGACACTTTTCATTTCTTTTCTTCTTCTTTTTCTTTAAGCAAGTGAAAGCAAGCACATTCATTGACTTTTTCTTCTTCTTTAGGCTTTTGTGTTGTAAAGGGCTTGTATGTCTCTTTCAACAACAACAACAACAACAACAACAACCAAGCCTTTTCCTAATTACTTGGGATTGGTTACATGAATCCAATGTTTCCATTCTGCTCTATTTAAGGTGATCTCCTTAGTTAATCCACATGCTATCATATCTTTCTTTACTACCTCTACCCATGTTAGCCTTAGTCTTCCTCTTCCCCTAGCATTGCCCTCAATTTGGACTGTCACTTTTCCTGACCGTCGTAGTTAAAGGTCTTCTTTGCACATGTCCAAACCATCTTAACCGATTTTCTCTCATTTTATCTCCAATTGGTGCTACACCAACCATCTCCCGAATGTGTTTATTTCTAATTCTATCCTTTCTAGTCTTCCCGCACATCCATCTCAACATTCGCATTTCTGCAACACTCACTTTATGCAAATATTGTTGCCTAACTGCCCAACATTCAGTACCATAAAGTATGGCTGGTCTAATAGTTGTTTGATAAAACTCCCCTTCCAATAGTAAGGGGATACACCTATCACACAATACACTAGATGCACCCCTCCATTCAACCCATACTGCCTTGATTCTATGATTAACGTCATCTCCAATTTCTCCCTCATTTTGAATAATTGAGCCTAAATAGCAAAAATGTTTACTTTTCTATACCTCTTGATTCTCAATCCTCACTAAATCCTCATTTGTCCTTCTAGATTTACTAAAGTTACACTCCATGTATTCAGTTTTATTTCAACTTATCTTAAACCCTTTTAGTTCTAAACCTTCTCTCCAAACCTCCAATTTGGCATTAACTCCTCTAGTCATCAACTAAAACAATATCATCGGCAAACAATATACACCACGGAATATCATTTTGGATGTGTCTTGTCAGCTCATCCATCACTAAAGCAAAAAGGTATGGACTTAATGCTGACCCTTGGTGTAAGCCTACAGTGATTGGGAATTCGCTTGTTTCCCCTACAAGCGTTCTCACTATTGTTACACACCCATCATACATGTCCTTAATTGTGTCGATGTATCCCTTTGTGACTCCTTTCTTTTCTAAAACCCTCCATATTAAGTCTCTAGGTACCCTATCATAGGCTTTCTCCAAATCAATAAAAATAATATAGATATCTCTCGATATCTTTTCATTAGTCTCCTCAACAAGTGAATAGCCTCCATCGTTGACCTACCCGGCATGAATCCAAATTAATTCTCCGACACTTCCGTCTCTCGTCTTAGGAGCTGTTCAATCACTCTCTCCCAGAGTTTCATAGTGTGACTCATTAATTTAATACCATGATAATTATTACAACTTTGTACATCCCCTTTATTTTTATATATAGGTACAAGAACACTTTGGCGCCACTCATCTGGCATCCTCTTAGTTGTTATAATTTTATTAAACAATTTTGTTAACCGAGACAAGTCAACTTCTCCTAGACACTTCCACACCTCGATTGGAATGCCATCGGGTCCTAAAGCCCTCCTCGATTTCATCTTCCTTAAGGCATTCCTAACCTCCCACTCCTTGATCCTACAGAAAAATATAATATCTCTAACATTTTCCTCCACGCCTAAACTTCTTATATGGTTTTCATTTAGCAATTTCTCAAAATAGCTTTTCCATCTCTCTTTAATTTCATCATCCTTTACTAAAACCCGTGAATCTTCGCTCTTAATACATTTTATATGGCTAAAATCTCTAGTTTTCCTCTTCCTTATGGCGTGTATGTCTCTTTCTTTATTCAAAATTTTATGCTAAAAAAATTCTCTCCCTCGAGTCTTTCATCTTTTTCTAACAAAATTCCCATCAGGGAAAAATATGGAGCTTAAACAATTGACTAGCAAAAAGTAGCATAAACAAGTCAAAACATAAGAAAGACTAACAATTAGAAAGTTGACAGTTAATCTGTTTTGAACTAAAGAATTATAGCATAAACCCCATCCAGAAACTTAATAAGCATAACAGTTTATAAGGCAACTCGTTGAATATCAAAACTAACCCCATCAGATGCAGAAATTATGGAATGAAGATTTGGTATGGAGTCTGCACTTTCAATTTTTACAGTCACATGAATATCTGCATTGCAGCCTGCAGAAGAGGTTTGTAAAAGATAGTAATTAGCAACATCAGATTTTCGAGCTAAAAGAGAAAGCCATGTATACTGAGAAAATCAACCAAATGGGCACGGTCCTACATGGAACTGAAAAGAGAAACGGAACAAAAAGCAAAAAATAGATAAATAAAACAGTGAAATATCTGGTAAAAGTTATGCATCATTAAGCATATGAAGATGGAGCAACATCTTTACTCTTGAGATAATCTTTCAACTCATGGACAACTTTAGCATCCTTCACAAAAGAAACAGCATAGAAATCAACTTTGTTATCCACCCCAAACTTGATATCTTCCCAGTCTTTATCTGTAGAAATGACACAAACAGTAGGGGAAAATCAAGTAATATACTCTACTAATAGTTACTATTACAAATGCAGAACAATAAAAAAGAAAAATCCCATACTAACAGTATTGCGAGAAATTATTAGATGGTCCTGAACCATGTGGTTGATTCCAATCAAAACTTTTCAACTAAGAAAAGTGGACAAATAAGAGTTTAATAAGATATTACAAAGAAACCTAGTTTTGAGTGGACTGGACCACCAAGTGGCCTATGGTCCAGGACCATCTAATAATTTATCCAGTATTGCAACATAAAAATTAAATAAACCTGTTATCGAAGGCAGAGTCGCACTCTTCCCACGCACATTTAAATGTCGCCTTGATTTCAGTTCTCCACCATCAACTACTTGACATTTAACTGTATCCTTTGTCTTTGATTTCACAGCTAATGACATCATTCCACCTAGTACAAAGTCAGACTCGTTAACTCTGATTTCAATTAAGCAGACTTGAGAAATTTGGCTTTCTCCCCTTCTTTGAAGTTAGAAGGTTTATAGGAAAAAACTTCCTCTATAAAATGAGACCTGTAATTCTTGAGAATTCATATAGGAGAAAAGTGTGACAGTAATAATGAGAATAGCAACCAGGTTGAAATATTATACACAGAAAAAACAACCAAAGAATCAAAATCAAATATATAACATGACCCTCAAGTTGCATAAGATAGAATTAGCTGTACCAAAATACACAAACCAAAGTAGAAAAGTACAAGGATAGCAATCTTTGATTCAATAGATGACAGGAGTTTACATATTCAAGAAGATAATCCAGGAAAGGAAGTAAAACAATTTTTGCATCTAAGCCAAGCAAGCTTCAAACCAACACAACAGTCCTCCAATATGGTAACAACGAGTCACCCAATAACTTGCTGCCAGAAAAAAGCAAGCTCATACAGTTCTTTAGCATGCCCAGTTCTAGTAAAGTTGACAAATGACTAAATAATCCAGTGAACAAAGACAGGTAATAACTATAAACCAGGAATTAATCTGGAAGTCGTGAATATCAACAACTTGTGAACCTGTACACGTGATTAAGATCATTTTTATCATCAATTAATAAATGTGATCAATTAAAACTTATCTCTACTTGTTAAATTCAATGGTTCTTAAATAACTAAATTCCCATTACATAATTACCTATCTCTTTGTCAAGAAAGACAAGAATCCAGGTATGAGTTAATCTTGCACCAGTCAAGTACCACAGAAAAGCATACATACTTACCATCAACCAGTAGGATGTCCCCAACCTCCACATCATTTACAAAATCATCATAATTCACACTAACAGTATTTTCTGTGCTGACTCCCCTTTTAATAGTGAAATTGAACTCCTGCCCCTCCTTGAGCAAGATTGGCTGAGGTACATCTCCACTTCTAACCTCAGGACCCTGTATGAAGAAGAATACAATACACTAATTACACTTCTAGAGAAGAATTAAGAAACTAATGCATGAAGTGAAATTTGGAATAAGATATTGGAGTGAGTTGATTCAAGAAATGGCAATGTAATTCTTGGTTAATGACTAAATGCATGTGTAAAGTACAGAAGCCAATGCCAAGAATGCCAATGGAAACTAAATTGTAGCAACTTATGATATAGCAACTCCCATTAATTACTCATTACAGCCTCAGTGGTCCACCTAATAAATTCAAGTACATAGTACATTAACTGTAAGCCTGTAAAAGAACAGTAAACAACTTGCCCCACATTTTTGAGAAAAAAAACTAGATACAGAAACAACATATGCTGCAAGTGTGTAAGCAAACGATAAACAACTCAGCGTCACATTATTGAGAAAAACTACATACAGAATCTACATTTACAATTGGTTGCAGGAAAAAAATAGCAAATAACGTTCAAAAGAAGACAGAAATCATGAACAATGAAATTTCTAAATATCAATGGTTTTCTCCCTACATTTAAAGAAGGTCCTATTGGTTATTGAATCATTAAATATTCCTTTTGGCAATCAACAAAATCATTCAAAATATATGAAATACACATACACTAATCATCTATTTTAAGTTTCAAATTGCCTCTTTCACACACACACCCCACGTGAGACCCAACTTTCTCATTAACATAAATCAAGGACCATGGTGGCATATACATCTTAAACGAGAAAGGAATGCATATAAGCAAGTTATAACTGTAGATGTGATCTTACTCAACATGGTTAGCATACGTGTAATGCTAATTTTAAATCATTTAAATTAATCATTGTAGATAAAAGGGAAAACTAGAGAACTTCCATCAACAACCAACATACCTTGGTATCCAACATTATGGCCACAACCTTTTCCTCAAATTGGGCATTGTATTCTTTAACTAGATCAATGGTTTTCTGGTGTGATGCATGGTCCCCATGTGACATATTTAAACGTGCTACATTCATTCCAGCTTCTGCCAGTTTCCATATCATTTCGCGTGAGCTTGTTGAAGG
The DNA here is from genome assembly GCA_026545225.1 of Cornus controversa. Classification (NCBI taxonomy): domain Eukaryota; kingdom Viridiplantae; phylum Streptophyta; class Magnoliopsida; order Cornales; family Cornaceae; genus Cornus; species Cornus controversa. Next base: position 78,036,684 of record CM048845.1, read on the forward strand.
CCCAATCGTACACACTATCTTTGTTTTTCTTAGAGCATTTGAAGTTATCTTTGCCAGATCCCCCGTGTAATCACTATACTGAAGCTCAAACTTGTCCTAAAAGATAGAAGATTTTGTGGTTAGATCGTGTAAAATAAGAACATTCTAAAAGAAAATTTGAAAAAAAGAAAAGAAAAAAGAGAGTAGATATTATTGAAAAAGGAATATAAAAATAATATATTCAGTATTCAGAAAGGTAGTTTTTTAATCACAGGATTTCAGTAAAAAAACTTGATATTTTCAAGTAACTTCAATGAAAACAAAATATGCTGCAATTTGAAAATCACCCTAAATCGCATGCTTCCTCATAAAAGCATGGACTATTTCCCAGCATGCAGCATTCTTTGCCAAAACATAACACCTTACAACTCAACTTTAATATTTTTGTCAGTGGTCCATGGCTTAGTTAAATAGCCAAGTTCCATGAATGTGACTCTCTCATTGTACAAATCAATGGTATTGTGTTTCTATGATAATGTGTCAGAAATCAATGTGTTTGAATTGAGCAATCTGCACGCATGAACACAGGTCATGACAAAAGAAACTTAGATCATCTCTATTTTCTGCTTTGTATCTATGTATCTATTAATTTTCTTATTTCATGTATGTTAATGTGTTTATAAAATCCAGGGTTTTTTTTATGAATCCCAGATTGGTTGTACTAAGCATGAGCCGACACCATTACAAACAACCAACTGAAAGTACGAAAAAATATCATGAACACCTTCTCTCATGCTCCAAAATTCAATTTTGGAAATCCCATCAACCTTAGTGCCCATCAGCAACAAACTAAAGAAATGCCTCAAATGCACAACTTTGCTTAAAAGTCTATTCCTGTGAATCCAAGTGCTTAATCAATGTGTACCACCAAATTTAACTTGTTCCTATAACAAGAAAATGACTTAACCTGCCTAATATCAGAACAAATATCCAATCCAATTGTAAAAGAGAAAGAGAGAGAAATATATTTAGAGGGAGAGAGTCTGAGTCTGTGAATGTTACTAATTAGTTAAAAAAAGGATTTGTGGATGTCACTAATAGAACAGCTTTGGTATGCTCAATTTGTTTAAAAGTTTCGCTTTATTGAGAGTGCACCTGAATAGATGAATAGACAAAAAGAAAATCTGTACAAGTCTTGAAGCTATCCTAATTTTCATCTAATTAACAAAACCCAATTAAAATCCTGTCCTATGCACCTGAACTTTGGGTGCACTTTGGACTGCTGGAATCATCCAGCAGGTGGAGCCCACTGCTAGACTGATCCCAATCGTGCGTACACTGCAGAGTACAGATACACAGGAGAGGATTTTCTCTCCATACAAATATTTCTGCAATTATTCCAAGGTCCCTGTGAGACACAATTTTCCCATTTTCTTCACATCAATAATCAAACTTATACTTGCTCTAAATTACCCAAAGTTTTCTTAAGTCCTAAATTTCAAACTATTCAAACTCCAAATAACTGCCGACTCCCAAATTTCTCACGGCGTGTCAAGAAGTTCAGCAAAGCCGACGACCTCCGAGCTAAACTGATACATATACATACACACATACATATATCTAGTGTGTGCACACACACTAAACGTGAGTTTATGCGCTATCCATATACCTAAATATACTGTAAGCATATACAGCATATATATATAAGAGAGAGACAGTAGCAAAGCTCTATTTAGAATCTTGAATCTCATTGAATAGATATATGTGCATATATATATATATATATATAGGAAATCTCAAAAGAAGACTTGAAAGAAGAATTTGAAATACTTACGGCATTCAAAGGTCCATTTTGCGACGAAAGATCAGCAATTTGGCCCTGCTCAGTGATCTTCATCGACCTAGCGGCCACGATTTCCTTCCGAGTGAATCTTTTACAGCTTCGTGATCCTGAGAACAACTCATTCAGATTCTTCGTCGATAAAAGTCGATCGTAGACCCTAACCGTATCGGATTTCAAAACCGACATTCCCGTCGGTAGATTAATCGTCACCATTTGAGAGCCAAATAAAGACAGAGAAGTTAGAGAGAGAGAGAGTCTTCGTGTGTGTTACAGAAGGGTTACGTGGTGGGAAGCAGTAGTTAGTAGCAGAGAAAGTGGTCAGAGACGGAACTACTGAGAGAAACAAAGACAGTATATATATTTATATATTTATATATTTATATGTGTATGTGGTGTGTGTGAGTGAGAGAGAGAGAGAGAGAGAGAGAGAGAGAGAGAGGAAACTAGAGGGAGAGTGGAGAGAGTTGAAGGGGGCTGTTTTTTGGCCGTTTTTGTTGTTAATTACGAGAGGAGCATATCCCGGCAGGCCCGGCAGGGGCTTTCTCTGACTATGTGGTTATTTAAGAGAGAAAGAGAGAGGAGAGAGGAGAGTGAGTTTCCTTCAGAAAGCGTGTAGCATGTGGTTAGACAAGCTGGACTAAATATCTTTCTCTCTCTCTACAAGACACACCAAACACACGTGATCACAACTTGAGGATGAGTTTGGAACACTACCGATGCACCTTTATTTACTGTATTTTATTTTATTTTACAAATAAATTTAAAAAATTATATTATTAAACCGAGAATGTAACATGTAACAAGCTCCTGTAACTTCTTTGTTCTTTTTTTTTTAAGCTCATATAAAGTTTTTCTATTAATAAACTTTTTTCAAGAGTAAAAGACTTCTGGCTTAGTGATATTTTTTCTTTTTTTCAAAATAAAGAACACATGATTTGAGTCTCTCTAAAAGTGTCATGTGAATTCTACATTTTAAACATAACTTTATTTATTTGATAATTCAATTTAATTCTAACAAGTTAAGTATTTATTCAATTAAGTATATGGTTAACATTTAAAGGAATAAGTGACTCTTAAATAGATTAAATTTTAATTGATGAAGACTTCACTTTTCACTGATTATTGAATACTCAAGTAAAAAATTAAATTTTTTTCTTTTTTTAATGTATCCACGTGGCTTACTTGACATGATTCCAATTTAGAACACTTTATAGTTTTGTTAAACATTGATATTGTATAACTTATACTCAATTCTAAGCAAATTAAATGATTATTAAATGTAATACAACCTATACATTTGTCGTTTTGTTAAACATAGATAGAAAAAAAAAATTAATTGATGTTGGCTTTACTTCTCCCTGAGCACTTGAATACTTAAAATTCAAACCAATATTTAAATAAGTTTCCACTTTCAAACTTAAATAAGTTTTCACTTGCAACAATATCGCATAAAATTATTAGTTTTAAACTTATGTAAAAAATAATTAGATGAGGCAAATATTAATTTTAAGAAAAAACTTTTAGATTATCATCAACATAATATTTGCCTCTACCTACTTTTTTTTTTTTATAGATTATCTTCAAGCGAGTCATAATAATTTTTAAAAATATTTATATTGTATATAATAAAATCAAGAGAAGAGAGTACTTCCATTACTATTTAAAGTGAAAGGTATTAGTTGAAGTCTTATTTGAAACAAAAATGAGTTTGTACATTATAACAGTTTTAAGTTTTTGTGAGCAAAGTTGTAAGAACTAGTTATTTGAGACCAAAAAAAAATTTGGTTGTTAATATGCGGTGAATTTCACTTCCAATTTCGTCTTTACGTAAAAAAGTCACTTATTCCTTTAAATGTTACGAGAGGTGTTGTTAAAAAAGCTTCATCTTTGACTGACATATCCTAGTTTTGTTCCAATAACATGCCATTACAACGAAAAAATTTATATTTTTGTAAAATATATATTTTAACTTTTACTATTTATAAATATAAATGTGTTTCAAGGTATAATAGTTTTGTATATAAATGTGTAACATATCCTAAAACAATTTAGACAACTAATTAGGCCTAGACGAGTTTGAGTGAGTGTGGAATGGGTTAGATAGGGGTCAAAATTCTTATTTACTCACGTATTTTACAAACAAAAAAAAAAAGAAGTAAAATGCCCATTTTTTTTTCTTTTTTTAATCTAGATGTTATCTCAGCACTTCTGTGAAACATGGATATTTCGAAAAAGCTATCGTGGTCGTATCAAACACGTATCCGATACAGATACGCCCGAATACTTATTTGATACTCCTGAAAAGTATTTTATTTTTTAAAATTATTTTTTAAATATCATATATGCTATAAATAATCTAATTAAATGATAATCTTACGCCAAAAATAATCTAATTAAATGAAAAATATTATATGTTTAAATACTAGTAATCTCTTGCTCACCAGTGAGTATGAGATTTTATCCACACCTTTTATAGTGATCATTGGATTTAATCTAACAATCACATTCCAAACTTACTCATCTTCTTTCCAAAAACTACAAATATCACTTCCTCTCTATTTTATATTTCCTAAATTAATGTTACCAAAGCCTTAGCCATTGTAAAATAAGGTAATTACCAAACAAAAATTTTTTTTGATATTTTCAAATCTCATGTGTTAAACCACTAATTCTGAATCTTTGCCAAACTGATTTAAAATTAAAATTTTATAGCATTCACAAAATATTATCTTCCTCAAACAGTCTTTGTTTTAATTTGAAAATAATTAATAATTTAGATCAGCAATTAGGAACTCTCCAAATACCATTTGACAGATGAATAGTAAATTGGTCGATTCGTAAAGAAAGGGTGAGTTCCGATTTCAAGTGGTTGTTTTGGTGGCAAACAGATAATTCAATTTTTTTTTTACTTTTTATAAATATTTAATCATAATCAAATGTGTACATACAAAAAAATTTAGAATACTTTACTTTCATTTGCTAACATTATATTCCAACTACTATATATTTTTTGAAAGGAACAAAAACAAGATTTTGGTAATTTGTAAAGACAATATTTTTTTGATAATTACCTTATTTTACAATGACTAAGGATTTAGTAACATTAATTTAGAAAATATAAAATAGGGAGAAAGTGATTTTGTGATTTTTGGAAATGAGATGAGTAAATTTGGAATGTAATCGTTATATTAAATCTAATGGTCACCATAAAAGGTGTGAATAAAATCTTATATGTTTAAATATGAGCACATTGATTGAATGCTTATTTGATTGATAAGTGAATGTTATGACATTTTGAATAATCCAATAAAATTTGTGGAAAATGATATCCATATTAAACAAGTGCCCCAACACTTCACATTTAAAAAAAAAAGAAGACACAAAATATTCTTCAAAATTACTTGCACGTTCTATTTATGTCCACGAAAGTGTATTGACACTCAACTTTTAAGAGGTAGTAATATTATTTCATTTAGTAAAAAAAAAACAAATAGAATGCAAGTGAAAAGAGAGAAGAAATAAAGTAGAGTGCAGAGTCTATTTATTTAAAATTGATGATCATTTTGAGTCACATATCCTCAATTATGACAATTTTGAACTCAAAATCCTAATTTATATTTTAACTTAGGAATATAATATTCGCCCTTTACTTTTATACTCATGTACTTGATTTTCTAATAAATAAAATGACAACTATCTTTAAAAATAGCGTGTACAATACTTTTTGAGATATAACTGTAGGGTCAGAAATTGTTTTGAAATGATAATTATATTATTTTCATTTATAATGAAAAAGTCTCATTTATTTTAACTTTTCTACGATTTCCTTTTTATATTGTAGTATTTAAGTAGCAAGTGGACGTTGATGCTTCCCATGGCCCTTCTGTCACCACAAGAAAACAAGTGGGACACTTCTCTCAATTCTTATCTAATAAACTCAAATTGTATTTTAGTATTAGAGTAATTAATTACAGTACGTCCATTGTTTATAGTATTAAGCACGCCCTTGCATTTTAGCTAAATTACACTAATCCCTCATTTACTCTAATTATATATTGAAACACTTGCAAGTTTTTGAAAATTTTACATTCAGACCTCTCTGCAGAGTAAGTGTCATAACACCATTAAAAATTTGCGCAAAATGCCAAATTTACCCCTAATTTTATCGTACTTTGTTGATAAAAAAAAATATATCGCAACTAAATGACTAAACACCACTTGCTCTTGCCTCTCCCTCTCCACCCGAGTAGTTATTCGTTGCACCCGGCGTACAGTGTGTCTAGTGCATCCCAGTCTTTTATGCGTTACACCCTTGGTGGGGCCCATTGCGCGTGTAGCACATGGAGGGCTGAGATGCACTCGGCGCATGTGCGCCAGGTGCACTTAATATTTACACCTCTCCACCCACCACTTCCTTTTCTCTCTATCTTTGTCTCCCTCAAACGCCTCCATGAGATTCATCCTCAATATCAAATTGAAATGTTACATGTCACTCATATTTTTAATAATTTATTAATTAAACTTTGTAAGGTATCAAAGTCATTAACGTGGATGTACATGCTTGTAAATGTACTGAAATTTTCAAATAATGACGATTTTACCCCATAGGGGGTAAAATGCTAAAAAAATTATAATGACGATTTTACCCCATTTGGCCCAAGATAAATTTGAATGAAAGAGGTCTAAACAATAGTGTAAATATGTTGATGGATAAAGAAAACTCATGTGAACCATCCATAAGGTATCCTAATTCACTAGATGTTAACTTCACATATCATAATGATGATTGGTGGTTAAATTTGAGTGCTAGTGTGCATGTTTGTTTTAACCATACTTGTTTTAAATCTTATCAGAATTAAAGTGGAGAATGTGTAACTCTAGGAAATGATACAATCGCACAAGTACTTTAATGGGAGTACGACATGATATTAAAGTAAAGAGAAATTTAGTTGGAACTGCTATAACCGTCATCACCAACTGCACGTATAGATGAAATAACAGCTTTACGATATCGGTGTGTGTGCGTCTCCATATACCAGGCCACACATTTTTCCTTATCCTTTTTATACTTCTGTTATTTTTCTACAATTAACTAATTTATGTTAGCATTGATATGTTATTATTTTACCCTAACATTCTAAAACTGCTATTTAGTATATATATATATATATATATATATATGAATTTACCCTATTTTCTAAAACATTTTAAAGTATGCGTGGTATGTGACATATAGTGATATACTTCACGCATATTGTGTTGTGTTCATTTTATAATATTTAGAAGTATTATGCTTTTGTAGAAACTCTCTTACTTGCATAATTGTAACATATTATATACATATAGAGTTTATTATCTGATATTGTATAAAATTCTTGAACTAGAATTTACTATTTCACAATGCTTACATACTCCATTATTCCTTCTCTTTCTCATTGCCTTTACCTTCTTCAGCACAACTTTGAGAGGCTAGATCCAGAGCCCTTTGCTCATTCCTCTCCCATCTACGAAGCTCTTGAGTTCATTTATTCCTTCATGGACACCTATTCTGAGTGCCAATACCTTAATTCTACTATGACTACCTAGAAGGTGGAGGAGTTGGCGGTTCGCTACTCTTTCCCGGAGGGGGTCATTGTCAGAGCTCTGACCAACACGGAGAGGGTCTATTCGATTTATGAGGGGGAGACATGCTTCTACAAGGGTGTTTTTGCTTGTGACTTTCGATTCCCGGTTCCAATGTTTGTAAAGTAATTGCTTTAAGTGGCTAACCTCTGTTCTTCCCAACTCACGCCAACTTCTTGGTGCATTATGGCTTTTCTTGTCTTGTAGAGGACTTGTGGCAATGAAACTCCGATGTCCGAAATTGTAAAGAAAAAAACGTGGATAAAGGATTGAAAAACTGACTTGCGGAAGTGAACCAATACCAAGAAACTAAAAGGAAATGAATCTAAGGGAGAAGACAAGCAATTGCAGAAATCTGTGGCTGAAAATAGCAAAGTGTCAAGACAAATAGTACAAATGAAATATAGAAGAGTCACGTGCTTTAGCGTCATCGTTGGTGCCTCAACATTAATGAAAATTCTCGAGATAAACAAAAGGTTTAAGCTGGCGCCAATTAATGAGAATTCTTGAGATAAACAAAAGGTTTAAGCTGGCGCCTCTAGGAATTCCCTCCGGTTTGGGTGAGCGAATACTGAAAGGAATTAAGGGCAAAGTCTAGGAGAAAAAAATCTCCTAACTATTCACATGGGCCAAATGGGCCTACTACTAAAACACGAACGGGCCGAAGCCAGGAAGAGATTAAGCCCAAGTTGAGAAAACAAGCCCCAATGAATAGTTTAAAAAGAAAGAATGGGTCAAGCCTCTGTTTGAAGGGTAAAATTGCCCAATATAGACATTAGTCCAAATTATATTAGGAATTCACATGTTCGAAAGAAAAGAAAGCTGTAAATAGAAAAATTCGAGTACTAAACGGATTAAAATTTTAACTTGTATAAATAAAAAAAAATATTAATAAAAAAGATCCTCTTTCTTTGAAAAAAATATTATATTCTTGAATCTTTGAGTATGTGCAATAGATTAATCGGTCGAAATTAGCCAAATAATTTTTTGTACTAATAATACTTTATTTTATTTTCTCTCCTTTAATTTTTTTAAATAAAAATGTTATCATTTTTTTTTTCTCTCCTAATTTATCTAAACATTAACACAATTTATTCTTTGGATTAAGTTTATAGAAAGTACGATGCTTCAAGTAAAAAATATAAAAAATACAAACGGTTAGTGCATTCCTATTTCAACTTCTAAACGCATTACCTGATCCTTTTTTTTTTTTAAAAAAAAAGGCCCAAAAAAACTTCCACACACTCTTCTCCTCTGTTTCCTAAAAACCAAACACAAATTAGACATCCCCTCCTTTCCATTCTTTTCCTTAATGCAAACGAAGTATAAATCCACTCGAACTGCTAAACCCCTGTTGAAGCCCAATTCAACACATATCCAATTGAAAAATACGGAGCCTGAGATTGATCGGGTCTAGTTCGTCCCCTTTCCTGCAATTTGCAATTTTGAAACCCTAGACTGATCATCCTTGCTTCGTCTTCTTCTCTGGTAATTGACCGAAACCTTGATTGGATTTGCAATTTATCCTTGAAAAAGTTGTAATCTTTGGCATTATTCAAGGAGGGAAATGACGACACCCTCGACTCCTTCGTCAACAACATCTGGCGGTGGTGGAGGAAGAGTAGGGTCAAGCAGCAGAGAAGGGTCATCAAAAGCTTTGGTGGCCGATCAAATATCTCAGGCCGTTCTGTCCACCTCCAATCTCCTCCATCTCATGCTACAGTCCTCTCCTTCCCAGGCATTTTCCTTCTCTCTCTCTCTCTAAATTCGTGTTTCTTTCAACCTCAGTGTTATATCATAACAATTCTGTCATATCAATTATTCCTAGAAATCGAACCGTTTGATATTAATTTCTAGTTCTGAGGTCGCAACTACGTTTTTGCTTAGAATCATACATAACTAATAGATATATCTAACATTATGAAAGACTTTTTGTTTGTTTGTTTTGGTAAATAAGTAAAATTGACATTACGGTAGAGAAAATATATGTTTGTTGAAGAATTACTGCTAGCATCTATTATCACATTAAATGGAAAATTTGCTCTTTATATGTCTTAGAATCTTGTGTGGCCAAGAAACAGTAGAGTTGTTCATTGGTGTAACTGAAATGAGGATGTTGAGACGAACAAGAAGCAAGATGGTACATTAAAATGAGGATATTGAGATAACCGAGAAGCTAGACAGTACATTAAAATGAGGATGTTGAGATGAACGAGAAGCTAGACGGTACATTAAAAGGAGGATGTTGAGATGTACGAGAAGCAACACAGTGCACTGTAATGTGGATGCTGAGATGAACGAGAAGCATGATGGTATGGATTTGAGTTGCTTTAGATGGACCCAAATGATCGCGTGGGTGAGGGAAATAGTTGTTTAAGATGATATGGTCATGTCAATAAAACTCAAGATAATTATATACATTAGGGAGGAGTTACTAGTCCAAGTTGAAGGCTTTGCAAAGACAAAGAGGAAGAGCAAAAAAGAGAACTCACATTGAAGGTTCAAGAAAAGACATGTTAAATGGGATAGAATTTGATAGATATTACTGAAAGAAAAGGATATGGTTATTGACACCCAGGGATTGTGAACCCTAGTTTTTGCTTCCCATGCTTCACATCATCAGCTTTTGAATATAAAAAATGCATGGTGGAGGGAGAGTATTCATAAAGCAGTGGAGTTTGGGGAGTGTATCATTGATCAAAATGTGAAAAATGAAAGTAAAAATTATTTGAAGTACGCTAAAGTTTTATGTGGCAAATTGATTTTCAGTTAGGTGCAATATATTCATACTAAAAAAGTTCCTGATGTGGATTATACTATTTTACTATCATGATGTAATTCATTTCTCATCGACACTGTGCTTGACTTTTTCTTTTTCTTATTTCTTTCTTTTTTCCTGATAATTAAAGTTGATTTATTAATAAGTGCCAAAAAGTGCATCCAAGTACGTGCAACGTATCCCAAAGTCTATTCTCTTCATGTAAAGAAGCAAAAATATCCACGTTATTTATGAAAAATCAAACATTTCTCAAGTGAGGGATTCACCCCCCTCCCTGTGATCTGTCATGTTCACTCATTTATTTTATTCATTATCTCATTTGCAGGTCCATCTGGCTAAGCTTCCAAAGAACCTTTTAGCCAAAACATCCACAATTAAGAACACTGAGCTGGTATGTAGATCCTTTGAATGATACTTCAGTGTAGAATGCCTCTGGCAAATTTTTTTGTTCTTACCTCTTTGTTTGTCTTATAATGAAGGTGTTGGAGCAGATGCCTCGGGTAATTTCATCCTTGGATGCACACATGGACAGTGGATTGCAAAGGTTATTTTCATGTGCCCCTTTATCAATTTATATTATCTCACTGAAAGCCGGTCTCATTTTACAACGAAATGTGAAAATTGCGCAGAACTTATGTGAGTTTTGATCTTGATATATCATAACCTGCTCTAGGGCAACAGAACTAGAATGCATAACGTGATTATGTTCACCATGCCTTTGAAATGTGAGGTACAGGAATATTTTGATGTGAATTGCGTTAGGTTGTAGTGTTTTCTCATTTATTATTTCTCTAAAGGCCTTTTTGTGTGCATGTGCGTGTGTGTGCGCGCGCGTGTGCATATGTCAATTTGGTTTAAACTTTAGAGTAATGAATGATTCTATTCTTTCATTCATTTTTTTCCCATTCCCTTTGTCCCATACATTGAATTCTGCATCTAGTTTTTATCAAAGCAACAATATTACAGGGAATGGTATTTTTCATATTACATCTCAAAAGAAAAATCATTGCTAAATTGACATCCGTTTAAATGATTTCATTATCCCTAATCTAATGGTAGCTATTAGTTGGAATTTATTTATGTCTGAAAACGAGTAATTGTAAAAGATGTATTATAGCTGTTCATTATTTTCCCTATTATATGAAAAAGTCTGGTAATTTGAGCCTGCTCATCAATTCAATCTTGCAATGTTTTCTTTCTTTTTTTTCCTCCAATGAATTTCATGATTTTATCTCTCATTAAGATTGTATCAATTTGTTGCACCATTTTTGGTTGAACATGCACCCAACAAGCATATTGGTATCTGACACAAAACCCTCGGTTTTGCCCTTAGACAATATTGATATGTGACCATTAACATGGCATTTTGTTACTGACTCTCTTATCTTGGTTTACTTGGAACTTGATTTTTGCAGTGTTCCCCATCTGAAAACTGTAATCCAGTTACTTGAAAATATTGAAAGCTGCCAATTAAAGTCTTTATCCAAGGGTCAACTCCCTCAAAAGGTATTAGAAGTCTCTCTCTCTCTCCCCCCTCCCTCCTTGAGTGTTTATGCATGTATGCGCAAACGTCTCTCTCTCTCTCTCTCTCATATACATGTGCAAACGTTTTTTAATAAGCACTCTAAAATATCTAGCGAAATAAGTAAAACTTATTATTTTATGCTATTTACATATCAGCCCTGTTAATGTTAACTTGATGTTTGCTCTTGTGAATGAAGAACGCTTGTAAGATTTCCCTGTTTGAAATTCCATTTCTTTTCCAGGAATCTGAACTGGCAAACAAACTTGCAGAGGCAGGGTAATGAAACCAATTTCTGGCTCCACTTTGTTGAAGGTCTGAACAGCAGCAGGTTAAGGCTTACTCTCGTTTCAAGCCTATATTTCAAAGTTCGGGATCTAATTTTTGGGTTGTTGGTAAGGATATATCAACAACAATATCGTCTTATTGTATATAGAATGTCTCAAGAGATTGTCTGGTCTTGGTTGAATTGGATCTTCCAAGCACGTAAATGATGGTCTACCTTATGTATTGCATTGTATAGTTTGTTCTTTCAAGCATGCAAAGCTTGCTCGGTTGTTCCTTGGGTAACAATTTGACTCATCATGCTTATAATTGTTCTTTTTAAAAGAAAATAAGGAAAATCATAAATTACTGAAGGGATGCATAACAGTAGAGGTGCACACGGTCCGGATCGGTCCAGTTCTGGCCTTTTTTGGAACCAAACCGTTTAACCGTATAGAACCAGACCGAACCGAACCACAAAGAACCGGTTTGGTCCGGTTCGGTTCCACGGTTCACCAACCTATTATTATAATACTACAAGTATATTATAAGTATAATATTTCAAACAACAAAGATTGCAGTTATATTATAATTATAGTATAATTATAATACTATAAGTATATTATAAGTATAATATTTAAATGTTAGATATAATATATTTTATGTTTATATATACAGAAATGGTTCGGTCCGGTCCTGAGGGACCGGAAATCGTAACCGGACCGTTACTATACGGTTCCAAAAGATTGGAACAGTGACCGAATCGGACCAAGAAAAAATCGGACCGAATTGTTCGGTCCGGTTTGGTTTGGATTCCCGGTTTGAACGGATTTTTGTACACCCCTACATAACAGGATCGGTTATGCTAGCATGTTTTAGTATGTTAAGATTAAAGGCTTGTTTGGTTGTTTCTTAGAATTCAAATGGTCTCCTTTCTTTTTTAAATAACATTTCAGTTTTAAAATTCATCAATTTGAATGGAGCATCTGGAATTAGCAGCAAAATGATGTTAACATCTTGAGTTTTTCAACAAGAAAATCTATAAAAATGATCATGCAAGAGGAAATATCTATATACATATATTCAAGTAGTTCTATTCAAGATAATGAATTAAAGCATGAAAATTTGATGTGAATGTGATAATTCAAATCCAAGGGATGATCAAATTGAACGTAACAGATAGAACTGATATTGGAGAAGATTTATGCTTTTAAAAGTAATTATATGGAAGCGCAAGGAACAAAATTATTATGAACTGATAATGCAATGAAATATTAATGCATATGTTAGTGCAGAATTCTTGGGGCCACCCTTTAGAGTATTTTTGTGGGACGGAGGAACTGTCCGTGTTTAGTGGTGGATTATGAGATTGACGACGACGACGACAATAATAATAATAATAATAATGGTAAATTATACTCATACCTCCGGTTTGAACTTATTTTATATGAAGAGAAACTTTGTTTATAGTGATTGTATAAACCTAAACGTTTTGCACCGTCTATCAAAGGGACTCCAAACCGTGTATAAACATGTCTGATCTCATATGATACTATGCAAAAAGACGTTGATATCCTTTGACCTTTCTTGACTTTGCAAAAATACTTTTCATCGGTTAGAAAATTACATAAATACTCTCAAAAAAATGGTTGACAAACTTCTTCTTTTTCAAAATAAATTCAAAAATATATATATCTTTTCAAAAAATTGTATTTTATAATTATCTTGCATATATATATATATATATATATATATATATATATTACATTTATGCATTGTGTTTGAATCTCCTTCAAAAAAAAAATAATCACGATCTAACGGTAAAAAATGCTTTAAAAAATCAATCTTACGGTTCAAAATATCTATGCCAATATACAGTCTAAAATAATTCTCTCTATCTATGATCAAATGATCACGATTCACCCACTACATTTACACCTAAATTCATATACACATACACATCCACCTACCCTCACACCCCTAAAATGACACTCACATCTGAATTTACATACACATCCACCTACCCTCACCCCTAAAATAATATTATATTTTTTATAATGTCGTAAGCACGAGCAATATACTAATATATATATACATAAACAGACTAATATATATATATATATATATATATATATATTTTTTTTTTTTTCACAAATTTATTGTATTAAATATATATTTTAATACCTACTCTCTCATCTAACCCCATCCATGACCACCACCGGCCCTTTTACCATCACTCTCTCTAACTAAAACTAGTCATTTTTCATTGCCACTTTTAATTTATCTATCTATTTCTTTTCCTTCTCTTTACATTCTGAGTCTGAGTGTTCTGTTGTTTTAGCTCTTCGAATATATATATTTTTGTTCCAATGTCTCTATTGATTTATTTGACAATTGTTTGTTTACATGCCTAACTGAATGTCTTTCACCAGTGTAGAGCCTCAGAAATTTCCTCAATTTTAATTATGTTTAAATTGAGTTTAAGCATTAATTAATAATTTAGATTGCATGCTGGTGATTTTGAGGGTTCTTTGGTGTTTTTGTGTACGAGTATGGGAACGGTGGGGGTTTCGAGTAACCCAAAATTTGTTTATGGGTTTTAAAAGTGACGTGAGGGTATAAGTGAACTTAGAAGAACTTAAATGAAGTTTGGTGAAGTAATGGAGTATCATTTTGCGATTAAATGGAAGTACAAAATGGTAGAAGAGCAAAACTTGAAAGTTGAGTTGAGGGACCAACTTTAAAAGTTTAGATAAATATCTAATGTGTTGATATATATATATACGTATGACCAAAATTTAAATTTCTCTTCTGTCTCCCTCTCCTTGGCCAACCTTAACTCTCTCCTTCCTACCATTTTCATCTTCTTCCTTATTTCTTTATTTTGGAAGGCTTAGGGCTTAATTCGGGTCTTGGACCGAGAAGCAAGGTTGTTATACGTCGTATCCTCTACGTTCTAATCTGTGGAAAGTTTCGATTTGGTAAAGTTTGGAGCTTGGTAATTCTATTATGTTGATATTAGGTTGTTTAGCATGTTCAGGAGAGTTAGAAAACTTGTATCTTGGAGTATTACTTCTCTTCTTGATTGCTTATGTGCTAAATATGTTTTTATATGTTATGTATGATGATATATGATGATTTTGAGGTGTATATGCATTGTAGAGACCGGAATCAAATTTGACTAATTTTTGAATTTTTCATTATTTTCGTCATAAATGTGTTTTAAATGATGTTATGGATGTTTTGAGAGTGGGAAACACGTTTGGAAGGTAACTTAAAAGTTTTTGAAACATTTGGAGAAGTTTGACTTTTTGGGTCAACGGACCTTGGGATGCAGTTCGGGTGGGTCCGAAAATTCAAAATTTTATTAAAAAATAATTATTTTTTATTTTAAATCAAATGAAATGTTTAAAGGGTTAAAGAAGTGATTTCAGAACCATAACTACTTTTGAAATGGAAAACAGAGGTCGGGAGGGTATGTTAAATGATCCGGGGGCATTTTAGTCATTTTGTGTCCCAAGAGGATATAAATGTCTCCAGCTAGGATCTCAGCCATTTGAAAATACAGAAAATATCTCTCTCTCCCTCTTCTTCCCTCTTCATTTCGGAGGCCATGGGCTAGGATTCAAGAGTTGCTGAAGTAAGATAAGTCGTAGACCTTGGTGAGGACTTCAGTTTGAACCAAACAAACTCAAGTTTCGACAAGGTGGAACTCGTTGGAAATCTTGGAAAGTCTTCAAATTCGTGGTAGAGGTGTTTTCTCCTTCCTTTCATTTATTCCTCAGGATTTCTTGTGAATCGTGGTAATGTTAGCATGGTTTAGGAAAGTAGAAAGCTATTTATTTGATTTCCTTTCATGTATATACATGCTATGAATATTCTTCATATGATATATGTGATGCATGTGAGACGTATTAGTCCTAGCATGTTAAATGTGAGTTTTGCGTCATCTATATGTGAAGTATAGGATGTATGTGCCATGTATAAGTGTTATGCATGATATTTAATGAAAGTGACATACTAGGTATAGCTTAATTGTGTTTTGCATATATTGTATATGTTTAGTTGAGAAACATGAGGCTCGTTAGGTTTACTTGAGCCATGACTTGGGTTATGTGCACTTTTGAATACCATATGTTTGAGAAAATGCATTGAAGGAAGTGATTTTTCATGTTAATGTATTTGGTGATATTTGTGGATGGAATTGCATGCAACGCAATATACATGTGATGCATGTCAAGCGTAGGTTGCGTTTGGTAAGAAGGGAATGAGCCTTGAAGAGTTTAAACTATGAGAATGGATACTCACAAGTGGTGTAATGAGCTTATGTCCCTAATTAGCAGATTTTGATTGGTGGCAAAACGGATTCCTCTCCTTAAATTAGTAGTTTTCAATTGATGAGGAACCATAGTGACAATCTTGAGGTTGACAGGTGTCGACATGTGAAAATCTTGGTTATGAGGTTAAGAGGATTCGTTAGTGACATTCCGAGAATTTATGGAGTTAAGTAGTTGGGTTGGTGGTTTGAGTTGGTTCATGAATTGTGAATTCATGTTAAGGTTTTGGTTGGTGAATTTAAGGTGCATGTTGTGTTTGTGATTATGCATGGTTAAATGAACATTTGTTCTTTTATTACATATTTGACTTGTTGATAGCATGACCATTGGAATATGCCATGTAGTGTAAGGATGACATAATGTATATCATGTAGGTCGGCGTCAAGTGATGCTTAGGTGGGTTTGATCATCTCTACTGGGCATAGTTGTATGCTCACCCTTATCCCCTAAACCTTTTTATAGGTAAGGCACTGATGGCGAAACGGACTTGATTAGTCACATGGAGCTCATAGGAGCATTTTGAGATATTTTTGGATTATGTATTTAGATGTTTATGCTGGCTTGTGGCATGTGAACTAGTTCTCTTTGAAAATGTTGTCTTTACATTTGGTTTATCTTGATGTCTTTAGATTTCAAATGTAATCGCCACATGTGCATATGTATACTTTTTGAGGTTTGAGAAATGAATGAATGATGAAATATTTTTGGGACTTGTAATGTGTACGAATTGTGGATATGATAATTGGAGATGAGATTTATATATTTTTTTTCTTGCTATACACGTTTTTGGATGTATTATATTCAAGGGAACGTATGCTTTAGATTAAATTTGTGGAATGTGTAGCATTAGCATCTATGAGACGTAGTTTCATGGATTTTGTGGAGATTTATTCATGTTTTGAGTTATGGATGAGGGTTGGAACATAGGGAATGTATATAGACTTGAAATATTCAGGTTTTTAGAACTTTCGATTGCGTAGTCTCTACAGTAGCCGATTGAAAGTGTGAGATCCCAAACATTTGTAATTTGGGGACCTGAATTTTTTTTTATTGTGACCAAATTTCAATCGGACGTAACTTTTTCGTTTTAGATCGAAATTGAGTGTGGTGTTTTTTTTTTAAATTGAGTATTTTTGAATCCTCTATCCAATGGTATAAGTTTCAATTTCAAATTCCACTCACACAAAGAGTTAAGTTCTGGAATTGAGTAGTGTATATGTGTGGCTAGGTGTGGGGCCATTGAGGTTGAGGTTGGATAATATTAAGTCATACGTAGGTGAATGTGTATATATGATTACGCTTCTGCAGTGATGGAAAAGAATAGGATGGTTCATTAAGGTTAATGGACAGGTTTACCCTCGATTCCTGAGAGTCAAAAATCAGAGCGTGATAACTTGGTATCATTAGAGATGTGAGATGATGATGTGAAAACACTGTTCATCCTCAATTTTCATGAGTCAAAAATTGGGACGTGACATGTGTATATGGTTTTAGTTGTTCAAAGTATTTGTAAGCATGAATTATACATTTTTTTTAGCATACATGTTGTATATGTTGGCTTAGGAATTTATGGAGCTCATTAGAATCATTTATGGGCTATAAGTTGTACGTATACATGATGAATGCCATGTGTTTGATACAGGGCTGGCCCTGAGATTCCAAAAGTATTGAGGGGCCTTAGGCGGATTTTCAAATGAGGGCCCTTTCTACCTAAAGTTTCACGTGCGGAGAAATTCTATGAGTGCAAAATTTTTATTAAAATGAGACGATAAGCAAATAAAATAAATTAATGTTGGAAAAAAAAAACCCTCGTCTTAGTACTTTATAAATAGCACGATCCATTTCACATAAAAAAATTAAAAGAAAATATTCAATACACCTTAGTCACAAAAATCACAGTTGAACTTCATATCAAAGTAAATGTGATCATCTTGAATTTTGAACTGTAAAATTATCAATTAAAGTACTCACAATCCCCAAAGAAAAGTCGTTGCCTTGTCGCGCTTGCATGCTAGTTGTGAAGATAGAAGAATAAAAGGAAAGGAATTCTGAAAAAAAAAAAAAAAAAAAAAGAAAGCCCAAGACAAATAGTTAGTAGTAATTTGTTTTTTATTTTTAAAATGAGGCCCAGACCATTGTATTGGACCATTATCATTATTTTTTAAATGAGGCCCACTTTGTTACTAAACTTTGGACCATTGTATTGGACCATTATCATTATTTTTTAAATGAGACCCACTTTGTTACTAAATTTTGGCCCAGACTAGTGTATTGGACTATTAGTTACTATTTTTTTTTTAAATAACATTTAGTGGGCTTAGTGGAAATTGGGGGCCCTCAAAAAATTAAAAAGTTTTGGGGCCCTAGGCGACCGCCTGGGCTGCCTAGGCCCAGGGCCAACCCTGGTTTGATAAAATGCATTAAAAAGAGATTTTATATAAAAATTGCATATTTTTTGAATTCTTGGGAATAGAATGGCATTGCATGGATATATGCATGAGATCACATATTTTAGCATGAAATTAAGTGGTCTATGATGCACTTGAATAGTTGAATATAACTTAATATGTTCTTGAAATTGTATGTGTCGTCATACTTGAAACCTATGTGTTTGCTTGATGATTTTGGGAGGAGGTTAGAAATACTAAGAAGGGCTCAGTGCCCTTGGGTGCAATTCCCTAAACTTGGCCAAGGTGGTTGCGCCTAGACCC
Source organism: Cornus controversa (assembly GCA_026545225.1). Taxonomy (NCBI): domain Eukaryota; kingdom Viridiplantae; phylum Streptophyta; class Magnoliopsida; order Cornales; family Cornaceae; genus Cornus; species Cornus controversa. The sequence continues at coordinate 78,055,741 of CM048845.1, forward strand.
TCGGGTTAATAACCAATAAAGATAGAATTTGGATATTTGACCTAAGGGGTCCTACATATTTTTTGATTTTGAACTTACTCGACTTTGTACTTAAGTCTTGGTTAAATTACAATATTCATTGTTAATGTTTTAATGTGATTTATCCATTGATTAAACATTGTTGAACTTGTGGTTATGCACGTTTTGCATTGTAGTTCATTGAAGTATAAGCATTGATAATATGTCATGTAGTGGGTAGGAATGTTTTGATTGCATTTCATGTACATTACATCGAGTCGGTGCATAAGTTGGTTTAGATATCTTTATTGGGCATGTTGTTCCTCACTCCCTCCCCACAAACATTTTTCAGGTGGACCAAGCTTAGAAGTGCTAAGGTTTAAGCATTCGGGCTCTTTTGGAAATTTTTGTGTACTTATGTTTTTATATGTCATGTTGGGCATCTATGGAGAAGCTAGATTAATGATGTGTAACAATGAGTATTAGGACTAAGAATGTATGTATTTTCTATTTTGTATATTATTCCCATTAATCTCCTTTCTTTTGAACTCTATGTACGCCTATGTATCGATGTCGGACAAGTTGTACGCTTTGATTCAATGTGTGTATCTCGGATAAGATTCTGATTATAATGTTGTATATATGATATTATTATGGTATATACATGCTATGGATGTTATTTAACATGTTTTTAATTATTAAGATTGCACGTATAAAAGGAATGGACAATTAGACATTAAAATGGGCAAGTAGAGATTTGAGGTTCATATGCCAGGGAATTACGATGGATCGTAATCCCAAACACGATAGATCGGAAGATTACGATACATCATATTTTTGGACTACAGTGATGAAATGAAATTGATGAATTGGCCGACGGTGGCGTCCAATATTATACAATAGATAATCAATTGATCGTAATTCCAGATACGATAGATCGTATTGAACTGCATAATTGAGTAATTGATGGTTTAGCTTAAGTATGCATTTACCTTATTTAAGGACCCACTAGAATGAGTTATTGGTTACATGAATACATATATATATATATATATATATATATATATATATATATATACGCTCCGCGGTTATGAAAGTTATGGATTGATAATCAGTCGGGTTGCTGTTCGATTTAACTATTCACCCATGCATGTTTCCCACGCTCCTAACCGGGTGTAGGAAATTGGGGTGCGACAACCAAGGTATATAAAAAATATATTTATATTTATATCTATATATATTTGATAATATTCAACTTCTAATACTCTTTTTTGTTTGATTTTCATACACATACATTAGTTCTCACACTTTCATTAATACACTTTTATGCTCTCACCATGCATTTGCATTTGACAATACACACACCAACACAAACACACATACACCTCATGCACATACTGTAACACACACACAGAAACACATGCACACACTAACATAAAAAAAAAATACATGCACCCATGTATGCATGCACACACTAGCACACACGTACCGTTCTTCCTCTCTCAACCTAAACAACCATCGTACGCCACCATCATCCCCATACCACACACAACCACCAAAACCTAAGCCATTCGAAACCACCATTGTCGCCAAAAACCCAAAATCCCGCCAACCAATAATTGTCATTCAAAACCCAATAAACGTCAACCACTGTCTTGCCAAAATCTATTACAATTCCATTCACGACTCTCAAAGAGCCAAACCTAGGACCCTCTATCTAAAAATTCACTTATTTTTCTCTCTTTAACCCAATACACAAACACCAGTGAATAAACCCTACTGTTTAACTCCATTCACAGCCACAGTTAAATTGTTGGCCCAGTGCCACCATCATAACAAAAGTGGGATATGATACTATTTTGATGAATAGTTTGTTGAATTTTCTTGGTTAAAGTATTGAGTAATTCTATTACCTCTTACATTTGAACTAAATTTAATTAAATTGACAATTTAGTCAAGTTAGCAAAGCAGTTAGGGGAATTAGGAATGTAATTGCCATCATCGATGGTAGTCTCGTTGGAATTGTGCCACCGTGAAGCTCACCGTCCCACCACCAAGCTTTGTCGTCAACCAACAACAATCGTCACCGAAAATCAGTCCTGCTTCCTCGTCTCATGATATGTACAAAACTTGTTATTTTATAACCTAAATCAGTAGTCCAGATTGAAGATATGAAGATCAAATCTTGAAGATTCAAATTCAAATTTTGTATTTTGAATTTTGAATTTTTTTTTAAAATTTTTGTATTTTAAATTCTTTTTTTCTAACTCTAGTGAGAGAGTTAGAAAATTGTAGATAAATTTGCAGAAAAAACAAAGTGTATTCATTTCTTTCTTATATTTATTTTTTTCTCATTCAATGAAAAATAATTTTATTTTCATGTATTTTTTTCTTGTTAATATGCAAGTGTAAGCATCATTCTCAAGGGAGTGATCAAACAACTATGGCTGAAATGTAAGTAATTTTCTTTTATTTTTAATTTGTATAATTTTTCCTCTCGAAAACAATTCTTTTACTCTTTTATTGTGAGTTTTTATTTTCAAAAATTAGAGGGAGGATTCTTCATGTTTGCCAAATAATAGTAATTCAAATAATGTCTGATGTTGTTTTAAAAGTGTAAAATAACTCGCAAGTGTACGAATCTATTGAAGTATAGATCGACAAGAACGAGGTCGAACTCAAGGGAATGTTTTGAGAAGAAAAACTAATGCAAATTTAAATTAATTTAAAACTAATCTAGTTTAAATAAAAGTTGGTTGATTTGAAAGAAATTAAACTAACATGCAAACAAAGTAACACTATTGAAATCAAATAGAGACAATAACTAAGGTATTGGATTCCACTATCATTAAATCCATGAACCTTTTAATATTCATTTATTAATTCTCAAATTTAGAGTAGCAATTAAGAAATCAACATATTGCTTACTTAAGATTTAACAATAAAACACTATGAAAAATATATCAAAAAGGTATATTTTTCTTTGATTTACTAGTGTAAAATTCTAAGCATCTTATGTATCCAATATAATGAAAAGCATAAGATCAAAGATTATCACTTTTAAGAACTACAAACCCAAGCTTAGATTGAAACTCCTAGTCATTTGCACTGTCCGGTGCCTTGGCCACAACCTTGGAATAGAACTTTTCAAGTTGGCTCCAGACAATCTGTGGGAATGATAGCCAATTGGTGTCACGTCGTGTGGCACGCTTGCACACTGCGAGGTATGGATTGATGGAAGATGAGAAAGAAATAATACTACAAAATAAGAAAAGTCAATACTTTCTAACTACCACATATACATGATATAGATGGTGAAAGAAATATAAAATAATTAATCACAAGAAGCGAAAATCATAAGCATTTAAATCATACACATGGGAATCAATTAATGAACAGAATAACTTCACTTCATTAATGGAGGTTTCCTCTTCAACCCTAGTTGAGGAGTTTAGTTACACATGGTAGAACAAGAAGACAACAAAATAATAAAAGACATAATGAAATAAAATAGATAAAACTCGGATTGTCTCTGTCTTCTCTCTCCTGGCCTCCACTTCTTTTCTCCCCCAAAACAACTTTCAATTTGCCACTTTATACCCTAAGAGAATACATAAAATCCTAATCCAATTAGGAGATAATTAGGGTTTTCCCGCAGCTCTAAATAGGTGAATTTTTCTACTGATGTTCGGCCCAAGTTTTGACCCAGTAGAAGTTTGATTCACGAAATTTACATGAAATACAAAAATGTTCAGAATCGAATTTCGTTCAATCCAAGCAAGAATTAAGTTGAATTGATGCTCAAAAATAAGAATTTAGGGTTGTTTTCCAAAACGAGATTAAAACTGGATTACGCACAGAATTGGGCTTCAGGCCCGTAATCTCCTTAAGCAGTTATAATTTTCTTGGACCTCTTCCTTGGGCTGATTTGAGTTAAAATATGGAGTTGAATGAATCCATTAGATTTAAATTTCATATAACCTTCTTGGATATCATCTTTAAAAGCCTAAAATTATGATTTTATCTTAAATAATCATTAAGGCCCTGAAAAGACAGAAAATACAAAAATAGAGTAAAATCACAAATAAACTATTACTAAGAGAATAAAATATGCAAATTAAGAGGCTAGAATGTGTAACATTCAACGCCGATCAATGTCTACCTCTATTTACCTAACCAATGTGCATTAGATTAAGTAAAAAAAAATACTCTCTCATATATAATTAAATTTTTTTTATGTCATATTTTTCTTCATCTTTCAAGTTGTAATAAGATTGGTAAAGTGTATTGATTATTGGAGGAAAAATTAGAATTTATTTATATGGATCCATAGTGGTGGATTCTTTTTCTTTGAGATTTTTTCCATCATTTGATCAAAGTTATTTAGTAGTAATTTTATTATTAAAAAATTTATTTTCAAATATTCACTTTTCATCCCAAAAATTGAGGTTTTGAATTTGAGGCGCATTATTGATTCTCACTTAAGAGTGGTTCGACACTGCTTATTACTATACACTTTTTGGTTGAGTTTTTGTAAGTTTTATTTTTGTACAAAATGTAGAGAAACAACGACATACAATCCATCAGTAATCTACACCCGTCATCGCATCACCATCATCGTCACTCAAAAACAAGTCACCACCAAAGCGACACCGTCGGTTTCTCATCACCAAGTTTGTACCATCATGGTCAAAATCCTTTTCAACCATCTTTTCGTCGTCATAGCCGGTGGCCTCTGTCGTCGTCATTTTCGGTCATTCATCATTGCTTCACTTTCACCGTCCGTTGTTTCTTTCGGTGCCTAGTTTGGTGGCCTCTTCAATAGATATGAGGCAATAGAGGAATAGAATGGGGAGAGGGTAGTTTGGTCTTTTTGCATAATTGATATTTTTGAATATATCTCATTAAAAAAATGGGGGTATATTAGACATTTTACACTTAAACTAACAAAGTTAAGGACAAAAATATCACTTGGGGTCTATATGATAGTTATAAGCAAAGTTTATATCCATGTGAAATAAGTCTAAACCACAGGGGGTGTCACTATAATTTACCCTAAAAAAAAAATAATAATAATAATAATAAAAAGGGTAAAGTGCAAAAAACCATCCTAAATTATGTTCAAATTTGTAAATAACCCCCCAAACTATATTTTGTTCACAAACCCCTTGAACTATCACATTTTGTTGTAAAAATTTTTCCATGCCTAGTTATTTTTCATTAAATGACAATAATGTCATTTTTTATTGAATTACACTTGACCCATTTTTCTTATTAAAATAAAGGCAAAAGTGCAAAAAAAACCCCCTGAACTTTCCTCAATGTGCAAACCACCCCCTAAACTATTTTTGGGAGCAAATCAATCCCTCATCTTACAAAAGTGGGCAACTTGATCCCTTGACAAAACTATAATGACACATATCCTTTACAATGACCATTATGTCTGTCTCTCTATAAATATATTATTTTCTAAAAATTCAAAAAATAAAAAATAATTTGGTAAAATTTCCAAATAATAAGTTTAGAAATAAAAAATAAATAAAAGACTAATAGAACTTTATTTAAGTTTTTTTTAAATAAAAGTGTCATCGTCCAAAGCGATGTGTCGCAGGTTTGAGACTTGGGAGTAACTTCTCCAAAAATGAGGGCAAAACTTGCTGAATACAACCTTTTTTTCTATTAGTATAGTGTTTTCTAAATAAAAATTTTAAAAATAAAAAAAATAGTTTGATAAAATTCTATTGGTGTAATAACCCTTGTGGACGGGTGTGAGTGGGCGGGTGTGAAGACAGACACTGGACTGAGCTACCATATTGACAAGGTACAGGGTGCTTAATCTCACATCGCCTGGGTGTGAAAAAGGGGATGTGCTTATATGTAGTATATTCTCTTCAAATGGTATGAGGCCTTTTGGGGTAAAAATTTAAGAGCAAAATCGTGCGGGCTCAGGCCCAAAGCGGATAATATCATACCATGTGTTGGAGCGGGGTATTACAGTTGGTATCAGAGCCTGAACCCAGCCGGAAGTGTGTCGACGAGGACGTCGAGCCTTGTAGGAGGGTGGATTGTAGTAACCCTTGTGGACGGGTGTGAGTGGGCGGGTACGAAGACAGACACTGGGTTGAGTTACCACACTAACAGGGTACAAGGTGCTCAATCCCACATCGCCTGGATGTGAAAAATGGGATGTGCTTATATGTAATATATTCTCTTCAAATGGTATGAGGCCTTTTGGGGTAAAAATCCAAGAGCAAAACCGTGCTGGCTCAGGCCCAAAGCGGATAATATCTTACCATGTGTTGGAGCAGGATATTACAATTGGCCTTTTACTTTTTTATGTTTCTAATTAATTGTTATTATTACATTAGTGTTTCCTACTATAGTTAGCAAATCAAAGAAAAAAAACATTTTCAATGATAATTTATCACTCTTTTTTTATTATTATTTAGAAAACACTATTGACTATACTATTAGAAAAAAAGAGTATATATGATAGTTATATTTTTATTTAAAAAAATCTTAAATAAAGTTCTATTAGCTTTTAATTTTTTTATGTTACTAAAATTATTATTTAAAATTTTTATCTAACTATTTTTTATTTTTTGAATTTTTAGAAACACTATATTTATAAAGAGAAAGGTATAATAGTCATAGTAAATGATATATATGTCATTATAATTTTTTTAAGGGGTCAAGTTGCCCACTTTTATAAGATGAGAGACTGATTTGCTTCAAAAAATAGTTTAAAGAGTGTTTTTGCACATGGAGAAAAGTTCATGAAAGTTTTTTTGCACTTTTACCTAAAATAGATTCTGAAAAAAAATCATACTATTTTGATGATAAAGTATCCATCAAATTTGCACAAATTTACCTTTAAATCTTAAAATTAATTTTTTAAATAAAAATCTTAAGTAAATTTTTTTAAAACAATTTAAGTAATTTCTTAATTTTCATGAATATACTGCATGAAAAAGAAGGCATTTTTTTATTTAAGTAATTTCTTAATTTTTCATGAATATATTATATGAAAAAAGGTATTTTTTATGATAAAAAATTTAAACTAGATATAATAAGTTTTACTATAAATAGTAAAGCTTTAATAATAAGTTAATCATTTTAGAAATTGGCTAAATTTGGTGGTAATTACAACTTTGTGTATTTTTTTATTGTTATGATAAATCGATACCAATATTAAAATTAAGGTAAATGGTATAATTAATATTTATATAAGAGAAAAGATAATTTAATAATAAAAAATAAATTTAATAAAAATGGGTAAAATTGTCTTTTGTAATGGGTATGTCCTTACTACAACAAATCAATAATTGAGAGAAATAATTTGTAGTTGAGGGGTTATTTACAAAAAGACAATAATTCAAGAGTTTTTTTTGCACTTTACTCTAATAATAATATTAATAATATAATAATAATTAAATAGTTGGAAAGCTGTGATGGACATTATGCAAGGGTTACAATAACCTACCAAAAAAATGCTATAGTCATGGATCTAAGTATAATTTTGTTGTGGATCCTATCCCCTTGTGTTTGTTCATAAGAAAATGGTTTGTACATAAGAAGATGATACCAGTTCCTTCAATACAATTTTACTCATCTATGAAAGGGGCCACTTTTTTTAGATGGTTGTGATCCATAATCCATTGACAGCTTGAAGTTATAAGGAGTGGTGGTTTACAAAAAAGGAAGAAGGTTAAGATCACTCTATACTCTACAGATTGTGTGTGTGTGTGTGTGTGTGTGTGTGTATATATATATATATATATGGAGTTTCATGTTGAGTACCGACTTGGCCTAAGAACGTGTATCCTGATTCATGCATGTAACTGAACAAGATATGTCTAGTCTTAGTTGGATAAGTACATTCCATCCCAAGGACAGTCAACAATTGCATACTTGGTCCGCTTGAAAAAGAAGCAAAATAGTCTCATCGTAATCGTTGATCTTATTCTCTCTTGGAAAAATTAGGAACATGGATAGACTCTCCGAAGGTGCCAAAACCATTCTCTCTCTCTCTCTCTCTATATATATATATTTATTTATATATTCTCCGAAGTTCGAACATGTGTCTTGATCAATGGAATCCTACACGTATGATCACAGTTCGAAATTCCGTTCTTTTGCATAGACAATGACAACTACGTTACGTGTTCAATTTTAAGTCATTCTTGTTGCAATGAGTTCTCACACGATTGACTTGCTTTAAATGACATTGAAGTGGAATGTCACAATAAACAATTTTAAATTAATTATACTCACAATTATATACTTATTTAAAGAAATTTATTACAAAATTGTATTGGGGAAGAAAATTCATATTGAATGCCGTTCCATCCATTTTTGGATGTTTCAAAATAATTGTTCCAATTCAAAAGTAAATGACTATTTTTTTGTAGAGTAGTCCTAGACAACCCGACTTAAAAATAAATAAATATAATATGACTCATACGTGACTTTCAACTATAAACATTTTAAATTCAAAATATATCAAGTTGACAACTGTTGATCTCAAATTTCAACGAGAAGCTTACGACCTCTGTCTCTCTAGTATTTTAAAACCATGAGTTCAGCAAACAGGTGCAAGAATTCTTAAATATTCTATTCTTTCTTACGATCCTTTTTTTTCCTTTCCACTTTGCATATCTCAACATTTGGTCAATTAATTTAGGGTTAGGGTGTGATAACTCCAAATTTGTGTGAGAAAATTGGGAATGGAGTGAGAGAGTGAACAAGTAAAGATAAAAGAAAGTTTGAGAAAAGAAATTGAAAATGAAGTGAAAGAGTGAACAAGCAAAGATAAAAGAAAATTTGGAAGAAGTCCAAAAAATACAACTCTTTTTCAAAAATTCAATTAAAAAGATTAAACCAAAATCATCGTCAATAAAGGGAAGAAAAAAGAGGACTGTGCAAAATATTATACATATAGAGAGAGGGGGTAGAGAGAGATCAGGAAAATGAGAAAAATATGCGTGCACAAGAGAGAGAGGGTTGCACTAATTCAAGAAAAACACTTGGTGTCAGTTTTTTCGTCTAAAAATAATAGTCATTCATTAAATTATTTTCTTTTTTTTGTAACATTCTCGCTATACCTAACTTATAAAATGTTATCCGAACGGGTAATGCTACTCAAGCAGAATTGTTAGGCAGAATTTATAGGCAGAAATTTTTACATTCATTGGATGCATGTGGTAGGCCTCACCACATACACTCACCACATACATCCAATGGATGTAAAAGTTTCTGCCTATGAATTCTGCCGAACAATTCTGCCTGAGTAGCATTATCCTATCCGAACCTATGATGGAATAAACAAACAGCCTGTAAAAGAGTAGATTAGGAAATTTATTCACAACCAATACAACAAAAATATTGAAAGTTATTATCTTAAGAAGTTAAGTTTTCAAAATGCTGACATTTAAAATTGGACAGAGGGAGTATTAATATGAAGAAAATAATAATAATAAAAATTCTATATATATATATATATATATATATAGTATATGATCAAAATTTGCACTTAATAAATTTAAGTCGGCAATTAAGAGGGATGAGATGACCACAAACAGGAGAATGAGAACCCATATTCAATCTTTATAGAATTTTTGTTTTTGACCGAATCTTTATAGAATCAACATGAAAAAAAATACACTAGCCAGAAAAAATTTAGTTCATATCGCGATCTAAGCATAGATAACAATTTATTATATAATTCTTCCGGAGAAAATGATTCAAGAAATTTATTGAGTAAATAAGATTTATAAAAAAAACTTCAATTTTGGAAATCATAAATTCATTATTTCTTCTAATTTTCGAACTAATTTTTTTTCAATTTCATCAAAAATAACTTGGTGATGTTACTAAAATATTCCATGACATAGTTTTTTTTTCTTCCAGGTTTTGTGCTATGATTTCCTTTTCCATACTATGGTGTCATTTTACTTAGTGGGAATTGGTTCCACAATTCACACTTGCCACATGGCACACGTGGAAGAAAAGTAGTATTATAAAGTTGTTTAGCTTTGCTTTTGCTTACTCTTGACCATTTACTAGTTTTGATTTTGACTCAAATCCGACATGGCATTCCATAGGAGACGACGTCGTCTACCCGATGATGCCACCTGTAAGAAACTCTTCGCCACGAAACCAAATCCTTGTATAAACAGAGAGGCGCCATACAAAAAAAGAGAAGCTTATAAAAGAGCTCTCTCTCTCTCTCCTCTGTCTGTCAAACACACACACACCCAACGCACACATTTGAAACCCTAACCTATCACACACAGAGGCATATATATATATATATATATGGCTTCTCTGGTTTTGCCCTCGCCTTCATCGTCTCCAACATCATCTTCGTCTTTATCATCATCTCTGTTTTCTCGTTGCTCTCTCAACAACAGAAGTTTCTGTTCCTACGAGTTTCGTTCTCGAACCTATGCTCCCCATGGCGTAGTAAGTTTTCCTATCTTTATTTTTTATATACCTCATTTGTAGGAATGATTAACATTACCTCTGCTTCTGTTTTGTTGCCCAGAAAGTTGGGGAGAATAATAGAAAGTTAGAATTTTGAATATTTGCTCGTTTATTTATTTATTATTATTTTTTATTGTTTTGCTTTTGGAAGAGAAATACATCATTTCGTCACAGTCGCGTGAAGGCTCTTCTACTGTCCGGGCCGCATAATGAGCTGTGAAAAATCAAAAAAATTACTTGCTTTTGTTTTCTCAGCAAACAAGCTAGTTTCTTTCTTTTTTCTTTTTAATTTAATTCTATTCTGTTCTTATAATCTCCCTATAAAATCATGGTTTATGATGGGTATATTTTGTTATTGATTTTTATGGTTCAGCTATAAAAATGTATGGGAAATATGATGTGAAAAAAAAAGATTTGTTAATTTTGTTCAATTTCGAAACTAATTACTAGTTATGTGTGATGATATATAATGGTAGTTTGTAATTTTTTTTTTATCAATTTTGGAGGCAAAAGGTGAAATTCATCATCATCACCATCCTTGCCTTAATCCCCATGTGAATGGGTCGGTCACATAATTCTCAGAATTCATCAAGAAGACTTGACATAAGTTTTACAGTCATTTGTCTACCTTACACTAACCCATCTCTTTTTCACATCCGGCCTTGAGGACGGGCAATGGGAGAGTCAAATAGATATTTACAGTATGAAACACTTGCAAATTACTACTCCAAATTTCTAAATAAACAAAGAGAGTCATCTATTATAAATAAGTAATAGAAAATAGATGCCTTCTGGAATTTTAGATGGAACAGTGTCAAGAAGTTGAGAAGCATTGACTCAGATTACATCAGTTTATCAGTAGGAGATCATATTCCTCAGTCTTAGATGGTACTTCATTGGTAAACTTAATAGAGATGTCAAGGGAATGCAACTTAATTTTTGTTTTCTTTCTGTTAATTATTGTAAAGCAAATATTACCTTCTTTTTCATTTTTCTAGTGTATGCAACTGTATATACGAGTTAGTTGATTTTTTCTTTTAATTTTATTGATATGGTTTTCTTGTATTAGAAATGTGATATGAGCGAACCATTGAATGGAAAGCCGTGTGTTCCAATCATTAATGACCGAACTCTGCCCAGCTTCTTGGAGTCCAAGCGACTGGAGAATGCAGTGAACAGAAATAATACGAGACTGAAAATATTCTCTGGCACTGCAAATCCCACACTTTCTCAGGTAAAAACACTGTATTCAATTCAATTTAAATTGTTGCAACATCTGGAATGGTGGAGATAAAACTATACTAGATAGTACTTCTCTTATATCTCTTAATTGGCAGATTTGGTACTGTGGCCATATAATGTGCTCCAAACTTCGGGTCCAAAAAGTTTCTTATATATTAACTCCAGAAATGAATTCCCTTCATACGATAATTTTTGAGAGAAAATTCTAACTGGTACAGTTTGTTTCTGTCTTCTGAAATAGATTACTATCATATAACATCATTGTTTATACTCTCTCTTTTCTATTGTGCTTTGTTTTCATGCATGTGGCTTCTCACCTGAATGTGTCTATAAATTTAAAATTATAATTGTTTGTCATGTTATATGTATTTTTACTAACATATTCTTATAAAAAAATTATGAAAAACAAGCTGAGAGTTATTTTGCACGGATTAGTTTAAATTCTTGTTATATCTCAAATTCTCAAAACTTATTTTTTGAATAATTTTTAAGCTTTACCTAACAATTATACTATGATGTTATAGTTGGAAAAAGTTGCATTTTAATGTTTTAGTCGTGTTAAACATGTTTCATGAAGTATCCGAGAAGTATCAAATTCGTGGAAGAACCAAAAATTATTTCAAAATATGGATACTTGTATTAAGTATTAAACACATATCCGTGAGTATTTGAGGAGTGTCTGTATATGATACGGACACTATACGTGTGCATCCCCTTATAGAAGTATCCGTGTTTCATAGGTTGGGTCCTTGCCATTGTTGGCCTTTGCCTTTTTGTTTTGTTGTTGACCAATCATTTCTTTCATAGGTACTCAGTTGGGCGTCTAAAACTTGTATAACTCAATGAAGACTTGAAGTTGGTTCTTTAGAGGGCAACAATAATAATCTCATTATAGACTTTGATGGATTGCATTTACATTTTCCCCACCCTTGATGATGTTGAATGCACCTTCCTTTATACAAGGATATAATTTCTTAATTTTCCAATCAAAACTCATTCCGCCCTCCTTCCTACCACCAAATAGGTAAAAGAGAAAACCTATGCATTGATGATTATGGTTTTGTATTAACATGAAATGAGGAACTTGAGTGGATTGCACAACATGTATTGTGAGTGTGTTGAACTTTGCTCATCCCCGTACATTAACAATTTCAGCTCATGGCAAAGAAGTCGTCGATGGCAACCAACCTTGAGTTGGATATAAAGTTAGAAGAACTCTTTTTAGTTATTTTTATTGTATTTGCACGTCTGAGGAATAACAAATGAAAAGATTAAGGAAGTGTTTTGTTTTTTCCTTAAAGGATGTTTGCAATTGTAATTTACTATGAAAAATATATTTTGTGTCTATATTTTTAAAACTTTAAAAATTCTTTTGATCCTTGGTACTTATTCTTTTATCTGCTCACCATCATTTTATCATTTAGGAAATCGCTTGGTATATGGGCCTTGACCTGGGAAAAATCAAGATAAAGCGGTTTGCTGATGGTGAAATTTATGTTCAGTTGCAAGAGAGCGTTAGAGGATGTGATGTGTACTTGGTGCAGGCCACCTGCCCCCCAGCAAACGAAAATCTTATGGAGCTTCTTATAATGATAGATGCTTGTCGAAGGGCATCAGCCAAGAACATCACAGCAGTGATTCCATATTTTGGATACGCCCGAGCTGATAGGAAGGTAAGTCTAAACTAAGGTGCTGTCTAAATCAACCTATCTGTGGTTAGTTTATGGTTTGGACAGAGTTGGAGATCACAGATTACAAACAAAACAAAGAATATACAGCAAATATACATATTGAGGATTTGTGATTTTTGCCTGGTCTCCTGACAGGTGATCAGGAGAGGTGAGTCATCACACCAACATGATCATGATCATGATGTGCAACTGTTTAATACCCTTCCACTCTTTCCAATTCTCTTCTTAGCTGGTGGATTGAGTAGTAAAAAATCATAATGATTTTGTTGTTCTGTTGTTGAGCTTTGCAGCAAGTCATTATAGTTTTGTCATTGATTACAGAAATTTTTCCATACCATGGTTATTACTAAATGTCTTGGTCAGGTTGCATTTCAAACGAATGACTATACCATATTGTATTTTTGGTAGGCTGATAGAAATATGACACGGTTTATTTATCTCCATCTATGTTTTTGTCCTCAGACTCAAGGACGTGAATCCATTGCTGCCAAACTTGTAGCAAATCTAATCACAGAAGCAGGTGCAGATCGTGTACTTGCTTGTGATCTTCATTCTGGGCAGTCCATGGGTTACTTTGATATTCCAGTTGACCATGTTTACGGTCAGGTAATTAGTTCATAGTTTTGAGATCCTTGGCTTCAACTAGTTTTGTGCTTACTGATCATTAAATCATTATTTTCTTATTTATTTATTTATTTTTTTTTCCTTTTGTATGCACAAGCCTGTGATTCTTGATTATCTTGCCAGCAAGACGATTTGTTCTAATGATTTGGTAGTAGTCTCACCTGATGTTGGAGGAGTTGCTAGAGCACGTGCTTTTGCAAAAAAATTATCTGATGCGCCTTTAGCCATTGTGGATAAAAGGCGACATGGACACAATGTTGCGGAGGTAATTTCTGCTCCCGCCCTCTGTGTTTTTTTGCATTTTCCTGCTTTCTCCTGCCTTCAGTACCAACAGGTAACATGCCGACTGCATTTTTTTTATATAATTTATCTATGAGATTGATTGAGGTATCCTAAGGTGTTGTTTTCAGATCGGTAACAGCTTTCATGTTTCTACTTAACCTTCAAGCCATTTATTTGGTTATGCTCTGAAAGTCATAAATTCTCCGGAATCTTATAGTACTAAAAAACTGTATTTATTTATCGGAAACTTTGGCAATTGATGTAAGTGCATGAAGCTCTAGTCACATTTAAGAGATACGAAGGGAGTGTTGTATGTGAGGAAGATTCACAATGGATTTGTTGAAAGTTGTTGATAATTTGACCCAATCTGATTCTCATTGTTTTGTTTGTTTGAAGATCTTATTTATCAACCAAAATAAGGAATATTCTAAATGTGCTTCCTTCCCTAAGTCACATAATTCTTCTAAATGGGTGCCGTTCTCGCTAGGCCACTCTCTCTGTATGACATAGAATTTGTCGCTTTCGCGCTCCCGCTTCCGCTCTATGTGACTTAGTTCCTTCCATGATGGTATTGATGTTAAACAATCCAATCTTAAATAATCTAGTCCATGTGTTTGAGATAGAGAATATTCAGTGAAATGGAATGTGTAATTTATAATCATTACTTTGTTGGAAACACGCATAATGATCTTTTGCCTGCAGACTGACTACCTTTTCCACATTATCCTATTTTAGGTATGCAAAGGTGCAAGCTCATAGGCTTATTTTCCACATGGATTAAATTCATGGGTAAATTACTCTGATCTCCCATGAGGTTTGACTTAATTACCCATTTACCCTCAAATTAAAGTTTTTACAAAATTACTCTGACACCCCCTATTAGACTAACGATTCGTTAAATAAAATCATATCTAATATACAATTACAAGAGTCCCCTCAAATTATAATGCTTTTGTGCAAAAATAATCTCAATTTCTAATCATTTGACTGAAATTAACATATTTTGTATATAGATTTTCTCCATCAGTGCCACACCAGCACTACTGCTACCGAAAGTAGTTTTGACAATTTAATTTTTTATGTTAATTGAGTTTAACGGAGTTGACTGTCAATTAACGGTAGGGGTACTCGGAGTAAGGTCAACAAAATTTCAGGAGAGGTTGACCATCATATTTTAATAACTTTAATATGAGGGTAATTAGACGAAACTTCAAAGGACGTCAGAGTAATTTACCCTAAAATCACTGATGGATTCGATTAACAAACTCAAAACCTAGAGGAATCCTATGATCAAGATCCTTTACCAGATTCTCCTGAATGGATCTGATTCATGTGGTGGTGTGGTCAATTGCTTATCTTACTTGTAACACACTGAAGGATACTGTCAAGTAGGTTTTGTATAGGAGTAGCCTTAAAATATTTTTCAACAAATTTACAATGGGTTTCATCATAAAACAGACCACAATCTAATTGAAAATGTAATTTTTCATTTCCAAAGCATGAGAATTTGATTGATTTATTTACAACTAAGTTTAATAGATATGATTGAAAAGGAATGATGTGTGTTGCGCAACTTTTTATAATCATCTTCCATAAAGTCATCTTGATGTCCTTGATTCTACTTTATTGTGATCTTGTAGGTAATGAATTTGATTGGTGATGTTAAAGGGAAAGTTGCAGTTATGGTGGATGACATGATTGATACTGCTGGTAAGTTTTGTCCTTTGATGTCGAGTTGCACTTTATGAAATTTCCTTTTATGGATAAATGATAAATTAGAAAGGATGGAAGTGAGAGGAAAAAAAATTCTTCTAAGAATCGTGTTTGTATTGCTGTATTGATGATTGTATATCTATTTACCAAGTTCCCCAATGGTTTATGCTCCAGAAATCCTAACCTGTGTTTGCATTTTGACCTTGATCATTGTCAATTGTCCATCACTTCTTGTGAGGGCATGAGTCCTGAAATTTTCCAGTCCTTCTGCATGTTGCCTCTCTGCTCAACTTTTTATTGTTTGGTCCAATGAGGAATGTACTGCTCTCAAGTTTACAGCTAGTGAATTAATCATTTATTTACATTTTTTTCCTTCTAAGCGATAATGAATGCTTTGTTGGTCCCAATAGATAAGTTCTGTAAGAGACATGATGTTTCCATGTATAATTTTGTTTTTTTCAATTCCCTCATGGAAAGAAGCAAAAAGGGGGTTTCTTTCTACTATCGAAAGGCATTCTCGAAATTATTGTAATTAATAATTGATTACTGATGGGTGTAGGGACCATTGCAAAAGGTGCAGCTCTATTACATGAAGAAGGGGCCAGGGAAGTCTATGCTTGCAGCACTCATGCTGTTTTTAGGTAACAACTTCCATGGCATTGATCTTCTTTTTCAGCTGTTTAATGTTTCTAAATCGACCAATTTCCAGTAGTGTAATTAATTTTGAGAATATTAATCACTGTAATGAGCTCTCCGATTTTTATGGAAATGCTCACTTCCTGATTATTCCAGTGAAAGATGACAAGATCACCATCATTTGTTATTGTTTTGTTATGTTTTTTTCAACTTCGATGAACTCTTTGATGCCTGAGAAAGAGGTGTGTTTTCTTAACATAAGAGGCTGAACATTGCTAGGTGCATAATAAGAAATCTTTTTAAACCCAGCAAATGAAAAATCACATAGTTAGAACAATTCAATGAATGGTATAACTGTGAGAAAATTGTAATTATTCATCTAGAGGGGTGGATTTCTGGGATATCTTCTGGCAATTAGCTATTGGCTTCCTGTGTTGCATGATCACATACCAAGTCTGCAATATCTGTGACATGGATTTCCAACACCTTGTTGCAAATCATTTATTAAAAAGTATGTGAGAGTTCATGATGATGCATCACATGCTTGCCATTATCTATTTTAGTTGAAATACTTGTATGATCCCCCTTTTAACAATTTTTTTCCTCCACAGCCCTCCTGCGATTGAGAGGTTGTCAAGTGGTCTATTTCAAGAGGTCATCATTACAAACACAATTCCGGTAATGGAGAAGAACTACTTCCCTCAGTTGACAGTTCTTTCGGTGGCAAACTTGTTGGGTGAAACTATATGGCGTGTTCATGATGATTGTTCTGTGAGTAGCATTTTTCAGTGAATCAGATTGTTGGAGAAATTGATGGCTGCCTCCTCCTAATCCATACATGAGTGGTGGAAACTTTCCCGTCTCCTCTCTCATTATCTTAGTGATTATTTCCTGACACCTGTTTATTCCTCCCTCAACTTCCTCTCTTTAGTCTCTACTCACCAGGTACAAGGCAACCCATAGACACCAACTCACATCCTCGCTATCTCTGGCCAGATAAGCAATGTCAACTGAAGTGGCAGAGCCTCTCTTACACACACATAATAAGGCTTGGTGATGACTTTATAGCTTTTCAAACCCTGATCAGACTAGGCAATGCATGGTGAAACCATGAATAGATAATATTTTGAAAAAGAATTTGTGGATCATGAGAAATATTTTGAGAGAATTCTTTTTCCCCATTAGATGAACCATGATTGGACGATGTATTATTAGTTAATGATGAAAATGCAATTGGATAAGCACTTATTTATTTACCTGTAATAGAAAATTTACTAGTTAAAAAGGTGAATTGCCCTTGCCCTTTTTTCAGTTTTTCATTTTATGTCAATATATGGTTTTTTTTTTTTTTGATTTGATTTTTGGGACTGACCGATTGTTATTGTAATCTCGAAATTACCTCCTATGGTATGAAGATTCAACCTGAATCTTCACATTTCAGTGTCGGCATAATTATCGAATGCCTCAGCGTTTTGGATTTTCAAATGAAGTTAGTTTAATTTCAATGTCAAAATACGCTAGAATCGATTTATTTTGTGATTTTTAGTTTTTGGTAGCTTGTACAAGTTGGTTTGATTAGAGAGTTTTACGAAGGGATATTTCCCAGTAGGGGAGTTAAATTTTCACCTAGTAGTAGTTTCAAATTCTTGCAATGGTTAAAAATTAAGAGCACGTGTATATTTAATAATGGCGTGTGTAAATATCCTAATCGGCAACTTTTATTTTTACATTGGATTTGAACCATGGATAAAAAAAGAGAAAATATGGAATGGTAACATCTGTAGTATAAAAAAAAAGTATTTGCTCAGATAATTAGAGAATGAAAATGAAGTAAAAGGCAATAACAACTCCCTTGTGTCATTTGGGACAAAGTGAAAGAAGAAATGAAACCAATGTTTATTTGAATTTGTAGAAAAGGGAAAATCAGGTAATCATTATAGTATAACGTGCAAAATGGGTCGGTTTAGACCGGGTAGAATATGAATTGTTCAAATATGAATTATGGCATATTTTTAACCTATTTATAATGGGTTGAATATGGGCGGGTCAAATATGGGTCGGGTCAATCTGTTGACTCATTGTCCGTTTTTTAATTTAAAAAAATGTAAATGTCATTTTCAATTTGGGCTAATTCCGTCATCATATTCAGATAGAAAAAAAAATGAACGAATAAAAACACAAACTCATATTAACTGTGTAGGTTGAAATCAAGAAATTTGCTTGGTCACTTAAATTCAATAACCTTTTTCGAAAATTCTTTTAAATTTTATACTATTTTATAAAATTCGAAATTAACAGAACAAGTTAGCATGAACCAATCCATGTATATAAACTCCAATCTATTTACAAGAATTCAAACCATTTACAATGATCCAACCCGTTTACCTAGGAAAACCATTTTTTTCAGAAATAAAACATAAACAGATATTATCAAGGCTATATGTAACAAACGAGAGAAATAATAATTTATAATGTGTTTTCACCCGACCCGTTTACCTAGAAAAAACCATTTTTTTCAGAAATAAAAAATAAACAGATATTATCAACGCTAATATGTAACAAAAGAGATAAATAATAATTTATCATTTGTTTTGACCCAACTCATTTGTAGGTCCCAACTCGACCCGATCCATTAACACGACCTAACCTATCAACCCCTTAGAATAATTTTAATTTTATGAACTTCAAACATTTAGACTCGACTCGACCCATTTTGTAAGACCCAACCCGATTTGACTTATTTTGTAAGTCCTGCGAAACTATAAAATTCAATTGATAACAACATTTATGTATGCACATAGAGGGCTGCCTTGGGCATAGGCCACCTAGGCTGCCGCTTTGGGCCCCCACATTTCAAGAGGCCCCAATTTATATATATGTGTGTGTGTGTGTGTATATATAAACATTATTAGAAATATACATATATATATATATATATACATATATATATATATATATATATAGGTAGTCATGAGTGGAAGACAAAATAAAAGAATGATGGGAGGAGAGAGGATTTATATTAAAGAAATAAATGTTGGTATGGAAAAAAGAATAAAAAAAGAAAAGAAAAAAGAAGAAAGAGAGGAATAATAAATAAAAAAAAACTCAAATACACCATCTATTGACTATTGTAGACAGAAGGAAGTGAGGCGGGGACAAAGACACATATTATTCTTCTTCTTCTTCTGCATATTCATGCATGCTATGTATATATGATTTTTAATCTATTTTTTTTCTGTTTTAATAAATTTAAGTGATTTTTGTTGTGTTTTTTTAATCTATTTTTCTCTGTTTTAATTAATTTAAGTGATTTGTTTTGTGTTTTTTTTATTATCTATTTTTCTATTTTATTTAAGATTGAACCTTATTGATGTTCGGTAATTTTTTTATTTATATTTTTTGCAGCCACAAATTCGAATCAAAGAGAGATTGATAGCTTGGAGTTTGAAGATAGCTTCGATTATCTACTTATAAGGTTAGTTATTTTTTTCATGTCTACTCGAAAATTTGAATTTAAACATGAAAAAAGAAAAAAGAAAGAAAAAAAAAATGATTCAATCTCAAAAAGGAGCTCTTCTTAAATTTTTTAAAAACAATACACAAATAAAATGTGTCGATTGTGTCATTTTAATAAAACATCTGCTGTGTAATAATTTTTTTGCGCATGTGAAATTATATATAAAAAGGGCCCCTTATTTAAAAAATTGCTTTGGGCCCTTTTTCATTTTAGGATTCTCAGAGCCGGCTTTGTGCATATATATATGTATATGTATCTATCAACCGCCACCTGTAACTTGATTCAATAAAATCATTGGCCTTTTGCATATATATATATATAGAGTGAGAGAGAGAAAGAGAAAATCTTAAAGATAGGGGGATTAAGAGAGAGTCGAAGAGAAAGAGATTATATATATAGAGAGAGGGGATCATGATATAGAGAGAATCTTTTAGAGAGAGAGGATTGTGATATACAAAGAGAGAATCCCACTTGCTTAATATAATGTATAAATTTTTTCTTTTCTAAAATGCTTTTAGGTCTCTTATAACATGGGTGAAATATCGGTTGAATATGAGCACCAATATTCAACCCATTTAAACCTCTATAAAAATAGATTTGATTTATCCAACTCGTTTTTGACCCGTAGTTTAAAATGGTTCACCCATATCCATTAAAAAGTGGACGGATATGGGCGAGTTGGCGGGCTTGCACCCATTTTGCCACCCCTACATTAAAGGCATACTTGGTTTGGGTTTGGTTTTGTTTTCTATGAGAATTGAAAATTAGAAAACAATACAAAAAATATTTTTGGTTGGCAATTTCTAAATTTTTTATAAAATTGTCTTTTATAATTCTTTAAAAACAAAATCAGCACTAGAAAAGTGTATGAATGGTCTATTTTACCCTTCTCATGCATAAAATGACATCTTTAACCTCATTAAGCAATGCTTAATTACGAAAGTACCCTTAACTTATAAAACAAATGTACATAAATGCCCCTATCACTTTCATTATATATATATATATATATATATATATATATAAACTACACACTATATATATTTATATATTTACAGATATACTTATAACTTCACTGTTCAACCTCCATCATCATCGAGCACACCTATGTCCACCATAGCTAATGTTATTTTAAAAGTGTAAAATAACTCGTAAGTGTACGAATCTATTGAAGTATAGATCGGCAAGAACGAGGTCGAACCCAAGAGAATGCTTTGATAAGAAAAACTAATACAAATTCAAATAAATTTAAAACTAATCTAATTTAAACAAAAGTTGGTTGATTTGAGAGAAATTAAACTAACATGCAAATAAAATAACACTATTGAGGTCAAATAAAAAAAATAACTAAGATGTCGGATTCCATCACCATTAAATCCATGAAGCTTCTAATATTTATTTATTAATCCCCAAATTTAGAATACCAATCAAGAAATCAATCAATTGCTTACTCAAGATTTAACAATAAAGCATTATAAAA
The DNA here is from genome assembly GCA_026545225.1 of Cornus controversa. NCBI lineage: Eukaryota > Viridiplantae > Streptophyta > Magnoliopsida > Cornales > Cornaceae > Cornus > Cornus controversa. The sequence continues at coordinate 78,077,408 of CM048845.1, forward strand.
AATATATTAAAAAGGTAGATTTTCCTTCGCTTTACTAGTGTAAAATTATAAGCATCCTATGAATCTAATTTAATGAAAAACATAAGATCAAATATTATCGCTTTTAAGAAATACAAACCCAAACTTAGATTAATTATAATACTTTCTAACTACCACATATACATGATATAGATGGTGAAAGAACTATAAAATCATTAATCACAAGAAGCGCAAATCATAAGCATTTAAATTATCCAAATGAGAGTCAATTAATTAACAAAAGAAATTCACTTCATTAATGGAGGTTTCCTCCTCAACCCTAGTTGAGGAGTTTAGTTACACATGGTAGAAGAAGAAAATAACAAATAAATAAAAGACATAATGAAAAAAATAAATAAAACCCTGATTATCTCTGTCTTCTCTGCCTTTACCTCCACTTCTTTTCTCCCTTCTAAAATAGCTTCCAATTCACCACTTTATACCCCAAGAGAATGCATAATGCCCTAATCCAATTAGGAGATAATTAGGGTTTTTCCGCAGCCCTAAACAGGTGAATTTTTCTGCTGATGTTCAGCCCAAGTTTTGACCCAGTAGAAGTCCGATTCACGAAATTTACGTGAAATACAAAAGTGTCCAGAATCGAATTCCCTTCAACCTATTTGAAAATCAAGTTGAATTGATACTCGGACATAATACTTTCAGGCCGTTTTCTAAAACGGGATTAAAACTATATTATGCGCAGAATTGGACTTCAGGCCTGTAATTTCCTTAAACAGTTATAATTCTCTTGGACCTCTTCCTTGGGCTAATTTGATTTAAAATATGGAGTTGAATAGATCCGTTTGATGTAGGCTTCATATAACCCTCTTGAATGTCTTCTTTAAAAGCCCAAAAATCATGATTTTAACTAAAATAATTATTAAGATCCTGAAAAGACAAAAAATACAAAAATAGAGTAAAATCACAAATAAACTATCACTAAGAGAATAAAATATGTGAATTAAGAGGCTAGAATGCGTACATTTAACGCCGATCAATAGCCGAAGCTTCAAATCGATCACCATGGCCAAGTCTCAACTTCTCCGTTACTGGACCACATCACCACCGGAAAGCTACCTCACTGAGCATCAACAACCACTATCATGTTCCACCATCTCCGACGAAGCTCACTGCTAACCATCTTTAAGATTAACCTATGCATTTTATGGAACCATCTTCTCCAAACCAAGTTCCAACCATTGTTGCCACCATCATTTCAGCCGAAGACCCACTATCCGAGGCTCAACGCCACCATGCAAATTGGGTCTCCACTGCCACATCATAAATATAGCTTCGGCAATGGCTTCGTGCGTGGGTTGATGAGATGGCGATAGAATGCTCGACATTAGAATGGGTTTGGTAGTGACTCAGTGAGACTATTCATGATTGAGGAGACTTCAGTTCGACAGTGGCTATAGAGACGTGGGTCTTCGGTTGATGGGACTTCATTGGAGATTAGTGGTGTTGCATGGCAGTGGAGCTCGGTGGAGGCTGTGTATCGAAGAAAAAACAACTATGGGGCTGTGGTGGTTGTTGCTTTGGAGCTTTGAGAAGTGGCTTGACAGAGACGAAGGTCCTGGATGGTTGGTGACATTTCGGTTGTGCTTCCATAGTGGATCTTTGGTAGTGGTGTCTCACCAGAGACAATGGTGATGGTATTGATGTTATTGCTGCATGCTCCACGTGTCACCATTGAAGACCCATGTCTTCATCTCACCGTATTTGCGCACCACCATACAGCCATCATCACCACCACCCATGGTGGCAGCCAAGAAAGAAGGAAGAAGAGAGTGACCAGCCAATAAAGGAGAAAGAAGAATTATAAAAAAGAAAAGAAAAATAAAAAATAAAAAGAAAAGAAAGAAAATGAGGTGCAAATACCTATGAAGATGAGAAGACTCATTTCGGTGGTGGGTTTCCACTATCACTATATTCTGGTGTCTTCCATTTTTTTGGCGATGGTGCTCCAGGATATGATGATGGCTGGTTGAGCTTGGTGGTGTGCTTTGGCAATGGAGAGAAAGAAATGAAGAGAAATGAGGAGGAAAACGAGGGAGAGAGAGAGGGGGCAATTCGGTCTTTTAACATCACCAATTTTTATTAATTAGATTAAATATATTTATCAAGGCTAAATTCTTAAATTCACTAAAAACTGTTAGTCGAATTGACGGACGTTAGTTACTTGGTGTAGTTGAGATTATTGAAACTAAAGGAGGTTTGGTCGGGATATTGTCTAAACTAAGGGGGTATATATGGTATTTTCCCAATAATTTTTTGTTTCATGAGCTTTTTTTTATAAAAAAATTAGAAGCCTGAAACTTAAAGTTGCACTGCTCTGTCCTGTCTTGGTTCAGGGTTGGAGTGCGTTTGGATGAAAATTTTTCAAAATGTAAATCCAATTCCAGACAATTAGAGGAGTTGGGTGGAGATAGAGAAAGAAAGGTGGTGGTGGGTAGAGAAAGAAAAAGGTGGGAGAGAGAAGGGGTGGGTGGGTGGAGAGAGAGGGTAGAGATGGAGATAGATAGTCATTGGTTAGGAGGGATAGAAAATGACCAAAAGGTGAGGGATTGGAGTAAACAGTTAGCGGATTTTTGTGTCATTATTGTGAGGGCACTTTAAGTCATTTAATATTTGAAAATTTTTAAATAAAAAAATGTATTAAAAAGTGAAGAGCATAGTGATACCAACCACCGCCCACCCTACCGGTGTCATCAATCAATTATATCTTGTCACATAAATAAAAATACATTTACTTCAATTGGTTCTGTTACTACGTGTTAAAATTTAATGATATCATGTTATCGAGTCAAACTTTGTACTGTATTTTTTGAAAGAAAGCATCTGAAAGCCACTATGGTTTGCTGCTTCCAAACTTGGTTGTCCAAGAGCATTGAAGTATTTTTTTACCGAGAAACTTGGTTCAGTTTTTTTAGAACAATTTTATGTTTTCAGATAACCTGAAAATCGAAAAATCATGCTAGAAACTTGTTTAGTTGTAATTTTCTGAAAATTAATTAAAAAAATATCTATTTTTAGAAAACTATCTATATATAGTTAGCTGAAAATAGTTTTTTGTTTTCTAAATTCATTTCAAAATACTAAATATATGAAATGAATGGGTAATTACAATGTGGATCGGAGGCAGGCCCAAAGGTACAGCTAGAGCCATAACCTTGACAAAATAAACTAAGGGCTAAAGCCCAATTACAAGCCCCAAAGAGACAACAATCTTATTTATAGCATTACTTTTTGACCGATTAGGGTTTCTTCTCCGCCTTTCTTCTCTCTCTCTCGTTTCTAGGTCTAAAATTATGCATATATAGCTTTAAAAACCTTGTTTGTTTTCTTGCTAATTCATAGACGTGCTATGAAGAATCATCAAATTTTGTGTACCAGAGATTGGTGTCTCATTAGACCGTCTGTGACGGCACCACACACACACACACACACACACACACACTTGATTCAGTATTCTTTTCTAGCTATAACATCTTCTTGTTCTTTGTATCTCTATTAATTTTTCTATAATAAAGTTAGGACTTCTTTTAGCCCTTTATGATTCTTTACGGTTTGGGATCTAGGAGTGGGGAAAAAACGAGGTGATGAAGAAATTCATTGGTCTGTCAATCCACTGAACTATATTGAAGTGTGATGTTAATAGTGAATCCCGACAGGTTCTGATCGTTTCTCTCTCCCAAACCAAAAAAATTGCATATTCATCACCTAAAAGCACACATCTTTATATATATATATATGATTATGTATGTTTCTGTTTCCTCTTTGGGCATGTGATGAATCTCATTTACAAATGGGTAATTTGCGTCTGAATATCTCAATGATGCTAATCACCTTGGAGAGCTGATGCCTGTATCTATTTGTTTTTTATTCGTTGTTTTAACAGAATTTTTTTTTTTTGAATAGATTTAACAAATTTGTTAATGGTTGTTTCATAATACATATATATTTTTGTTTATTATTCATATGTTCTTTTGTATTCTGAGTGGGTCTTAAGCTCTCTACATGGACATATTGTGCATTACCTAGTTTAGAAGTCTTGGCTACTTCCAAACAGTTAGGTATTTTGTGCTTTCGCTATGTAAGCTTCACTTCTTTCATATGTTTTGAGGGATTATTTAGAGCCACACGTAAAAAATTTAGCAGGATATTATTAACTTTAAATATTTTTATATTTGGCTGCTATGATAGTTCAAAATTTAGCTTTTTTTGTCTTTTTAGTAATTTCTTCTGTTCTGCAGTAGAGAGAGAGAGAGAGAGAGAGAGTTAACTTCCAACTTCTTTGTTGTGTTTTTGCAATGGAGGCATGTATCCAATCATTTTGAAGGCGTTTCATCCGTAGCACATTAATGGCCAATAATGTATGGGTTATGATGCATTTGGCATCAATTATCTACTAAAACCCATTACATTCAAACATGTACTTGAGATCACCTAACACTCACTTATATCAATCCCTAATATGTAATGACAGGATAATGGGTGTCTCAGGCCATATACGTATGCCTTTCTTAAAAAACTTACCTGATCCTTTCATAATAAGGATTGACAGATAACTCTTTCTTGATTCTATGGGTGGTGGTTCATGGCCGTTCTTAGTTGGTTGAGTGATTTGTTTGGTTAATTTTGTTAATGAACTAAGCCTCACCTGCTAACTAGCTATGTGGAGGTAGTAGTTATGTGGAGGTACTCTTCATGGATGTGGACTAATCAAAATTAAACACATTTTAAAATTTTAAAAAAAAATTAAACATGGTTTATTTAGACTTAAATAAATATCATCCTTACTCATTCTCTCCACAACTCCATAGCTCTTCTTTCTATCTCCATCTAAACCTTTTTCTTCCGCTAACCGACTTTCAGCATCTCCATAATTATTCTTTTCTCATGTTTTATGTCTTGCCAACCGACCTCCAACAATTATTAGTTCCTCATGTTTTATGAACTCGCTAACTTTCTTCCAACACCTCCATAACTATTTTTTCCCTTTTTATGAACTTAAATTTATTAGTTTGTGAAAAATATGCATCAAATCAAGCAATGTCAATTCTATGCAGCCACAAAGTTTCTAATGTCATTTGAGGATCCAAAGTTTCTAATGACATTTGAGGGTTTATATCAAATTTTTGTATTAGATTTTTGTTATTGTTTTCGAAGTACCTTGTCGTGGATCGCATGAAAGTTTAGAAATTGGCTTCATTTTATAGAAATGATGTATTTACTATCGATCCTTTTTCATCTTATAGAAAAAGGATGTTGTTTCTTTTGAATGATATGTAAAAAGTCTAAATGATCCATATTTAATTTTTTTTTAAAACATTAATTGTATTGATTGGTCCACATCAATTGTTTATTAACTCCTACTTAATTGTCCCTAATAATATACATAATAAGGTAAATTAAACTGTAAGTTTATGATTTTCAAAATAGCACCAACTTTCTTTAAAAATCAAACTTTGTTAAACGGACTTTCTCGCATGGTGATTGTTGCTCAATTAGGTCTCTCATGGTGATCGATGGTCAATTAGGCTAACGAAAATGTTAATTTTACTTAAATGCCCTTGATTGTTTAGAGAGAGAGAAATCACGTAGACAACTAAACATAGAGATGTTGAAGAGATGGTTAGGGTTTTGAGCTCCCCTTTTTTTTTTGTTTTTGGTGATACTAGTGTTAGATTTGATGAAAACTTTGTTTCATTTTTTTCCAAGGCTTTATTAGTGTAAATGATGATAGAGTTGCAATTGGATGAGTTGGTCTCATGTTACTTCATTCGTGGATGAGCTGGTCTCACATAGACCATGGATCAGATTTTGAACTTAACATATGGATTGAAACATTCAGATAATTCCTAAACAAATTCCATATGAAATATGGTCGCCCTATCTTGCTTGGCTTGCAGCTAGCCTTGGGTTTGAGTGATATCCCCCGATTGGATAATAATCCGATCTTATATAATATAATATAAATATATTACTAAAATATTTTTATTATTATTTTCTTCTACTTCTTTTGTACCTTTTTATTGATTTTTTTATAAAACCATACCCTAAGTGTACTAATTAGAGTTTTTAAAGAAGGTGAAGGTTAGTTAGTCTAATAAATAGATTATGGTTGATCCAATTCGAATTCGACAGGCCTAATCTCACGTTAGTCATTAGGTGAATTTGGACCGGGTTGAATATCAACGGCTCAAATATAGTGACTCATATTTAATGTGTTTGTAGTGGGTTCTAATCTAGTGAACTTTTTTAAAAAAATGTAATAGTTAAATTTTATTTCTGTTAATTCTGTCATTATATTTAGATGGATAAAAATTGGACATGTAAAAGTACAGACTCATCTATTTATCATTGACATGACCTGTCCCATTATCTAAAAAATCTATATTTTTTTTCAAAAATAAACAAATATTATCAAGTTAATATGTAGCAAAAGAGACAAATAATAATTTATAATATATTTTTGGTTCGAATCATTTGTAGGGTCCGATCTGATCCGACCCGACCCGACACATTTTGGTGTCACGGACCATGTGGCTTGTAAATGGGTATCCATTTAACCCGCAATGTTATTGGTTTGATTTTATCGAACGTTGACGTTTGCTTGTTTTGGCATATGTTGTTTGGCTGCTCTGGTACTGGTGTTTTGGTTGTATTTCTGATGTTATGATTTGCTGCTCCAACAAATGTTTACAATTGTCACCCTTAGAAGGCAGCCCAACCTTCAAGTGTTGTCCGATTATACTGCTTCTTAGTTCCCTAAATGAGAAGTTAGTTGAGCTGCAGACCCCTGAACGTAGGTTAGCCAAAGTCCCCTATCAACTCAATCTAGAAGTAGTGAACTGACGAAATCTGTATCTCCACATTCTCGAATTTGAGAGTGAAGAATAAGAGTACAACTGTCTCTGATAAAGTCTTCTCTCCATTGAGAAGATCAGCCACCACCGAAACATTTATTAGGATTGACTGAGAAGAAAAATGTTTTAACAAAAAAGTGACTAGTGTGCTTTAGACAGTAGTTATTATCCAATGCTTTTAGGTAGGTTTCTAGGCTTACAAGTAGTTCCTCCTTCTTGGCTCTATTTTTCATGTGGGAAAACAAAACTAAATGTTAGCAAATCTGGGTAACATTCAAAAGAACTGCAAGCCAACCAGCTTTGTCAAGTCAAAAATGAAAGACATCTTCATCTAAGGTTAAGGTTAGTCGTGTACATTTTCCTCCCAAAAAAGAAAAAGAAAAAGAAAAAAAAGGAAAGAGACATGTATCATTTACAAACATAGCTTTCAAATCAACCATACCCATTAAAGCACATAATACAAGGTTCCTGTATATCATATACCATCAGGGGTTTCACCCCTAAAATTCCCACTATGTTGAATTGATCTCTCACAAACTCACTTCTCAACTACAACATAAAGCAAAAATTGCACAAATTACATCTGAATAAGAACCCTGCACAAATCATCGCTCTTATTCCTTGCTATCCTCTTGAAATGTTGAATTTTGCATGCTGATCCTCGTTTCTTATGCAAAAGCTAGATCTTCCCCTCCATCAAAAGGGCTTACAGTTGCCTGCTTTAAATATTTACCCTGCTAAAATAGGAGATCTTAAAAATATATATATATATTCTATATTCTTTGAAGTATCAATATTAAAATAAACACCGAGTTTATATTGGTAATGACATCTGTGAGATCCTCAGTAGAAAATGTTAATGCGACTAGTGAACATGGTAAAGCAATTAAGCATCAACGGTTGTTTCTTTAGGAGTTCAATTAACCAAAGAGTTTACCGTTGACCAATGATGTTTTAGGAGGTATAAATCCTAAAAAATATACATATTTGCATATACACATGTGTTATTGACTTATTGTGGTCCACACATAAGAACTCCCAAGTGGCAATGACCAAACAGGAAGTCTAATTTTGTCCATACAAGTGTGAAATATGACAACTTAGGAAGCTCTAGATTACTCTCTCTTGGTATGTAATATTTGTATTGCAATGTATTATGTTTTTGGTTGAAAAGACAAAATTGAGATCAATAATATATATCCTCATCCAGTTAACCTAGCATCGATAAACTATCTCATCCAGTTAACCTAGCATCGATAAACTATCTCATCCAGTTAACCTAGCATTGATAACCTATCTTACCTCTAATGTTACCCTCAACGTGCCCATGTCGACACGACACAACATGAACATCACTGTGAAGTATGTGTCCTCGTACCTGTTGGGCACATTCAAGCTGAGTCCCCATATCCTAAAATTTGTGATTTAGGGATGTCCAACAATTTGACACATACCCACACCCGATACAAGTACCCGGGTCCAGATAAGATAGTTGATAACTTAAAACAATGGTATTGATGATCACTTACTTTTTTTTGTGACGCTGGATCACTTGTCAGGCGCTATCAACTAAGTTCCAATTTTCCCTCTTTAATACAGAAAAATTGCAGGATGGACTGCCGCAGTACTGAAATTGAGGGCCTTCTGGAGTTTTCGTTGGTCAAAAACTTCAACTTCAACCAAGAAGATTGAACTGACTGGCCGATGATCTGAGAGCCTTATCTCTGCTGGCTTATAAGAAAGCTGTTTTATGCCTTTTCCCGACCATAATATACGATCACACCTGCACAACATATATACTATACGATCAACCATAATTGCAGTATGAATTAAGAACTAGCAGCGACCTATATACTGGAGACAAAGGCCTCACAAAGGTGACTATATCAACAACTGCTCTGTCACTGCTCAATTATAGAATTTCATGACTTGGTTCAATTTAAGTTGGTGAAAACAGGTCTCTCTCTATCCAGAAATAAGAATGGTTGGCAGATTTTCTGTTCAAAACTATCGAGTTAGATCGTGTCAGCTGAGTCAAAATCACAAAAAACTTAAACTAATCGGACTGAATTGAGGCCGAGTAAATTTAATTGAGCCCAGCTTCAAGTTGACTCTTTTGAGTCTTGGCACATTGGTGCATCCCGTTAAAACAAAAACTGCACAAAGGCAAACTGTAACCCTGCCAAGAAAAGGGGGAACAGGGGTGGGGGTGGGGTGTTCCATATTGTGGCATTTTTTATGCTTGGAACAAAATTGCAATATGCACCAGATTTATGTCATCTTTTTCCCTACCAATTTATTTCTTAAATTCCAGGTTTTGCAGTGTTGCTGTCCAAGAAAATCATACTTACCATGCCGGAGATCTCTTCTTCTCCCCTTCTTTTGGGTTTTCACCAACATATCTATCAGAGTCGATTGCATATTTGTAAGTAGGTGGAAAGTTTATCACTCCCTCCTTCCATCCATCGAAAACACGCCCTCTGCGAAGTTCTTTGATAAGCTGCATCATGTTGCCTTTAGTCAACTTCTCATTTCAAAACAAACCATGTACATATCAAAACAAAAACATTCAGGGACATCCTTCAGAGAGGAAATTAACAATAACCATAATAGAATGACTATGGGTGTTTTCCCAAAAATATAATACAAAAATGATCCAAAAATATCCATAAAAAAGTCTCAACCCCACACCCAAACATAGACCCCAAAAGAAAAAAGCAATTGACTAGTTGATAGATCCATCAATCCGAATAATGACTAAATTATAAGACAAGCTCAAAAATTATAAACTTTGAACAAAGAGGCCCTAGTCTATGTAATCTAACTTTTCCTAAATACAATATCAGAATTCCTGTTGCTCTTTCTTTAAAAAAAATGCCCGAGAATTGAAGTTTTGCCCCTCAAGGCCCAAAATTCCAGACTCTTCCCTAGTGGGTATTGGGTAAAAAGTTCTAAAAGGGAATTAAACACCAATTGCAGTCTAGGTATCAATCAGATCCATATTGAATTCCGTCCAAAGTTTTACCAGTAGCATGTTTTTTCTTTCTTTTTACTACAATCACGCAAAAATTAGGCAGTTTCAGATTATGAAACATATTTGCATAAAGTGTGTTTTAAATCTCACCTGATCACTGTTGAGAAGTTCATTCCACTGTTTCTTCACAACAAGCTTCCTTACCTCTGCGTCCAACATATTGAGACGATAATTCAAATCCCCAAACCAGAATATCTGACTGTTACAGAAGCACCCAATCACAAATTCTTGTTGAACAAAAAAATTTAAGATGCAATAAAAAGAGGAAGAAGATTCTCAATTGTAATGATTGAATCAGCAGCTGGCTGCACACTATGTGGTTTACAGTTCGTAATTCGTATCTCCAACTCTCTGGGACTTCCTAAAAGTTGCATCTAACTTAGTCAAGCTTAGACTTTTTTTCCCCTTTACTTGAAACAAAATAACAAGAACTCTCTTATTCTTGTCCTTCTTAACTGATCACACCCAAATATTAGCTATATCATATCTGGAGTATATATATTGGCTCAAGAGCTCATATACTAGGAAAAATAATTGAACTGAAAAAAAAAGATAAAGTTGACATATCTCAAATTTCTAAAGGGGCTCAAATTGATTGCCACTTGGAATCTCAAAATTTATAAAAAAACTAGAACTGAGCCCAATCATTATTTGTCAAAACCAAATATGACAACTCCAAACCTTCAATTGATTATTTTAGTGTCATTTAGAGAAAAGAAAGAAACAGTCAAAGCATAAACTATAATATGTTTGAGTTTGATCCTTTATTTTGTTGGCTTTTCCACAACTTCAGTTTTCATTATCGATGCTAAACAGACTTTTTGTATCTCAATGCAGTGATACTCTTTCAATCTCTTAATTTTTGGAAAAAGAGAGATTATTTATATCACCAGATTCACCACATATATTAAACTTTAAAAATTATTATTATATATATATATATATATATGCACACGCACATGCACACACACACAAGTATATATAAAAGAATCAGATCAATCCATATTTATGTGGCTAGTGACTCAATCTGATTTCGAAGCACACTAATACTCGCATAAGTAGACAATAACTCATGTAGATTAAATTTCACCGACAAAAAATGAAGCTTACTCATGAGAGGGAATTGTCTGTGGTTGATCAGTATCAATGACAGAAGAGAAACGAGTACGTCTTAAGATCTCGGCCACATCGGAATTACGCCTTTGTTTATCCCCATCCTTTTGACCAGAGGTCAAATGAGAACAAACAAAACATAGTCGCGTTTGAAAAAGAGACATGCTAATAGAAACAGATCCCTGCATCAGAAACCATCAATTAACTAGGCTGATAACTCACAATGTAAAAGCAAATATGGACAGTTCTCAATCGATAATACGTAACAGTGACAAGTGGGTGCATCTACAATACTGCAATCATCAGCCAGTAGGCAATCACATAAGCATCACATCAAAATATGGAGTGAAATATTTTGTTTCATTAAATAGAAAAATGAGGAATATTGAATAACCATATTTCCCCTCCATCGTGTGTGAAATGAAGGCGGTATCCTTCCACAGAAGGATGCAGTGTGATGGTTATAACAGGACAGTGAAGGCATTGTATCCAACATTCCCACTGCTATTTTTAAATTTTTTTCCAAAATTTACCAATAAATGTGAGTCAGGCAGCATGGCAATAATTACACAGGATTTCATGTTCTTCAGCATTGCATTAGAAACACCTAAGACACATGCTGGTGCAAACTTGACACAGGTTGGTACACAATTAATGGGAAAGGAGATGTGATACCTTGTTACCCATGTAGCCCATAATCCCGACTCCAACAGGAGAGACTTTCAAGTTGTTTACGTGTCTCCTTAACCTTTGACGCACCCAAATTGATACGTATATCCCAACCATCTGCTTGCTGACTATTCGCACAAACCTAGGACGTGGCTTTACTCCATCTTTTAAAAATGCACTTATGTGTTGCACCTCTGAAATCTCTAAAAAGGAATCGTCCTCCTCTTCAGATAATTGATCGGAGACATCTGAAAGAGAATCAAGAACTTCAGGCTTCTCTTGTTGATCCATCCAGATCAATCCTAGGTTTCCAGAGCTCTGATATGATCGTTTTAATCCACCACCATTCAGTGCGATATTTTGAGGGCTGAAGGTTTTAGGATTCTCCATCCAACTAGAGCCAACTCTTGCAGAACTGCTCAACACTCTGCGCAATTTGAAACTAGAAGGGTATAGAGGTGTTGCATCAAATGACTGTTCAGGCCAATCCAATCTACTGTCATTGTCAATGCCATATAGTCTCTTTAACTGGAGTTTCTTCTCCATACCAATTATCCCACTCAGTTTACATCTTTCAGGGTATTTATCGTTAGTGGTGCCCATCGACTCCTCGCCTATCATCTCTAATGCAGGAGTCTCGATATCCGCAAGTATATCAGAAGCAGAAGACGTCCTCAATACTGGAGAAGGTGGGGCACTATAGCTTTTGTGTTTGGTTTCAGGTTCCAAAGTTCCATTCAAAGTTCTACGAATTATTGCCTCCCATTTTGGAATTGGCCTGTTATCCTCAGCTCCAAGTACATTCCCAGCATTCAAAGGGACCACCTCTTGGAAACTGTTAAATGTAAATAGAGACATAGCACTCAATCATGATTATATCAAAGTTAAACTTCATGGCAACCAAATGTATTAATACAATAAATGGAATTGCACTTTCTGCCATTGTGAGAGAGAAGAATGTCTAATAGCAATGGATGCACTATCAACAATTCAAAAACATGACTTATATATTAGTACACTTATTATACTATAAGTGCAGTTCTCTGAAGGCCATTTTTCTTTCTTCTATAAGGAGTTACTTCATTCCAAGAAGTCAATACTGAACTCGTACACCATAAGTGATAATCCCACCAGTAGACCACATGCCCACTGAAGAAAAGTTGCAAAGTGAGGTTTGAAAATTTTAAAGGTCGTACCCAGTGCACAAGGCTCCCGCTTGAGTGGGGTCTGGGAGAGGTAGATGTTGGCTAGCCTTATCCCCATTTTTCGAAAAATATGCAAACAGAAAATCTCTCTCTCTCTCTCTCTCTCTCGCCATTATAGTTTGTTATATCATCTCTTTTTATTTTCTATTGTTTTGGTGATGTCTGTAAAATGTCTGACCATTAAATAATTATCTGTAAAATATGTGGTCATTAACCAAGTAATGTTGCCCTCCAAGAATTGTTTTGATCTGGGCCCTCTAACACGAACTAGTTGTAGTCAATTCAGATAATCTCTTATGCTCATTAAGTAACCCAAAACTCTTGGCCTCTTTTTGGCAGAATTTTAACATATAATAGTTAGATATCTGCACTTGCTGAGGATTTTTATCAAATTGTGCTTAATAATAAGTTTCTTATATTTCTTCTCAACTTCCTGCTCTATAATAAGAATCCAATGTGTGTGTGTGTGTGCGCGCGCGCGCAATAAATGCACATGCAGCACTTATAGTGTCATCACCAGTCTTGCCTAGGCATTTTGATAAATATTTAAAGAACAGCCAGTCTCCATTAATGGCACCCCACTAATAAACAGGTAGATAGAAATTGAACACACAGGTTGTGTGCACACTTGTGCACTCAAAAAAATGATCTTAAAGAAAAAAAATTATGTAGTATTTATCAAAACACAGAAACCCACAAGATTCTTACGATCTCCATGTTGAGTAAATGGTATAATACATGATCTCAGAACTTCTGCAGATTCACAAATAATAAAGAATTTTCCTGATGCAACCAATTTATTGAATGCAGGTGCACAAATAAATTGTGACGGACTCGAGAGAATGGACTTCATGTTGATTAATCCCCATGTACACAGAATTTTAATGGATTTACAAACATCAGGAAGTACTCACCCAAGAATGTAAATGTCCGCTGGTTCTTGCATACATAGCCACTCATCAATATCAAGATCCTTGCATGGAAGTTTTCCAGCAACATTCCAAGTTCCTATTGTCACCCTACAGAAAAAACAAGCTCCATAGGGTATCAGTGAGTACCAAATACTATAATTTGGGTTTCAATACCAGACAGGCAGAAACCAGATACAAATAGTTTGGAGCCAAACCTCACATCTTTTGTATTTATATATTGAACACGTAGAGTTTCTGATTTCCCTCTTCTGTGCCTTAACAGATAGCCCTTTGAAGGTGTCCCTGGATAAATAGGACATTGAAACAACACAATCGTGAGATAGTTATCAAATGAGAAAAAGTATTAAGATGACAGGATTATCTATCAATCTTTATTAAGCTCATCTATCAATATTTAAATATTAAAAATATCAAGCTGCATTAAATTATTGATAACATATTAGTGTTTCAGTCAATATGAGATTATGAGCACTAGTTAAGAATGAAGCAAGTGAATTGTCAACAGTAAGTCATAACAAAACTCAGAGACAATAGTTTAATCATTAATGAAACAAAAAAAGGAAAGGGCAAAGATGAACTCTTTAGCAAGTACAGTTTATTTAAATCAAATGTCACTTGGCAACCAAATGTCTTTAGCAGAAGTAGACACCAATCAAAAGATTGAAGAGGTAAAATACAGGATTTGATATATGTTTTTCAACTTTAAATAGCTATAAGCAGGAGTTTCAATTGGACAAAATAAAATCACTGAAACAGAAATTATATTGCCTGAGGTTTGACTTGAACAAACAGATAGTTTCCGGTGTGTTCTAGCGGCATGATCCCCACCCACATGCACTCTTGCATCTCTAACAGAGTCAGCTGGATGAAAATTGTAATAGAATGATCAAGCAAAGAAAGTGCAAGAAATTAAACGCCATGGTCAAATTATGAAACCCATACCATCATCCTCGCTCTCAGTTTCAGTGTCAATTTCATCTTCACTAAAATCAGACACCTTGGGCTGAATATTTAGCCATTTCTTCGCCACAATGGAAGGCCAAAAGGCCTGCAAACAAATGCAATTGTTGACAAATCATCAAGAACCATGTAATTGACATGAAAATCACACAAGAACATGAGAAGATAAGTACTACAGCGCTTCCAAGAGTACCTCAGAACGTTTCTCTCTTCGGGTTTTCATTGTGACGGGATCGAAGATACAGAACAGAAGCTCCGAAACACACACAGGAGATTTTGGAAAATGCAACCAGCAACACAAGGCATAATTTTGAGTGTTCTTGGAGTTTTTTTTATACCAAATGAGAGGTTTTAAGGATCATTGCAAACAAAGCGTGTATACGGTAGTCCTGTTTGAAGCCAAACACAAAGAAGATTCGTACTAGGACCAAATGGAAAGGACAGGAGAAGTAATGGTCAAGTTTAACAGACATCCACAACCTCAACTTGCAAAAAAAAAAAAAAATTCGATGGTCCTAACGCGCGTCCATTCCTCGTTGAAATACAAAAGCATTATGTCATTGAAAATTCAAATAAGTACAAAAAATGTTACATAATAATTAGAATGTCATTTTCCGTTATAACAACGAACCTCTTGAAATAAATCAATTGATATCATGCCACATCCATAACTTCCAGCAAATTAGTGGGTAAAGATAAACCATTCACATCAACTGTTAAAGAAAACATCTTGAAATAGGAAAACCCCATGCACTTCAAGTGCATATCAGTTATTTACTATTTACCCAATATATATATATATATATATATATATATATATATCAATTTAACTTTAAGACAAAGCAACTGGGTGATTAAATTTTTCACATCAGGCAGGCAAAGAGAGACAAATGTGAGCCATAAAATCTATGCTAGACTGACCCACCAATTATAATAGGCCACTCCTTAACAAACACAAACTCTGATTAAGATTTGCAACTACAAAGCTAAATCACTCCCTAATGAACAAAATTAATATAATTTTGTAACCCATCATAGTGGAGATTGCAAAATCCCACATCACATAACAGCCAGAAACAAGGCATAAAACAAGAACAAACAAAAGCAGGTCCGTGAGTAAAATATACAAGTTCAAGTCAACTGGTTTATTAAGAAGTAATTAACAAGTTTTTTTTTTTTGGCACAGCTGTTGACATACTGCCATACTGGTAGGACGGTATATTTTAATTTCTTATCCTCTGTTTCACACATTAAATATAAGTATATATAGATTGCAGTTTTTGTATATACATATATTTAGTATAGAAATAACATAGATAGAGAGAGATTATTAGCAGGTCGGTACATTTTAATTTCCCTTTCTTTATGGTAGAACCAAATATATATAAATGTATGTGTATATGTATATATAAAACATATATATATATATATATAGAGAGAGAGAGAGAGAGAGAGAGAGAGAAAGGGGTGGTACTGGTGGGGGTTGGGCTGAAGAGGGTAAAGTAAAACTACCCAAGAATTATCCAGAAGGGAAGGCAAATTAGGGGTGGGTCCGCACTCCAGAGCACTCTTCGTGGTGGTTGATTGACTACAGCTTTGTGAAAAAAATAAAAATAAAAATAAAAAACTCTTTCGATATTTGATGTAAAGATTACTTTGAATAACAGCCATGGAAATAGAATAACAGAAATTGGATTTTGCTTCCGCATATAGTGTAGTGTAGTAGTAGTAGTTATCCGATTTTTGAGTAATCATGAGCTGTTTTTTTCTTCTTTAGGAAATATCTAATCTGTTTACCTCCTAGCTGAGCTGAGAATGAATATACGGTGGTGGGGTGGGCAAGTGGACAAGTGTACGATAGCTGTACTTTCTGTGGATGAACAAACATGGAGGGCTGGGTGGCGCTTTAGTGTTGGTGCCTGCAAGACGACAGCAACCAAGAAATTCTTGGTTGCGGCCTCATGCATTGCATACTGAATTTTATCCATCCATATATATATATATATATATATATATTTTTTTTTTTATACATTAATGTATTTTAGTTTTTTTTTTTTTTACTTAATGTATTTTAGTTGAGATCCCGAAACTATGGGCATGAAACGATGGGCCTAAGCTGGAAATATATATCTAACTACTGTATACAGATTCCAGACACATGTATGCTATGGCTGTATCGAAGAGAAATAATAACAAGGGTAAAAAAAAAAAACTCTCAACTTTCACAAATTTGTAGATTATTCCCTTAAACTTTTGTTTTTACACATAACCCCTTAAAGTATTAAGAAATACCACAAAATACCCTTGCCTTTTACAAAATGGACAGAGTAGTCTCGTGTGCATCACAATTCACATATGCTCTTTTATGTTGTAAAATTTCTATAATATCCTTTTTACTTGTCAAAATCTCTTCGAGTCATTTTATATTCATCTATTGATCCACAATGCAAATGGGTATGAATAAATGATCGCCCATTTAATTCTAATACCCCACACATATTGCAAATGAAGAAATGAATCAGAGAGAAGAACACATTCGTATTATAGCACAATGTTGTAACCTAGTTTGAGTTAGATTGATTTCTGAGCTGGAGAGAGAACATTTCGGTTGTGAATTCTTTCGTAATTTTTCAAAGACCCATTTTATTTGTTTTTTTCTTTAGTCTCTACAAAGGTAAAATCGTATATTAGTTGCATCACCAAGAAGTATTTGCAAATGTTCAAAAATTGAAGGTTATTTTTGCAGTATCCTAATAATAATATTAATAATAAATATTTTTAAAACTAATTTATGTTTTTTTTCTTAATTCAAATAATAGGTGATAATAATTGAAACAAATAAATTTATCATAAATATACTAACACATTAACTCCTGTCGGTTAATTAAAAGAGAGTAATGTTAATTTGCTAGTCTTTGATTTTTTTTTTGTTTTATTTTTTTGCAAACCGTGATACTATAACCAGAACCATCAATTCAATAGGTACGGACCTACGGTACTAATGCTTAATTCACAAATCTTTACACTGAATTTGAAATGTTGGGAATTGGAATTCAGAATAGAAATTCATAATGTTTGGAACCAAAAGAATTTAAAATGGAATTGAATTTCATGAAATGTGAAATCTCAAAATATAGTGTTCTCAACTTCTATGAAATGTGACTTGAGAGGGCCACATCAAAAAATTTCCTTGAAAAATGAAAGAATGTAGGATTTAAGCAACACGGAAATATAGGAATTGCAATCTCAATTTTTCAAAAATTAAACAAGTAATAATATATAAGTCGACAAAATATAACAACTTTAACTCCACGGAGTAAGTGAGTTGTCTATTTGGAACAATTAGCCTCGGATATATTCTATAACTTATTATTACTAAAAAAAAAACTGTGACCACAGCTACAACTGTCACCCACTCGCGTAAATAATGCTCAAGCAGTGAGTCGTCAGCGTCAATAAGCCGTAAAGTGACCCGTTCCATGTATCAACCATCCACCTCCAAACAATTCACAATAATAATACTTTTGTGGTGCAAAAACAAAAGTTGAACCACGGTCGTCAATCCGTGGTCGTCATCATCAATAAATTGTATGATTTGCAACTAGGATATTGATTTGGATTGAATGAATGGAAAGGTAAATAAAATATTGAATGGTGTTTGGTTTTAAAATGACCAACAAAGAAGACAATAAAAAAAAAGCGGGGGAAGGAAAGATAGTTTAAACTCTTAAACATATGTTTCTCTCCTTTAAGAGATAAAAGAGGGAATCTAGGAACACAGATACTTCTCCGGAGTCATCATGCTTAACGTCGAATACATATCCGACACGACACAGATAAATGTTAGATACCTGTATGATATGCTAAATTGCAACTAAAATAAGGTATGATATTTTTTTCTTAGTTGGTACACACACTTGATAAGAAGTGTGAAGTCTAATTATACTGTACACCTTGGCCTAATTTTACGAATGCAACTTCGCTGTAAGTTGGTGGAGGATTGTAGGGGGCAACGCCCTCCTGCCCAAAAGGTGGGGGTTCAGGGACTTGCTCCCGACCCAAATTTTTTAGAGGAGTATTTTGATAATTTCACACTTTGTTATATAGTCCTAAGAGGTGCCTATATATACAACTCTCTATAATTGTATTCCGTTTTTCTCATCATAATGAAAATTCTGCAACACCATTGACGTAACCCTAGATTTTGGGTGAACTTATAAATCTGTGTGTCTTTATTTGCTTATTTGATCTTCCTTTATGCTAATTTTCGCAACACTCACTTCCAAAGAATTGTTTGCACCAAAAAAAACTTAATCCTTATACCTGGTACTTACTAAACACTATGGCCAAGTTATAAGGCATTATATTTTTGGGGTACGATTCAGAATACTTGGGATACAATTTGGGATACGATTCAAGATACTTGGGGTACGATTTAGGATACTTTTGAAATATGGACAGACAAAATTATAAATATTTTTTTACAAAATGAGAGTCTAATTGTAATAATAAAAAAGTTTATTATTTAAAAAAAATAAAGCAAAAAGAATTATAATCTTAAATTGATAGTGAGAGAAAGAAGAAAATGATGAAGAAGCGAGATCCGATATCTAAGTAAGTTTGAGTCATTCATGTTTTAAGATTAGGATTTTTATTTTTGTGTTTCATGTAATTGTCTCTTTATTTATAAGTGATTACATTTACATTCATAATGTTATAGAAAACTAATCAAAAATTAATTTTTTCTATATATAAAAATATAATATATTTTATTTTCTTAAAATATCGTACTGTGTCGTATCGGTATCTCGTATCACCGAAAAAAATGATAGAAAAGTTCTTCATTCACATTTTGCACATATTATTTGTAGCAATTGAATTCCTATTTTACTCTTTTAAAAAAATAGAATTCTTATTTTATCCCTACGATTTGGGAGAGGTTAACGTCCTAATTGAATTCCAACTACACGATGTATTTTTAGCCATCCGATTCCGATCTAATATTTGAGAATAGAGTTGAGAGAATGTTAGGGAAATTTTATTTTATTTGTATTTTGTAACTTCACACAATGCATACACATATAAAACTCAATTTGATAAACAAAGATAAATAATTTACAATTTTACATTAACATGAAAATATAAGTGACAAGATTTTTAATAACAATAATTTACAAAGAAAAAAAAAACAGAATGATAAAACAGAGTTTAAATAACGGACGATATGTAATAGATATTAAGAAAGAAAAACTAACCTTTGAGATGAAGAAGCGTGCTAACTCCAGTTGCTTGCAATCACGTTTTTCTATTAAAGACTAGTCACCAAATTTTTGTTATTTTCCTTAGAGTCACCTTCATAACTATATACTGTAATTCATATTAAACTTATTTTTTATATCATTAATATATAATTTAAAATAAAATAAAGCCAATAGAAATCTAATAAAATAATAATTTGTATTCTGTTGAAATATATATCTAACAGAGTAACATAAGAGAGATCCTTATATGTTTGATGAACTCATAAAATGAGTTGTCCCAACTTTTGAAACTCGTTACGAGTTAGAGACTTTAGTCCCAGTTGAACTTACAGACGAACAATTCAAACGGGTCGGTTCATTTGAAACCCTAATTAAATTAGGCCAAATTTGTTGCGATTGAAATAGGCAAACTTTTCAAATTTAATTAATCTGATAATGACCTTATATATATATATATATATATATATCGATTAGATTAGTCTACAAGTATCAATCAAAACCAGTTAAATTACAATCGATCTCTCATTTTTTTTCTAAAATATTTGTTGAAACATGAAAAAAAATGATAGAAAAAGAGGACAATACCTATACGCATTATCGTCTCCGTCGTCATCCATGATCAAACCGACCCAAAATCAGCACAATCTATCAGTAAAATTCAAAAACAAACAACCATTCTCAAACTGGAAAGAGAGAGATAGTTGAAAAAGAAAATCACGAAACCGACATTACATTTTTCTGGTCGGCGTTTGGACCACTTAGAGAGAGAAAGTATGTGTGTTTTTAGAGAGAGAAATGCGTTGAAGGGCAGAGTATATGTATATAATGTATGTGGATAGGTTGGGGAAACCGATTGGAGAGACATCAAAGGAACAGTACTGAAAATGATGGCCATACACCGACTCTTCCAAACGCGACGAAATTGAAGTCTTTGCCGACCACCTTGAGAAAGAGAGAGAGGGGCAAGAAATCGGGAAAGGAAATTTACACTAGCAATAGTAGGAATGAGTTGGTTCTTTAAAGAGAGTCAATGTTTTCCCGCTTTTTTTTTTCAAGATTATGACTTGAACAAACTAATTATGAAATGACTAATTAGCCCTTATCACCTCTTGCTATAGTCTACCTTTTAGAAGTAATGCCACTCTGAGGAGACTTTCATGACTCTTGGACTTTATTTGGATAATCAGCTGATAAAAGAAAAGAAATTATAATATTAGTTATGAAAGAAAAAAAAGAGAGGATAACATGTATTTATGTTTGAATATATTATAAAAAAAAAAAAATGTAATGATTATATTCTTGTTTGAAAAATGTGAAGGAAAGAAAAGAAACTATTTTAATTAATTTACTATCATGTCCTCTTATGTATATATTATAAGATATACCCAAATTTCTTTTAAATTTTGTTCTTTAAAATATTATGGTTATTTTTTATATTATGAAAGATTCACTTATTCTTATCATTTTTTTTCAAATATTCTCACTTTTGAAAGAATAGCATATAAGAGATTTGGAGAGATAAGTTATCCCTCCAAATCACTTATAATCATTTCTTTTTTTTTTTACTAATGACAATCTAAACATAAAAAATACTATCATTCCTTTTCTTTTCTTTTCTTTTCTTTTCTTTCCAATTCCATCAATCCAATGAGCCGAGCTCTCCCTCAAAATAAATATTTTAGAAAAAATATATATATCATTATGTTACCAATGTTAAAATCATTTCACACAAAAAATATCATGATGTAGCTAATACTAAAATCATCTCACAAAAAAAAAAAAAAAAAAAAAAAACCTCAGAATATCATAAATTGAATTTATAGGAGACAGTCAAAGTTTTACATCCTATTTCTTTTACATTTTTTTACATCAAACTTTGGTAGTCTACTATAAATTCAATTTATAATATTTTAAGTGAATTTCTTTTTGTGTAAGAAGATTTTAGTATCGGTTACGTAATGATATTTTTGAAAGGTGTTTTTTATATATTATTTGAATTGAAGAGTGAAGTTGACATAAAAGGACAAGGACAAATTTGATTTTGTAATTGACATAAACAAATTTCGTTGTTTGACTGATTAGGAATCTATTACACGTAGAATATTAACAAGTCACTGTAATTTTTGAAAAACTTATATAATTATGTTATATTCAGGAGAGGTGGGTTTAATTTACTATATTTCTTTCTCAATAAGGTTATGTCTATTTTGTAGATTCTAAGATTATGTAAGGCACATTGGAAACTTATCACTTTAATTTCATCCTAAAAGCAACAAAATGAAAATCTTAGGACATTGGAGTTGGCATAGGCCATACTAGTTTTTTTTCGTTTACGAGTATAGGTCAGAAGTCTACTTTTTCTAGAGTCCCGTGTAGACGGAGCCCACTGCATAATGAGAAGTTTAAACGAATCTCATTTCTCAAAGCATAAAAGACGAGTTCAGTAACACGGTGCTCCAGACATTGCAATATATGGGTGAGATGTCCGTAATCTTACCATGTCCGAGAGATGATTTCCGCCTTGTACAAAAGATCGTTACCTTGTTTTAAACCTGTGAAACAATATTTCACAATATATTTCATCATCACGAAGCCTGAGACACGAGACATTATATTCAAATTTCACAAAATATATCTCATCATCATGGAGCCTGAGACACGAGACATGCATACTTTCATATCAAACTTCTGGTACAATGTAGATGCTGAAAAAAACCAAAGAAATGGATTCAGAAACTTCGGTTAGAGAGTATTGAAGATGCAGCATACAACCATACATTCAAGAGTGTCACTATTCTTCTCAAACTCAAATGAGAAGAATCACAGTGGTAATGCCAACAATGATGCAAAGGGCTCTAAGATAACTCAGTACAAGATCTGAACTCATTGTCATGAAAAACCGGAACGTAGTTTATGATTTTACAGACCAAATAGGAATGCATTCAAAGAGGGAGATGTCAAATTGAGAAGAAACCAAAGAGTGGGGGTTGGGAAAATAAATAAAGCTCCTGAAGAACGTGTTTTGTACACAAACTCAACAAGATGAAAAAACATTTGTTTTCTGAAAATACAATGTCTGTCGCACCAGCAAAGAAAATAGTTTCCAGAACCGACTCAATTTCAAACTTGAGCAAGACCCAGATGATCATCACATGACGGTGCATCGACTCCTTTCCTCTGCTGGCTGTGCTGCTGCTTGCCTGTTTGACTCGGATGGGTTATATGTAAACTCGGAAGTATCAAGCCCATACTGGTTCATATCCAGACAAGATACAAGAAAATTCAAAATTAAGAATTAGATATAGATCCACCAGAAGAAGAAGCAGAAGAATAAAAAAAAGGAACAGAAGTTACACAAAGGATGCACTAGAATTGTAAGGAATCCTATATAAAAATCTGTATCAAGAACATGAACGAAAGCAGAAGGCATCATCTCACAGTTAATAAGAAATCTTCCAAATAGGATAATCTAGAATAGAACTGTTTAATTTTTTTATTGTAAAATATAGCTAGAAAAAGTTGTAAATTTGAATCATGCAAGTGAACTTTATTAAATAAAAAATTAGATTTCATTGAAATAAAATTCAAAATTTTCAGTAAGGGATTACACGATTAATAGTAAGAATGAAAAACCAAAGCACAAGAAGTCATTTAAATTCTTCAAAAAAACTTCAAAAAAATTGCATATAAGTTGGTAATTATACATATTCAATTAATTCAAGATAGTTCAGGAAGTAATGAAGCGCGTATGACAAAATCAGGTGGAAACCCCTTACTGGAAAAGTTGGTATTTAGAACTCATAAAATATGGATGATTGTCTCATGCAGATCATGAAACTATGCAGCTGATAAAACACCCAAATATTTTCATATATAAAGAGGAACAGTTTCCACCTTTTCCCTCATACGTGCGCTCCAAGCATCATTTCTGCCTGGGCGCTGATCAAGGGTACCAGCAACAGGGACCCCGGTGGCTGGAACTGGTGGCCTGTTGACCAATGGCTGACGGATTTGTTGATTTGGGCCACCTATAAACTCATCATCACTGTCATAGTCCACCGGTCTGTTTGCAGCCCTTACCACAAGGGCTAACAAGAATACCAGAGCCTGCAATTCCAAAAAATGGATGCATTAGGACATCACAAGAAAGTGACCATTGTGTTTCCAGTAGCTTCTAGAATTGTCAATTTTTCATGGCATTTAATGAGAGCATTTAATTTGATAAGGGGATTTTGGTGATGATTGTATGAGTTTAACTTCACTATAATCCACCAACACGGCCCACCCACCACCCCCCCCCTTATGAAGGAGAAAATAATGATGACATATGGCAAAAGAAACTAAGAGGAATACAATCAACAATGGACATGAACATTTGTGCCAATGCTCCAACTGGATATTAGGCAAGTATCATGGCAAAAAAAAAAAGAAAAAATACACAAGTTAAACTGTCCCTAAATTCTTAGAAGAAATGCACATGCAAAGCAGAAAACTCTATCCAAACTATTTAATTACAACAACCTACCAAGAATGCTTCTAAATAGTTGATAGATCAACCAAGCTCTGTTATGGTACAGAGGAAGTAGAGAAAGAGAAAGAAAGAAAAGAAAAGAAAAAGTATACTACTTCAGATCGTTTAGCTAGGATTGCCACCAAATCCCAATTAGCAGGTTAACTCATTGGAGATTAACCATCCAAACCCCTCTTACCCACTCAACATATGTGATGCAGCTTAATGCTTGACAATTATTCTGATATGAAAAATTTACAGAACCATGACAAACAGTGAAACCCTCAACATGATAGTTTATAGAAATGTAATAGCACTGATGCCTACTATACCAGATGCTTTCATTACAACTTTTATCTCACTACTTTAGACAACTAGAGAGGAATATTACATGAAAACTTTAAAACCATTTAAGAAATAATATATGTTATTTAAAAAAATGTTGAAAAAAATGTAATTATAAAGCAACTAAGCCAATTGTAACAGCCTGTAGAACCATTACAACAGCAACTAATGGCCAATGATATTCCATTTTATGTTCTAGTTAATGCAAACGAAACCTACAAACTCAAACCTATCACCGAAAGGACAACATTCGGTGTTGACATAAAAAGATTATCAAGTAGAACTTACCTCCAAAATAACAGCCCCAAGAGCAACCCATTTGACAATGTTCCAGTGCTTTTCAAGAAAATCATATATCATAGTAAAGTCTCCAGTTTTGTCGGTTGGAATTTCCTGAAACATGCATATATGCCATTGTTCTGATAACCAAATAACCATCTTGAAACTCGAAAACACCAGTTAAATAGCACTTACATCTTCCCAGCTTTTGTCAAAAAATATGAAAGCTGCACACCCCAGTTCTGCCAAGATCAACAAGATCACCAATATGGAGTACTGTATTGACTTAAGGAAACCGAAGATAAAAACATTACAAATAAATTAAAAGGAAAAAAAAAATAGGGAAAAAGAAAAGATGACACACCCTCCCACATACAACTCATGCAAATTTTTGCATGGTTCCATCGAAGAAATTAAGCAAGAAAAAGAAAGAAAAATATTAGCTACAAGAGAAGCCCCAACAACATTTAAACCACCACAATGTTGTCAACCATTAAATTTGTGCAACTGCAAATAATGACTCATGAGCTGTTGGTCGAAGGAACTCCATCTTTATCATGTTCAGTGCCTTATCTTAACACAGCGGTCCCAAGCCAAAAAAAGGAGGGGTGCATTAGGCAGCTTGACAGCCAGCGTAAAACTTTGTCAAGACTACTATAAACATGAATCCAAAAAATATATGACTAAATGCTACAGCATTCCCCCTAAGCAATGCATTGCATCACTTTTCAGATGCTTCGGAAATGGACAAGGTACACTGCATCAGCACCCAGATAAGGTAAAAAAGTAGGCAAGATTCCCACATTTTTATTGACGAGTGAGGATAAAGAAGTTAGTCCAGCAAAGTATGCTTAGGATAGGGAAGGAATGTTGACAGGTAAAGGAATTGAGTTGGTAGACACTATGATTAGAAGGAGAATTAATATAATATGTCTAGAAACTAAGTGTGTAGGAGAAAAGGCTAGGAAAATTGAGAACACACGATATAAACATTATTACACAGAAAAATACAGACAGAGAAATGAGGCAGGGATAATCATTGATAAGAATTTAAAAGATGTACTTGTTATTAGAAAAGAGAATAGGATAATATTAATAAAACTTGTACTAAGAAAAAATATAGTTAATATAGTTAGTGTTTATGCACCCCAAGTAGGACTAGATGAACAAATTAAATCACAAATTTAGGAACATATAGAGTAATTAATTCAATGGATACTCAAAGGAGAAAATTATACATATGAAGAGACTCTAATGGTCATGTAGGAAACGATTATGGAGAGTATAAGATGGTACATGGTGGACCCAGATTTGGAGATAGAAATGAAGTTGGGGAGGCTATCTTAGACTTTGCAGTGGACCGGTGGCATATAATCTTATAATCGGGAATACCTATTTTAAAAAGAGAAATGAAGATTTAATAACATTTAAAAGTGGAACAAATATGAGTCAAATAGACTTCTTTCTAACTAAAAAGGTGGATCAATAAATAGGCAAAGATTGTAAGGGTATCCCGGGAGAGAGTTTGACATCACAACATAGGCTATTAATTTTTTAGATGTTTATATAAAAGGACAATCTAAAAGGAGAAATAGAATTATAAATCCAAGAACTAGGTGGTGGAATTTAAGAGGGGATAAAGTAGAATTATTTAAGAATAGGATGCTAAGAGAAGCAACGTGGAGTGTAGAAGATAAAACAAATTTAATGTGGAATTAGGTAAATTAATGTATTAAAAGAGTAACAAAAGATGTCCTTGGAAAAGAAAAAAGATCAGGACCACTATCTAAGGAAACTTGGTGTTGGAATGAACAGATCTAAAACATCATAAAAATAAAAATGTGAATACTTTAAAGTTTCGGGGGGGGGGGGGGAGGCGGGGGAGGGGAAAGAATAGAAATAGAGAAACCTTTGAATAAGTACAAAAATGTCAATAAGAAAGTTAAACGTAGTAAGAGAAGATAAATATAGAGTGGATGATGAGCTCTATTCTAAAGTGGGCACAAAAGATGGGGAGAAGAATATATATAAACATGCTAAACTAAGGCGGATAGGTAAACTGGAGTTTTTAGTTATATCAAATGCATCAAGAGTGAAGATTTAAGTGTTTTAGTAAAAAATGACGAAATTAAAGAAAGATGGAAAATTACTTTGAGAAATTGTTAAATGAAAATCATATAAGAAGTCTAGGCTTAGTAGAATATAGTAACCCTAGGGATCATATTCTTCCCTAGGGTCAAGGAGTGTGAGGTTTAAAATGTATTAAGGACGATGAAATTAGAAAGTGCTCTAGGACCAAATGGCATCCCTGTCGAGGTTTAGAAGTGTTTAAGGGATGATGGTGTGTCTTGGTTAACAAAATTATTTAATAAGTTAATAACAACTAAGAGAATACTTGATGAAAGGTTCAAAAGTATTTCAATACCTCTGTATAAAAATAAAAAAGACATACAAACTTGTACTAATTATAGTGATATTAAATTATTGTCATACTATGAAACCTTGGGATAGAGTGATTGAACAACGACTAAGACGGAAACCTGTAATGTTATAAATCAATGTGGATTCATATTGAGGAGGTCAACGATAGAGGTTATTTACTTATTGAGGAGACTAGTGGAAAGATTATCTTTATATAGTTTTATTGATTTAGAGAAAGCCAATTATAGATTACCTAGAGATCTAATATGGAAAATTTTAGAAAAGAAAGATGTCACAAAAGAAATATAGACACAAGAAAGTATACTTATGATGAATGTGTGACTATAGTTAGAACAACTACGGGAGAAAAAGTGAACTTCCAATTACTATACATAGGCTTACATCAAGACACATTAAGATGAGATTCCAAAGTGTATGTTATTTGTTGATAATATAATTTTAAATTATGAAACTGGAGGAAGTTCTAGAATTAAAAGGGTTTAAGTAGAAATAAAATTGAATATATGGGATGCAACTTTAGTAAATTTAGAAATACAAATATGAATGTAGTGAAGATTAAGGATCAAGAGGTACAAAAAAGTGAATATTTCTATTATTTAGACTCAATTATTCATAATGAAGGAGAAATTAGAGATGACGTTAATCATAGAATCAAGACAAGAATGGTTAAATAGAGGAGTGCATCTCATATATTGTGTGATCGATGTATATTGCTAAGGTTAAAAGGGAAGTTCTACAAAACAGTTATTAGACCATCCATTTTTTGTGGGACAAAATGTTGGACAACTAAGAAATAGCATATGCATAAAGTAAGTGTGGCAGAAATGCAAATGTTGAGATGAATGTGCGAGAAGACAAGAAAGGATACAATTAGAAATGAACACATTTATGAGATGGTTGAAGTAGCAGTGTAGCAACAATTGGAGATAGAATTAAAAAATCAATTAAGATGGTTTACACGTGCAACAAAGACCATTTAGTGCCAGTTAGGAAGAGCGACACGGTCAACATTGAGGGTAATGCTTGGAAACGAGGAATACCAAAATTAATGTGGGTAAAGTTAATTAGTAACGAATATGATGACATCTAGTTTGATTAAGGTTATAAACTTATAGAGTGTAATTAAAGAAAAATTATTCATGTAGCCAACCCCAAGGAGTCGAAAAAAGGCTTTGTTGAGTTGAGTTATTCATCAAAGGGTTGAGACACTTAAAATTGATAGGGGTCGATTGAAAACATGGGAATGAAATCAATGGTGCTAGGGATTCTTCCATCACCTGGAAAAAGAGATAAAATTTTGAATCATGATGGCATGTCACAAGATATCAGCATGACAATATCATTTTCAAATAAATGGGCAATGTAGGTCCCCCAACGCAAAGGAGTTACATCATAACTGTCCTCATAGGCTCATACTACTATGGAAACAATGCATGAGTATGTAGGATACACAAGTGAGGCAGCATCCATTCCGTGTTACTGCTCCAATACAACCAAAACAAGATATGATGAAGAGAACCACACCAATACCCATAAACAAATATATGAACCTACAAAAATGGGATCACGGGGAAAAAATTAGCCAATATTGTAAGAACTGCAGATCTGCAGATAGAAGTTTCATAACATCAGCTTAAGAAAGAATCTTGCAGTTTCAAAGAAATTTCAAATAACTACAATTTATCAATCCATAAACATGCATATATTTCAGGAAATGTACAGAAAGCATTGATGCTGCCTAACAACCAAGACCCAAGAAACTAACATGTTAGAAACTTGGAGCTTTCCAGTATGCCGTCCAGGATGCCAAGTGCTGAGCGTCCAATTCAAGCTGAGGATTGGACGACTTGAAATACTCCAGGTTAAAGTTGAACTTGTATTGATGTTCAACCTAAACCATGATAGTCAAATCCAGAAGAACTGCTACTGGCATCACTGGACTGGAGACTCTGTAACTCAGTCAGCTTGGTATCTTATTATGACACAACCTCCCAAAAGATAAATTATAACATAACCAAAAACATTAATCATGAATAAGCAAATAATTTCAGAGCTACTCATTTGAACAACCTGATGTTTGTTAGCCTGGTGTGACCAGAACCGTAAACCAAGTTAGCAGGAATCTCATAACATAAATTAATTCTACCACTATACTCATGAATCTAGGTTTCCGTCAATATAACGTATCCTAGCAACACCATTTCTAGTTCTACTAATAGCTTTTCTACATGAGAATTTGGCATATGAAAAGCCATTCTTTGTTGCTGAAACATTTTTGCAGATGTTTGGTTCCAAACAAGAAGCACTTTTTCCTTTTTGTGGCAGGGGAGGGTGGGGATGTTGTAATGCAATAATTTAACACCTATCCACCATTCTGATTATAAATAAATAAACAACTAAATTACCTAAATTGCCAATTTCAATTGAACTGTTTTTGGTGGTAATTTGCTAAGGTTGCCCACTTGCCTAATAGATTCTCAGATTCATGTTTCTACAGTGTGAGTTCTCTCAATGACTTCACACTCATTCATTGTTATAGAATTTACAATCTTTGTTCCCAACCTAACCTTCTGTTGGGAGTGTCCCTGTAGCCTTTCCTATAAATAAGTTGAAGCCATGAGATGCTTACCGTTTGATAATTATTTAAAAAACTGTATCAGACTTTCATGAAATTCTGTAGCCAAAATTCCATGCTATTCACACTGTTAAGTTTATTCATATGCTTTTTCTCCAAACGTATCAATTACATACACGTTACTACCAATAAGTGGAAAATTATCTAATATCAATTACATATTATCTGCCAATAATTGGATAATTATCCAAGGAATTTTGGATCATGATCATAAATCCTCTTTGCCAAATTCATATTATTCACACTGAATTGAGGGGTTTTAATGACTTTTAGTCCAATTTTACAGATATTGCACAGACATCATAGCATCATTCAAGTGGATGATAATATATAAGCTTCAGGAATATTTTCATGAATTTTCTCACCTGATTTTCCACTCTTAACACTTTTTGAGTTATCTTCATGATTTTCATGAATTATAGATCAGTCTACATAGACATCTTGGTCATTCTCTCTCAATGATACGAGCTATGTGCGTTAGAGAATAAAATGCAAATACTAACTGATCACTTGCAAGAATGCAACCAAATAAAAAGGAGAAGAAAGAAAAGTACAACCACAATGGCACAACCAAGAGGACGAGAATTTATGTGCTTCAACATTAAGTTTGCATTCATGATCAAACTGACAATTGAATGATTTACTAAAAACTTGGAGATTCGTGTTATTTATCATCACTTGGACAACCCAGTAAAATCCACCCCTCCCTCTCTCTCTTCCCATGACTACTACCTGAATCCAAATTCATTGCAACACCATAGTCCATCTCTCTCTCCTTTTCTCAAACCCTCATAAAGAGCCCATTGTCCAATTCCTATCTTTTGAGAAATTAAACGTCAGCAACAAATTATCTACAAATCCAGCAACCTATTATTTTGAAAACGACAGCAAATCCTTTCCCTTTGTAAACCTTATAACCTTAAACCTCCTACCTACCCTTAGACTAATGCCACAAGTTTCTGTCACATTTGCCCACCACAAACTCAACCGGATGCAAAATTACTCTGAGCTCCATAGTGAGTTGAACATCACATACTTTTAGGGAAAACATAAAAGATTACAAAATAAGAAAGAGATTATGAAATGCACCATTTTTCATCCATCCACTAAGAAACAATATTCTAAATCTCATGTGGAATGTTGTTTTGTTTCTCAAAATAGACACCTTAATTAAGACAAATATTTCAATTATGCCATGCTCAGTGGTGGTTTTTTTTTTCATATAATCCAAAACTAAGTCAAATATTCCAAATTTTTAATTCATTTTCTTTTAAGACAACATCTTAGCAGCCAAATGCAGCAAAATGCAGCATAAAGAACACAAGTAAACTATCAAGCAATCTGAACAGAAAAGAATCAGTTCAATAACACATGCAACAAAAAGTTAAAAAAAAAAAGAAGGTTCACAGCAATTGATCAGAATACACCAAGATTTAGCAATAAAACGAAAACTGATAAACAAAACTTTAATCAAATGGGGCTCCCATACCAAGCTTTTGGCAGGCTATCAAAGATGCTACTTGACAAAGACAAGGCGATAATCATAGGCCGACCAAGCTGTACCACATTATCACTCGTAGGCGCAATAGAAGTGCTA
This sequence comes from Cornus controversa, assembly GCA_026545225.1. Taxonomy (NCBI): domain Eukaryota; kingdom Viridiplantae; phylum Streptophyta; class Magnoliopsida; order Cornales; family Cornaceae; genus Cornus; species Cornus controversa. Next base: position 78,109,280 of record CM048845.1, read on the forward strand.
TCACCAGAAGCTGCTCTTTTGTATTCAACAAACAAGTATATCCCATAGCCCACCATGGCCAGACCCACAAGAGTTAACAAGAAGTTCAGGAGCTTCAACAGGCACTCCAAAAAACCCCTACACGCCATCCTCTACAATTCCTTAAATCCCTTCAGTAAAAACTCTTACAAAATCCCTTCTATTTCACCAAACTCCTCTGTTTCCTTCAACATAAGCCCACATTTATTCCAATGTCAATACCTTAAGCATAAAAGAGAAAAAATCAAATGGAAAATTTAAAATTAGATAGAGGAAAAAACAAAATAGTCTTGGAGCGGCCCCTATTGAATAAATATATACATAACATACATATTTAGGTATGTCCATTGAGATAAGTGAAGCCTCGTAGAAAGAAAAAATAATAATTTTCCCAGAAAACTTCAAAAAGAACTAGAACAAATATGACTTAAGGAAATTCATGTCACTTCGTCGGTGGAATCTGATGGAATTGAATGGAATACTATTCTGTGTTCTGACAAGGTATACTCATCCAAGGACAATGGTATGCATGCGAATTCCAATGAAAATTACGAATTCGGATTCTAGAGAAAATTTCCATGAATCTAGTTTTCAAGAAAATACGAAATTTGACCGAAATTTTTCGAAATAAACAATTAAATGTGATGATGATCTTTAGCTGGATAGTTTTTCAGACGAATAGATAGATTATATTCGTTAAATATATATTTACACACACATATATACATATAATTGAAAAACTTACATGAACGAAAATAATTCGGAGTTTCAGATTGCGAGCTGTCCAAGATCGAAACCACAGATAGAGAGAGAATATAGAGAGAGGGTCTGATGTCCAGAAGTGGAAGAGAAAAAGGTACTTTCTTTCTTAATTTTCTTGTTATGGCCAGGTGGCTATTGTGGGGTTCGCCCCGGTCATTTTCCTTTTAGTTGAGTGCCTTTCGTGATAAAATAAAATAAAAATTTTGAGAAGCATAAATAATGGATAAATTTTCATATGATGATATACCTTTTATGATTTTCATATTTTTAACTCTATTTCTATCAGTGATATTGACCTTCATTTTCTTTTCTTTTTTTTTTTTTTTTTTTTTTGGTGATTTGACAGTTTTATCATGATTATTATGAGTTTAAAGATCTGATTAGCAAAAATGACAATTTCTATATTTTTATATTGTTTATGTCAATAGATTTCATTTATTTACTAACATCATATTAACAAATAAGAGAAATTAATACGTAAACTCAAAATTTAAGAGATATAAGAAAACTAATAAAATTTGAGTAGGTCTAGTCGAGATATTGTTGGGAGTATAAGTGGTAATTACTCAATTTGATAAGATGATACTGCCGTGGGGAAAGACTCTGATATAAGTGTTTTACATTGTTTAGTTGGCGTGACAAGAGAAATATTAACGAGAATGGAAAGATTATTAATGGTTGTCTGCCTTGCATTCATAGGTTTTTAAGTGATATAACTCGATTTAAACTACTTGGGGGTCAAACATATCTAAGCGTCAAATATATCTATAATATATTCAAGCTTAGTATAATAAGACAAAATAGTCAATCTAATGGTTATAAGTTGTTAAAAATTAATTTTAAGTTAAAATGTCTTTGCTAATATATAATTCGAAATAACTATATCCATCAGTCATGAGACTGCATGATATATATATATACACACACACACACACACACGCTTAGCGTCAGTTTGGTAGGAAAGAAATAGAAGGAAAAGAAAAGAAAGGATTTGTAGGGTTATGATCTTGTGTGTTTGGTATGAAATTTTTAAAGGAAATGAAAAGAAATGGAAGGATTTGAAGGGATAAATTAAGGGTGAATAGTAGCTTTTATTATCCTTTCAAAAATGGAAAGAAAGGGAAGGAAATGCTACTTTTTTTAATAAAACTTTGTTAATACCAACTTTGCCCTTATTTTGATAAAAGCTAAAATTTGTTCTTTTAAATATAAAAGGGTATAATGGTAAAAAAAATTAAATTGTTTCCTTTCCTTTCTTTCCCCAAATATGTTAACTATCATTTCCTTTCTTTTCCTTTACTAATCAATCAAACACGATAAAAGTTTTAACACTATCTTTTCCTTTTATTTCTTTTTTTTCTCTCATTACTAATGTTATCATTTCTTTTCTTTTCCATTCTACCAAACATAGCCTTAGTTAAACTCTTCATGCATTGGTAACCTTTTTGCATAACTATCTATCTATTATTAGGAAAAGAAAAAATATATTATGAAGACAGCATGAGGTGTGAGTTCAGTGCAACACATAAACTTGTTTTATGACCACTCACAATACAAAATTGACAATCGAAATTCATTGACCTATCCACACCCTCTCTTTTTTTCTTTTTCTTTTTTCTTTTGAGTTTGTGTGTTGGGACATGGTTTTAATTCAAGAAAAAAATGACAAATTTGAATTATTTTTTTTCAGAAATTCAAATTTGAATTATTTGGCAATGAAGGAAAACTTGGTTTCAATTATGACATAAGATATTCTTATTATTTTAATTAGAATATATTTTCTGAGTTTCAAGACTAAAAAAATAAATAAATCAAACTTGGCCAAAAGAACTAGACAATACAACAAAAATAAAAATAATGCGAATTTGAACATTGAACTTTTAAAAAATTTGCATCACATCTTTTTACCTTTACTAAAAAGCACGGATACTTCACTGAGGGTGTCGTACCCGTGTCGGACACTCCTCGGACACATGTCGGACACTTCACGGAAGTGTCCTGGCATTTTTTCTTTTTAGGATATTTCTCGGACACTCCTTGGACATTCTTCAAACACATGTCGGACACTTCGTAGCAGTGATGCATATTCAAGTATTTCGAAAGAAAATTATATGCAACTAAATTATGATTAAAAATCTAAGCTAAATATATGTAAAGGACTAAATAAGTCTAGTTCTTTAATCTAATTTAATTTATTTGTCTATTTTAGTTTATAAGTTTGTTTGAATCTTAATTGCTTGATGATGAATTATATTAATATATTATATTATTATTTTATAGTCGTATCCTCACTGTGTCATTGTCCGTGTCCTTTTTTTTTTTAAATTTTTCGTATCACTGTGTCCGTATCGTGTCGTACCCGTATCTCGTGTCTGTGCTTCCTAGTGCCCTTGCCAACAATAGTAGCTAGGGTTCCTTTGTCATGAAGAAAAAAGGGTGACTATGAGTGGGATAGTCACACTAAATTAGCACAATAAATGAAGGGCAAAATGCTCTAACACCCCTTAGATTTTTTTTTAATGCCCACGGAGAGTACTTGTCTCAAAATTGCCTCTGACACCCCCTGTTAGAGTTAACACCCGGTTAAAATTAACGGTTCAAATGCTTTTACCATTTTACCTTCTTATATTTAATCATTTTGTAATTGAACTAGCTGGCATCATTAATGACGTAGACTCCTCCTATATGAAATGTCCTAAATACCCTTGGTGGTAATTGGTATTTTTTCATTAACAAAGTCATCATTCTAATTTTCCAATCAACAAACTCATCATTCAATGACAACCCACCAATCAATTTATGCATATTATGAAATATACCAACATTACAATATGAACAAATAGCGAAATGAAAAATGGGTTAAGTTCTCATGCAAGAGAAAATACAGTAGGAACATGGGCAGGGGTTGAAGATGATGAATTCGAGGAGTAACCTCACCTCGCAGGCAACACGATCGGAGTGAATGCACCACCGATTCGAACTCTTCCTGATCAGGGTACTGTGAAAGCTGAAGGGCATTTTTCGATTCCCAATTTTCCACGTTCTATTTCCTCATAAGCGTTTCTAGGTTCGTCACCACCGGTGACTTTGTCGCCGTCGCAGGTATGCCAGTGTGGTTGGCTTCTGTTAGATGAACTAGGTATATATGTACATGTATGTATATATACATAAATATATTAGGGTTTATTCAAAGTTCAATCCACACAATTGAACACCAAATTAGGGTTTGATGACCTGATGCATCATGGTTTGCAATTGAAAATTTGGTTGCTCTGTTAGTCTTTGTGGATGGCAAATGATAGTGGTGAATAATTTTGGTGAGACCCAAACTTCATTTTGATGAAGCAAAAATCCACTCCGAACTAGTCAAATGTCAACCTGTAAAAATAAAAGAGTAGAGCAATTGGAAGGATACTGGTGTGGTGCCAAACGACTATACTTCAACGATCAAGTCAAATATTGGAAAGAGTTGTTAAAACTAGAAAGGCACTTTAGAGGGTATTACTTGTGTACCTGGTATATGGACCGTCTCTGTATTTATAACAGTCAAATGAGAACATGTCCTAGTAGGAGACTCTCTCTTCAATTTTTCAGACTTATCTGGAAATAGAAAAGTACTGTTCAAAGTACATCTCTCATACATGTCATACAAATCACAATTGCTACGTCATACATTTCATAATTGGAGTCAAATACCCTCATCAAATGCCCCCTGTTTATGAAAGTCGCTCATCGAGTCTTAGAAACATTTCGACTGGCCCATTAGGCTTGTAAAAACGGACCTTTTGGCCCATAAAATTCCTCTTTTCTCTCTCTCTCTCTCTTGGTGGCTAGCTTCGACTGGACCGTAGGGGCTGGCTCGGACAGTTCGTAGGGACATGTCCTTTGGTGCTTCGAATAGGCCTAGGGACAGGACCTTTAATACTTCGAATAGTCCTAGGGACATGCCCTTTAATACATCAGACAGTCCTAAGGACAGGCCTTTTAGTGCTCCAGACAATCATAAGGACATGCCTTTTAATACTTCGGACAGGCCTTTTAGTGCTCCAGACAGTCCTAGGGACAGGCCTTTTAATACTTCAGATAGTTCCTAGGGATAAGCCCTTTGGTGCTTCGGGCCGTCAGCCTCTCCCCTTCCCAACTCACACCAAATTCTTGGCGTATTATTCTGGTCTCTATCATCCTATGGAAAGCTTGCGGCAACGGAACCCCACTGTCAGTAAATAAATTATTTTCCTGTTATACTTTCATGAAGAATGGCGACTAGCGCCATATACAGAGCCGGGTGAGCGAAAAAAGTTTGCCTAAGGGCTTGGTGACTATTGACAACAACCAGCAGGTCAAACAGTGGAAGAAGCAATTTTTTTTTGTTTCTGGCTACTGGGAGCTTCCTCCTTACCATATCCCTCATCGAGGACATTTATGGTAATCCTCTTTTTGTTTTCTCTTCTCTTACTTACAGTCCCTTTTCTTGATTAATGAAGAGTAATTTGTTTTCTTATTGAGGTGTTATTTGGTTTATAAGAAAAACTTTAATGGCATAATCTTGCAATAGAACTTACGCACTAGACTCACCTTGTTATTGGGTAGCATTCCCTTAGGCGAGTTGTGCTCACATATGGTCACTTGACCATATTTTTGGAATTAACTTATTCCGTCTTTTCCACTAAAGATCCTTTTTAGAGGTGTCCCTCCGTGGGGTTCTTTAACAATATTTTCAAAACTAATTCATCCCGCTTTTTTTCATTAAAGGCCCTCTTTAAAGGTGTGCCCCTGTAAGATTGTTTAACAATATTCTCGGAATTAGTTCATCCCGCCTTTTTCATTAAAGACCCTCTGTTAGAAGTGTATCCCTATAGGGCTATTCGATAATATTCTCATAATTAATTCATTCCGCCTTTTTTATTAAAGGCCTTCTGTTTGGGGTGTATCCCCGTAGGGCTGTTTGACAATGTTCTTAAAATTAGTTCATCCCATCTTGTTCATTAAAAGCCCTATGTTTGAGGTGTATCCCCATAGGGATGTGCCCCTATAGGGCTATTTGACAATGTTCTCGAAATTAATTTATCCCGCATTTTTCATTAAAGGCCTTCTATTTGAGGTGTATCCTCGTATGACTGTTTGACAATGTTCTCAAAATTAATTCATCCCACCTTTTTCATTAAAGGCTCTCTATTTGAGGTGTATCCCCGTAGGGCTGTTTAACAATGTTCTCGGAATTAATTCATCTCGCCTTTTTCATTAAAGTTCCTCTACAAAGGTGTGTGTCTTGCCTTAGCAAGGAAATTGCATTTGATCTCGGGATTAATCCATCCGGCCCTTTAAGAAAGGCCTTCTCGTGGAGGTGAACCCTAGTGGGGTTTAATAGTTTCAAGTTTCGTGAGCGCTCACTCCCTTAATAAAGAAATTCATAGATCATCGTTGTTGATGCCCCTTTAATAAAAAAAATTTTATGGCTTAACCCATTAATAAGGGGAGGTTTTGCTCGACCCTTTAGTAAGGGGAGGTTTCTGCTTGACCCTCAGTAAGGAGAGGTTTGTTGTTTAACCCTTTAATAAAGGGAGGTTTTTTGCTTAACCCTTTAAGAAGGGGAGATGTTGGCTCGACCATTTAAGATATTGGGTGAAAATGAAATACCCATTTTACTGAAAGCTGTTCTTTGCTTTGATATAAGGCCCAACTCAGTTTGATGTGTAAATCAAAATTTATAGCCAAAATACCAAAGCATGTTTAGAGTCCTAATTGTTAATTAAATATTAGAGTATCTTTAGTTTTATGTAAGAGAAATTTAGAGTGCATTATTCCCTTTCTAAGAGTTGTTATAGAAACCCATCTTGTAGGTTCTATATCAACGGAGGACCCGCAATAATTCCAATCTATTCTTGACGACGTCCATGAACATGGCAGTTTTGCTACTTTGATAAAGGTTGTGGGTGATTTTTTGGCGGCTCAAGATCGCTTGTAGAGAGGTTGGATGCCGATTTGGATCGCTGCTTTAATCTGAATAGTGGACACATGACAAGAAGCTTTATCAATTGGTCTGGCTCTCACTGCTTAACTAAATAGGCTATTATTGATAACTTCATGATTCTACAACTTGATGGAACCATAAATGAGTGGAGTAAGTTAGTGCAAGCAAAATATTTAGGGCAAATGCCATACTGGCAGTGTCTCTTGTGGTTTGCAAAGCTGGTACTAGTGTCTAGAAAATTCCACTTTTCCAAGCATATTACCAATCTTGCTCGTAACAAAAAGTTGGTTTTGTTGGTTCCCGCTTTCAATGTCATCAATGGTGGATCACATGCAGGAAATAAACTTGCTACGCACGAGTTCATGATTCCTCTTGTTGGAGCTTCAGCTTTCAAATAGGATATAAAGATGGGTGTGGAAGTATATCACCACTTGGAGGTTACTGGAGCAACGTGTTTATCTCGCCCCAAAAATAATAATAATAACAGCAAACACATGACAGCGTGATGCTTATAGGTTATGAGTAATTTGTCCCAAACATATAAAACTATATAAAAATTATTATGTTTTACCTTTCCCATTATACCATGCTCATGTTCTTCCATGTATATGTATAATTGTTTGACATAATTAACCAATCAATCAAACTCGTAGGATAATGGGCATTCAAAATTTTAATATATTATTTCCCATTGACTTTGAATTCTTTTTTCTTAAAAAAGAATTCAATGGGATAGTCAGGCTACCTATTCATGTCATGTATATGGTGACTTGCACATGGGATCAATAAATTGGTATCTTAAATTGTAAAGTGAACATCTCAACAGTAAATTAGTACATGAAGAAACCATTATCTTGATGTATATTATGTCCACTGTATATATATATATCATCTTCATAAAATAACTCACGGTTAAATGTCAGAATTTCATCCCGATCAAAATATAATATTCAATCAAAATTCTACCATAACCCATATACCAGTAAAATTTAGATTTTCGATTGTCAAGCCTTCTAGATAAATAAAAGCAAACTTGATATACATGTACATACCCAAAATAGAGAACCAAGGCTAAACCCACCTGCCGGTTGCCACCGCTAGCAGTAGTGTCAATAGGGACTATCTATGCAACATATCGCCGCATGGGATGGTTTTTTTTATATTGTGTCGCTACTGTAGTGACCTCAAAGAAACCAAGGATTTGGTCTCGTTGCCATTTGTCTAGACGGGAGGTTACAGAAGTGTACACCAACGCTACAATGTGATCGCGCATGCCCACTTTAGTTTGTTGCCATCAGAAAGATTCATCATTTTAATGGGTTGCTTACTATAGTTCCTAAATTTAATGGGTTGGTGCCAGATGATGGCTATAGTGCTGACGCAACAATCCGACACTGCTATCTTGATTAGTGAGCAATGTCCCATTAACACCTAACTAAAATCGAGAAACAAAGCCTTCATACCGCCACCGATTGTAATTTAAATTGAATAAAAACTTTAAAATCAACATCACCAATTCCTGTTCATCTTTGGAAATTCTGGATATCAGTGCTCGCTGGACTGTGCTTGGGTCTATATGACCTGTGTATATTAATACCAACCAAGCAAATAATGAGGATGATTGAAAGATGTGTTTTCCTGAGATTGCATAATCACGTATAGTATTATGTTTGATTTTTGTGCATTATTTGACATAACAGAAAATAAAGTTTAAAGTAACTTTACATATACATGCACTATAAAATACATGTAATCAAACGCGCTTTTGTTCATTTGATCAAACATGACATGATGCAATATAATATTCATCATCTTAAACCCAAATTACGAGCATAAAATAGTGAATCAAAATCGGATCGTCATAGATATAACCTCTCAATGGAAGCGTGAAACCCAGTCTGAATAGTATTTCGATCAAGCATATATATACATACGCCAATTCCGATAACTCTGTATTTTGTACATGAGCGTTCTCCTCTTAATTTCTATAAAATTATACCCCAAGCCTAATCATGGCTCTGGTAGCGTGTGTTAGTTTTACATTCAATAATCAACTTGTAAAAATAAAATAAAGCAATTAATTAAAGGAGAATTTTAGCGATCAAACCGGACTGGAGTAATAATTTGTTCAGAAAATCAATCATTTTCCATAAACGGCGCCAACTGATGAAGCAGAAATTCACCCTGAACTAGTCAAACGCCAACTTGTAAAAAGACAAGAGTAGGGCAGTCGGAAGGACACCGTCGTGATGCCGGCTGACTGTACTTCGACGATCAAGTTAGATATCGAAAAGACTTGTTAAAGCTAGAAAGACACTTTAGAGGGTATTAATTGCGTACTTGGTATATGAACCGTCTCTGTATTTATAGCAGTTAAATAAAAACATGTCCTAATAGGAGACTGACTCTTCAGTTCCCTAGACTTATCTGAAAATAGAAAAGTTATGGTCAAAGTACATCTCTTATACATGTCATACAAATCACAATTGTCACGTCATACATTTCATAATTGGTGTCAAATACCACATCACATCTCATAAAAAGTCTTGGACACTAATCTTCATCAGTTCAGGACAAATGGGTTAATTAATTCATGGTAGTTTTGATTTTAGTGAGTGCCAAATGTGGATTCGTGCATAATGGTAGATCCCAAATCAATATATGAGTTGTTGTTTTGCTAATTCAATATATCTATATGTCTATCAATATATCAGTTCAGGAGGGAGAGAAACATATGAGTGAGTTTGCAAATTTAAAGAATTTGTGAGGGTAAAAAGGTCCAAAAATTTGAGGATAAAATTGTAATTTCAAATATGAAGAATAGTTTTGGTATTTTAATTTTTAAAATTAGTGAACTTCTGACGTGTGTGACAACTAACTAACAGAAGGGAGTGTCAGGACAAATTAAATTAAATTTAGAAAAGATTGATCACACTTTTTGAGACTCTCCGTGAACAATAAATGAAAACTGAAAAGTGTTAAAGTATTTTACTCGTAATTTAATTAATTACTGAGTATACTTTCATTGAGCCCAAATGATTCAAACTCAAATTAGTTGGCCCTTGGCAGCATGATGACCCCACCACGAGCCCACGGTCACATCTTTTTATAATTCCTTCCATTTGCATTATATATATAGATATAAATTTTGGTTATCTTTGTCTTAATTCAAATGAATTATTTTTTCCTATGTTGTTTTGTTATAGTCATCGATACTCTTATAAAATTTAATTTTTTAAAATTATTCTTCAATAACTTCATTTTATTTAATTTCGCCTCTTACTACTAATTATATAAATTTAAAAGCGGAGATGAAAAAAAACCTAAGACGGTAATAAAGAAGAAGCTGGACGGTGCCTACTTGAAACACGTGTGCACAAAATAAATAAATAAAGGAAAGAGGACGGCAGGAAAATAATTCTCTATAAGACAGTTTAGTCATTTGCTTACAGTCTAATCCCAAAGATACGTTTCTTTGACTTTCAGTTTTTCTTTTCAGGATTAGAGGTGGATTAATCTTATTCATTTAATGGGTGTCGGGGAAGAGAGAGATATATATATATATATATAGAGAGAGAGAGAGAGAGAGAGAGAGAATCTAACGACTATTCAAGACACCAACTACCTGTCAAGAAGATTAGGTGAAGGTGGAGAATAGGATAGTTTGAATCCCAATTCCGCGCTCAGTTATTGGACTCTTCCAACCACGTTATGACAAGTCTGTCACTCAAACAACATTCTTCTTTTCAGTGACACGAATTACCAAGTAAAGAATAAATTACAAACACGGTGTTGTAAATGAGCTGGGATCCTCTGCCCTGTTGGGTCGCCTGCCCTACCATGCCCGGGTAGACACGACAGCGTTTAAGAGACTTTGCAAAAAAAACTCAAAACAAAGTCGATGGGCTACAGGTTGAACCGGTAACACTCTTCCCTTCTCTCTCTTTTAACTCTCTTCCATCTTCATCTGGTTTCCTTCTATCTTCATCATCATCAGTCTTCTCATTCTCTTCACCAACATCATTTTTTTTCTTCTGTCTTCTTTCTCTATTCACCATCATCTTCTCTCTCTCTTCTTTTTATATATAAACAGATGCATCTCTTCTTCTTTGATCCAAGATTTTATTTTTCCGATTAGGTGCCGGCAAACTTTATATCAAATTCCTTTGATCTTTGTGAACAGTGAAAGTTTGATTTCCTATTTTTAACATCAGATCCCTTTGATCTTTGTGAATGGGTGGCATGGATGGGTTATATATATATATATATATATATATATATATCAGTGTGTGTATATATCTATCAGGGTGTGTATATATATATCAGAGTGTGTGTGTATATATATATATATATATGTATATAGATATCAGAGTGTGTGTGTGTATATATATAATGGCTACCATGCCACGACAGACAGAAGAGAAAGCAGCGCTGCTCCACGCATAGGGCAGCGCTGCTACATCTTTCAATTAAAAAAAGTTATTACAAACAATCACTAACTTTTTAATCTCAAAGAATAAAATTTTGATAAAAAAATATATATACCAAAACACATATAAAGAATATAATGGAGAGATACTTTATTTTTTGAAAAATATTGGAACAATATGGAGATTTAATTAAAAATTAAAAATACTTTTATAAATACTAATTTAAATAAATGTGTGAAATTATTCAGCAAACAATTCCTAACTACTTATTAATCTACAAATTTACATTTTTCCACCCGTCTACCTAAAAGAATTGAAATTATTATAAATTAATTTTTTTCACCACAATTCATCTATATCTCACCACCTTTAAATTTATATTTCACCACTCTTAAATCTACATTTCACCAACATTATACCTAAAAAAAACTTGAAATATTATAAGTTAATTTTTTGTCACCACATTTCATCTATACCTCACCACCCTTAAATCTATATTTCATCACCCTTAAATCTATATTTCACCACCCTTATACCTAAAAAAAACTTCAAATATTATAAGTTAATTTTTTGTCACCACATTTCACTTATACCTCACCGTCTTTAAATCTATATTTCACCGTTCTTAAATCTATATTTCACCACCCTTATACTCAAAAAAAACTTAAAATATTAAAAGTTAAATTTTTGTCACCACAGTTTATCTATACCTCACCACCTTTAAATCCATATTTCACCACCCTTAAATCTATATTTCACCACCCTTATATCTAAAAAAACTTCAAATATTATAAGTTAATTTTTTGTCACCACATTTCATCTATTCCTCACCATCTCTAAATCTATATTTCACCACCCTTAGATCTATATTTCACCACCCTTATACTTAAAAAAAAACTTGAAATATTATAAGTTAATTTTTTGTCACCACATTTCATCTACACCTCACCGTCTTTAAATCTATATTTCACCACCCTTAAATCTATATTTCACCACCCTTATACCTAAAAAAAACTTGAAATATTATAAGTTAATTTTTTGTCACCACATTTCATCTATTCCTCACCATCTCTAAATCTATATTTCACCACCCTTAGATCTATATTTCACCACCCTTATACTTAAAAAAAAACTTGAAATATTATAAGTTAATTTTTTGTCACCACATTTCATCTACACCTCACCGTCTTTAAATCTATATTGCACCACCCTTAAATCTATATTTCACCACCCTTATACCTAAAAAAAACTTGAAATATTATAAGTTAATTTTTTGTCACCACATTTCATCTATTCCTCACCATCTTTAAATCTATATTTCACCACCCTTAGATCTATATTTCACCACCCTTATACTTAAAAAAAAACTTGAAATATTATAAGTTAATTTTTTGTCACCACATTTCATCTACACCTCACCGTCTTTAAATCTATATTTCACCACCCTTAAATCTATATTTCACCACCCTTATACCTAAAAAAAACTTGAAATATTATAAGTTAATTTTTTGTCACCACATTTCATCTATTCCTCACCATCTTTAAATCTATATTTCACCACCCTTAGATCTATATTTCACCACCCTTATACCTAAAAAAAAAATTGAAATATTATAAGTTAATTTTTTGTCATCACATTTCATCTATACCTCACCACATTTCATCTATATTTAAGGGTGGTGAGTTATAGATGAAATATGGTGACAAACAATTAACTTATAATATTTGAAATCTTTTTTAGATATAAGGGTGGTGAAATTTAGATTTAAGGGTGGTGAAATATAGATTTAAAGGTGGTGAGGTGTAGATGAAATGTGGTGACAAAAATTTTACTTTTAATATTTTAAATTTTTTTAGGTATAAGGGTGGTGAAATATAGATTTAAGGGTGGTGAGTTATAGATGAAATGTGGTGACAAACAATTAACTTATAATATTTGAAATCTTTTTTAGATATAAGGGTGGTGAAATTTAGATTTAAGGGTGGTGAAATTTAGATTTAAAGGTGGTGAGCTGTAGATGAAATGTGGTGACAAAAATTTTACTTTTAATATTTTAAGTTTTTTTTAGGTATAAGAGTGGTGAAATATAGATTTAAGGGTGGTGAGGTATAGATGAAATATGGTGACAAAAAATTAACTTATAATATTTGAAGTTTTTTTTAGATATAAGGGTGGTGAAATTTAGATTTAAGGGTGGTGAAATTTAGATTTAAAGGTGGTGAGCTGTAGATGAAATGTGGTGACAAAAAATTAACTTATAATATTTGAAGTTTTTTTTAGATATAAGGGTGGTGAAATTTAGATTTAAGGGTGGTGAAATTTAGATTTAAAGGTGGTGAGCTGTAGATGAAATGTGGTGACAAAAATTTTACTTTTAATATTTTAAGTTTTTTTTAGGTATAAGAGTGGTGAAATATAGATTTAAGGGTGGTGAAATATAGATTTAAGGGTGGTGAGGTATAGATGAAATATGGTGACAAAAAATTAACTTATAATATTTGAAGTTTTTTTTAGATATAAGGGTGGTGAAATTTAGATTTAAGGGTGGTGAAATTTAGATTTAAAGGTGGTGAGCTGTAGATGAAATGTGGTGACAAAAAATTAACTTATAATATTTGAAGTTTTTTTTAGATATAAGGGTGGTGAAATTTAGATTTAAGGGTGGTGAAATTTAGATTTAAAGGTGGTGAGTTGTAGATGAAATGTGGTGACAAAAATTTAACTTATAATATTTCATGTTTTTTTAGGTATAAGAGTGGTGAAATATAGATTTTAGGGTGGTGAAATATAAATTTAAAGGTTGTGAGGTATAAATGAACTGTGGTGATAAAAATTTAAGTTTTAATATTTTAAATTTTTTTTAGGTATAAGGGTGGTGAAATATAGATTTAAAGTTGGTGAAATATAGATTTAAAGGTGGTGAGGGATAGATGAACTTTGGTGACAAAAAGTTAATTTATACTAATTTAAATTTTTTTAGGTAAAAAGGTGGAAAAATGTAAATTTGTAAATTAAGAAATATTTAGGAATTTGTAAAAAAGGTGGAATAATTTCACACCTTCATTTAAACTAGTATTTGTAAAAGTATTTTAAATTTTTAATTAAATCTCCGGATTGTTCCAATATTTTTAAAAAAGAAGTATCTCTCCATTATATTCTTTATATGTATTTTGGTATATATATATTTTTATCAAAATTTTATTCTTTGGATTAAAAGATTAGTGATAATCTTAATTTTTTTAATTAAAAAAAAATTAAAAAATGGAGCAGCGCTGCTCCACGCTGGAGCAGCGCTGCTCTCTCTTCTGTCTCTTATAACAAACATTATATATATATATATACACACACACTGATATATATATATATATATATATACACATATATATATATACACACACTGATATATATATATATATATATATATATATATATATATATATAACCCATCATACGAACCATTCGCAAAGATCAAAGGGATATGATGTAAAAAGATGAGAAATCAAACTTCCACTGTTCACAAGATCATAAGAGATGCATGTGTTTATATATAAAAAGAAAAGAGAGAAGATGATGTGATGAGAAAAAGAAGAGAGAAGAAAAAAAATTATGCTGGAGAAGAGAGGGAGAGAAGACGGATGATGATGATGATGATGAAAGAGTGATAGAAGAGAGAGAAATGAAGAGTAGAAAAGTTAAAAGTATATAAATAATATATGAAACTATTATAACATGAAGAGGAAAGAGTGACTGGAAGAGGAAAGAAAGAGCCGGTCACCAAATTTGCTTTACTAAACAAAACGACACCGTTTGCGGGTAGGGCACGGGTAGGGCATATACCCAGTAGGGCAGAGGATCCTGACTCGTTGTAAATACACACACATATGCTTGAATTCTCTCTGGTTACCAATCTCACCCTTCAGATTCTAAAAATAAAAAAAATCCAAATCTTTACCAACCCGTAATTGACCCACTTGTAAGTTTTAGTTTTATTTGTATATCAATCATGTAGCTGATGAAGACATTTATGGATATTGTTGATTCCACGAGAAATTATTTACGTTCTGTTAGAAAGAGTTTTTGTTTTGATTTTTACGTAAAAGAAAAAAAGAAATAGAAGCTAAATCAGGAAGCTGGTACCCCCAACTTCCTTTAAACGCTCTTTTTGGATTCCGAAATTCTTTTGCCTTAGCAATTCAAACACTCTCCAAAACGACTTTTGAACTTAAAAAGCCAAAAACTATTTTTCAAAAAAGTTAATCCAAACAGGGCCTTGGTACGACTATGTGAGTGATGATACTTTATAAGATAAATACCACTTATATCTCTGTTTAGTTAAGATCTCGATTAGACTCTCTCTAGTTTTAATAATTTCGATTATACTCCCTCAATTTTAGATTCACGTCTCAATTCACTCACTACATTAATGGGACGTTAGCAGAAAAAAAAGTGTAAGATGGATATTTTTACCCTTCTCATGCATGAAATGTCATCTTTGATCCTCTCTTTTTTTTAGGACAAAATACACTCACCCCCTTGAACCCCAACTACACTTATATTTATAATTTGACAAAACCTACACTCACACCGCCTGAGATTTGATGCATGATCACACTCAACTTCAACACTATATGTATTGTCTGTTTTACTCATTCATTAACTGCAAATACAATTTTCACTTTTAAAATATTACATTACCCCAACTTTTCTTTCATTACTTTCCTTTTAACCTTAAACCACACATACACATATATATTTTTGCAGCACTATAAATATATTGCAAATTTTATTAAATATATTTTTAATATATGTTACATTATGTATTTTACTAAAAAAATAAATTTAAATATAAAGGATAAATTATATAAACTTGTAATTTTTTCAAACTTTATGAATCTTAATGTGATGATGATTATATATATGTGTGTCTGTGTATGAAATTTTACCATCATCATATTAACATTCATAAAACTTGAAAGAATTACAAGTTTTTATAATTTGTAATTTTAAATTTAAATTTATTTTATACTAAAATATGTAATATAACATATATTAAAAATATATTTAATAAAATTTGCAATATATTTCTAGTGCTGCAAATATATATATATGTGTGTGTGTGTGTTGGGGGGTGTGTTAAGGATAAAAGAAAAATAATGGAAGGAAAGTTGAGGTAATGTGATATTTTAAACCTGAAAAATGAAGTCAATATTTTTTTCAGTCAATGCAAAGATAATACATGTAGTATTGAAGTTAAGTGTAATCGTGCATCAGATCACCGGAGTATGAGTGTAAATTTTGTCAAATTAAAAATATGAGATAGTTAAGGCAAACATCAGGATGTGAGTATATTTTGCTCTTTTTTTATTTCTCCTATGTAGTCTCTCTTCTCTCCCGATTCTCTCTCTCTCCTTCTAGCTATCACTCTCTCTTTGCAATATATATATACACACACACAATATACACGGGAGTTTCAAAACTCTCTCTCTCCTCTCTTTCTTACTGGGAACTTCAATCTCTCCCAATCGAGCGCACTCCCGTGCGAGAAGATCCAAAGCCGCGATGGCCATGCAAGGTACACGGTTCTTCCATGACCATTACCGAGATCCACCGACGAAACCAATTTTGCTATGTTAGATTGCATCATTCGGCTTGTTTGTGAATGACTGATTATTATAACCATTTGTTACATTGATAATGGATGAAAAACACCACCTTGAAGCTAAATAAATTTCATTGTATGTCGTGTTTGTCCAAGTACTACAACAATCACACTTCTGATCTAGACACGTTTTATGTTCAAAGAATTGTAATCTGTTCAGAATGAATTTATTCACTTTCTTTCTGGTAATATATTAATTTAAGCATTACTATGTACATCAAATAGCTACCAACTTCAGAACAATATGGGAGGAGAGAGAAGGTGATAAGTGGACTCTGGAGGAGAAAAAGACTAAAAAACACGGGATCAACACAGATATGGCGATACGATAAATTTTAAAAAAATTAGACACACGACAAGGATATAACAATAAAATAATAATATATATTTTTATTATATAAAAAAATTTTAATTTTTAGTTTGTACTCAATTTTTAATTTATATTCATAAACATAACTCACCAAGTAACTCATAGTCCTCTTAAAAATATAAAAGTTCATAAGTTCAAATATATATTAAAATACAAATAAAAAAATATATTGATAGATGTTTTTTATATCTAAAAGTAGAATTATTATCTTTATAACCAAACAATACGAGGATGAGAAGGATAAAATTGAAATTGTCATTTTTGTAGCCATACCCCCTTCAAAAACAAGATAAGATTGCAATCTTATCTCATGAGTCACGTGTTCATTGATGCTCTCTCTCTCTTCCAGCCGAATCTCCTCCTCCATCTTCACCTCTCTCTCTACCTCACTGTTTTCATTCATTCAGACTCCGATTCCTCTTTCTCTACCTTACTTTATCTTTCATTAATGGCTATTGTTTCTCTCTCTCTCTTCCAGTCGCTACTCGCCTACTCTTTCCATCTCACTTTGAATTAATACACACACACACATATATATATATATATATATATATATATATATATATATCGTATGCTTTTTTTTTTCTTTCCAGAAGAGTATGGTCGTCGTGTCCTTTGGAGTGTTGTCGGCGTGTCCTCTGACTTGTCATACTCGTGAACAAAATAAAAAATAGCAGGACACGTTTACAGACATGTGTCCGAGACTCGGACACGCGTGACCAGTGTCGGACACGTATCCGACACCGGCACAACGCCCTTTCGACCCTATCTGTACTTTATATATATAGCTGTGAGATTGAAAGAGAGCCTAGAGAGAGAAACGGTGAAAAGAGAGAGAGAAACAGAAGTTGAGAGAGAAAAGAAAAAAATAAAAGAAGAAATAAAAGAGAAATGAGGGAATCTGGGAGTGGATAAATTAAATATATTAATCAAGGCTAAATTTGTAAAATCATCAAAATCGTTAGTCAACTGACGTATATTAGTTACAGGAGATGTAATTAGAATTATTGAAATTAGAAGAAATATAATCGAAATATTGATTAAACTAAAGAGGTGTAAGTGGTATTTACCTTACTTTATATTTGAACATCGGAAGGTTTAAGAGTTAGAAAAATATGTTTTAAAGTTATAAGTTGATTTTCTATATGTACACTGGTCCTCATTTTTTGGGCCGGTCCATATTTTATCTGTATATTAGAGTTTTCAAAACCTACAAGTTTTTCGACTAGTCCGTAATTTATGGACTGATTGTACTTGATATGTTTCAAAAAGGAAAGTGTTTTGATGAGAATTTTGTTTCCTTTTAACTTGAAACACTGTAAAACATTTTAATTGTTTTCTAACTTATTTTTCAATTAATATGCTTATCTACAATTTATGTTTGTAGATATTATTATTTTTGCAGTGAGAAAGCTTTATAGAGTATTTTTATTACCATTGATTTTTCAGTATGTTTTTCTTTTGAGAGTATAACACATATTTATTGAGTGATATTAAAATAGTGTTCTCAATTTAATTGTTGGTACAATGACTACTTTAGAATGTCTTGTTTGATCAAGACATTGGATTTTTGGTTTCCTTTCAACTGCGCGTTTGTGAGGAAAAGACAAATCAGATCTCACTGCGAAGAGGAGAGCGTGTTCGTGAAGCATTTGTGTTCTTCCAAGTATTCTTCCAACAACCGTTCTATAAGGATTGAAGAGTAAGACTAAAATCTGCAGCAATTGAACGAGATGTCATAAGAGTAAGTCTGAGTCATTCAACAACTAGTTATTGGCAGAGAGTGGAATGAATGTGAGACTGAGACATAGTCTATTTTACTTTGCTTTGACAATAGTGGATTAATGGTTTTCCGAATGCTACAAAATACTAGTGTCATCTTTACTTATTTATTTGCTTTGTGTAATTGTTTTAGTTTAAAATTGGAGAAATTAAAATAATCTTAAAATTATACAAACGAGTAAGTAAACTTATTTACCCCTAGTTTTTAATAACTTTTTCAATTACTTTTATAGGTGCAACTCACAACAATAAGGAAAAAAAAAACTTTCAAAGTGAAAAAAAAAAAAAAACCTTGGAATACCATAATTATCTCAAAAACACCCTTTCAGTCCACTTTTGAAAAGTTATTGTGTCATTCTCTTAATATATAAATTTAAAATATAGTGCAAGTGTGTAAAATTAAATTGCAAATATCACATCATTTAATTAGTGTCATATAGTGTGTAAAAAGATTATACTTCAAGAGTATCTTAACCGAAGTATATAGTATTTCTTTAACTTGTCTTAACAGCTAAACTGACAATTCTAAAACTTTTAACCGCTAGAGAATGACGTGGAAGGCAAAGAGGATGTGGCCACCATCGTTACAATGTCAACTACTCGAATTTTTTGTCATTACATTCAAGATCCAATATACTGTCATTCTGATTTTAAAGTAAATGGTAATTTTTTGTCATTACATTCAAGATTCAGTATACTGTCAATCAAGAAAAAAATTAAATAAAATTGATACATTTGTTTGTGTCAACCTGTAATTCGTCACGACCGTGTAATAATATTTTTTTTTTCCCTTACAACACTTTGTCCATTGAAAAATGTGTCACAATCTACCAAAGAGCTTGTAATCCAATGACACATATCCTCTCCATTCTCAAAGAGAAGCGGAGGAATTCGAGTTTAGTGTAGACAAAAAAGTTTGCCAAAAATTCCCCAACTAGAAAAAAAATGGGCCTCAAGCTTGATCCTGATGAGCCAGACATTAAATATCAGTATTCAGCGGGGACATGAACTGAAACTTAGAAAAGACTTGAAGAATGCCCACATAGCCTGGGCCCAACTTAATCCGGGCTCGGCTCTCCTGGGATTTTATTATAAGCCCATAATCCTTTAGGCCTAGGTTTTACCAAACAGCAGACAGCCCAGTATGCCCCTTAGCATTTGGTTTGAATTACAGCTTGGTTGGATTGTAGTCCTACTATAGGTTCGTTTGGTACGTGTTTTGTTTTTAGTGTTTTGTTTGTGTTTAAAATAGAACAAGTGTTTTGTTACGAGTGTATTTTAAATAGAATCAAAAACACATTTGATAAAAAAAATCTGTCTTAAGTGTTTTTTGTTTTTTTGTTTTTTTCCTGCCATACTTGCTTAAACACAATAAAAATACCAAAATAGCGTTTCCAATTTTGGCCGAAGATTTTGAAACGTTTTGACACTATTTAAACACAACGGACAGTACCAAACATGTTTTGTTTTTACAATGCTGAAACAAAAGAGAAAAATAAAAACAAAACGCATGCCAAACAAGCGATAACAGTTGATTATATATTTGTTTATACATAACAAATAATGACTTTGGGCGCGTGTAAAAGATTGATGGTTCAGCTCTCCCTAGAGGACAAGTGGGAGTGTATTTCTTGCTATGATAATATATGTGTAAAAATCCCATTTGATAACCTCACGAGCATGAACGGTGTGGACTTGTAACTAAGTTTAAATCTATTGGTTTAATAATAATTTCAATTTGTCAATTGTGACTTACCGTCCAGGTCTATGATCCAGTGTATCTCTTCTTTTTTATAAAGTAAATGGCAGGAGATTCAAGTCCTCCAAGAGTATTTTAAAGAGTTATTTGTCAGGAAAAAATTAAAATTATTATCTTATACTATGTCCCTCATTAATTGACTTTTATTAAACCATATCGAATTATATTGAAATAAATTTGGCTAACAGATTTTTTTTTAGAAATCTCGACTATCCTTGCGTCATTCCGGGACAGATGGAAGAGGGGTCGGGTGGGGGCGCAGATCCACCATTGAATATATTTCTATTATACACTTACATATTTTGTAAAATCTAAAATATTATCCTTATCAACTTATCATTTTTGCCTTAATCTCATATGAATAGGGTCAGTCACATGAATTCTCTATCCCTAATTTTTTTCTATTATATGTCATTTCACCTATTATATTTAACTTTTAAAAATCATTTTTAATAATCTCTATCACATGTTATATTTTGCCGTCCCTTCTTTCTATTACCTTATATTGCATCTTTAGGTCTTCAATGTATGTGTACAAATCATCTAAACCTGCTATCTCTAATTTTTCCACCAATATGTGATACTCCTATTTTTTTCACACTTTCATTACTAATCCTATCTCTTCTAGTCACTCCACTCACCTTAACATTCTCATCTCTGTTACACGAAGACATTATTCTTGTTTTTTTAAGGGCTATTTTGTAACATCTAAAATATGCTCCCACTAAAATATATATATATATATTAAAAAGAACACTACTAAATTTTTTGGCTCTCACCTAATCATTTTTTTCTATTCGTATTGAGTTATTTTATGTCATTATAAATATGCAACTTCAAGAATTAAAATAGCCATTTTATTGAAGCGATTACTGAGTAGTTAGTTTTGTATGACATGCTTGTGCCTCTATATATAATTCATTTTCTGCTTTTGAGAAGCAAAAACTACTTTGTCTTGATCAATTTTATCTAAAAGAATTTTCTTTAGTTGTTATCATGAAACTTGATGATCAATTTGAGATTTATATTGTGGATGCATACTCTAGTAGCGAGTTTGAAGGATTGAAAGAAATTGATTATCTTGTAAAATTTTTAAAAAAATGGTTAAAAGCAAAAAAGACAAGGTCCATTCATTCGTTTATTTTCTTGCCATTGATCTGCTAGTTGCGACTACCATGGTAGAGGTGACATTTTTTACTATGAATATTGCTTAATTGGATAAGAGATCAATAAATGAGTGATAGTTTAATATTATATGTTGAAAAAGAGATTTTTAGTGGTATAAATAATAAAGCTAACATAGGACGTTTTTAAAATATAGAATTTTGTCGAATCCATTTGTAAATATGGTCAATAAAACTATCAATGAATGTAAAAAGGGATTTGTTTACTATGATAGCTTGAATATTTTTTTTATCTTGAGACCGTCTCTTTTTAAATAATTTTTGAATTCTATAGCTTTAGAGAAGAAGTACAATGCGTAGAGTATAAATGCACTTGACACAATCTCAACCATGACACACACCATAAACCTCGCTGTATTTGTAATTGTCCTCCACTCAATGTTGTATGTATTCTACAGTGTAAAAATGTAAGAGACCTCCCGGAGCTTTAAGTTTTATCATCGTAGTCCTTAAACTTCTAATTTGACAACAAATCTCTCAATGAGTTTGACAGCTGTTACTTAAGTTGCAAATTGCCCCAACTATTTGGTGAAGATTGAAGTCACATGCATGTCGCATGGTAAATCAGTATGAAAATCTTAATTTATAGTAATTTATATTGACCAAAGTTTCTATTTTGGTTTAAATGGTAAAACTAACCTTTTGTACTGATTTACCAAGACGCAGCGTCTTTTTCAACTTCCAGCATATGGTAAGTGGGGACACTACAAGAAGAGCTATCTGCTTTTCTTATCTTATCTTTTTTTTCAACTTTGTTATCAAGTACTAATTTTTAAAAAAGTGTTCAACTAAAGCAATTATCAAACTAATTTCTGTTTTGTTTTGTTTTGTTTTGTTTTTTAAATCTCTAATCAAACATGTTTCTGGTTTTCGATTTGGTTTTTGATTCGGACCGGATCTTCTCCTCCTCCTGTGCACTGGAGGATGCATTAGAAAATCCAAATTCTTCATATTCAGTCCATTGACTAAGTCGGCTATCCATGATGCTTCATCACTTCACAGTCTCCGGACCCCTTGGTTTTTTTTTCAATTTCATATCTCAGCCGTCCAAGTTGTAGACAAAACCTACTAGACATGCAAATCCAAAGCATTGTCCGTGATGGCAAAACACTACCATTTCTTAAAAGATAGAAAAGATCCTACATAGCCCCCACCATAACACACCACACATAGTTGTAGTCTGTCTAGTGTTGACATTATTTGGACATCATCAGTAGGTCCCACCTAATATCACAAAAATATGGGACCCACCACTGTCCGGTACCATCTCTGTATCTACAACCACATTAATTTTTGCCTCCTCACATACGTGGCTCCTTCTCAGCCGTAGAAGGCCTTTCAGCCAAGAAAGCTACAGTAACGGCATCTTTTTTTACACTGTCGATGGATGGGGAATGGGATTATGGGATCAGAGTACTGAACTTCCTTGCTGTGGTGTGCATGACGTCAGAACTGGCTTCATCATACACGGAGCGTGGATCCCACGAGCCATTCTATTCTACTGCTTGTTTTTATTTGGGCCCGGATGGTGGGACCAGGTGATGGTGATTAGGTGACACGTCAGCGTGGATGAGAGCCGTTGATGTATGGAGGGACGGTGGAGATGCCTTGTTTGGAGAGCTCCGTGAGTACACTGTCAGTGGAAGGAGGTTTGAGGCCCAAAGGCAGGGGTAGCCATGGCTTGCTGATTGCCTCCTTCACAACCTTGTCAATTACCTCCTCTGCCTGCACAAATCATATCAAATTTCAAGGAATTAATTTTTTTTTTTTAAATGTTATATCAATACTTTTATTAATTATGATATATTATTTTCTCATTAAAAATGTGACAATTTGGCTGTCTAATTAAGTGATTCAAACTCAAGCAATTAAGCCCATGAAAAGAATAAATAAATAAATAAAAGCTTCACAATTGATCCAATACAAATAAGGATGGCAATACCAATAGCACAAACACAATTTTTTTCACTAACACCTTAATTTACCTTGACAAACTAGGTTTGAATATAAAGATAGTTCAACCAGTACAAGGAAAGCATGTTATTATTACTATTATTGTACATTTGCCACTCCTAGCAAGTTGCAATACAAGGGCAAGTATATTACTATCACTATTACTGTATATTTGGCACTCCCAGCAGCAAGTTACAAGCTTACTACAATTCACATCTTGGTTTTTCAGAATCTATTTCAACGAGGATTTAAATATTAAAGTTACAACCTGTCTGACAGCTTTCTCTTTTAGAATAGATGGTGGTTAACATGATATTAGAGCAGGCAATATCATGTTTTCTAACTTCACTATATCACTCTGATAATTAAAATTGAAACACGTGATAAGCTTTTAGATCAGGTATCAAAGCATGTTTAAGTAATTTTAACATCTCCAATGTTGTGTTTGGCGGCATGAAATCCACATTGTAAAATTGGTTTCAAAACTAATTTCAAAAGCATTAAATAATGGAAGATGTTCTGTTACCGGTTGAAGGTCAAAAGAATTCTGAGGCATGCCGCTGCTATTATGCATCGTATCAGCTATATGAAAGCCAGACACATTCTGCATTTTCCAAGCAACCCATAGTCAATCCAACTAGTATAGCTTCATTCATGAATGCACGAGTGCAATAAAACATTGTTCAATGCATAAGTGCAACATAAACATTTAAACCAGCATACTCACCTGAGGGAAGGAGGGGCATGCTCCATGTGGCGGCGGCATCACAGGACAACCCCATGCATCAGCTTGCATCTGAAACATCGTAATGTCAACACATCAAAAATGATAATATACCGTATCCACTGTGATGTGTAAACACCACTGGCCACCAGGTTTCTCTGGTTAAAAAAGGAAAATGGAAGCATTTTCAATCTTGAAGAGAACAAATGTTACCCCAGGGTAAGGTTTCCAATGCCAAGTTTCTGCAGGCTGCCACGCAGGATAGTAAGGTGGATTCCACATCTGGACACCGGCTGTGTAACTGCTAGGTGATCCCCATACGGGATAGACTTGACCACCTGGGACGGTTTGATTAGAACAATATGGAGGGAAGGCCATGACTGGCTTATGTGGATAATAATTCCTTTGTGTAGGATCTCCCAGATGAGGCCATCTCCGGTTACTTTCCTTTGGCAAAATGTGTCGTCGATGCATTCTGTATTTCTGGTTGGAAATGAAAACTTATCCTAAGCTAAGAGAATTGAAAAAAAAAAAATATATATATATATATATATATATGCAATTTAAAACACTACATCCTGACAATCTGACATTGCTCCAAGTTTTGGTTCCGATATCAATTGTTGAGTTGAAATAATACGAAACGAGGTAGCAAATTTTAGACAATTTCTCAAATTTTAATCAAAATATAGGATCAGATTAGTCATCACTTAAAGATGGAAACAAATTTCAGATGACTAGGTACTAAAACGAGAGGTGAACATTCTGGAAGATTCATCATGTTGGTCTCCAGTTTTTGTGATTGACTACCTCCAATACAAATGTTAAGAACATGATCACGAACCATATCCTGTTTTTATACTCTGTCAATTTTAGTTATGCATAATAACAAACAAAAAAGATGATCTTTTCATGAATAATGAACCTTTGAACATGAAGAAGAAGGAACTATAGTTATCTAATTGTTATAATATCTGATATCACACAGAACTTATTTGACTATATATTCTTTGAGGACTCGAAAAAACCATATCTGAAGGTATTTTCATTTCCACCAAATATCATGTCATTGTGATTAGTAGCCTACTGAGTTTCTACAAAATCGCTAATGTTCCATTTGTTGTATTGAAAACCATTTCTCTAGAAAAAAGGAGACAGCACAAGTGCACAACAGGGTTTCAAATAACAACGACGACCATGGTACATGGGCAGATGGGGTTCTCTTCTTGCCAGATAAAGCTGACTGACAGAGCTTTTCCACCTGATTTTCAAATTTTTCCTCAAATTTACTGCAGAACATGCCACTATTCAGAAAAAAATGATACATGAAAAAATGATATATGTGCAATCAGGTAGACTTAACAGTACCGCTCACAGCTGGATACATGAATTTTCTGTCAGAAAGAAATGACTTAATTGAACTAAATGGAGCCTCATGAAGTATCAAACAGAAATTTCTACCAACCTGGAGATGACTTGCTACATTATGTCTTGTTAAGCCTTCCTCTTTCATCAGCTCTAATATTCGAGAAGGAATGGCCTGATCTACACCAAGTTGTTCTACTGCATGCACAAATTTTTTGTGAAGTTCAGGAGTCCAGTCTACCTGAAACCCAAACAAAGACAAATGAAAAACTATATATATTTATACCAAAATTACTCGGGGTCAATTGAGAATTAGCTAAATTGACTATGGACAATTTCATATTTAGAATGTAATCCAATACTTGTGAAGAATTTGAAACTTTAACTATCTTGCAATAAAATGAAATTACATATGTTTATCATCAATTTGGTTGCCAAGAAAATTGAGGCAAATAAAACAATAAAAATTAGTTTACCTTTTGTACTTCTACAGAATTTGAAATATTTGTAGTTATGCTTTTAATTTGGATTTGCTCGAGCAACTATTTGTGAAGTGTTCTAGTGAAAGAGTCATGTGAGAAGGAAGTGCTCTCAAACAGACATATTTTACAGGACTATGAAGATTGTTGTGCCTTAGCTGAGGCATGGCATTTTGTATAGAAGGCAACCACAATTAACTTTTTGCTGTTTTATCTTATAGCTGTTTGAAAATGTCACTAGAAAACAGAAACTAGCCAAAGTTGGAATAGAGTTCAATTGAAACTAGATAGAAAACTTAGGTTTCCAAAATAGAAAATTTGCTTGAGCCATTTGAACTAGGGTTCTTTAGGGTTGTTATATACGATTATTATGTAAAATATTTCTCATGGGTGAGGGAGATAGTTTATGGAATTATTTCCAGTAATAATTGGGAGCTATTGATAATAAAGTGAGTAGTTATTGGATTATACAAGATGAAATCTGCACTTATATTAAAAATTCAGGTGCAGTTCGGAAGTTTAAAAAAATTATATTCAAATGCTCATGTACCAACTCTACCTTAACCTTCTTCTTATTTAATTTCGCCCCACAAGAATTTTGCAGCCCAGGTGCTTTAATGGGGTTTCCAGCATCGCCAGCAAAACTGTTGAGACGGTCTGTATTTTGAGGATGAGGAGATATATTACTTCTTTCACTTTTAAAACCATCAATTGATTCATCCTCCTCCTTAATAAAAGTCTCTGACGTTGTCGGAGGTGGGCTTGCCTGAATAGTAATCTCAGCAACTGAATTGCCACAAGTAGTTTCGACTGATTTAGATTCCCCATCTTGCTCCCCACTATCTTTCTCTGCTGAACAGTTAGTTTGATCTTGGCAATCCCCATCATCCAGTAACCTCACTCCCTGTTTAAGTTGCGGAGTTGAAGGAGCCGGGTACTTATCACTTCCTGCTGAGTGCTCTCTGTCATTTTCATCAACTGGAGCTACGTTTTCTGTTTCTTTCAAGATCTGATTATTTGATTCTCCATTTTCCATTCGGAGCTGCAGCATGGAAATCACAGATTCTTTGACAGGATGTAGTGATTTGGAGAGATCATTTCCTGCATTGAATGCCTGCTAATAAGAATGTTAGATGCAGAGTTTTCATTTTCAGACATTAGCATTGTGATTTAATAGTAGAAGCCAATAAGGTGAAGCCGGTTGTAGACTCACCTTGTGAACTACATGCTGCCATATATTTCTAAGTTTTTCCTCAGAAAGTGGTTTTAAGAGAAACTCAACTGCGCCGAGCTGAAAAAGTCAAAGAAACGGGCATGAAAAAGGATTGCCATATCTTTGAATTACAACATCATCATCAACGTCAGTCTCAGTCAAATATTGACCTAGAATTTTTAGGTCAAGGGCAGTTAATTTTGAAATGTTAAAATGTTTTCAACATGATTCAGAATCAGAACAGGATGTGAAAATTTATAATATCAGTGCTCATGATCACATAGGTAGACATTGGAAAATGGTAAGTAATATGGGAGCTTAGATTAGAAATCTCACCGCTATGCAATTCATCATGGTGCTCAGGCATTGCACATTTGAAGTCACTGAAATTAAAGAATGATTTAACATATCAGGAGCTGTTAAGTATTTTAGAAAAGAGAGCCAACTTTTTCCCCATGGTTTCTCCACAGTCTAAATCATCTCATATAAAATTCCATCTATACAGTAATTTAACAGATACTCAGGAAAGAGACAAGAGTGGCAATTATCCAAAAGACAAGAAATTTAAGACACCGTTTCAAAGATAAAGTTGTAGAAAGCAAAGCAAGCTAAAGCTATTGAATAAAGCCAAAATCTACTATATTGGCTCAGTGGGTGCACTTACTAATGGTGGGCAAATCCTTTGTAGTTTCGAGAAACTTTAATCTTCCATGGCTGTTGTCTGTACTGACCTGTGACATCGGTTATAATTTTAAGTCAACTAGAAATGTGAGGAATACTCTATTCAGTTTAATGAGAAACAAATTAGGGAAGAAGTGAATTTATGCTATAGGATGAGGTGAGTATAGTTACTTTGATAACTATGCAATGCTATAACTTACCTATAGATTAATTAGAAATGAATGGAACATGCAGCCTTACCTATCTTCAATATCGACTCTCTGAAAAATAATGAGTCAATCTACTACTTGAAGAATTACAGTATTTTCTTCCAACAAAGTAGTGTGTGCTCCCCATACACGAGTTTTTGTTCTACCAAAATCTTCCCCATGTCACATTTTTATAATACCAAATGCAGCCTTATGTGTGGACTTACTGATACATGTATGCAAATAATTTTGTATATGCGGATGCATATTACCAAGCTAATTATTTTTGGTTCTTGCAATGCAACTATTTTTAGTTCTTGCAATTTGTGGGAACTCATTACCTCCACAATAGCAACATGGAAGCTCTCAGAGTTGTTCAAAATTGCAGTCAAAGCTTCACTCTCATTGCAGAATGTGGAAACTGCAAATGACAGCCATAAAGTAATGTTATCAAACATATTTACAATTTACACATATAGATATACACAAACACACATAGAGAGAGTTTTTGACTAGGAACAAAAGAACAAAAATGCAGATGCATGAAATGGTTAATGGAGATCAGGTAAAGTGTACTTAATTATCCAAAGATTAAAAAAAAAAAAACTATTGTGATTACAACACAACAAATCACAAGTATGTAATATGTAGAAATTATAATTCCTCATTGCTCAGTACATTTCAGAAAATTCAAATTTGGCTCACAGAAAAGACAAAAATTGCAAGATCAGAATAATATAAACAGATATTGAAATGGGAAACCAACAAAAAGGGAAAAAGAGGAAGGTAATAATGAACCCTAAATTTAAAAAGAAACATTTTAATATTGTCACCTTCTATTCCAATAAAGTTTAAATCCATAGGAAAAGAAGTTCCAATGCACTTGCATTTTTCTTTCTCCTATCATTTAGCAATTTGAGAATAACTATAGAAAGTTAGGCATTGCAAGAAGAAAGCAATTCCTCTATGAAGTGCTAAAACCACATAAAGCTAAAAGAATCACATTCATTTAATTAGGCATTGCTTGGGCACCATAAGATATCACTTAGGGAAAGGTGGGGACCAAACTATACAGTGTGGGGATTGAAATAAACCATTCAGGAAAGAAAAACTGCATAAATAAAGCAAAGAACAAATGGAGAATTCGAAATCTCTAACCAACATAGTCCATTTGCTCGAGCTTTGATCTTATTTCGGCAGCAGAATTGTCGTCTTCGTCAAGGATAAGGACCCTAAGGCCCTTAGGAAAATCTTTCCACTCCAGTAAGTCATTAGCAGTCCAAACCATTGCTGATTTGGCATCGTTCTCAGGCCACCGACAAGAATAGCAGATCACCACTTATCAGCATATAGAAGGCAAGAGGCGGAGAGAGCGACCTAAGATAACATGGGATGAAGTTATTAGAAACGAATTTAAAAAGTTAAACATATTAGACGAAATGGGGACTAATAGAAAAGAATGGAGAAAGAGATTTCATACGGCCGATCCCGTTTTTATGGGAATAAGGCAAGGATGACGATTATTGATGATGCCAACAAAATTTTTCACATCAAATTTATCATCCCTTGATTTACAATTGTTAGCTCCAATAAATATAAATGTATATTTGGGAAGGAAAACAAAAAACCTTTTTAATCTTGAAATATGAAAAATTCCCAATAAACATCCAACAGATTGGAGGCACCCTGTGTAAAATAAAAATTATTTTACAGTATTAATAAACAAAACAATGAACATAGAGCTAGTCCTGTAATATAACTCAGCAATTAAGCATAAAGAGGCTATAAGGCAAGGTTGACACTTCGCATGGATGCTTCTATTGTTGGATCAGATATTTAATTTCAATTTCTGTACCAAACATTTCTTTTTCAGAATATCCAAATGAATAAGTTTATGACTAAGCAGTATATGTTAAGTTCTAGGATCATATTCACTAATGCCATCTATGGAAAACAACAAAACAGAGAAAATTTATATGAGATCTTAAGGGCAACAGTAAAAAGACAAAAGTATATCAACACACACACACACACAAATATGTATTAGTTATAGAGAGAATATGAAGGAAATCATAAAAAAACCATAAGACCACCTGAGAATACGCCATGGTGCAACTAGATACAGAAAGAGAATGAGCCAAAATCCTCACAAATGCATGCATGTATAAGAAGAAAATCACAATTCACAATAGTCCACTAAAATCCCACAAATATAGTTCAAGTCATGTGTGTGTGTGTGTAGTTGTGTGTGTGTGTGTGTGTGTGAAGATGAGTACATATATTCATAAACAAGTGTGACTATTACCTTTGGTAAAGGGAAAAAGCTCTTGCTTTCTGGTCTTCTTATAGTTGTATATCAAGAAAAATAGAAGTGTAGAGAGAGAAATACAGGGGGGAGAGAGGAACAAAATTCAATGTGGAGAAGAGAGAGATTGATTTAAGTAAGTGCGCTTTCTGGAGCTGTCTGTAAACTCTGTGCAGTTTCCTGCGGACCACAGAATATGCAAAAGACTCACCTTAATGGTCAATACAAACTTTTCTTAACTTTTCTCTTTCTTTAGCATTTTCAACATTTTCCCCCAAAATCTAATAAAAAATTACTATAACTTTTAACCTTTTATGAGTAAATACAAGACTTAACGACTCGACACTGACACTTTCATCAAAAACCACTTTATGATCACAAAGTGAAAATTATTGGCATAACCTTTAAAAAGGAGAATAAGTTTAAAAAATAATTAAAAATTTATTTTACATTTTGAAAATTGTGAGTCTATCATGAAAACTAATTATGAGATTTTTCTCTTCATTGTCATACCGAGTACTAAAAGTACAAAAAATAATACGCCTCTCGTATTATCAAAATGGACTGAAAATGAAATCATATGGGCCTTCATCATTAGAAAGAAAAGAAAATTATTTAATTATTTTTATTGAATCTTGATTTTTAAGAAATTTTAACTATTAAATTTTTACACAAACCTCGGTATAACGGTTTGTCATTATACCCATTTCGGCAACACGGTCATCTGAAAAATAAAAATAAAAATTATCGATAGAAGAATCGTTCATGCTTTCATTACTTTTCATGATTGATTATTGGATAAAGTTTATATTCCATTACATTTATGTGAGTAAAAGATAATATCATTATAATAGTTGATGTTACGATGATTGAAAAATTATACATCGTGATTTGTAATAGTAATATCACGTCACATAGACATCACCGTCCAATACATGCAATGCACGTGTTAAAAGCAACATAACTAACTCAAAGACAATAACAAAATTGAACGACTACATATCATTTTTTTTTCTAATTTTTTTATTACAATTTTTTTCCCTTATTAACTACGTATCATTTTGAACACAAAATTAAGAACACATTCAAAAAATGACAGAAAACATAAATCACGCACCACATAATTCACAAAATTTTACGTAATTTGGTATATAACATACATCCACGGTAAAAATTGGTTAAGAGATTTCATTATATGAAAAAAAACGAAGATTACATGTTCTCAAACTCCCAACCTTTTGTCCCTCCCCCTCACTCTTTATTTCGATTTTCAATTTTCTTTGTCTCACATAACAAACCTTAATTAATACTATAATGGGTTACAACAAATACTAAACTTCGATCCACAACTTACGAAACAAAACGAGTGACATTTATTTTTCTCAAACACAAACAAAATTTAGATTACAACTTCATATAAACCATGGAACACCTCTAACAATTCAATCATATAGTAACAAATTAAAAGACAAGATTGATATTGATTTCCCCAAATTGAGTGCCCTTAAAAGTGTAAACGTGTGTCTTTACACTATCCAATCTTACTTGAATTATTAGCCGTTACATCACAAAGTTATCTATTTTTTCAAATGCACATTGTAAAAGAGTGAATGTGTTCTGCTACAAGGAATGACTTGTCACTAAACTGGATCGCTGAAATCGGTAAAGATGAAGCTGAGTAAACTAAATGAGAACGTAAGTTAGGTGCTAGATGGGAGAGAGAGAAAGCAAGAGTGATTAGGAGGGGGGCACGTGACACTTGGCCTTGTGTCCCTTCCTTCACCACCCTTGGTTGTAACTATGAGCCCAAATCCTTGTATCCTTTTTGGGCTTAGTTACACCCGCGAGAGATGCTATGATGGTGTCCGCGTAGAGTCACAGTAGCACAAATTTTAGATGCTCATAACCTAGCAAGCCTTACTCTCTCAATCCTCCATACCATACTCAACCTACCATCCCATCTGGGACCATGACATCATATGCTTCATTGTGACACCATGCTTTCCCAGACCATATCATAGCCTGTTTCTATGCCTAAAATGGTCTATGGGTAAGCCATACGCGGGTAGGTTTCTCCCCGCACGTAATTCTTCTCTTTTTCCCCTAGACTTTCTCTTCCTTTCTTTGGTTCAAACCTAAAAAGCATGGACAATTCACTAAGGGTGTCGTACCCGTGTCGGACAAGTGTCTTGACATTTTTCTTTTAGGACACTTCTCGAACACTCCTTCAATACGTTTCAGACATTTCATAGGAGTAATGTATATTTAAATATTTTGAATAAAAATTATATGATACTAAGTTATGATTAAAATATAAGCTAAATATATATAGAAGACTAAATAAGTCTGATTTTTTAATTTATTTTTATTTATTTATTTATTTTTGTTTATAAGTTTGTTTGATTCTTAATTGTTTGATAATGAATTAAAGTATTTCTGTAATGTAGTATTTTTTATTAAATAATTAATATATATGTATTAATATTTATATTATTATTTTTTTATTATATTTTCGTCGTATTCGTTTTTTTTTTTTTAATTTCTCATATTATCGTATCTGTATCATATCTATATCACGTTTCCGTGCTTCTAAGTTCAAACTCTTAATTCCTTTGTTTCTTGCATGAGTAATGCTACTCAGGCAGAATACGCAGAATTCGTAAGCAGAATGTTTTACATCCATTGGATGCATGTGGTGAGTGTATGTGGTGGGGCCTACCACATGCATCCAATGGATATAAAACATTCTGTCTATGAATTCTGCCTACGAATTCTGTCTGAGTAGCATTACCTTTCTTGCATATGCATATATATATATATATATATATATATTTTTTTTTTTAGCTGACACCCTGTCATGTCCTCTCTTCTTTACACATTAAAAGGGGTTTGAAGTTGGTTCAATTCTCCTTATTTTCGTGTACCAATAAAACATTTCAATTAAAGTTTAATGAGTCACAAAGTCTTTGATGAGTGATACATTAATTTGTGGTCCTTTTGTGGGTCATGAGCTGACACTCTTCTGCGTACGATATCTGTTAATCATTGATTATTGTGGTTAAAAAATAAAAAAAAATGAACATCAAGTACTCCCTTTATGGTATGACAAGATTCGGATTCAATTCAGCCAAAATAAAATCTCATTGTGTCGCGTAAATTTCACAGAAGAAGTTGAAACAAATGTTGCACAACAAAAATCATACACAACTTCCTTCAAAGATCAATGTGCCTTGTTTCTACAAACTTACATAGTCATCGCTCGTGCATAGAATTGGAGTACGATGAAAAATATGTTTTTGACTTTTACACTTCCATGTATTTTGACATAAACAAGATTTATACCGTGAATTTTTTTTTGTATAAAAGTTTCTATATGAAAAAGAAATCATTTTAAAAAATTTAAAATTAATTTATCAGGCCTTAGAAATACAAAGGGGAATTTTATTGGCCTGCATTTGAGATTAATGCAAAGTATATCATCATTCTTGGATTTTTTTTTTCCTTCTTTTCAATTACAAGTCATGGGTAAAGTTCATAAAATCTCTTGTTGTATAGAAAATGTACATCCATGCTATTTGATATGTGTATATAAATTCATATAATTTCAAAATGGATTAAGTGCAAAAAACGAGACAAGGGATTTTTCGAACAATAAATGAGTTATTTGCACATTTTTTATATACCGAGAGGAATTTTTGCACATTTTCTATATAGTGGGGTATTTTTTGTACTTCACCCTATAAAATGTAAAGGGTAATCTCAAATTTTTTAAAAAGAAATTTAATTAGACATGACGGGTAATGGTTATTTTTGAACAAAAATTCGTCGAAGGGGGGTATTTGCTCTAAAGGAGTGTTTTTTTTGCACATTCTGTTTTTTTGCACTTAACCCTTTCAAAATTTAGAGCAAATTGTCTCTATTGCGAATTGACGATATCAGACTTTTTTTTTTTTAAATCCAAAAGTATCATTTTTATTATTTAATGTTTTGATTTTTTATTTATTTATAAAGTAAAAATACTTTAGTCATTTCATTGTTCAATTTGAAAAATGTGAAGGTTTTGCAACAAAGGGGAATCCTTTGCATATTTTCTATATAGCGGAGTTTTATGCACTATACTATCTTACTTGTTATATTTAATTTTTTAAATCATTTTAATAACTCCCTCCTATGATCATTTTATTCTCCCTCTTCGTCTTTTATATTTTATGCAAACTAATATTTCTCTTCTTATTAATGAATCTTTGTCTCGAGAAAGTATACTCTAGAAAAATACTAATGATGTGATATTCTGACAAGTATAAGCTTTCCATTTTTTTTTTATTATAGAAAAATTAATAATTTTTAAAAGAGATGGAAGGCTTACACCGGATGTCACATTATCAATACTCTTGAGATATTATATAATTTCTCATTTGTCTTCCTTAAATGTGTTCATATTATTTAATGAATATTACTCTTAATTTTTCTCCTACACTTTCATTAACAATTATATCTCTCATGGTCACTCACACCATTCAACTTAACATTATCATTTCCATGCATGAATGCATTCGCCTTGTTTTCTTTTTAAACTACAAGACTTTTGTCCATGTAAAATAAGTGTTCTAATAACTGTTATATAGAATCCCTCTTTTATCGCAATTATTAGTGTTTTATTTTATTGCATAAAAATGTCACTTTTTTTGTCCCTATATTGTCTCCCGCGATCCAAATCTACAAAATATGTCACTTTTTATCTTTCTTTCCATTATTTTGTCCTACTGATTCTAAATAGAAAAAAAATTACTTTGGATAAATCTTTGATTTTTGAAAGTGGTTAATGATCGTAACTTATTTGAGCATGCATGCGAATATATTAAGTGCATGAAGATGCACGTATATATTTTTATAAATATGTTATACTATAGACACATACACACACAATGTGCATGTATTGTAATATATATATATATATATATATATAAGCATGTCTTTATACATGCTGATATTTGATTATATGAGTTCCAACTTCCAAGTGTATCTTCGAAAAATAGCATATTCACGTGTATACTTGAAAAATAACTTATGTGAAGCCAAAAAAAAAAATTCAAGTCAAGTTTTGGTTTTGTGTACTACTTTATTTGGCACAGATCACTTGTTTTATCTTTCAACCTTATCGTAAATTTAACACGAAGTAATTAGTACAGAGTTGAAAAAAAAAATAGTGTAGTGACCAGTCATGCCCAAATTGGACAAGGGCAGGTGTTGAAAGTCACGTGCCATTCGTGACAAGTTACAACTTCCTCTCTCACGAGAAATTTAACTTGAGACCTCTCTCTCTCTCTCTCTCTCTCTCTCTCTCTCTCTATATATATATAGACACACACACACACATAAATGCATAAATTTATGCACTCTTCATCCATGAATATTAATAGGTTTCCTCTTTAATAACCCGCTTGCATTGAACTCTCATAAACATCAGAGGTGTGTTTATGAGGCGCAATCTTTGATCCTTTAGAGTTGACGGGGCTCCGTTCAAGTTATAAAACGTTCTTTTCGATCTCACAATTAAGCTTCACCTTTATTCTAACAATTTTAATCTGAGTTCAACTCAAATTTTCAATTTTCATTAATGAATATAGTTCTTATATTGACAGGTTAATCAGGTTATACTTGAGTTACTAACATTTTAATATATATTAGGCAAAAGTGCAAAATATCATCCTGAATTTCGCCACATGAGCACAATACCTCCTAAACTATAAAAGTAAACAAATTATCCCTTGTAATTTCAAAAGTGAGCAACTTATTCCCTCTCCAGACATTGTATTACCAAAAATATCTCTAATACGACCATATAACCCATCACTCTATAAAAATATATTTGTAACCAAATCAAACCCATTATACCACTAAATTTTTTTATTCTTTGATTTTTTTTTTTGTACTTTTGATGAACAAAATTTAAATAGAATAATAAATATTAGAGAAAGGAAATTAAAGAAAAATGTATTTCACGAAAATTCTCAAATAATTTAAACATTAGAGAAAATTGTATTTCATGAAAATTCCTTTAAAATAAATGACAGAATAATATATAGACTACATGATAATCAATTATTCTTTTGCTAGTTTTTTTTAAAAAAAAAATTCTAAATACAGTAATGTGTATTTATTTTATTATACCCCTTCACTCTATAAAAATATTTTTGTAGCCAAATCAAACTCATTATACCACCAAAATTTAGTTTTCATTTTTTATTTTTGTACTCTTGCCAAACAAAATTTAAATAGAATAATAAATATTAGAGAAAAGAAATTAAAGAAAAAATGTATTTCACAAAAATTCTCAAATAACTTAAATATTAGAGAAAACTGTATTTCATGAAAATTCCTTAAAAATAAATGATAGAATAATATAAAGACTACATGATAAATCATTATTCTTTTGCTAGTTTTTTTTTTTAAATTCTAAATACAGTAATGTGTATTTCTTTTATTATACCCCTTCACTCTCTAAAAATATTTTTGTAACCAAATCAAACTCATTATACCACCAAAATTTAATTTGTTGTAGTACTTTTGCTAAACAAAATTTAAACCATTGGGATGCATGTGTGTATTTTTGTCTTGTGCTTCTTGGTAGGATTTTTTATGGAATAAATTGGTCTTTAATGAATTGATAAATAAAGTATGGTATATTGAAATTATTCAGGAGATTAAACAAAAAGAAATACACATTATTTAGAGTTTTTTTATAAAAAAAAAACTAACAAAAGAATAATCGAGTTATTGTTTAGTCTATATATTATTTTGCCATTTATTTTTAAGGAATTTTCATGAAATACTGTTTTCTCTAATATTTAAATTATTTGAGAATTTTCGTGAAATACATTTTTTCTTTAATTTATTTTCTCTAACATTTATTATTCTATTTAAATTTTGTTCGGCAAAAGTACAAAAAAAAAAATCAAAGAAAAAAAATTAAATTTTGGTGATATAATGGGTTTGATTTGGTTACAAAAATATTTTTATAGAGTGAAGGGTATAATGGTCATATTGGGAGTATTTTTGGTACTACAATGTCTAGAGGGGGGGGGGGGGTAAGTTGCTCATTTTTGAAATGACAAGGGGTAACTTGTTCACTTTTATAGTTCAGGGGGTATTGTGTTCATATGACAAAACTTCAGGGGGGTATTTTGCACTTTTGCCTATATATTATTTATATCAAGGCCAAAATGCACTAAATCCATTCGTCCTGTCAAAAAGTTACAAAATACTCTCATTTACTATTTTTTTTTATAACAAACACCCTGAATTTATCAAAAGTTTGCAAATTTCTCCATCTAACAGTCGAATGTTGAAATTTTGGTGTTAAAGTGGTCACATGCAATACACGTGACATATGACCGGATTATTTTTTGACAAAAATGCCCTTACGCATGTCTATTTTTTCCTTTACAATTAATTTTACAAGTAAGAAGTTGAGGGTGTTTGTTGCATGCGTAAGAGTATTTTCGTTAAAACAATCAACAGATGTGTCACATGCATTGTGCATGACCAATTGAATACCAACAATTGAATACCAAAATTCTAACATTCGATTATTAAAGGGGGTACAATTTGCAACTTTTGATAAATTGAGAATGTTCGTTGCCCAAAAAAAAAATGAAAGTATTTTGTAACTTTTTGACAATTCAAAGAGGTTTAGTAGAGCTTGACCTAATATCAATAACAAAGGTAAAGTTTAGTTAGACTCGAGTTCTGTTCAAATAATTATTTTATCATTACAGAGTCTTAATGATTTAATTGAGTCATAATGGACTCGACCGAGTCCAATTGCAATTCGAGAGAATATGAATGACATGAAAATATTTGAATATTGGTTAAGGTATATAAAATATATAATTATTATAACTTCAAATGAAAGTAATTTTTTGGAAATATTTAAGAATTTAATAAGTTTGATTTATTTAAAAGGAGGCGATATTCACACTCTCTTTTTCTACGTTTGCACTTTCATCTTAAAAGAAATGACATTTCTAATTTCACCAGTGAATGATTATTTTTTTCAAATTACACAATTATTCTTTCTGATATCTCTGTGTCTCCAATCTTTAATGTTTTCGGTTTTTTTTGAGAGAATTAAAAAAAAAAAACTCAAAAAATAGTTATCTCTTTATATTTTGACAGGACCCAAAAATAAGTTATCCATGTTGAATAAATTATCTCTTTTGAGAGGACTCGCAATTTTTTTTTTGTCTTTTTGGAATAATTATCTCTTTTGACATGAATTGAAAAAAAATCCAAACAAATTTATTAATATAGGAACCAAAAAAAAAGTATA
Source organism: Cornus controversa (assembly GCA_026545225.1). NCBI lineage: Eukaryota > Viridiplantae > Streptophyta > Magnoliopsida > Cornales > Cornaceae > Cornus > Cornus controversa. The sequence continues at coordinate 78,148,456 of CM048845.1, forward strand.
CTAGGCAAAAAAATGTTATCTCTATAATAAATTCTCTTTTGACAGGACCAAAAAAAAAGGTACCCAAAGAACTGTTATCACTGTTGAATAAATTATCTCCTTTAGCAAGATTGAAAAAAAAGGGATCCAATTTTTTTTTATCTTTATTGAATAAATTATCTCCTTTGACAGCACCAAAAAAAAAAAGTATGGTAACCCAAAAAAAAAACCCAAAAGAACTTTCATCTGTTGAATAAATTATCTCTTAATTTTGATAGGACCAAAAAAAAAATAGAATTCCCATTATTTCTTTTGACCGGATAAAAATAAAAACTACCCAAGAAAAAAGTTATCTTTTGGTTGGAACCCAAAAAAAGTACTAAACGAAGTAAAAATAAGGTAAAACAATTAGTATTTATAGTATAAAGGATAATTATGGTAATATAAAATAAATGATTATGCATTAATGAGTTTAAACCTTCTTGTTATTTTATTTATAAAAAAGATAAAGTGAAGTGCAACTGTATAAAAGTGGAGTACGAATATCGTTTCCCTACTTAAAAATATCTATTTGTGAAATTTATAGACCTAAATCAAATTCAAATCCTGAAGTTTTCAATATGAAAATTGATATTTGATGCGTTAAAACTCAAGGTTGCAATTAGTGTAACAAATATTTACGAGTAATGCTACCACGGGGTCAATCTCATTATAGTTGTTGTGTGCTCTATGTATTTTTGTCATGATTATGTACAAATATTGAGACACATAACTAATTGTTTGAAAGAGGATTCTATAGGTATTATATAGTCAAAAAAAAATTTATATCAAAGTTCATTTACAGCACATCACACGAATTAATCAAACTTTTAAATTCTCTTTCTTTTGACTTTATTTAACCAAATTAAACTATCATCTTTGATCATCTCGTATATTTTATTTTATGATATTTTGAGTCAATTTTTATAATGAGACCATTTTAGTGGCTATGTGATTGAGAAACTTGTGCACTATTTTTTGTGATACACACTCATCTACCCCAAAGAATTGTTTGCATCTAAAAAGAGTTGATCCTTAAACCTAATTTTACTTCATTGTTCTTTAATCTCCAAGATAAACACCAAAAACATATAAATGAACTAGAAACTTTATTATTAAAGTCAAGAAAAAACATTGAGTGGTAAAGGTGACACTTCCTCTACTACATGAAACTCTTAATGATAAATGTCAAGAAAAACATTGAGTGGTAAAGGTGACACTTCCTCTACTACATGAAACTCTTAATGGTAAATGTGACCGTTATAGTGCATGGTATAAAATTTTTACTTCATATACATGACACTCTCACTGCATGTATATGATATTTTTACCACTCATGCAAATATATATATATATATATATATATATATATATATATATATATATATATATGAGACACTTCTACTACTAAAAGAAAAATTATAATTAAGTTGTAGATGTGTGAGAATTTCACTATGAAATACAAATCGTTGACTCTTTTATATCTCTTTCGTTGTGTGACATTAACTCTCATATGTTAAAAAATTAGTCTTTTTTTGGTTCATCTTTTATTAAATGTTTTATTTATTTTTATACAATCTATCAAATCATGAATCTCTATCTATTTATTATCCCTTCTTAAAGAGTACTAAGGCATCGTTTGGATTGAAGGATTTGGAGGGATAAGGAGAGAAAAGAAATGAGAGGATTGTGTGTTTTGTGTTTGAGTATTTTAAATGAAGAGAAAGGAGATGATTGGGAGGGATTTGGAGGGATAGATATCCCTTCTAATCTCTCATATCTTATCCTCCCAAAAATGAGAAGATTGGGAGAGAAAGGATAGGGATTTAAGTAGTACTTTCATAATTTCAAGACTGCCCTCAATAATTAAAAAGAGAAGATTGTTATTCCACACATGTCCCATTAAACATAAAAGGGTATGATAGTAATTTTATTGTTATACTTTCTTTTCTTTTCTCTTTCTTATCTTATCCAAACAAAAATATTATACTTTCTTTTATTTTCTCTCATGTTTATCCAAACATAAATAGAGATTATTGCTATCTTTTTCTTTTATTTCATAACTAAAGTTATCATCTCCTTTCTTTTCTCTCTTGTCAATCCAAACGGAGCCTAAATCATGATTCATTAATCTCTATCTATTTATTATCCCTTCTTAAATAGTAGAGTGCTAAATCTCTATCAATTTAAAAAATATCAGATTTGAAAATATGTGACTAGTGTTTTTTTAAATTATCACTTCTTAAATAGTACTAAACCTCTTTTCTGTTCAAGTTGATCCATCCAAATAAGTGTTTAGTCAAAGCTAGGGTGATCACATGTAATGTGTGAATTATAATTAATCTAATTGTACCATCTCATACTCTCAAAAATAACCAATTTTTTTGTCAAAATTAATCTAAAGTCGACTCGTTTTAATCAAAACAAATTTATATTTTAAAATGTTCTATTAAAGTGCATCTTGAGTTTTATTTTCTAGAAGATGTTACTCAAAATAAAATTTTATATTAAAATGTTACGTAAATTGTAAGTTCAACCATTGAAATTTAAAGAACATCTAAAAAAACCCCCTTAAAATGATTAAAATTACATATAATATAGTCACTTATAACAAAACAAAACAATATGAGAGTGTAGTACGTGTCACGTTGTTCATCACAGAATGGAAATTATTTAAAAAGTGTCTTTTCCAGTCCTCATCCAATTAATTTCATCCACATTTCAAAGACACATCTCTTTCAATTAAAGTCCAAAATCGATGTATATCAATATCCAACTCACCATACAAAGACACATTGTTAAGCTTTTCAAACACCGATGTCAAATTAGTGCTATGTCATGTTTTTCTCCTGTGAAGGGCTATAAAGTTTCGTACCTTTTGGTTTTGGATGATCCCATTGGGATTTTGCTTTAATTGCTACTCTGGTTCTTGGATGCTGATTTAGAAATATTTCCCTCATTTTCCCGTGAACCAAATGGAGAGAAGAAAACAAACTTTAGAATCTTACCACCAAAATAGCACTTGGCCTCTTCTATTTTTTTGAATTTATTATCAAATTATATCGTTGAAGGAAAAGACAATGTTTTTTCTTCGGAGTTCGGTTGTTTTAGAATGTGTGTTTTGTGAGTGAATTGGTAGACTCTATACAGTGGGGTCCATTTAAATGTGGCAATTCGTATTTTCGTGTTGTGTTCGTGTTGTGTAGATGTATAAGTATTTTACTAAACAACTCAATTATAACCCAATCCATTTAATAATAGTGTCAGAGACCCTCAACATTAACCCAATTAGTTTATTAAACGTGTTACTCGTGTCGACCCGTGTAATCCGTTTAATAAGCATGTCATGTAATAATACAACTTGTTTAATAACCTTTTTAATCCGTTTAAGTTTCTCCACCCCTAAAAATCTCTTTGAACATCATATAAAAAATAAAGTACATATCAATACATAAATCTTAAAATCAAATTATATTATAAATTTTGTATTTATATATAAATTCAAAAACATACTAAGATAATTCAACAACTAAAAAGACACTATAACAATCTCATTCTTGCTTTTTATGGCTACATCAGTCATGTAAATAAACAAATAGATTACAAACAATTGTAATATATATAACTATGTATATATAAGTTTGTATAAAATCAGAATAAATGAATAACTCATGTCATAATCGTGTTATGAATTAGACTCAAACTCAATTCAATTTTTACGTATCGTGTTCTTATCGACTCATTTATTAAACGTGTCGACTTTATCTCAAATTCAAACCTGTTTGATTCGTGTCATGTTTGAGTTGTATTGTCGTGACGTATCCAATTTTACCGCCCCTGGATCCACCACCCCTCACTTTCAAAATAGCCTAATTTGATTGTTGAATAAAAACATGATTTGATCGACCACATATACAGAATTTTATATTTACATATTTTGGGTCTTTGATAACGACAATTCACCACAATATCAAAATAATTATGTTTAACAATTCATTTAAAAAGGTAATAAAAAAAACATCTAATGATTTAACAAGTGAAATAAAGAACCCGTGATCTTAAAGTTAGGAAGAAAAGGAACTAGATAGGTGATTGGCACACTTTTATGAACCGGAAACTTCTCATGTCAATGCTCTCTTGTAATCCAACGTTTAGCCTTCACTCATATAAAAACAATTTAACAATTAAAATTGTCATATTGTCGAATTTTCTATAAATGTTTTCAAAATCAATCACATAAAAAAGTCAAAATTAATTTCTTTATCATAGATTTAAATATCACTAACATAAATACAGTCAAAATTGTTAGACGGATGAACTCTCTATCGGTGCTCTTATATATATATATATATAATTGTAAATAACACTATTTCTAATAAAGGTAATAATGAAATTTTTTGGCTCCCTTGTCAGATTAAAACTCAAACTGTGAAGTTCATGTGACCTGTCCAAGATATATATGCAGCCAGCCAACAAGCTTTGGCATTAATACAAGGGAGAGCTTGTGGAGAAAATTGTTGTTGATGGAATGACAATAATATTTATGTCATTCATGAATAGTAGCCTTCATTGGACTTTACCAATCTTGTAGACACAAGTGGTCATAATGATAAAGGTCGCTAGCCTTATCCACTCTTCTTTTCTTTTATCTAGAGGTAGTGGAAGGCCCACATGATCAAACTCTAGATCTACTGTCTCCTTCAAAACTTCTCTCCTCATTTTTTTCCAAACTTCAAATGATTCAATCATTTTTCCAATGGTGAGAGAGGGCTGTTTTCATTACCCACATTTCAGAAATATCAAGCACCACATATAAATGTTCATTGCTCTAATAATGGGATTACACCTACTAGTATATTTTGTTGGCATTTGTCTAATCTTTTTGGCAAATTTAGCCACTTTTGTAATCTTTGCTTTATAGCTTAAGTCACATAATTTTTTTAAATGTTTGTTGCTCTCGTGTTCTTCGTGCATTTCTCATGCACTTTCACTCTAACACTCTTTTTGTATGATATAAGATTTCTCTCTTTTGCACTACCACTCTCTCTCTCTCTCTCTACGTGACTTAATTGATAATCACAATTCGATAAAATACATGTAATTTAATTAACACATAAAGTTCAAAATAGACAAGATCGCGTCTCTCTAGCTCTCTTTAAAGCACAAAAAAACTCTTCATCAAATGTGTGTGTGTGTGTGTGTGTATATATATATATATATATATATATATAAATGCATTCTACTGATTATGGTTTAGGAAATATATATGTACAAAAAAAATATATATGTACAAATGATGAATGAAGAAAAAGAAATTGAAGTTTGAGTGCTCAAATATTTTCTAGCTGCCATATTCAGCACAACAAAACTTAGAAAAGACTCAAAGATTGTTAAGTTTTTTTTTTAAGGTAAAAATATCCTGGCATAAATATTTTGAATTCAGAGTCCAACTTGAATCAATCGTGCCAAAGTTTTCTCTCTCTCTATATATATCTATTTTGATATATATATATATACATATCGGATATGTAATGTAGGCTTGAACAAGAGATAAATGTTTAAATCAAGTGATTGAGTCAAAGGGGCACACAGTTGGTTATAGATGCAATACATTATCCATCATCCATCATCCAGTCAATCACATATAAATGTTCATTGCTCTAATAATGGGACTACACCTACTAAGTATATTTTGTTGGCATCTGCCTAGTCTTTTTGGCAAATTTAGCCTCCTTTGTAGTCTTAACTTTGCTTTGTAACTTAAATCATATAATTTTTTTAAATAATTGTCGTTCTATTTGCGTGCACTCTCACTCTAATACACTCTCTCTGTATGATATATAATTTGTTTCTTTTGCACTCCCGCTCTCCCTCTGTATGATTTAGTTGATGATCACAATTCGATAAGATGCACGTGATTTAATTTACACATAAAGTTCAAAATAGATAAGATCATGCCTCTCTAGCTCTCTTTGAAGCACAAAAGAACTCTTCATCAAATATGTGTGTGTGTATATATATATAAATGCATTCTACTAATTATGGTTTATGATATATATATGTACAGATGAAGAATGAAAAAAAAGAAATTGAAGTTTGAGTGCTCAAATATCTTCTAGCTGCCATATTCAGCACAACAAACTTCAGAAAAGATAAAAGTCTCAAAGATTGTTAAGTTTTTTTTAAGGTAAAAAATATGCTGGCAAAAACATTTTGAATTCAAGAGTCCAACTTGAATCAATCGTGCCAAAGTACTCTCTCTCTCTCTCTCTCTCTCTCTCTATATATATATATATATATATATTATGGATTAGAAATGCTTGCATGTGTTCATATATCGGATATGTAATGTAGGCTTGAACTTGAGATAAATGCTTAAATCAAGTGATAGAGCCAAAGGGGCACACGGTTACTGATACAATGCATTATCCACCATCCAGTCAACCACTAGCGAATATTTCTTTATTCCAGAGTTTCATCTTCATGATTAGATAAAAGTTCATACAGCAAAAGAAAATAGAAGCCTATATTTACAAGTACATATATATCAGTATAAAATTGAAATTCAACTTAAATCTTGAAGTGACATTATTTGAATCGGAGGTTTATGATCAAAGTTTTGCACAATGTTTCTTTTTTTACTGTCTATATATAAACTTTTAATAATCTGGTTACAAGTTTTTGTGCCATATGAAATATTTATGTGAATTATTAGCAACCGTCATATAGTGAACCTCAACTACTATAATATGGAAGATTTTGAGACTAATTTTATTATATATTTAATTTAGACAATTATAAAAAGACTAGTTTAGTGAAGCTTTTGTCACTGCCACATCTGAAAAATTAGATGTATCCAGTTTTGATTTGATTGGAAGGACACGTCAAATAGCTAGAGTCCCCAATATATTGTACCAATTTTATTTTTTTGTTTTGTTTTGTTTTGTTTTTTATACCCATTTGAATGTGATGTCTGAATCAACTGAGTGGGGTTTTGTCCAGTTGTTGGAGCCTAATGGTACAGTTCAGAGTTTGGGGGGGGGGGGGGGGTCAAATGAGTCCTATTAACAAGAATGGTTCATCCCATAAATAACTAAATAACATACACACAAAGCTCTAATGTCCACCAGGACATTTGTAATGCACTTTGTGCGCGTGTACATGCACAGTTAAAATTCATCAAATACATACCAAATGCATTTATAACGGGTGCATCTTAAAAATTTTTCATATGCACATGTAAATGAGAAGTGCTGGTCACAATTGTCGCGGCACTGTTAATTGACCGATCACTTTTTTTTATAGCGGTTTTTTTTTTTTTTGTGGTTTCCTAATTCTGTAAACATGTATGACAACTATCATAAGCATGTAATGACATTTAATGATAGTATGAGAAAACTACCTTTTGGAAAGAAAAAAAAAAGTAGCATGAGAAAACAATCATCTAGTGCTTTTGTTTTAGATTGAAATGATTTTAAATTGAGATCCCAAGTAGGGTTGTGTACCAACTTCCAACTAATGCTTTCTTCATACAACGGGAATGATTTGTGTTTGGCAACATATTTAATGCCCCGCCCTTCTCTCTCTCTCTCTCTCTCTCTATATATATATATATATATATTAGGAACTTCTGCAGTGGATGTAATTTCACATTTGTCCTTTTGCTGATTGATAAAATGATGAACTGCATTAGGTAATTTGCTTGACCAAATTTAGCATGGGCCCGCACTTCACACATTCAACTGATTGGTAATTAATCTTACAAAAAAAGTAATACATGGTTCATGGTTGTCTTTTAAATCATCATCATTCAGATTTTGTTTCAATTTGATGAAAAATAAGAAGGTAGCTGTCTAAACACTTCTTTTCATGTAGAAACATTAGAAAAAAACATAATTTCAAATTTTCAAGTATTGTCCTGCAAAGAAAGTCTAGAAAATACTTGAACTTTTTTTTAAAAAAATCAATAACTTCTAATTAGAAAATTTTCATTAGCTGATCTAATCCTTGTGGTTGAGAAATAGTAAATATAATATTTTGGAGTTTAGAAGTGGGAGGACTTATTAAATTTTGAGTGATATACCCACTGACCCAAACTCATGCGTTCGTACCCACTTGTACAAATCTCTGACTACTCCTGATCATATGTAATAGGAAATGCATATTTGGGTAGAGACAGTCCAAACTCAATTACGACATTGACTGAAATTGAAGATTTCTACGCACTACAATTTTCATTATTGCCTTCAATATTACAATCTCCATTTCACTATTAATACCACCTCACAATGTTTCAAATTTCATTTTCACTATTGCTTTCAATGCTCATATGGTTTTGAAATCTGTAAGGAATCGATGTGCTGTTTAGTCCCCTTTGTTGCCACCCAATTTTTCTTTTGAGGGGAACAACTGTAGGGTAAGAGTAGATGTGGTGTCTCAATGAGCTAGGTGTTTCGTGTAATTGTCCACTACTTACGGCCGAAAGGGTGGACCAGAGACTTGTTATAATCATCTTGATAAGCACAAAAGATAGTGTTTTAGGTCAATCAGAGTGATAATGTTTTATCCTCCTATTATTGGTGAAACCTCCTTCCTTTTGTTTGTAGGTGCATGCACACAGAATCAGAGTGACAAGCCCACAGTTTTGATCTCAATGATTGAATGTCTCTGGTTGGATTTTCTATTCACTCAACAATGAACCCTTTTGAGTTTTGACACCAGATCTGGTTGGGTTTTCTATTCACTCAACAATGAGGCCATTTGACACTAGATCCATCAAATTATTCTTTTGCTGCAAAGCGTCTGTGATATCCTTCTCTCCCAATATCTTTTTAGGGTTCATCAAGGTGAGTGCATCAAATTTATTTGTGGCTAAGTTAGCCTCTCTAGGAATTGGTATAGTCAAATAACTGTCAAATTCTCTAAAACTTGAAATTCAGAGCAGCAATAAAATAAAATAAAATAAAATAAATCAATTATCAACATGGACATTTAGACACAAACACATATATATGCAGCTGTAGAGTACATTTTCAGCTGGAAAATAGAGTGCAAAAGAAATCTAAACTCTGTACAAAAGGCTCATGAAGGCAACACAGTCTTAAAGGAAAATATATAGGATCCAACAGTAATGAAATCATCAACAACATCAAGGCTCTTGGAGTAGAGAAAATGTTAGAAATCTGACCTGCAAAAAAAATCTAAGAACTCTCACTGCAAAATTCAACCCTAATTAAATCACTATTCTAGAAGAAAAGGACAAGTGGAGCGCTAAAAGGTGCAAAGAGGAGTTGGCAAAGGCTGTTTGATGAAAGATCAAAGAAAATGGTGGAACAATCCTACAAAGCAGTTTGGAAGGGGAGGGTATTGGCTTTACTCAAAAGGGATCTGAATAGGTATGCAAAGTTAAACCTAGAATTATTTTTGTTAAAGCTGCAACAAAGGATTTGAAGATTTATATCACAGTCATGGAATTAAAAATGAGTTCTCAGTTGTTAGAACTCCACAACAAAATGGGGGTAGTGCAGACAGAATAAAATAGTTTAAGAAATGGCAACAACCATGCTTCTTGAAAAGGGTTTGTTTAAAGGCTTTTGGGCTGTAGTAGTGAATACTCCAGTTTATATCCTAAACAGAGTCCTACTCAAGATTAAAATCAACCAAAACCTCTTTTGAACTCTGGTATGTCAAACCTGCAGCAGTAGTGTATTTCAAAGTTTTTAGTAGTAAGTGTTTCATCTACAACAATGAAAATAGCTTAGGTAAATTTGACTCCAAGGGCTGATGAAGAAATCTTTTTAGGATATTCAACCAGAAGTAAAACATACAGATGCTATAATCTTAGAACTGGAAAAATGGTTGAAACTCAAAAAGCAAGAATTAGACCAATCTGAAGTGAATAACTCTGATAACTATACTTTATATCAAAGTAAATCAGAAACTAATTTCCCTAATCTACAGAAGGAGGTCCAACCAGATAATGTTATTGGTAAGATGAACTCAGGAGTTATGACCAGAAGGAAAATAAGATTAAATGAAGAAACTGAGACAGAAGACTCAAGCCATTTTGCTCTACTGTCCTCAATTGAGCCAAGAAATTACAAAGAAGTTACTGATAGTGTTGATTGGGTTAAAGCGAATAACTAGCTCAAATTGAAAAAAGTCACACTTGGGAACTTGTTTCCAAACCAAAGGACAAGAATGTGATAGGAACTAAATGGATATTTAGAAATAAACTAGATGAAAAGGGAAAAGTGAATAGAAACAAAGTTAGATTAGTATGCAAAGGCTTTGCTCAAATAGCTGGACTGGACTGTGATGAAATTTTTGCTCTAGTTTTTGCATGCTCCAAGAGGGTTAAGGTTTACCAAATAGATGTGAAGTCTATCTTTTTAAATGGTGACCTGAATGAAGAAGTCTTCGTGGAACAGTCCAAAGGTTTTGAAAATTCACAAAATTCAATACATGTATAAGCTCAAAAAGGCCTTGCATGGTTTTAAGCAAGCATTAAGAGATTGGCATCTTTTAGCAACTATTTACTCTAAAAGCTTAAGTTATTAGACATTGTGTAACTTTAATATTTAAATCCTCTAACATGATCCTTCATGTGTTTCATTTTTAATTATTAGGATGATGGTGATGTTTGAACTCAAAATTTTTGGCTTTGATACCATGTTAACAATTATTTACTCTAAAGAGTGTGTTACTTTAATATTTAAATAACCTAATTGTATGAAAAGTTTGTGAGTTACGTGATGTGGAAACGATTCAGTTAATTTAGAGTGACATTCTAATCCTTAGACCTAGAGGGGGGTGAATAGGTCTTCTTGTCCAATTTTTATAATTGATTAATTACTCACAATAATTAATAATTAAGTATCCAAACCAATCACAAAATAAATAAAATAAATAAGGAAAGTTAGAGATGACATCAGAAATTTTACGTGAAAATCTTCAAAAGGAAAAAATCACAGGGCAGAAGCCTCCAGAGAAACCAATCCACTATCTCGAAACAATGTACAATAGACTTTTTCTCAGACTCACACTCACTTCACTCTAACAAGAACTTTGATGCGGAACGCTTCAAGTTTATTCTTGCGACTCTTCGTCCAATTGTTGTAGACTCCCGGCTAACGTCACAATTCCTTTAGAAGGGTACATCTGTTTCTATGATCAAACTATATAGACTAATGTTGCCTTTGAGAATTTGGTTGATCAAATTGAGAAGAGTATCACAACTTAAACACTTCGTGTGTATGTAATCTAAAAAGATTTTCTGATATGTAATGAAAAACTCCTTGAAATAACTAATTTTTTCCTCACTTTTTTTTTTTCCAATTAGAGATAAAACATATGAGGGTTTATATAGATAATAAATCCTTAATTTTTCTTGAAAAATAAGTTAAAAATCAATAGAAGACGAATCCAGGTGTTTTAGAAAAGTTTGGGGTCAAATCCTGGTCAAAACAATACAAAAAAGGCAAAATCTTGCAAACCAGAAGCCTTGTACCGGTCCAACTCATGTAGTAAGAAGGTGAGATCTCTTGGACCGGTTCAGACTTTACTTAGACCGGTCCAGATGTGTTGATGACCAATTTTGAGGTCCTGAGAGCTCTTGGACTAGTCGGGTAAGACTTGAACCGATCCATCCTTGAAAAATATAAAATTATGGCTTTGAAACTCTATTTTTCAATACCGAAAAATCTGTTTTAAAAACCTATGTGTCCTCACCAACTTACTTGGACTAAATGATGCTCAAATCATGATCAACGACGTCTATACTCATTTGTAGTCACTTGAATGCTTCAATTAACTAAAATCTTTGTTGAGACACTCTTTAGATGATGCATTGATGAAGAACACACTCCAAGCTTTCAGTCTTTAACTCCATGATCGATTACAAAAATATAAATGAAAAATTATAACTCGATCAAACATAATTTTGACACTAAAAATTACCAATTACAAATATATACATCACAATCTCCCTATTTGGCAATTTTGTGACAAAACCAACCTAGACAATATATAATTTATCCCGCAGCTGAAAAGATAAATTACAAGATGTCAAAAACACAAAAACATAGCTGAGCCAAACCAAGCATTCACTCTAATTTTAAGCTTGTGGTAAATATGAAGAACACCTATATTCAACAAATATGATGAACTTCAATACTCTGCAAAACAACACTCAAAAATACAAAAATGCTCATGTAATGCATAACACCTAATGCTCATATAGTGCATAATGCCTATGCAATTCTTCTCCACAAACAACCAAACTCATCTTTCCCTTAATGATAAATGACTAGCAACTTTTTCTCTGAAAATCACAAAATCTTTCTAATAAAACTCTCAAATCTCTCCCATTTTTGTCAGAAATTAATAAGGGATTAAAAAAAAACTAAGGAGGAAGCAAGCAAGCATATAGAACTTATATATGTAAACAATAGAAAATATTGCTTTCACAATACTAAATGAACACAACAAACCAAAACCATAGTTTAATCAATCAGTTTCACACAATTAGTAAGTGTAGTAAAATTACCATAAATTTTCATAAGCCAAATATTTCTTTTGTCAATCGTTGAGATTTCTAGACAATACTTCAATGATATTACACTCACTAAGAAATCAAACAATCAACATGTGCACAAACTTCAATTTTTTCTTTTCTTTTCCTCATACATAAATATTCGGTGACTTTCACTCTTACAGACAGCTAACTATTTCCTAAGATAACTTTTTATTTTTGATTCTCATTGGAGATCATGTTATCTTGGTAGCTTCGGACACATCCCGAAGGTAGCATTTTTCTTAAAAATATGTTCAACAACAAATTTTTCATATTTTTTTTTACTTTTCTTTTCTAGTTGTTGCAATTTTTTTTCTTCTATTTTTCACTCATCACTTTTTTTGGTCTTTAGCATAACATTGAAAATTCAATTCCCAAGATAATGCTTTATCACATCAACATTATCTTTGACCAAAACAATGACATAAAAATAATTTAGTAAATGTATACACCATGATTCATTCACTAAACGAAATAAGTAAGCAAAATCAAACTTTTCAACTCTTAGCCATAGTATGTCATACACATATAATATGTGTGTTACTAATTTCATTGTTTTCATCATTCTCATCATCATATGATTTTCTTGACTTTACAAAAATAAAAATAAACCTAAAACTATAAGGTTAAATGCATAATCTAGATTTATAAGATGAATATGAAGTTCCTATCTAGATTATGTCAATGCCATGCAATCTAGTGCAGATAACAAATGCCTATAGATAGATTTTCTAAGGTGATGAAACCTAGAAGCATCTAAAGGCTTTGTGAAAATATTAGACAAATTATGATCATTATGCACTTTCTCCAAATACATGACATTTTGTTTAACTAATTTATGAATAAAATGATATCAAATGTTAATGTATTTTGTCCTAGAATGCAAAACTGAATTCTTTGAGATATTAATTGTACTATTGTTATTACAAAAGATAAATATTGTACCTTAATAAATTTCATAATCCAGTAGCATCTGTTTCATCTAAAACAATTGTGTGCAACATCTTCCAACAGTAATATATTCAGCCTCACAAGATGATAAAGAAACACAATTTTCCTTTTTGTTGTATCATGAAACAAGATTAGTACCAAAATAGAAACAACCACCTGAAATATTTTTCCTATCATCCTTATAAATCAATCAACATCAATATAACCAACAATATCAAAGTTAGACTCTATAGAATAAAGCAATCGATAATTCAAAAGACTCTATAGAATAAAGCAATCAATAATTCAAAGTTTTATTGATATAACGAATAATGCGCTTGACTGCAATGAGATGTTGTTCCTTAGGATCAACTTAATATCAACACATACTCCTCTACTAAATGCAATATCAGGCCTACTGACTATCAAATATAATAAGCTGCCTATCATACTCCTATACAATGAAGGATCAATTCTATTAGAATCCGAGTTTTTCTCCAACTCGGAAGAAGTACCCATAGGAGTTTGCACATGCTTTGAACCTTCTAAACCAAACTTCTTGACTAACTCTTTTGTATACTTAGTTTGAGATATAAAAATTCCATCATTAAATTGCTTCACTTGGAGTCCAAGAAAAAATGTTCACCAACCATGCTCATTTCAAAAGTATTACTTCTATCTTTAACAAATTCATAAACAAGGTTATCAGAGATAGAACCAAAAATAATATCATCAACATAATTTTGAGTAACAAACAAATTTTTACCTTTCTTGATTATGAACAAAGTTTTATCAGCTCCTCATCTCTTAAAGCCTTTATGCAACAAATAAGAAGTCAACTTTTCATACCATGCTCTAGGAGCTTGTTTTAAACCATAAAGAGTCTTTTTCAAATGAAAAATATGATCAGGATTATGTTGATCAACAAAACCTTTTGGTTGAACTACATACACATCTTCTTGCAAAATACCATTTAGAAAAACACTTTTAACATTCATTTGAAAAAATTTAAATTTAAAGTAATATGCAAGAACAAGAAGAAGATGAATAAACTCAAGTCTAGCACTGGTGTAAAAGTTTCATCAAAATCAATTCCTTCAACTTGAGTATATCCTTGTGCAACTAACTTGGCTTTATTTCTCATCAAAAAACCATTCTCATCAAGTTTATTTTTAAAGATCCATTTGGTTCCTATGATGTTCAGATCCCTAGGTTGAGTCACTAATTCTCAAACATCATTCTTTACAAATTGATTCAACTTTTCTTGTATAGTTACAAGCCAATCAGAACTTTGAAGAGCCTCATCAATATTCTTAGGTTCAAATTGAACCATATGACATTAGTGTCCTATATTACCTCAGACTCTACTCCTAGTATTTCTTTCCTTCTATGACCCTATCATATTATTCAAAGGATGACTACTTCGAATCCTAAAACTGCCAGATATTAGGATTTCCTCTTGTTGTGCAGGATTTTCTATAGGCTTATGAGTATCATCAACTACCTCCACAATTTTATCACCACCTACATCCTCAACCTTATCTTCACTTTCTTTCTCAACAATTCTCTCACTAGGTTCACTCTCAGGTAACCCTAAGGTATTTATTCCTTCTTCTTCCTTAAGTTGATCATGTATCTTTTCAGGCCTTGAATCATCAATCACAATATTAATAGACTCCATCATAACTTTAGTGTGACGATTAAAAATCCTATAAGCCCGACTATTCAATGCATACCCCAAAAAGTATCATTCATCACTTCTAGAGTCAAATATTTCTATCCTAAGGATATAACATTTACTTTCAAAAACTCTAAAGTGTTTAATATTGGGCGTCTTAACATACCACAGTTCATATGAAGTCTTTTCAGTTCCAAGCCTAAGGTACACCCTATTTAAAACATAACAAGCAGTACTAACAGCTTCAGCCCAAAATTGTTTAGCTAACTTACTCTCATGAAGCATAGTACGTGTCATTCCTACAATCGTCTTATTCTTTCTTTCAACTACACCATTTTGCTAAGGTGTTTTAGATGCAAAAAATTTATAACTTATGTTAAGATTATCACAATATTCAATGTAAGATCTATGTTCAAATTCACCTCCTCTATCATTCCTAACACAAGTTATTGCATATCCTCTCTCATTCTAGATCATTTGACAAATTGACCTAAAGAAAACAAAAGTATCAGACTTTTTTCTCAAGAAAGCAATAAAAGTAAATCGTGAAAAATCATCAACCATTACAAGCATATACTTTTTACTACTTATGCTTTGAGTTCTGATTGGACCCATCAAATCCATATGAATCAACTCTAAAGGTTTAGAAGTGACTCGATGCTTAGGTCTCGTATGCGACATTCTAGTTTACTTACTTAATTGACATCGTCCGCATACCTCATCTGTTGGCCATTTCAACTTAGGCAAACCTCGAACTCGTTCATGATTAGACAGACTTACCAAATCATTGTAATTCATATGAGCAAGTCTCCTATGCCACAAGATAGCTTCATCAGTAACTGCAAAAAAACACATATGTGAAGGATATGAAAATATCACATAACAGTTATCAGAAGTTCTAAATCCTTTCAGGACACAATCATCCTGCTTATTAATTACAAAATATTCATGCTAAGTAAAATTAACTTGAAAGTTATTATCACATATCTAACTAATACTCAACAAGTTTGAAGCTAAACCTTTAACATACAGAATATTTTTCAATTCAGCAAAAGCAAGAAAATCAATTTTTCCTTTACCACTCACTTTAGATGCATTGTCATCACCAAAAGTAACAAATCTACCAGAAAAATCCTTAAAATTGGTAAAAAATGTTTTGTCCCAAGTCATATACCTAGAGCAACCACTATCAATGTTATGTTCCAAGTGCTTTAAGTGCAGTATGCATGACCAGATATTTTAAACTATCCTTCTTCACCTAAACAGTTTTAGATTTATGATCAAGTGATTTCTTAATTGTTTTAAAATCAAAATTATTAGTCTCAATGGGCTATTTCTTCTTGATCTTCTCTTTACCATTATAAAAATCTAGAACAAAATTAAAGCAATTCAATTTATCAAAAAAAAAATTCAATTTCTGTTACTTCTTTTCAAGTTCTTTCCTCTCATAAATCAAGGTTTTTTAGTTCAATTTTTCTTTTCTGACACTTATACTTAATGTAACATTTTTCTCTATAAAAATAGTATGTTGAAACAAGTTTTGGAGCATGAGCAATAACAGAAAGCTTAGTCTCTAGTTTCACAAAAACATCTTTTGATTTTTTAAGTGACAAATTATTTGACTTATTACTCAAGTTTTTAGAAAAATCTAACTTACCAAATTTGCAACTGCCAAAGTTAAATTTTTGGAAAGACTTATTAGATTTAACAAGGTCACTATTCAAATTATCAATCTTATGCTCAAGTAAATTATTAAACCCTTTAATCTATTAAACTTCCTATTCCAGAAATTCAATATTACCAAGAAGATTCATCTTATCACGTCTAAGTTCCTCTAAATTTTTATTGGTGATAGAAACTTCCAATTTATAAATATCTCTATCAAGTTCAGAAAGTTTTAATTTCTCCAAAAAAATTTCATAATCCTTTTTCAGCTTAAACCACTCAAGATTTATACCAGTTACAGAATCAGAAAACCAAGGTATAACTTTATCATCATCAGAAGATATAATATGAGACATCCTAGATTCACAACTAACTCAACTAAAAAAAATCTAACTCAAGACTGAGCAACCCGCTCTGATACCAAATGTGAGTTACGCGGTGCGGAAACAGTTCAATTAATTTAGAGTGAAATTTTAATCCTTAGACCTAGAGGGGGTGAATAGGTCTTCTTGTCCAATTTTTATGATTGATTAATTATTCACAATAATTAATAATTAAGCATCTAAACCAGCCACAAAATAAATAAAGCAAGTAAGGAAAGTTAGAGATGACACCATGAATTTTACGTGAAAACCCTAGGAAGGGAAAAACCACAGAGTGAGGCAGAAGCCTTCAAAGAAACCAATCCACTATCTCAGAGCAAAGTACAACAGAATTTGTCCCAGACTCACACCCACTCCACTTTGACAAGAACTTTGATGTAAAACGCCTCACGCTTATTTTTGCGACTCTTCGTCCAATTGTTGCAGACTCTCGGTTAACGTCACAATTTTTTCAGAATGGTAACTAAAGGAACACAAATACTCCTCAAGTACTTTGTTCACTTCGTAGTGATCATTTCTCCTCCTCTTCAGATAAAATCAAGTAATGTCAATGAACCACCTCTACTGCTCTGATCAAACTATATAGACTAATGTTACATTTGAGAATCCGGATGATCAGATTAAGAAGAGCATCACAACTAAAACACTTCGTGTGTGTGTACTCTTAAAAATATAAACATAAGAATAAAAATTTTGTGAAAAAATATATCCTTTACTTTCTCTCTGTAAAAAGATTTTCTGATATGTAATGAAAAGCTCATTGAAATGATTAATCTTTTCCTCACTTTTTTCCCTAATTAGAGAGAAAATATATGAGGGTTTAAATAGATAATAAATCCCTAATTTTTCTTGAAAAACAAGTTAAAAATTAACAGAAAACGAATCCCGGTGTTTTAGGAAAGTTCGAGGTCAAATCTGAGTCAAAACAGGACAAAAAAGGCAAAATCCTGTAGACCAGAAGCCTTGGACCTATCCAGCCTATCCCTTGGACCGGTCTAGCTCCTGTAGCAAGAAACAGAGACCTCTTGGACCAGTCCAGCTGTGTTGGTGACCAATTTTGAGGTCCTAAAAGCTCTTAGACCGATGTGGGTAAGACTTAAATCAGTATGAAATTATGACTTTGAAACTCTATTTTTCAATACTGAAAAACCCGTTTTAAAAACTTATGTATTCTCACCAACTTACCTAGACTAAATGATGCTCAAATCATGATCAACGACATTCATGCTCATTTGTAGTCACTTGAATGCTCAACCAAAGTCTTTGTTGAGGCACTATTTAGATGATGCATTGATGAAAAATACACTCCAAGCTCTCAGTTTTTAACTCCATGATTGATTATAAAAATATGAATGAAATTACAACTTGATCAAACATAGTTTTGACATAAAAAATTACCAATTACAAATATAAGTGTGACAGTTGCATACTTTTCTCATTGAACAATGCTTCATTAGAGGACATGTTGGCAACACACTATATGCTAAACTAAATTGCAATAACTTTCTAATTCTTCAAATATATGTGTGGATGATATAATGTTATGCGGATTAAATGACATCTTGAGTCAAAACTGATTCATAATATACCATGCCAAATTTTATTATAATCTTGTTCTTGATTTAGATAGTAGAATCTTGCGATACCAAAATACTAAATACTAAATCAATTCGGATGACAAGTAGAATGGCTTGGAGGTAGGATACGTGGAATTAGAGTTTAGGATTGTAGATAGGGATATCAATGGGGCTATTTGGAATTAGAGTTTAGGATTGTAGATAGGGATATCAATGGGGGCAGGTTGGGATGGTCACTCCTAGTCTAATTCCGTCACACAAATTTTTTAAACATATTTTTTAAAAAATATAATACAAACTTGAACAAATTTATGATAATTTTTGTAAAAAAAAAAATAACTATTAACAAATATTTAAAAATGATAATAAGAAAAATGTTGTTAAAATTTAAAATTATTATAAAAAATAAAGGAAAAATATTATAACTAATAAAATAATATTTATTTATATATTTATTATTAATTTGAGCGAATTTGAGATTTGGTGGGTTTTAAACTTTCTTTCCAAACCCACTTTTAACCTGATTAGTATGATTTCAAACACGTCCCATTAATTGGCATTCCTTATCGTAAAAGGTGGTAGGATAATTTAGAGGTTGAAGACTTTTTTATTTATTCCTCTCCCAAGCGCCTCACTTTCTCTATTTTTTTTTTCTTACAAAAAGAACTAAAATTGTTTATTATTGTTTCATGTTCTAAATTCTAGATATTTTGTACACATTTTTCACATTTTATTTGTGTAGAAAAATATAATCTAGATTTTACCACAAATGACATGTGAAAAATGTGTACAAAATATCAAATATCATTCTCTTATATTCTAGATCCTAACTATTTTGTGCACATTTTTCACGTGTCATTGGTGTAAACAAATATGAACTAGATTTTACAAGATAAATGACCTATGAAAAATGTGTGCAAAATATGTAGAATCTACCACATAAGACAATAATAAACTATTGTAATTTTTTTGTACTATAAATACGCAAAGTTGCAGCAAACTTACACTCTTATACTTGGAGGAGCAAGTGATCTAACATATAAAAAGTTTCTCTTCTCTAAATTATCCTACCACCCAACGAGGTTATTTATAATTCAAACCATTTCTATTTATCAGAATATATGTCTAATAAACTATTTATCAAACGGAATAAACTATAGAAGGAAAGATATAATACTAGGAACAATAACCATCCTAATATTGGAAAACCCTGTTCACGATTGGAAACTTTATAAAATAGTGGATCAGATTTGGTGCCACTATAGCATTGTCATTTTGCCTGATTTGGTGCCGTCATTTTGCCAGATCATTTGGTAAGCAATAGCGAACCTAATATTTGCAAATGTCGGGTCCCCACAATTGAAATCAACACTCAAATGGTGAATATGCATGCAACCGTAGACTGAACTGAAGGATAATAGCCAAAAAAAACTTTTAGAGCAAAGCAATAAAATAAAATAATATTCACCTTGTATTCAATCAAAAAGTATATCCATTAACATCATAATTTGTTATTATGACTAACAATCATATCCTAATTATTTGGGAAGCTACACATTCTATTCTGCCACCCTCCACAATCACATTAAACAATCACATTAAAAAAAACAGCTAGGATCAAATTTCATAAATGCTCCAGCTCAACGATGATATAAAGGTTCTTCTTTTGGCATGTGTTCATAAATCAACTCGTATATGCCATCCCCATAAACCCTTGAAATCTTTTCACCCAGAGCAGTTCACTTCCATATTGTGTTGTAGTATTGTTTTCAGTTTGATTCCCAAATAGTGACATGGTTTATTCATCGGAGGTGCTGTTCCCTCCGCTGCCAACCCAATACTGTTTCACGGCAACCAATATCTTCTCGGGAACAAGGGGACCATCCTCATGATCCATCATTTTCGTATCCCATCTCATGCCTCCAGCAATTTTCTTCACCTTGTTAAGAACATCAACTCCATCTCGAAAGATGACTGAACCTTCGGGCCGCAAAATTCGATCCATCTCTAGAAGGATGTCTTCAAGTTTGCACCTGTTTTTATTATATATTAATACCTCATTAAACCTTAAAAGTGAAAATATTTAGAAAAAGAGCCCCAAATAAACAGGATGAGTTAAAAAATATCTTTTAAAAAAAAAGGATGAGTTAAGAAACTGCAATGTTTACAGAATTAATTATATTTTGTAGACCATCAGAAAACAAAAGATTTTAGAATAAAGTGTGGAAAAACTTTGGTAATCAATGAAAGCCCATAAAATACTCAATCAAAATAGTTTCATATTCATTTTAGTTCAATAAATCTAGCTTAAATCTTGGTTATCAATTTTATGGCTTCAAATTGGCTTTAACAGGAGCAAGAAGAGGCTTACTTGTTTTGGTACAAGCCAAATACACCACTGGCATGAATGAGGTCATATGTCCTTGGATATGTAGAAAAACCTTCACACCTGAAAGAAGACAGAATAAAAAGTCATTGGGATTCCAAAATGAGAAATATATTGTATATGTAAAGATTCCACTTATGTTAACCGCTCTATAGAAATAGTAAGATGAGTAGGAACTAACTAGAACTAACTTTAAAGTTGTTTCTGGTCCTATGATCTTAAGGAATCTAAAAGAGCCCTTGCCTTAATCACCAAATGTTTCAATAAGGGAAAGCCAATCCACAACCATCAAGTTCAAGTTCAAGTTCAATACAAGTCTACAACTATATTTATTACACCATCTAATGGTTAAAGACATGCAGGAATTTGTTATTGTGGAACTCATCCCATATAGTACCAAAAGGGAAAATATTTGAACAAGAAAACACCACTAAGAAGGCAGCCTGCTTAAAGCTTGATTGACCGTCATAAAATTGTCAATAACATTATCTAAAAGGGCAAACCCAGTGCATGAGGCTCCCGCCATTGCGGGGTCTGGGGAGGGTCAGATGTACGCAGTCTTACCTCCGCAGGCGAAGAGGCTATTATCTTGTTTTGAACCCGTGACCTCCAGATCACAATTCAGCAACCTTACCATTGCGCCAAGGCTTGCCCTCTGTCACTAACACTATCTCATGCTACAATATCTCAATAATACTTCTGTTTTCTTTTCTTTCTTTTTTATATATATTTGACAGTATAATTTCTCAAACAAATCTGAATGACAAACCACATCATGTGGAAGATCAAAAGGCAGAATAAAATAGAGTTCTTTGATATGGACAACAAAGAGAAGATTTAAGTGAGCGTACCAATCATGATATATGCCAATAAGACCTCTCTCATAAATAACACCTAAAGTGTCTGTAGCAATAGTAGGCACAACATTCATCACCCATAATTTTGGTGATTCGAGTGCTGCTGCAAAACTTCCAAGGCCTGCATTCATATCCATTATGTTACGATATCTTGTAGTTCCAATCAATTTATTGACCCTTTTGTAAGTGGTTACATGTTTTTTCCACAGTTTATTTTCCTCTTCATAAGATTCGACTGTGACTCCCAAAACAGACCCCTTAGCTATTCGGGGAGGGATTGCAAACAGTTTAGCTGGAAATTTCTTCAAATCCCCTCCTGCTACTTCATTGGCAGATGCAACCTCCGGGAAGGGGGTTATGCATGTTTCCATTTTCTTGTACCTACAATTCAACAAAAGAAGGATTATGATATGATACAGACCACAGAAACAGTTAAAACTACATATTAAGAATTGAAAGAGCCTTAATTCATTATAGTGAATGTAAACTGATGTGAATTAGGAACAGGTTACCCGTGTTGCATTTATTTGATATACAAAAATAATTGCATACCTAATTTTGTGGAAGTTGCATAAATTTTAGCAGATGTTGGTATGTGACTTCTAATGCGTGCATGTCCAAAATAAGAAGAATTATGGAAGAGCTGGTATGTGTAATGAATAACGGGAGAATGTATGATGGGCAATTGTGTCTCACTATATATAAAAACAGCTTAGTTTAAACCACCTCAGGGTAAAGGATTTGGGGCATAAATGTTCCAAGATAAGTAAAGAAAGCAAGAATTAAACTACCTCATTGTACTTGATATTATGATTCTTGGGGGTAAATCTCACTGACCCCTGAAATTTAAAGAGTGAAAAATCCACCCCCTGGAACTCTCTTGTTCTCGCTAATGCTCATTTCGTCAACTCTCCCCAATAAACTAAAACAAAAAGCACATTTGACATGCACATGACCAGTTAAGCATTGTTTTGATGTTTTTCAGTTAATATATTCTCCTCATTGGGTGTCAACAGATTGAAGATCTGATCTGCAGTTACCTCTTCTCTCTCTTAGATTACCAATGTGTTTCTGAATCAAACTAAAAGAAGTGTAATATCTTCACTTTCACTAACCAAATGGGGGATTTGAGTCAGCTTGTTCAGAGGATGGGAGAGAGAGAGAGAGAGAACAATCAATGAATGTGGTCGCTGGTGATGGGAGGCTTTGGTTGGGAAGGTGATAGTGGTGATTCTGGGTTTAGTGGTGACAGAAGTGGAGTGGATGGCCTGGTTGGAACGGTTCCTCGTTACAAGAAAGAAAGAAAGAAAAAGAGTGGAGTTGATGCGGTGGTGTGGCAGTGGATTGACGGTTTCAATCAAATTGAGAAATAGAGAGAGAAAAAAATGGTCGGAAGTGGTGGCATCAGCCATGATGTTTTCGAGAAAATGATGATGGACAAACCTGCTTTATTGTGTTGGAAGTCCCCCCATCAGTGCACGGTTGTGATGAATGAACCTGCCCTCTCCTCCATCTTGTGTTTATTCAGCTCTCCAGCCTCCACAAAATCCCCAGAAAAATTCTAAGATCAATTTCAAAACCTCCAAAAATGATCTAAATGAAACCCCAATAGGTGACCAACCCATTTTGCTGCCTTTCACTTCACTATCAATGTCAACTGTGTGCTGTTTTTGAGGTTCACAGTGGTGGTAAGGCTCTCTCTCTCTTTTTTTTTCAATTAGTGATAAGGCTCTCTGTTGATGGCAACAGTATAACATCCTTAACAGTGTCAGGGAATAATTTCTTTTCAGTAGCCATGAAGGGTGGCTGAAGTGATTATTCTTAGATTTGGTGGTGATGAATTGTTGATGATGGTAGCAAACCTCTGATTTATCTAGACTGTAATTAGTAAAAGAGCCAATGGTGAGATTGGAAGGGAAGATAAATGGGCTGGGGAGGGTGGCACAAAGGTCATGCAATTGGCGTTGATGGTTGGTGGTCTGATTGTGGAAACTGGTGTGCTACAAATCATCCGAACAAACCCAAATAACCCTGATTTTGATAATTAAGTTATTCATGATTATCATTAAGATATATCTCTGTCCCCCTAAAAGTAAAAGGAAAAAAAAATGTCAATTTGGTAATTCCGTTAATGCCATTCAAAAAGTTAACCCACCAAATAGTTTGAAGAGCATTTTGATGCATTTAAAAATTCAGGGTGGCAATGACGCAGAAGATACAGTGGCATTCTCTTTCTTCCTTCCTCCTCTTTTTTTTTTCTTTTTTCTTTTTATATTTATATTGGCAAAACTCCATTAAGGAGCATGAAAGAGTGCAACCCATGTACACACCAGCTGAAATTTTGTGGAATCATCGCAAGGCTTGTGTCTTCGAATTCCCCATGAATGATGAAACATATGTTTCTTCAAAGATGAGAATGTGCACACGTGGTTTTACAAAGGAAACCGCAAGTCTGTGTTTCTTCAAAGATGAGAATGTGCACACGTGGTTTTACAAAGGAAACCGCAAGTCTGGAACCCTATTGAAGATTCAGAAATCCCCTTTAAATGGAATATCCTTTACAGCGACAAAGATAGGCTCCTAAAAGGGGCCATTACCCAATGCTGGTCCCATCTAAGCGAGATGCCGTGAGGCACTCCTAGTTTTGTTTAATTTATTTCTGGCAGAAATTATTAGAGATGAAGCTCAGAAGCAGCATCTATTATTCCACTAGATTTTTTATCAAAAAAATAAAGGCTCTAATGTGAAAACTGATGGATGATGCAACTTTCATCATCTCAACTAACTACCATTTATGATGGACCAAAAACACAGCGAATACGAAATAAAGTAATTTAATGTACTAGAGATGCATCATGACTCACCAGACATCATCTGCATCCATGGAATCACATATATTTGCTGACTTCCTTTGGCAGGATTTGGCATTTACTTTTTTTCTCCATATAGCAATATCTCCTTTCTCGTACTTCTTTTCCCAGCAAAGAAGTTCAGCCAACTCTTCAATCTTTCTTTGCTCTGCCTTGAGATCCTCCTTAGACCGTTTCCATGTTTGGTAGTAGGTCTTCCAATTAATTGGAGGGCCAGACAAGATCCAGTATCCACCAGGTCTGAGAACTCGATCAACTTCCATTAGGTACATTCCTTCTGGAATTTCCAAAGTCCATGTGTAAGGTCATCAATTTCCAATAAGTACACATACTTAACCAATAAGATTTAAATTATCATCCGTTTTTGGTCTAAACAACCAGAGTCACTGAAGTTAAGAAACTATAAATAAATGGAAAACCCACGAGTTCTTTTTGCTTTTTTGCCTGTTGAACCTTTTTATTAAATTCACCACAGCTACTATAGAAACTTTTGGAATATTTTATGTACCTTCATAATGTTAAAAAAGACTGAATACATCTTAGATGTGATTCTGCCACCTTCAGAGCTAAAAATCATTAATAAATGGGAATTGGCTAATTCAGAAGTAAGTCATTCATCCTAATCTTTGAGGGTGCCAAACTGCCAATTTATTACAATTAAACAAAAATAGGAAAGATATCCAAGCACACTCATCAACACATTAACAAGTTGTTTGCAATGAACTCTAATTATTTGAAGATATCCAAGCACACTCATCAACACATTAACAAGTTGTTTGCAATGAACTTAAATTATTTGTTTCCTTGTGCGCCATAATTATTAATATCATATGACCAATGATATGATCATGTATTGCACACAGAAAGACGTTACCAATTATTAGTATGAAGCATATCATGAACTTATGCACAAAGGCATGATTCTTTTTGTGCGATTCCCAGAAATAACAGACAGATTATCTGTGGAATTATTAGAACAACCAATTTTGAACTTCTATTTTTCAAATGACTGTTAGAAATTTGGAATATTGTCTTCACAACTTTTCAGGGTTGAGCCAAAGGAAGTTCTGCTAAAATAATGAAGGAACCAGCGCCCCCCCCCCCCCCCCCCCCCCCCAACACTCTCTCTTAGGCTTGTGTAGCTACCTTCGGGTGTTGAAAAAGTCATTGATTCCCGATGCTGAGGCAGACGCCCCATTATTCGGTGTCACCTTGGGGGAAGCCCCACCAAAGTTGGATTTCAGGCAGGAGTTCATGCCATGACGATCTATATGGAAGGACAGTTTTGTCGATGCATTCCTGTTGAGAAGAAAGAAGAAGAGAGAACTTCTTTCGAACAGGAAAATTTGGTCACGTAGATCTATTTCGCCGGAATTCGTTCGTTGCTCCGTACGAATTTACAATGGCAAAACTCATGTTCGTTGTAAGATCACTGAAGGAAAGGTTGGTCATAAATTTGGCGAGTTTGCTTCTACATATAAACGAATACCTTCGAGAACAAATATTGGACTGGGAAGAAAAAGGAGAAAAAAGTAAAGTCTAAGCGCATATAGCACAAAAAGGAAATCTGATTTCATTAAGACTTGATCTGAATCGTAGTTCAGATTGAGTCACAGAATGGGTCAGTCTTCTTCTTCAGTTTGTCCAATATTTTAAATAAAAAAAAGGTGGTATCAGCTCTATACCCCAACCCAATTTGCTCTGGCCCCGGGTCCTTTCTTTCTATTCCTCGGTAAGCGGACCGTGGGAGCATGAGGGGCAGTATCATCTTTTGACTGATAGAAAGCATTTCTCTTTTTTCTCTCCTAACCAAACCCGCCTAAGAAATCACAATAGAAAAAGTGGTTCTTGCTGGGAGAGTCGCGTCGGAGACATCTTTATCTGAGGAGGAGGCTTCATCGTCCGGCTCCTCATAAATGATGTTAGGATCTATAAAACTTATCACTTAGTTCTACTAGTTTCTATCTTCTTCGGCACCATCGGACAAAACGTAATTTTCTTAAAATAAAGCGAGGATGATTTTTCATTGAAATGACACTATACAAACCTGAAATTTGCAAGTTATAATTGGAACTCGAATCTTACGACTTTACACAATACACATCAAACAGGTAATACTCTTATCATTACAGAATATAAGTTGCTAGATGCACTCTTACAACATCATGGTTTTGACTTGGTGTAAATATTAGAGAAGTTCAGACTTCAAATGATGAAAGAATTTTGCCTATACTTCATGAATCAATATAATGAATCATGAAAAGTTATGATTGTTCAATTTGTTATCTAGACCTAACTTCCAGTGCTAGATATGAAGCATTGTATGTCTTCGGGACTTTAATTTTGCATGAAAATAATCATCGGTTGTTAACTACATTTTCATTGAGTACTAAAGATTAACAAGGATTGTTACAGGAAATACATGTTTTCCATCTATGCACAAGGCAAAGAATCTATGGCAATTCCACTATACTCTTACTTTTGATTTATATATATATATATATGATAAAAAAAGGCTCATGGACGGATTCATCAAAATCAGAAGCACCACCAAGTATTGAAAACTAAAGGAAAGCCTTAGGAGGGACAGGACGGAAGACTTGTCAATGGCAATAGTTTGTTGATTGAAAAAGGCCAGCTGCTGCCTTAAAGTATTCTTTCTCTATTCTATACAATACCAATGAATAATTATATAGTATAGCTTTTTTTTTAACTAAATTCATTCACTCATACTCAAACAAGTCTGAGTTTAATTCGCCAAAGCTAAGCGAAACAGAGCTGTGGTAGCAAACGGTTTTCACGCTAGCTATATGCTTAACACAAGTCAAACGTACTGCTGCAGTAGGAAATGACAAAGCTACCGAACAAGGTGTTGCTACAACCAAAGAGAAACAATGACAGGAGACCGATTTGAATTTTCTTTTCTGTTTCAGGTAGGATTAGAGTCTGATGTAGCTTCTTTTGACCAGCACTTCGAATGAAGAAACTGACACACAACTCAACTCTGCTTTCCGTGAAGAGCAGAAGCACAGAAAGGTTAGGAGAACAGGAACATCACGTTCCAAAAGGCGCACCACTCGATCTAAAGGCATTATGAGCTGTTTCCAAAAGATGCTCCATCTCTGCTTTTGGGGTCTGGATTGGTTCCGGATCCTGATTCGGTTATCGGCCACGCAAGCCTGTTCTCTGTCCTATGTATCAATTGGCAATTGACAACGATAAGATTGACTCAACTCCTTCACATTTGAAGAACCTGAATTTTTAATGGTGGAGAGGGAAAGCTTTCAAATATAGAAGAAATACGAGCTTTTTTAAGAAGTTTTATTGTCAGCTTCGCCCTTGATAAATAATAGTCACTTGAGAGTCGAGTGAAGGTAACTTTTGTTACTGCTTTTTATTTCTGAAAGGAAGACTTGCGATAAGACAATCCTACTAATGGATAGGTTGAGGAGAGAAATAGGAGGTCCTTTGATGGAAAGAAAACTCCTATTGGGGTGCTGAAATTCTCTATTCTTAGTTCTTCATTCTTTTGGGTGCTTGGGAGGAATTGTAAATCTGAGGGTGAGTTCGTGGATTTTGTGGATAGGTTGAGAGTATAGGGGCCCTATTTGGCCCTTGTGTAGTTGTTTTCGGGATGGCTCCCCTTTTGAGCGCACTTTAATGTTCTTTTACTTTTCAAAAAACAATAAATAAATCTCACAGATGTAATATGACTTTTAATGCTGCTGATTTGGCTTTACTTGTTGTGGAGGTTCATGTGGCTTCCATTACAAGATCCACAATCCAGTTCCTTTGCTAGTGGCCATATCAGGCACCAATCACAATACCACACGAATTGTGTTGGATTATTTTTCTCTGTCCCTAAAATCTATTATACCAATAAAAATTATCATCCAAAACATCTGTCATTACTGTGGTGAGGGAAGGAGATGGTGATGGTGTAGGCAGCAAGGGCATTTACAGAGACAGCTGACCAATAGCAAATTAGCAATTTTCAAATATAAATATACAAAAACATATAAAATAAAATAAAACCAACAATTAGTTCCCAGGTTAACATTATATTGTGTTTCTAAGACAAGTTTTGAACGAATGCCTAAAACCGGTGTTTGATTGCTGAGAAGCAAACCACTACACAGAACAAGAAGACGGCTTGACTTAAAAGTTCTCTCATTTGCCTCCCCTTTCTCTACCTTAAACATTCTTTGATTATAGAGAAGAGAAGAAAAGCTTTTTAAAAAATTCTATTTTTCCCACCGTTTGGTTCACTTAATAAGGAGAGAAAATATATAAAAAATATAATGTAACTAGAGAATGTCTCTGCTTACCCACAAAAACTACCAATCTACCACCTCACAAATTAGGGTGTTTTGGAGAGTACAACATTTAAGCATAAAGTAGAAGTACCTAAAATGGGGAATGAGTTAGCCCCATTTCTTCACTTTAGTTCCCATCTCTCCACTCCTTCTATAACCATTTTATAATAAATTTTTACATATCTCTTCTCTTCTTTTAACTTTATCTTCCTTTTTTCTCCTCCCCCCTTCTCAAAATTAACCAATCAAGCGGTGTGTTAAGGAACAAGGGCAAACAGTCATCATGCATAACATAACAGTTTTTTTCCCCTTCTTTGTAATTACTTGTAGAAATCTTGTCTTCTCTGCCATATTAGAAGTTCCTTTGCTTTATGCATAAAAATTGGAGAAAATGATGTCGTGACTATAATTATCCCATTATATTGTACTTCTTCTAATCTTAAAAAATATATCTACAGAAATCAATGGACAAGTTGACGACTTCGATGTTTTTCATTTCTACGTACCATTTGATGTCCACGGTATTAGACACCGCGAGCATTGAGCCATATCAAATGCTCTTGATGGGAATGGAAGACTTATACTTCCAAGAACACCAATAATAGCAGGCACACCCCGCTCCAAAGCAAACTGTACCTGCGCTTCATGATTATCCTTTGGTGCAAATGACATAGTCAACACATTTCTTTTCAGCAAGTAAGCACCCCAACTTGCAACCTATATATCATCATTGGTTTCATCAGTCCAGCAACCACAACGGAATAAAGATGCAATGACATGGTTCACAGTAGATTAGACAGGTGGCATAAAAAACTGTGCAATTACTCCAGCCAAAATGTTGAATGATAAAACAAAATAATGATATATATTAAATCACCAATACAGGAATCAGAGAGGGTTCTGCTGTTAAAGTTATATATCTGATATGCAGTAGAGAGATTAAGCCTCATTATAAGCCTTTCTTTAATAGATATTCACAGCCACATATCATCATGTATAAGTCTGTTAACCTAATTGTCTAGTAATGATATTAATTTTGATCTTTAAAACTAAATCTGCAATTCTTACGTGGTCCGGAAAAGATTAAAGATCAATTTAAGAGCAAATGGTTGATTCTATATATAAGTAGGTCTCCACATAAGATCTGTCAAGAAGTAGTTTCTGCCTTATTTGGGCACGGCCTATGCAGAAGACATCTTCAATGGAAGCATTATCTAAGTATAATTGTAAAAGGTTTCCGCATCATATACAGAAATTTAGACCCAATAAGTTAAGATGCATTTGGCCTTCAAAATGGCACATTTTAAGCAGCTGTAAACCTTCATTTGGTCTTTGAACTGGCACATTTTGGACAATTGTAGACCTGCAACAACTTTTGCAAAATGCAAAACATAACCATACACATTTGTAGAGATATACCCAAAACAAAGCAAACAATTTAGATGTTTAAAGTGAACGCACACATGTGAACTGGGAAAAAATAATAATAATTCTTAACTATAATTGGATATGCAATCAATGTACTTGAATAAAGAAAGAGATGAAAGTAACTTGAAAAAAAAAAAAAGAGTTCTTAACTATAGTTGAATGTGCAATCAATGGTACTTGAATAATGATCATGATGGAAGTAATTTGGAAAAGAAAAAAAGAACATACTCCACAACCAGTATCCAGAGCCGTTCTGACAGAGCCGTCTGCAATTGGAATCACTGATGCAAGTTCATCAATATACGCATCTGCACCATGAGGGAACATTGTTCCTCCACCTGGAAATTTGAACACGTTACCCTGAAACTGTACCCAGTTCTGGACGGCCTTCTCAACTGTCAAGCTTTTGTGAGGAACATTAGCATAGTAGACATAGTCACGGCTTTTTGGCCAGGGAAATGGACTTGTATATCCTTTGGGTGCTGGGATAAGACAATGCAACTTCTCCTCTTCTGGAGGACAATGTCTTTCTCTGTATATCATATTTTCCCTTGGGAATGTCATAGCTCGGTCTTGTTCTTGACAAGGAGTATAATCAGTATATGTGACATCACATGGCTTAAACACTTTGGCTTTCGGCTCAGAAGAGTCAACTATCGCAACTTCATTGTGCTGAGGTTCAAAGTTCAGAGTGGAAAAGACATTACAGTCTGTTTGCTTAGTTATTTCCAAGGCTATACTATCTCCCTTTCCAAAACCACTCTTTTGCCATGCTCCAAGTAAATAAAAGAAACAACACAGACCAAGTACAACAAATATAGACACTGGGCTTCGTGCTCTGTTACCCGACGAATTATGCTTAGAGCCCATAATATGCTTCCAATAGCACACTGATGCTCACTGTAATATGCAAGAAAGTTAGAAATCAATGGCATGCCACACACCATTAATGGTCAGGTAAGGCAAAACTGAGCATGAAGGAGATATTGATAGAGTAAGATCTTTTATGATGGCCCACATTTTTGTTAATTATCAAAAATTAAATAAATAA
This sequence comes from Cornus controversa, assembly GCA_026545225.1. Lineage (NCBI taxonomy): Eukaryota > Viridiplantae > Streptophyta > Magnoliopsida > Cornales > Cornaceae > Cornus > Cornus controversa. The sequence continues at coordinate 78,180,189 of CM048845.1, forward strand.
ATAAACAAATAAAACAGAGTAAATATGCATACAAGTTACAACAGCACACTGAAGCTCACTGTAATATGCAGGAAAGTTAGAAATCAATGACAAGTCCCACATCATCAGTGGTTGGTAAGACAAAAATGAGCATGAAACAGACATTGATAAAGTCTATGTTGGACTAGAGTATGTGTGGCGGGTGCAGGTACACATCCGAGCATCAGATGTATCAAATCTCCAAACAGAATGATACAAAGACACTATTTATTCATATTATTTAATATTTTTCTAATATTCTCTAAAGTAAAATAACATTTTTATATCATTTTGAAGCAATAATATTATAAAATTGAATCATTGGAGATGCTTTTGAGGTACATGTCAAACCAAATATGTTGAACGCATATCCCATACCCTTGTTTGAGTGTTGTGAGTCACGGGTATTTCACTTACTTTTGATCCATCCATGTAACAATGGATTGAGTAAGATCTCTTATGATGGCCCACTTTTTGTTAATTATCAAAAAATTACGGAGTTTACTATAAGAGAGTTTTGTTGTTGGATTAGGAAAAAGAACAAAAAAAAAAACATATATGGCAAAGGTAATGAAGAGGAAGTTCTTTGTGTGCATTTATTAGGAGCGCAACTTGGGTTAGGCAACCTGAACCCAACTCGAACCCAACTCAATTTTTTACAGGCTTGGGCAACTATTTATACAATTAGGGTTGAGCTTGTGTTGAAAAACCTCAACCCGAACTTAATTAGGGTTGGGCTTGGGTTGAGGTGCCAACTACCCGAATCCAACCCAAACCCGAATTGTAATATTATTTTTATGCATATTTTTTATTTTAAATATATTATATATAATATTCAAATTATGATAACTTTTTTCTTTTCAACTTCCTTTATTTAAATCTTAATTTGTTGTATGTTAACACTTTGGATAATTAATTTCCTAAAAATTTGTTTGTAATTTTTTTAAAATTTGCATTAAGTTCTTAATTTTTTTTGTGTTTAAGAGTAATCTAATGTGAAACTTGTTAAAGATCACTTGAAATTTTCAACATGGAGATTGGTGATATAGATAATCCGAATTAACCTGACTTTCTAACCCGAAATCTCAACCCGAGTTTAAAAATTTAAGGATGGGTTGGGCTAGGGTTGGAAGTAGGGTTAGAGTTGGGTTATGGTTGAACATTTCATATGTAAAATTGAGCACGAGTTGTACCTCTAACCTACCCAAGTTGCCCGAGTTGCAGCCCTAGCATCTATAAAGGATATATACTCCGCTAGATATCTATGTATGCTCCCAATTTTCTTACTATAATTGCATTCAGAATACACGGGCACATTCCTAATCTTTTCCTCATCCCATGACCAGATCCACGACCTCAAAACAGAACAGAAAGTCACATCAATATGAAAACATTACAAAAGAAGCTTTTGTACTAAATCAAGAAATTCAGAGTCGACACTCTCTACTCTAACCCCCACCAAGATTTCTCTTCCCAGCAAATGTTTCACTTGAAAATTTCTCAATCTCGATTTCAACTTCCCCGAACTCAAACCAGAAAATGAAGTAACAAAAACTACAATTAACACTAAAACTAGATGGCCAAAACGAATATCAAATGATTGCTCTCAATTGCATGAATGTGACATCTAAGTAGATCTTACAGTGATGAATTCGATGACAGCGATAATTATAATTCGATCAGGCGAAAAGGAGAAAAAACAAATGAAGTTTACAAAAACGGAAATGATTTAAGCTGAATTAGAGTTAAGAGAGAGAGAGAGAAAGGCGAAATAGTTCATCATCACCTGATAATGAGACCTCTTCAATGGTGGATATAGGCGATCTGAGGCCAAGCTTTAACCAAGTAGCCTCAAGGCCCTCAACACTGCTTTAAATTGTGAGTTTGTGTGTGGGAATGAGAGCAGCATGTGCGAGTCCGCGAAAAAGTAGTCTATATATATATATATATAGAGAGAGAGAGAGAGAGAGAGGAGTGGGGTAGTAGGAGTGTCGGTGTAGCTAAAAAGAAATTACAGTAGATTGAGATGGGAGGAGAGTGAGGAAGAGGAGGCAAGGCCACAGTGGACTCTCGTCTTTTTTTTTTTTTTTTTTAGTAATTTGCCAGTAAATGGGTGGAAATGATGTACTTTCGGGAGTACAACAATGGTGCGGTACTCGGGCTCTTGATTTATGGAATATATGCTCAATGAAAAAAACATTTTTCCGAATATATGAGATTGGGTTGTTTCATATATATATATATATATATATATATATATATATGTGTGAAAATTTACACTTTTTTACACCTACAATGTACTTTAAAAAAAAATGAAATAACTCATTTCACGGGCCCTAATTATCTCAAAAGACACTCTAATTTTAGTCAATTCCTTTTTACAAAAAATAATAATAAAAAATAAATAAATCAAGCAAAGTAAGTGTACAATAACAAAATGGTTTAAATATGTAACATTAAAAAAAATCTAAACTTTCAGATCTGTTTCGAAGCATTTTGATTTTTTGATCTAAGATTTACAATTTAAATCACATAATTCTTTTAAATGAGTGTCATTTCGCATTTCTGTTCGTGCGAACTCTTACTCTAACACTTTTTGTATAACATAAAATTTATTACTTTTGTGTTTCCGCTTTATGTGACTTAATTCACAATGTACATCCTAATTTAATCTCATTCATTTTGTTAAACTTATATACGGTTTTGAGTGAAGAGAAGTTAGAAATCAATAATATCATTAGTTTGTGTTTAAAATTTGATTAAACCATTGAAATGGATAATATTTTTATAAACTCGGTAAAAAATAAATGAGAGCTAAAAGAAATTGTGTAACTATTTAACACACGATCTACTCACGTGGGTTTTCAAAATGACCTCATAGTAGTGTCATCTGTTACGTCATTCCTGCTTGTGTCCACGTTGAAAGATCAACCGAGCTCATTCCTTATCTCTAAAATTAAATTAGGTTGTTCCAAAATTTATGTCGTATTTAAAAAGTCAAAGTATCTTTTCAAAATACCTTTCAAGTTTCGAAAACTTTACCATATAAATGGTAATTTGGAAAATTTAAAAATTACAATACAATTAATGTTTCTTTAAAAAATTAAAATTCATTAACTCGGATAGAGACTTCCGTTATTGTGATTTAAGAAGCGTCAAATATAGAAAAATGTTAAACGTCATGAAATTATTTCATAAATTTTATCATGAATGATGTTGCAGGTAACGTAGAGAGTTAGTATTGGTGGAATTCGGTGATAATATCATGGGACTTTGTGTATGGGGGGAATCCCACCAATACTAACTTTCCACGTTACCTGCCACATCATTCGTGATACAAATTCATGAAATAATTTCATGAGCATTGCTCTCAAATATATAAAACAATCTTACCTTGCGCAACTGCCACCTATATATATAGCAATTTTATCATTGCGGAAATGTCACATTCAATGTATATATACTAGAATATAATGCATCGTGATCGTTAAATGAAGTAATTTTAGACTGGAGATAGCAAAAGATATTTTAGATCGCAAGATTATTTTTTTAACAAATCTGGACCATTGAATTAAATTTTTTTTGTCTTATTTGCTTTCCTTCTATATAGAATAATAGATCGTCTTATTTGCTTTCCTTCCATATAGAATAGATATATATAATATATATACATGTGACATTAGTTTTTCCACGACATTCCCAATTAAATTGTACGTTCAAAAGTCGTGGTCCATACAATAGTTATGAAACAATACTATGCACCAAAAAGTAATGACAGATCGTTGGCTGTTAGATCATATATATCGTCATTCTCATTCCAGTGTCGCATACTCGCACTGGTTGCCGACACTAGACCCAGAATTCGATTTCTGATATTCAGAATAATCATGGGCCCAAGGCCCGTTAAGTACTCTGCCAATTATGACCCGAGACTTGACGGGTCATTGTGGACCTACAGATCTGACAATTGCGCGTGTTTTGTAGTAGCTGTACTTCATTAACGAAATTTTGGATAGGTCCCACTCCATGTGCCCATGAAATTCCATTGGGCAGTTATCAGATGGGTTTGATCTCACCATAACCTTTATGTAATGAACTTAAGTTGTCCAAAATGCCCCTTGAGAGGAGCCTAAATGGTGTAAAATGCTCCTCGATACAAATCTGAACGATCTAAAATGCGACTCAAGGTGAGCTTAAACTGTCTAGATTGCCCTTGACCCGAGCCTAGACTGTGTAAACTACTCATTGACAGGAGTCTAAATTATCCAAGATACTTCCCGACTTAAATCACTTAAACTGTTAAGGATGTCATCACCATCAGCGATGTACACCACTCACGGTGACGATAATCCCGTAGTATTTTAAAAAAAATTCTTAACGCGAGGAGATAAACATTTCAACATGGGTTTGATGACACGGGTACAAAATGCTACATTAACATGCACAGCTTATTTTGAGTCACGTGGTCTACCCTAGATACAGAAAAAACACAATAAAAAACTGCCCGATAAGGGCGCGAATGACTGAATTGTTCATGAATAATGCAAATTTAGAACAAATTTGTTCATTAAAGAAAGGAGTCGAACTCGAGCCTTAACTATTTTATAAAAGAGTCAAGCTTGAATAATGGTTAGTTGGACTATTGTAGCGCTACTGAACACGATTATTAGTTCACAAATATCATTCTTATTTAAAGACAGAGAAATTAAGAAACTGTTATAAAGATGTCAAATTCCAAGCCCCCACTCAGAAATCTAGACTTTTCCAGAGTCCAACTTGGACTAATAATAATTCACCCCTAACCATGGACCACAGTAGCGACACCGGGACGACCTTGATAATGAATTCTACATGAATGCCTTGCGTACAATCCTTTTAAGTTCAAATCATATAATACATATCGCCACGTTAACATGAGATTGACAATGCATTTCAAGTGAGAGTTGAAGGCCTCAATCATACAGGTTTCCTGAGAAAGAGATTACTCTCTCTCTCTCTCTCTCTCTCTCTCTCTCTCTAAATCACACTGGAATCAACCAAATGACTGTCAATGACATAACCTAGTTTAAGAAACACATACTATTGAATCACACTGGAAACAACCAAATGACTGTCAATCACATAACAAGTTGGATTCCAAACCATACACGCAGGAATGCAGGATGAATTTCAGAAGACTTGAATATCTACAGCCATACAAGTTTTAACATTAACAAGGCAACATAGTAAAAGAATGATTCTAAAAAAAGGCTGTATATCTCTGGAGAAAAAAGTCGAGTGACAAAAATTCCAAGGAGAAGCCGTGGTGCTTCAGGACTAGTGACTCACTCTGCCTCAGGTCCCTGCTTAAAGTAACAAGTGAAGGTGGCTCCTAATGAAGGTCTTAAACAAGAAAAATTAGTGAATTTACATGTTCTGAATTTTGAGGGAACCAAATTGGAATTGCCAGTTCCTTTGAGATTGGGTGTTATACAGAGGTTGAGCAACTGGTATTTCAGATGCAAAATCTTAAAATAATGCAATAATTGACATTGTGATATATCAAGGACGCTGTAGAAAGCAACATTAAATTAATCTAATAAGAAATGAACCCACTACATATTTCCATGTCATTTCCTGCCTCACGCTCTACTTAGCTGCCATCAAAATAGAGGTCATCCCAACTTCTTGTTTATCTGAGAACAAGGTATAAATGAGGTACAGAGAACGAGTATTAATGAGGTACATTCCAACTTCTTGTTTATGTCAGAGTCCATACAACTTTTAGAATCTTGTTCAGGACTTGCAAATTTCACAAGAGACATATATCTTAATCACAACTTTAAAAAAGTGAACCATCCACTCAACTTTATAATGTTCTCCCTTTGGCATTATATCACTTAGGCTTGTGTAACTGAGTGGGGACTTCAACTTATTAACAATGCTTCATGTCAAATGTACACACTCTCTCTCTCTTCTTCTTCCCCCACTATTTGGACTTGTATGAGGCCTAGATGTACACTAACAAAATCCAGAAAAGATGCAGACTAACGAAATCCAGGAAGGATGAAATGACGCAACTACATGGAAATATTGATTCGCTGAGACTGCCCGTCCACCCTTGAATACAGCCACTATTCGATGAGTCAAAATTCCGTTGCCCGACAACCAGAGTAGAAGAGGACAGGCATGAGGAGAATACCAAAATAGATGAAATTACAACATAAAAGTGTGACCGTCCAACAAATTAACAGTTTAACAGCTCAGCAGCCTTCAATGCCCAACGTTGTTGATTAGAAGATATGTTCATGCCTTCACTTGATTTCAGTTTGCTATCCTCACCCTTCTTTCTCTTCCTCAAAGAGCTCAACGAGCCTTCAACTATTTTAAGAAGAAAACGAAAAGAAATGAAATGAGAGATAGATTTAAGTTTCAAAACTGAATAAGAATAAGAAGAAGAAAAGAAAGAAAGAATTCATAGCTATAGACAAAAGATACTAATCTTTTTAACCCACTTTAGTGTTAACGCAATTCTGCTAAAGCTGCCCCTACTTCAGTGTAATTGCATTTCTATGCTGCACATGTCCTCCATCTTGTTTCAAGAATGTTCTTGCAGAGTAAATGGGCAAGCATATTTGGTTAAATTAGTGTTATGTCATTCGGCTAAACCGTCATCTACAGTGTAATGGCAGATTTAATCGTTGCTAGTCTTCCACTTGCTTGGAGAATGTTCTTGAAGAGAAACATACCACATACTTAGTGCTCATAGTTGTCCAAATCTTCCTCAACCCCAAGAAGGAGAAGACAACAATGAAGCAGAAGAAAAAGAATAGAAGAAATCAAAATGGTTCTGCACTAGTCCTAGGACAACAACGAAGAAGCCTTACATTGCCACTGCTTGCCGTCGACCCCATCAATTCTGTCCGAAACTACAGAATGATTATACCACAACTACTGGGAAAGCCATAATATGTTTCTCAAGTCAATAGATACCACATCAAGCTCCTTCTTCCTGTCTTTAAATATTTCCGTCAGTGACACTACTAAGAAAATAGCCTACATGGTTTATGTCTATTGTCTAGGCGTATACCAAAATAAGTTTTCTTATATGCTAGTTCCATGTTTCTCTCCTAGAATTACATAGTATTTATAACAAGATAAACACCAAAGTTATTGGTGAAATACTAACTATTTCCATTGTTCTTATAAATAGGAACTGTGGTATTTTTCCCTCTACTCAACAGGCTTTTTCTAAGTTATTACAATAGTGCTGAGCAAGATCCAGACAAGAACAGTAAATAGGAGTATAAAAGAAGGAACTACCTTCTAAAACGAACAAACTTGCCCTTGTTGGAGAGAGAAGGAAAGTCTTAGTATGCAAAGCCTTTCTAACACACTCCGTGCAAACACAAATCCAGCTTTAAAGAGACAATATGGATTGGGGGGGGGGGGGGGGGGGGCGGGGGGGTGGCACCAGATAAGTAAAGGAGTATATACACAAAGCCCAAGATTAATGACTTTTTCTACTTGAGGAACACTCACAACCAATCAACTCAGACATTAAAAGATTAAGATAGCCCCAGAACATCATAAAAGCATCAAATTATTTTTAAACTAAGACTTGAAAGTGAGTAATGTCATTAAGAAGACCTTCGCTCAACACACTTAATGCAAAATAAAAAATCATATATGTCTTATTCAATAGATATATAAATTCAAATTTATATTTATATTAGACATGTCCATGCCATGTTTGTGTCCTACATTTTTAGAGTTTGACGTGTTAGCGTATCCGTGTCGTATCGTGTCTATGTCCCGTATCCGTGTCCATGCTTCTTAGCTAGCAAACAACCCCATTCATAAGTGGTAGAAGAGCATAAGGATCTACATCACTGAATTAAACAGCTTCAATAGACACTAAAAGCGACAGCTCCTACCAAAGGAAAAAAAAAAATTCCCACCCATTGCTCTAATGCCAATGCGTCTGAAACTTTTCTGGTCTAATCAACTTCTATGATAACCTAAAGACAATAGAGGATGACATGGCTAACTGGCAAGAAACTAACACAACCATATTGCCCCTATGGGGAGTTGAACCCTTGTCCTTCTACTTTGGAAGGTGAGGAAGTACCACTGGGCTACAGCCCTTGGTGGTGGTTACTGTTGACTTGATCTTCAAATCATTAATATTAAAGCACAATCAGACAACAATTTGCTTCATAGCATGGATCTATCATTCGTATTCCAAAAGCAAGAAAATACCCATGGGATGATGGTTCCATGCATAAAGTAATGCCTACACTAAAAGGCCATACTAGACTTTAATTTTTAATACACAAAAGAAAGGCATATCCTCTTCTTATAACAATAAAATAAATCCCTTATGTTCTGAAGCTCTTTCACCTTGGCAAATACAGAAATCTTCACACCAATGAATCTCCTCCCAACCCCAACAACCACCAAAAGAAAAAAGAATAAACACAAATTCAATAAAGACAAAAATAGGAAGATAATTTGATGAAAATGGGGTTTGCAATATTGAATTAATTGTATCCTCCAATGCCAACAACAAGATAAAAAGCTTCAAAAACTAAATACACACACAAAATATATACCAGCAAAAAATGGAATAGGACCTAAATGATTTTTAAAAAAAACTGAAATGCATGACTCAGGGTCAATTTAGTGCAGACTCCAAGATTTTTACCACTAAATCATTCCAAAAAAAGAGTAAACTCAGAAGACTTTCTAGATATACATATGAAGGAGCAGCTCATTATACTGGAAAGTAAACCTGATTATTTAACTTGTGATAAATATCACAAGAATGAAAGAGAACTTACTGGTTAGGAATGCCTGCCTAAATCAATAAATAAAAACCATTATACGCCTTTCATACCTTGCCATTCCCACACCACTTTAGATTCACCCTTCACCACCTTTGGGTACCGATCTAAGCGAGAATCTTGTTGAACCAACTCCTCAACCTAGAAAAGAAAAGAGGCATTATAAAATCCTCAAAATATGATATTAATATAAATTATTTTCGGTACATAAACTATTGAACCATACAATTTTACTTAAATGGGAAAAACAGTGAAAGGTATTATGAAAATCGGTATAATGAACACCAGTGTTTAGAACTCAACTAGTTGGTTTAGAATTTAACAGATTTAACTGAACTTCTTTTCTTTTATGTAATTGAATCTATTAAGGCAATAATAGGGATAGGCCCAGTACACATGACATGTAAATTGGCCACTCAAGGCCCTAATCAGACTACAACAACTCAAAATACAACTGCTTAAAGGAAGAAAAGGAAGAGGAAGACCAACATTTCATACTTAACTCAGATTCCAAAACTTTTTACCCCACAACAACAACCAAGCCATTTTCCCAACTACTTGGGGTCAGCTACATGAATCCCATGTTTCCATTCTGCTCTATCTAAGGCCATAGCCTTAGTCAAACCACATGCTATATGGTGTATTCATAGGATTCATGTTCATATTGGTCATGACAAAGTTTTACAAGGCTGTCAAGCTACCTAACGCAACCCTCCAAAACTTTCTAATAGTTGTAAATTCCACAAAAAATGTATCCCATATCTGCATGTTCCAAGTGTTCCTACTGGAGTTATATCATTCTTAGTCAGCACTATGACAAAATCATACATCAATTTCTCTTTTCTTGATGAGTTTCCAACTTACGAAGGATTTATACTCACATCTAGCAAGAAAGAGAAGCAACATTACAAACCATAAGAATGAGAATGTTGAGAAAGAAGTATCTCTTTTCTACAATGTGATGGGATCCTAATTTTATTACAATTCTCATGAAGATTTCTAGCGAAATATTCACATCAAAGCATGGATAGCATAATAAGTCAGTTTTTTTGAAGAGTTATGCGGCAAAGACAGAGGACTAAGGGGATATGAGTTCTATCTGCAAGCTGACCTGATTCTCTCAAAGTGAATGAAATCGACGATTTGGATGGTTCCGGAGTTAAAACAGGCCTAAATTGTAAGGCATAATTGTTTATTTTTATTATTATTATTATTTATTTTTATAAGTGGCATGATTTTTTAAAATAAAAGGACTATACTTTTAAATATTCAAAACCAAAAAACTTCTGTTTCTGTGTTGAATTTCTGATTCCAACAAAGTTGGGCAGTTTAATATATTACAACAGAGTTTTTTCATCCAACAAAAGCATTACAGTTACGTATTATATTGACTACAACCAAAAAAGTATTATTTGGATACACACAACTTCATTTGCCCCAAATATCAGGAATAACTTGCTGCAATCACAAGTAAAAACCAATTTATCTTTATTTAAAAGGACCACAAGAATTCATGAAATATGAAAAAAATACCTTTTTCCATAGCAATGGGTTCTTTCTTTCTCTGGGCGAAAGAAGATGATCCCGTAACCATGAGGCAACTACCCAAGGTTCCCCCTCACCATTTCCACTCTTTGAAATTAAGGCATCCTCTTCAAGTATGTCACATACCTATCACATGTATACCAGTTCAATGACTGCAATTTCATTCATAACCACAAGAATTCAACACGATTGTCTCCCATGTTCTCATCAACATGATTATGATAGAAATAAGATATCATGTTTGACTTGGATCACATAATTAATCCCTAAATACAGTCTTTTCACTCAACATTAAAAATAATCAATGATACTGATAAGTCCCTGGTCGTGGCCTTTACATTGTAAATCTGAAGGGCATTGGCCTCTACAGGGCCAAAATCTACAGTCGATTATAAAACCAGACATCAAGAATTTCCATCATGATTGTACAATGAAAGATGGTTCATATACCTTGTTGTAAAGTTGTTCAGCTCTAGCTGATAGACGACGTTTCTGGCGGACTTTTAATAGGAACAATGTGCATCCAGCAAGCTGCAAATTTCAATGATGTCAACAAGCTTTGATATGTTGATAAATGGATACCAAAAACACAAGCTCTGAAAGGATTTTTTTTACAAGGGAATACCAATGCAAAAACTGGCAATAAAACTAAAATATAATTGGCAATCCACTGTCGGATGTAACAGGTAACTGGTTTATAACGTTCTGCTAGCAACTCTGGACACTTCACTTCTTTGACCCTACATTGGAACAAAGAAACACAGATTAAAATGATGAGGACATCCAACAAGGCACCCACAACATGTAGCATTCTTATATTTATAAGGCCTAAGAAGAACAATAGTATACCCATTAATATTTGTCCTTGTCTCCAATAACGTATCAACAGTTGCTAATGCTCTTTGCTTTGCATGCATAAATATGGCATCATCCAAGCCATAATTCTCCATCAACTTGACATCATCTAAATAATTCCATAATTCATCCACCTGAACCTGAAACATAAATATAGAATTAAACTACAGATTTTAAGAACAGTTAAACTTGAGCACTATTACATTCACCAGCATACACAGTAAAAAAATATATATCTACTTTATAAATTTCCTAGGGTTGCAAAGCTGACAGACCCAAACAGTCCCGGTTCCATAGCACAAATACTGAGCATATGCTTCGCAGACTTGTATTTCCACCAATCTTGACTGCAGTTACAACGGAATAATTGCATATTAGAAAATCATACAAGATATAAAGGTGAATAATCATTTTGCAATCATAAAAGAGCAGAATACCAGAATAAGTAACTGTTGTTACACACAAGTTTTTTAGCTGTTTCATTAATATCTCCATCTTCCACACATAACTTCCCCTGCTTTCTATAGCCACGAGCACATTCCAACTTGCCTTCATAACATTCCCCATTACTTGGACAAGGCTCACAGGAATCTGTAATGATTGACATTGGTTAAAGGGGTACTTCTATACACATAGTGAGCATCACTCTACATTACCTACTGCACATGTCTACTAAATTTACCATTGATTGCAATATGGCTTAATTGTGAGAATTAAACGAGGAGATTAACGGTTTAACTGAGTTCAGTATCAATCAGTACCATGAGTTTCAAAAAAACATATATATATATACACACACACACACACATAGACATCATGAAATAGTTTCCATTCATCTCCTCTTTTCTTTTTTTCTGGTGGCCTGGTCAGTAATAATATAGCATTCAAGTGTGCCTGATACAAAATGCACTAACCACAGCACCGTAGAGACAAATTGCTCTAGAATGACATAATATGTGATAATTCAGAAGAAGAAAACAAAGTAGAAATCTTCATGCACATTAATTAGTATCTCAATTTTCCATCTATCTTGTATTCCATCACTCAAATATGAAGAATTAGTTCCCCCATTCTTCCCATTGCTTGTTGGTGAATTTTCCCCCATTATGGTGACTTTCCTCTGTTTAATCGAGCACGTTTCTTTAGAAAGGCATCCAAATTGAGCGAAGTGACGCACATCTAGTCAGATAGCAAGCTGTTCACATTGATCCCATATTACGAGGACGTCTCTAATAAATTTAGAACAACATAAATACACAGATGGTTTATAACAGCCTCTGTGAGTCTACATGAGGATTTGAATAAAAATAGGAAAGAGAGAAAATGCATCATGCAAAAAATTCTCACAACAATATACAAAATGGAATAACCTTTTGTCAATACACATTCAAATTATAATTCGCTCTGAATATCTCACAATTACTCATCCTAATGTCAAGTGTAAAAAAATCATACTTTAGCCATTTGTGTCTACCATCAATACATTGATCAACTATTGCTTGTATTTTCTAATGTCTTCAAAGCACTGTGTTTTAAGCTACAACGGGTTATGGGTTTAGTTCTAATATAATCATTATCGCAATAACATATGATACACATCAACAAACAAAGCCTTTTTCCAACTACTTGGGGTGTGCTACATGAATACTAACTTTTGTAGGTGTCACTCCAAACGCAGGAAACAAGGTTGACAAGTCCGCCCACGCCACCATGGCAGCCACGTCACAAAAGGAAAAGTCACAAGTAGAAAAGTAAAATAACGAGCACTACTGTCCAAACTTCGAGATATACTTCTCGAGCACCCTCAGTCAAGCCTCGAGACTTACTTCTCGAGCACCCCCAGTCAAGCCTCAAGTACTACCTCTCGAGCACCCTCAGTCAAGCCTCGAGACCTATTTCTCGAGCACCCCTAGTCAAGCCTCGAGACCTATTTCTCGAGCACCCCCAGTCAAGCCTCGAGTACTACCTCTCGAGCACCCTCAGTCAAGCCTCGAGACCTACTTCTTGAGCACCCTCAGTCAAGCCTCGAGTCCTATTCTCGAGCACCCTCAGTCAAGCCTCGAGTCCTATTCTCGAGCACCCTCAGTCAAGCCTCGAGACCTACTTCTCGAGCACCCTTAGTCAAGCCTCGAGTCCTACTTCTCAAGTACCCTCAGTCAAGCCTCGAGTCCTACTCCTCGAGCACTCTTAATTAAATCTCGAAGATCCATTCCTCAAGCACTACTCTTTCAGGCGCGTACCCTGCAGCATAAGCAATAGGAGAGATGGGTAGGTCCCACCACTTGCAGCTGTATAACAAGGTCCCTAACGGGATAACTAGATGGGTTTTGGATTGGAGGATGAACGAATGAAGAAAGCCCCAACCTAACAAAAAGGGGGCCTAGTTAGTGGAACAGTGAACAATGTTGCGCCACAACAGAGACTTTTACTATCACCATTAATGCTCTGGCAAGGAGTATTTAATGAAACCGGCAACCGCCGCTAGGACAGACTGATGGGCCCAATATGCAAGAGAGGCTAGAAATTCATACCTGACAGAGTTGACATCTTAGGAACTTAGGGTACTCATGAATTGAGTACCCTCGATCCATGAAGCGGGTCAACCCGCTCCCGGCTCACCAAAGGTAACCCGGGATCATCGACTCTCTATAAATAAAGAGCTTTGTTGCCTTGGCAAAAGAGGACCTACCTTCACTATCTCCCCACTCTCTAGCTCTATTTGTTTCCCCTCTGGTCCAGACACTCTCTGGGTCCCTCATAGTTGTGTTAACTACCCCACTTATTATTGATTATACGGTGATTGATAAAAGAACCCCTACAAGTCTACAACTTTTCATGCTGCTCTATTTTAAGGTCACAGCCCCAGTCATATTGTGTGGTATCTTTACTTGTTAACTCTATCCGAGCCCTTTCTCCTAGGATTTACCTGAATGCAGACCATGTCACTCTTCCTAACTGATACACCTAGTGGTCTGCTTTCATATAATAGGCATAATTAAAGTTTCTATGACAACTAATTTCAAGAAGGAAAATAAATAACAATTCTCATTCAAGAGAAACATATTAACTCACCAGAGCGCGAATTATCAAAATCTACACCGGTATCGCAAAAGGGTTTTGGCTGGCGATTGAGTACAGTGACTACAAAGTTGCAGACCATAGCGACCGAGGCTGCAATGGCGACAACGGCCACGAGTCTCAAGAACTCGCCCTTTGATGGGAATAAATTCGGAGATGGTTCCATTAGGAAACTGTGTGAGGACGATGAAGAAGAAGAAGGATAGTTAGGGCTTCGATTGCGTTTGGTTTTAGGGTTTCTGGAACCTGATTTTGGGCGCTCTTTGAGGAATGAAGACATTATTGATTCATTCAGGAGCTTTCTTCGATTGTTTATGGAAGTGATGAAAATCCTTCCCAGAAAACCAGTTTTACTAGAATATGATAGAATTTTATTTTTTTTTGATTTATTTTTTACTTTTTTTTTTTTACTAATGAATATGATAGAAGATGTCGTCAAGAATTGTGCGAGTTATTTACGAGAAAAAAAATAAAATTAGTGTCGGTTATATATATAAAGTACTTGTTAAATTTAGGATAATATTTTTAACCTCCCTTACGTTTATCGAAATCTCACATACCTCCCCTCTTATTTGCATAATCTCACTTATTTCTCTTGTTAGCGATGGGCATCCAAAAAACTAACAAAAGTGGGTGATTTTACTGTAATGCCCTTGTATTATATATTATTATATATTAAATTATGTCAAAATAAGAAATGACGAAAGTACCCTTATGTGCTATGAGCTTTGTAATTCACACTTGGTCAAATTTTGTAGTTCTCTGATACAATGTACACAGAGAGAAGTTAAAACGATATAGAGAGAGAGAACGATGTAGAGAGAGAAAGTTATATAGAAGAAATTGTAAGAGAAAATCATAGATCGTTTGGGGGTTTGATATCTACAGTTTAATTTATATCCTAATCGGAGCAGAAACTGTAAGAAGATCGCGATTTTGGCTTACTGTCTATGAGGTATGTACAAAACCCAAAACTTTTTATATATTCGATTTGTTCGTGTTTTTGTTAAGTTTAGGGTTTGTCACATTCTTCGAATTTTCACTATTGGGTGCTTTCGATTAGGGTTTTGTATGTGTTTGCTTTCAATTAGGGTTTCCAATTTGGGGGTTTTCGTTTATGCTTTCAATTAAGGCTTATAATTTAGGGGTTTTTGTTTCTGATTTAAATTAGGGCTTCCAATTAAAGTTTTTTGTTTATACTTTCAATTAAGGCTTAAATTTGGGGTTTTTTTGTTTATGCTTTCAATTAAGACTTAAATTTGAGGATTTTTTGTTTCTGATTTAAATTAGGGCTTCCAATTAGAGTTTTTTGTTTATACTTTCAATTAAGACTTAGAATTTGTGAGTTTTTTTGTTTCTGATTTAAATTAGGGCTTCCAATTAGGTTTTTTATACTTCTGGTTTAAATTAGGGCTTCCAAATTGGGAGTTTTTTCGTTTCTGCTTCAATTAAGGCTTAGAATTTTGAAGTTTTTTGTTTCTAATTTAAATTAGGGCTTCCAATTAGGATTTTTATAATTCTGCTTTAAATTAGGGTTTCTAATTTGTGAGTTTTTCGTTTCTGCTTTCAATTAAGGCTTATAATTTGGAGATTTTTTTGTTTGTGATTTCAATTAGGGCTTCCAATTAAGCTTTTTATGGTTCTACTTTCAATTAGGGGTTTTATGTTTCTAATGTAAATTATTATCATTGAATATATGGTAATGTAGCTTTATTTTTTTATGTGCAGTAATTTTGTGTCTTTGTCAAAGTCATGGATACATATCATGACTTGCATTTTCATCATTTGGATTCAGTTAGTACAATATAGAATGTGGGTCCTGATATGTATTCTAATCTTGATTTGAGTGAGGATTGTTATAAATCCCTTACTGATTGTTATGGCATTGTTGGTTTAGCACTAATAATACACTATGAATTACCTAATAGTAAGCATAAGATGTTGGTCAGTAGTGATGTTGATGTGATGGACATGTTTAGCTTTTATGTTTCTAGGAGAGACATAAACCTATTTGTTGAAGTAGAGACACCTGTTAGTGTTGATCTTGGTGAGAATAATGAAAGGGAATACGATCAATTTGAGGATGAACAGGAAAATGTTGAGGTTGATAATAACAACGAAGGGGGCTTTAATCAAATTCATAATGAACAAGAACATGTTGAGGTTGATAATAACAGTGAGGGAAAGGATTATGTGTATAGGTTTAGCTCTGAAGATGAAGATTGGAATGAAGGTGGTTCTCAATTTGAATCATCTAGCAATGATGAAACTCTAATAGATGAAAGAACAGTTGAGAACAATGCATATTTGAACAGAAGTAATGATGGGTTAAGTGACTATGAATCTAATGATGACTGTGGGTACTCATCAAGTGATGGGTGGGATGAAGAAGATAAAGAAGATGAAGTTGAAGAAGGATATTATGGAAAGACAAGGACAAAGGCAATAAGTAAAAGAAAGCCAAAGATTAAGGTGTGTGATTACAGCAAGTATGGGAAAGAATTTCGTGGAGTTGAAGGGGCTAAAATTGAACTGGAGCAATATCATATCTTTGACAATGTAGACCACTTAGAGAAGTATTGAAGAATTATGCAATTTAGGAGGGGTTTAAACTGTGGAGAATAAAAAATGAAAAAACAAGAGTGACTTGTAGGTGTAGCACACCTGGTTGCCCATGGAGGATACATGCATCACCTCTCCCATATAATGTGACATATATGATTAAGACATTGGATGACATATATGATTGTGTTAGGTTTACAGACACTGACAATCCAGAGGCTGATTCCAAGTGGACAGATAAGAAGTATGTTGATAGGTTTAAGGAAAATTCAGAATTTACTATGAATGGATTGAAAGGGGCACTTAGGTCAAATCATGGACTACAACTAAAAAGGATGAAGTTGTATAGGGCAAAGAGAAAGGCAATGGATGAAGTTGAGGGCAGTCATTCTGTCTGTTATAAGTTACTGCCCAGTATGCAAATGAAATAAGGAAAAGTAATCCAGGCAGCTTGGTAAGTTCAACCATTGGCAACCTGATTTTACTGTGAACCCAACATTTAAAAGAATTTTTATTTCATTTTAAACAATGAGAACTGAATTCAAGTTAGGTTGTAGACCATTTCTGGGGTTGGATGTCTGTCATTTGAAAAGACCATATAGTGGTGTACTATTGGCAGTCATTGCTTTGGATGCCAATAATGGTTTATTTCCTGTGGCATTTGCTGTGGTGAAGAGTAAGAGAAAGGACAGTTGGGTATTTTTTCTACAGCACTTAAGCACTGTAATTGAAGCAAATACACTTTCTAATAATTGGACCATCATGTCAGACATGCAAAAGGTAAATCAAAATTCTATTTTTTTAAATCAATTACTTTCCTAAATTATATTTCTATTGTTTAATTAAGTTTGTTAAACATGATAGGGCCTTGACCAAACAATTGTAGAAACCATTCCCCAAGCAACTCATAGACTGTGTTGTAAGTATTTGTATAATGCATTTAAGAAAAAACATAGTGGGTTCTAGAGCCTATAACTCATATACTTTTGAAGAGGCAATTGATCAAATAAGAAACTTAGATCCTGTAGCTCATGAGTGGCTCATAACTAACTTTCAATTGTCAACTTGGTCTAGGCATACATTCAATCCAAGTGTGAGAAATGATCACGTGACCAACAACATAATTGAGAGTTTCAACAATTGGGTTGGTGATCTTAGGATGATGCCTACACTTTCATGCTTAGATGTGATTAGGGTAAAATTTATGGAAAGACTTCAAAAAATGTACCAAATAGGTTGTAGCTGGAATGGTGCGGTCACACCAAACATTAAGAAGCAATTAAACAAGTTAACTACTAAGGGAAGGAAATATAATGTGAGGGTTGCTGGTGGGGGAGTGTTTGAGGTAATGGATGAGTCATTTAGGCATATTATCAATCTGAATGACAGAACATGTGACTATTATGGTTGGCAAATCTCAAGCTTACCTTGTAATCATGCAGCAGCTGTAATATGTTACACCAGAGATAATATTGAGACTTACTGTAATTCATGTTACACTGTTGAGACATATATGAAGACATATCAAGGAATGATATATCCTATACCTAACCAAAACTGTGGGAGCCATACACTGGAATACCATTGGATCCTCCTCATCCTAGAAGACTACCTGGAAGGCCTAGGAAAAATAGAAGAAGAGATGTTGATGAAGCTGCCCCAGGTACTAGTCTGTGTAGAAGGAGTTTCACTCTTGCATGCACACTTTGCAAAAGATTTGGGCACAACAAAAGAACTTGTCAAAGGGCTCCAACTAGAAGGGAACAGGTGATATTAATTTACTTTTTTTTTGGCATGTAATGTAATCATTTTTTATTTATTTATGATGTAATACTGTTATGTTAGGCACGAGAAGCTGGAAGAGGAATAGGAAGTGCAGGGGCATCCCAATTAGAGCCATGTGTCACCGAACAGGTAAGTGGAGTTGGTTTATAATTTTCTATCCAATTACTTAATAGTTTTTTTTTTTACATATGTTTTTTTGTGATAACAACAAAATGATACACATAGAAGGGGGAACTCAACCCCACCACAGAGAGGTAGAGGGAATGCAGCTCCACCATATGCACAGAGAGGGAGAGGGACTGCAGCTCCACCATATGCACAGAGAGGGAGAGGGACTGCAGCTCCACCATATTCATCAAATGCACAGAGTGGGAGAGGGGCTGCACCTCCATCAAATGCACAAAGAGGAAGAGGGGTTGCACCTCCATCAAATGCACAAGGAGGAAGAGGGGCTGCACATCCATTGTATGCACAAGGAAGAAGAGGGGCTGCACCTCCATCGTATGCACAAAGAGGAATAGCGGCTACACCTCCATCAAATGCACAAAGAGGAAGAGGGGATGCATTCACACATGTAAGAGGAAGGGAAAGCAGTGCAGCTCCATCAAACACACAAGGATGGAGAGGGTCTGCATTCACATATGGAAGAGGAAGTAGGAACATTGCAGCTCCATCAAATGCACAAAGAGGAAGAAACAACTCATCACAACCTACTATGGGGAGAGGGAGATTCATACCTGTATTTGGCCAACTAGGAGCTAGGGGAAAAGGGATGGGAGGATCTCAAAATATGTAAACATTGTTGTTTGACAATATGTTTGGCTAATTGCATAATGGACACTACTGGAAGGCGTGGAATTAATTGCACAATTACATATTGCTGCATAACATATTGTATAAATACATATTGCTTCATAACATAATACACATAACAAACAAAAGGTTCATCACCATAAATACATAATTAAAGGTATATACAGAACTATTCCCAAGCTAGGGAATCAAAACAGACATGAACTTATTTGTTCTCCCTTAGATTAATCCTTATCAATAGAAGCTAGGGAAATAAAAAAAGACATAAAAGACAACAACATGCATGCAATGCCCAGAATTTTCAAGGAATAAGGGCTTGCTTCAACCACTGCCAAACGAGTCAATATAACATGTGCATCCACCATTTCTTGTGTAGAGGTTGCTTCATCATTGAATGACTGTCTTTCACTTACTAATAAAGTTTTCAAGTCATCATCAATTGGATCACACCATTTCAATTTCCACTTCATGCAATATCTATTGGAGCACACATAATATAACCTTCCTTTGTTGTTGTTCTCATTAGATTTGGTAACCCTAATTTTAGCCACACTATCACACCGACAGAAGATTTCTCTGTACCTTAGATGCCTACCATGGTTTGCACGTGTGCTATGAGACTCCATTTTTAGTTTGATAAAGATAACTTCACATCCCTAATATTATACAAGCAAAGAGGGGAGAAAGAGAGACTCCATCTTTAGTTTGATAATGATAGATTCAAATCCCTAATATTACGCAAGCAAAAGGGGGGAGAAAAAAAGAGAGGCAACTGCTACTAGCATGGCTAGCTGGAACGAAGAGAGAGAGACCTGCAGCTGCTACAATAGTCGAATGGGTCTAGGTTAGGTATATGTGTAATACAGGCTAAGGGTATTATGGTAACTATATATAATGGTATACAAATAATTTTTAGTTGGTCAAAAGGTTAAAAGAGTCATTTAATATGTCAGAGGGGCAAAATAGACCTTTCAGAGCTGACGTTAACAGATTCCCTTTAACTGCGTCAGTTGCTATAAAGGGAGGGGGTGTCCGATACATGGATCAAAACCTCAGGGGAGGTAAGTGGGATTATGTGAACAAGAGGGGAGGTATGTGGGATTTTAATAAACCTCAGGGAAAGTCAAAGATATTTACCCTTAAATTTATTGTTAATTATATTTTTTTAAGAATTTTTTTATTGTAAACAATAATGACCGTTAAAAAAGTGTTCCAATATTTGATAACTAGTGTATGTCTCGCACACTCCCAACTGTGATCGTTAGATGAAGTAATTTTAGATCGTATATAGCAAAAGACATCATTTTGAACTTTTGACTGTTAGATTGTTTTTTTGTCCTTATTATACCAAGTTTCTATATTTATTTTTTTGTCCTTATTATACCAAGTTTCTATATTATATAGATATATAGATAGTATGACTTTATAAAATATAGGATTATAACTCGGGCGGGTTAGAGGTACAATTCGGACTCAACTCTACATATGAAATGCTCAATCTTAATCTAATACTAATCTGACTTTCAACTCTAACTACTCAACCCTAACCCAACCAATCTTTAAATTTTTAAACTCGGGTTGAGATTTTTGATTAAAAAGTTGGGTTAATTCTGGTTATATATATCACCAATTTTCACATTAAAATTTTAAAGTGATCTTTAATAAGTTTCACATTAGATTATCCCTATACAAAAAAATAATTAAGAACTTAATGCAAATTTTTAAGAAATTACAAACAATTTTTTAGGAAATTAATTATCCAAAGTGTTAACATACAATAAATTAAGATTTAAATAAAGAAAGTTGTAAAGAAAAAGTTATCGTAATTTGAATATTATAGATGATGTATTTAAAATATAAAATATGTATAAAAATAATATTACAATTTGGGTTCGAGTTCGGCTTGAGTTGTTGGTACCTCAACCAAACACAATCCTAATTAAGTTTGGGTTGAGATTTTTTAATCTAAGTTCAACCTTAATTTTAAAAATAGTTTTCCAAACTTATAAAAAATCGGGCTGATCTAGGGTTGGGTTCGGATTGCCCAACCCAAGTTACACCCCTAATAAAAGATGGGATAATTTGTTTTTGGCAAAAGTGCAAAAAAAACCCCTTAACTTTCCTCCATGTGCAAAAACACCCCTAAACTATTTTTTAAAGCAAATCAATCCCTCATCTTACAAAAGTCAACAACTTGACCTCTAACAAAATTATAATGTCATATATATCCTAACTATGACCAGAATGCCCTTCTCTTTGTAAAAATAGTGTTTTCAAAAAATAAAAAATAGTTAGATAAAAATTTCAAATAATAAGTTTAGAAACATAAAAAAATAAAAGACTAATAGAATTTTATTTAAGATTTTTTAAAAATTCAACTAACATATATACTCTTTTCTCTAATAGTATAGTTAGTAGCATTTTCTAAATAATTTTTTTTTTTAAAAAAAGTTTGATAAAATTATCATTGAATATGTTTTTTTCTTTGATTTGCTAACTATATCAAGAGCAATTGCTAACTATACCGGGAAGCAATATTGTAATAATAAAAATAATTAGAAACATAAAAAAGTAAAAGGCTAATAGAAATTTATTTTAGAATTTTATAAAAAAAAATTATTTAGAAAACATTATACAAATAGAAAAAAATGTTGTACTTAGTTCACAAAACTCCCGCTTGAGCGGAATATGAGAGAGGTGGATGTCAGCAAGCCTTATCCCCATTTTTAGAAAGGTTACTCTCAAGTCTCGAGCTCGTAACACATCACTTTGGATGAGGGCACTTTTATTTAAATAAATAAATAAATAAAGTTTTATTAGTTTTTTTTTATTATATACTTCTAAACTTATTATTTGAAATTTTTTTCTAATTATTTTTTAAAAAACAGAATATTTATAGAGAAAATTACATTATGATCATAGTAAATGATATACATGTCATTATAGTTTTGTTAGGGGGTTAAGTTGTCCACTTTTGTAACACGAGAGATTGATTTCCTCCAAAAAAATAGTTTTGGAGAGTGTTTTTGCACATTGAAAAAGGTTCAGAGGAGTTTTTTACAACATTGCCTTTGTTTTTTGTTTTGTTTTTATAAAAAAACAAAAAAGATAATAGTATGTGAAAAATAGTTATCTTTAGGACTTCTCCTTGTAACTTAATTTTAAAAGTTAAAAATTTTATTTTAATAAAATAACTCCAAATGTTAATCATTTAAAGGTATATTTCTTTTACCAAATACATATGCCAATCATCTAAACGGTTTTATACTAGGGTCGCACTAACCCTTGGTTGATTTTATTAATTAGATTTTGTTAAATCTCATTTGCAAAAGTTTAACGAGTGGGGTATTTGCCTTCTAATTAAAAAATTTAAACTATTAAGTAGTGCTGGATTCGATGTGAGATAAGTTAGCTCCACTAATATTCTCTGAACTTGTAACATTTTAATTACAGCCGAGCCACCTTGTCTATCCGAGTAAGTACATCCACACACTTTCAAATAGGACGTTTTGGCGTCACACCAAACTAAAGACTAAATTTAACTCTAATCCTAAATGTAAAAAAAACCTAAACTATTAGACAGTGATGTGCAGCAACTCTAATGTCCAAATCTTTCCCATTCACATGTGTGACAAGTTTGTCCCTCTAACAGAAAGACTCCCCCGGTCCCAACAGTTCGCTACATTACCCCATGGAGAGTGCTCTCTCCCTCTCCCTCTCCCTCTCCCTGTATGTATGTATATATATATCTTTGTCTCACATTATATTCTCCCGAAGTTTATATATATATATATATCTATTTATATATATATATTGTTGATGATAAATTATATGAACTCATCAGAGTTTTAGGGCTAGTCTGCGTCTTTCCGTATCTATCTATTATACCTCTTCTTTTATTATTCTTTTTCTAAAAACTTAGCTTTTCCTGATTCATCATCATATATAGATAGATATTCGTGAATTCTCTTCAGCACTTCGATTATCAAGGCCTTCGAATTCCGGTGGATTGATATTTTCAGTCTGCATCAGGGCCTGTTCGAACCATTCCAGTGTAAGATTTCAAAACCACGAGCTTCATTATATGTTGTTAATCAATTGCTTGTTCAATTCACGTCGTTTTATCTGTTGAATATTCATTTTTTGGTATCATTCGACGATTAGATGAACATGAACTTGTAAATTTTGGCGTGTGATCTATGTAGTCTCTGATTATGGAGTCGTCTATATATATATTGTTGTTATTGTAGGAGAAACGTGTTTGAAATCTCAGTTTTGGACTCCTGTACCAGTTCCACAGGCATTAAGTTTTGTTTTTATTTTAATTGAAACAAAATGCTGTTTGAGTTTATCTCTCTAGAGGAATGCGATATAAACTGGAATCTGTTCGATTATGGGTGGTTGTGATGCGGGAGTGTCCCTTGCTAAAGTCAAATCAGCCCAGAACACTAGGAGCCTTGAAACATCACTTGGAACTATTCTTTGAGTTTTCACTTTTAAGGAGGGGTTATTCCGTTTTTGGAGTTATATTTCGTTGCAATGAATTAGGAGGCCTGGCTGATTGAAGATGTTGCGCAGGGGGGGCATGCAATGCATCGGAACTCAGTGTTTATTGAAGTCAAAGATGGACAACTCAAATTGTTGTCTATGTTTGTAAAACTGTATCATATTAACATCATTAGGGAGGTTGAAGATTAGTCGATTGGAACGAGAATGTGATTGATAAATTAATATTCTTTTAATTCTCCATGGGAGTTCTATTTACGATTAACTGTGAGCTATTGAGGGTCGTGTTGTTCCATTTGAGGTTTGGTTTTCTTGTGCTTCCTCAAATGTTTCTTTCTATATACAGGGATGTATTTAATTTAATGCTTAATGTAGATCACTTGGCTAGTAGGGAGTGATTGATCCTTAATAAATGTTATACGGGGAAGTTTGATGAAAAATTCTTTACCTCTTTTATTGTGTGGGTGTACAGTACAGTGGATTATGATAAGGGGGACGAATTACAAGAGAGTTTGGCAAGCAGTCTGTGGTGTCTCTTTTGGCACATTTTGGAAGGAATAGAGTACTCTGTTGTATTATTTGCTTGTATTGGTCCATATTTCTTTTCTTGCTTTAACACAGTTTTTTCTAAAGAATTCGGATTGACTTGTTCGAAAAAAGAATTGCCTGAGATTTTTTTTTTTACAAAGCAGTCTTCTATTTACCCCCCCCCCCCCCTCCTCCTCCTCCTCCTCCTCCTCCTCCTCTCTCTCTCTCTCTCTCTCTCTAAAGATTTAGTCAGAAGAGAGAGTTCTATATAACTTCGTATATATCTGGTGTACATTGCGCCCTTCTACTATTCATTTACTTGAAAAACAAAAAAACAAAAATACTGATTGAAACTAGAGTGAATTGGTCAGATGGTGTATCTTGGAACTGCCAGTGTTTCTCTATTTGGTCCTTCTAGCATATTAGCAGCTACATTTTTGTCTATAAATCTTCCTTGATTGTTCCTTAATTAGAATTACTCATTGCATGGGTCATCGTGGTACATGATCATTGATTGGGGAATCATCTTGGCTCTCGTTATCACTACATTGTAGATATTACACTCTAAAATCTTGATGATTCCATGACTATTTGTATCTCAAATACAGATTTCGGGTTCAGAAATTGTGATTAATTAATTTTTTTTAACCCTATTGGTGCTTGTGATATGCATATTCTTATAAAGAACCATTTGACACCATGATTTATTGCTTGAACCTTATAAATATTTGTGACACTGTTTTGTTTGTTGAATCATCTTATGAGAGTTAAATGTGTATATGGCTAAAGTATTTTATATTGTAACATCACTTTAGCCACACATGTTGCAGTACTACTACTTGTGCACAGTTTGTGGCTCTCGCGGTGCATGCACTCACTTTTAATGTCATGCCTAGCTGTCATTCACTTTGATTAAACCTGATTGTTTAACCTCTCTTTATCCCACAGAAAATTTTTTTTGACTTCTAATTGATGGTTTCTGCTATCAAGGCCTTATTTTTTTATGTTAAGAGACTTTGAAGATGGGTTAATTTGGGAAGAATTTGATTTTTGAGGATTCCAGTAAAAGGGCAGGCAAGTCATAAGGATTGGTTTTCAGTTCAAGATGCCATAACTGTATCTGTTTGTGCATCCCTTACAGGAAAGTTTTTCAAACATTCTGCTTCAGAAACAATCATCAAGAGCATTGCAGGATTAATACTGACGGGTATTGCAGTCATGGATACTGGTCGCTATGGTCTTCAGCAAGAATGGGAAAATAACAGTGTAATTGTGGTTTACTTTTTAATCACCTATATGGGATGATAAACAAGAAATTAGGGTCCATGTGATTGTCCATTTTTTCCGGCATCTCATCCATAAAGAACAATGAGAAAAATCAATGGGGCAGCAAGGATATGGAATGGATTTGCCTACCTCATATCATGATTATTAGTTGCTGACGTAGCTTATTCTCTTTAATCCACAGGCTTTGGAGGGGTATGGAGCAGTCCATGAGCCAAACTTCCGGTGAGTGCTGACCAAATTTTATCACCTCGAGGGTAATTTAGTTGCTTAGGGGAAGTAAACTGTTTATTGTAAATGCTTATTTTACGTATTTTCTTATGAATTGTATTAGTATATACGTTGCGTGACCATGCAAAAGATTTTCTTTTTTCAATTGGTCTGTAATATATGTCCTCTGTTGTTCATATCATGCTACAAGTGTTCTTTTACATCTTTATTTTCCATTTTCCATATTCTTCACAATTTGTTATATCACCATTATTCTCCTCTTCGGCATTGTCTTTATGTTGTTTTGGCAGGATTGGTGGTTCACACGATGATAGGAGGTTTATAGATGAAAGATGCTCTAGGGATAACATCTATTCAAGAAATGCTGTCCACCGTGACATACTGGAGAGGGAGAACTATCCACCTCTGCCACCCGCAGGTGGTCTGTTGCCTCAAACAAGAAGGAGAAGTTATGAAGAAGATTATACACTTGAGAGGGACTCTACCCGTCATGAGAAGCTGTACATTGAGATTGATGCATTTCAGGAATATGATAAATTTCGGGATGGCTACCGCAGTGTCAACAGATACCATGATCATCGATTTGGTAGGACTTCTAGGTTTGGGGGCCGTGATCATGACGATCATGCTTATGATAATTATGATTGTATACCTCGTATTTCCCATCAAAGCAGGGAGGATAGCAGCGAAAGGGATCACGATTATGGCAGGCATAGCTATGATTCTGATTATGATAGAGGTAGTAGGAGAGATAGTAATTGGAGGAGGTGTGAATCCCGTGAACGTGAACATGAACAGAGATGTTTGAGCCGGGAAAGAGATCAGAGTCCATATAGAAGGTATGAGCGTTCCCGGTCCCGTGGACATGATGATCACCTAAGGTCATGGTCAAGGTCTCCTCAAGGTCGAAGTCACCGAGAGGACGGCTATGATGATGGTCGATACGAGAGGAATGAGAAGCAAAGGGATCTTCAAGAGAAACACCGGCACGAGAATTATTATGTGGTATGCTTCATGTGCATATTATTAATTTGGTTCCACTGTTTTTAAGTCCAAGGGTTTTACTCTGAGTGCTGCTTCTTGCAGGCCCCATCTGCTACTGTTGTTGTGAAGGGTCTCTCACAGAAGACAACTGAAGAAGATTTATACCAGATCCTTGTACAATACCGAATCTCTCTGAATTTTATCACTTGTTTTAATCTTACTAGTAATGCCTACTGTTTATCTTATCCGTGACATATGTTCAATTTTTATTGTCATCAGGCTGAATGGGGACCTCTTCAACATGTCCGCGTGATAAAAGAGAGAAATACTGGCGTCTCTCGTGGATTTGCTTTTATTGATTTTCCTTCTGTGGTACCCATTATGCATATCCTGTCAATATTTGATATTTTGACTTTATGGCACACAAGGGATCTCATGGTTGTGAAACAGGGAGCTGCTCGTGCAATGATGGATAAACTTGGAGACGATGGTCTTTCTGTGGATGGTAGGAAGCTTTTCTTTGAGTACAGGTATATTCATTTTGCACACATGGCTGCTACACACATTTTTTTTGGCAGAATCTTTCCTTGATACACTGTTGTAGTAGATCTTTTTGGTACATATTGAAGTTTTTAATGGAATAAAGATACATTACTTCTATCTTTTTAACTTATTCTTTTATTTTTTTTCCATTTTCGGGACTTGACCTGCTTTTGATTTCGGGTGTTAAGGCGACCACTTTGGGGCTGTGTGCATGTAGAGTCTGGAACAGTGTTTAATTGTGTAATTATAGAATCACTTTATTTTATCTTTTGTTTCTGATGAATTGCTGCTTGAAACATTTGCAAGAATTTTATTGTTCAATGTGATGTAAATTTTCTACTAGTATACAGTAGTGTCTCACATTTATATTGAAATTCTACCTGCAAGCATATTTATTACAACTTGCAATTTCGTTGCAATGCAGTAGCAAGCCAACTGGATCTTCTTTTGGACCAGACAATGCGGTTAAATCAGGCCATTCTAACCATAAAAGTATAACACTATCATCTGATTGGATGTGCACCATCTGTGGTTGCATTAACTTTGCACGGCGAACATCCTGCTTTCAGGTTTGTTTCGTTCTGCTCCTATCTGTATGTCATTCTTAATGCACTGCATGTAGTTTGCTGTATTCTTTTTTGTCATCCATCAGAAAAGCTTCTTATAATGTGGATATATTGAAAGAGCAGGACTTTTGTTTGGCTGTTTATATTGTGGGTAGGTGTTTTCCCCACACACCCTTTCCCCTTTTCTTAGCTCCCGCTTTATGGTTTATAGTAGTTGGTTAAGGGTGGACGGCAACTAGGACAATGTAGGATGCTGAACACCAGAAACTGTGTTCATCTATCTGAAATTTATTTTGTGGAGTTGAACCTATGATATTCCTACATGGCCGTGCCTTTGACCAAGTGCGTTTTCTGTTAAGATCCCACCTTTACTATGCCAGAATATATTGGATCCCCTGTATGTGTGTTGGATACCAAACCAACTCTTTTATTGGTGACGTGTCACACATAAAAATATCTGCTATCTTGTTGTTCATCAGAGCTAGAAGTTTAGATTTTGCTGTCCTGCTATTGCAGAGTTTATTTTATAAATATGCCATGTTTAGAACTTTAATATCAATTACATTACTTTGGTGCATCTAAACATTGTCCACATCAAAATTATGAGATTGACTGTTTGTTTAGTATAAAAAGAGTTATGTTTTTAAATTTTGAGTTGCACTTTTTTTGGGGTCCAACCATGCATATCTAGATATCTTGTCATGTAAATTAGAGGCTTGTGTTGTATATAACCCAAGGAATATGTAGCAATTAATCATACTAAGTCGCTGGTTTATGTTCCCCTCTTTTGGAAGCAGTGTAATGAGGGACGGAGTGATGATGCTCCACCAGCAGACATGGCATCATCAAATCCTACACTAGGGAAGAAAGGAGAGTCAGGTTTGTTTTTTCTGATGCTTTATCCTGGCTTCAATCTGGCAGATTTGGAGTAATTTTCTAAGTTAATATGTTATCAGGTCCTACACATGTTCTGGTAGTCCGTGGTTTGGATGAAAATGCCGATGAAGAAATGCTTCGTTATGAATTTTCCAAACATGCTCCAATTAGGGTACAAATTGCTAGCCTCTTAACTAAATATTGTCTTTTTATTTCATATTTTTTTTGGATGAAATTTCACTCATTTTGGGTTTGCAGGATCGTCGTCTTGTCAGAGACAAATTTACTCATGTTTCAAGGGGATTTGCATTTGTACATTTTCACTCGGTGGGTGGTTGTTTGAATCTGTTGCTGTTTAGCCAGTTGAATAGGCACATGCTTACATGGCCATATATTTGTTGTGGTTTCTGTAATCTTAGCATATGCTTAGTTTCAGATTTCATGTGAACTTAGAACCTCAAGAAATGTAATCATTTTCGATACAAGAAGTATTGATGGACACTATGACAATTAGCTATAATGAAAGTATTGAATCGCTTTTTAGCAACCAAAGGCTAGTATAGAATTTAAAATTTCTAAAATTAACATTATTACATGCTTTGGACTTGTCTTATAGCCAAAAAACTTCATAATAAAAGGCATATATTTGTGATTGTAAGATATTCGTGTCATTTAAAAGCACGTGTAATTTAAATTAATTTTGTGTAGTATGATGTGCTATGAAGGCTTCCCCGTCTTCATACTGCTGTTCATTGAATTTTGTGGAGGAGTCGAATGACTTTGAGAGAGAGAATTTAATGGTGATTCTAAGTTGATCAGTTTGGGAGGAACTGTGAGCCTGACTGGTAAGGAAAAAAAGAGGGGGGGTGGCTGGGGGGTCAGAGAGTGGTCGTTTAGAAGACATTATATACTCCATAGGGTTAAAGCCTTGGCTGGGGTCATGTTCAGTAAAAAAATCTAATGTACAGGTCTATTTGGAGGTGCTTAGAGGTCAAAAAGTGAATGACTCTCGAGGTCAATGTGAGGTTGAATGAATCTCGAGCTCAAGGTCTTGGTTCCTCTCTCGCCATTTTCTAAAGTGTGGTACCAGGCCTATTTATGGGTTAGAGGTGATGGGTGAGGTGGTTTTCAGGCCTACGTGGAGATTTATTTTGGTTGTGTCATGTGGCTGTATGATGGTCCAATGGTTTGCTTCTACCTCCTACATGATACAATTAGATCATAGAATTTGGATGACATTTAAGGTGGCCAAGCATCTCCAGCAAGCTTGTATGGCATTCCAATATGGTATTCCCACGTCACATTATATACTCCATGAGGTTAAAGCCTTGGCTGGGGTCATGTTAAGTCAAAAAATCTAATGTAGAGGTCTATTTGGAGGTGCTTATAGGTCAAAAAGTGAATGACTCTCGAGGTCAATGTGAGTGTGAGGTATGAATGAATCTTGAGCTCAAGGTCTTGGTTTCCTCTCTGGCCAATTTCTAAAGTGTGGTACCAGGCCTATTATGGGTTAGAGGTGATGGGTGAGGTGGTTTTCATGCCTACATGGAGATTTATTTTGGTCGTAGCATGTGGCTGTATGATGGTCCAATGGTTTGCTTCTACCTCCTACATGATACAATGAGATCATAGAATTTGGATGACATTTAAGGTGGCTAAGCATATCCAGCAAGCTTGTATGACAATCCAATATGGTATTCCCATGTCACAACGGACATATGTCATTGAGGAGTCATGCGTCGAGGTGTACCGTGTCCAAGACTTTTAGATTAGGTCACCTCGACAAGCCCTAGACTTTCAGCCACCAAGTCAAGTACCCCTAGGATTCCAATAGTAATTCTCATATCCAGGAAGGTGTGGGACAATTTAGGTTTGTATTGATGGCTGTTAGCAGTCATAAGTGGAATTTAGAATATATATATCATTAGGTGGTAACTTTAATGAGGTTCAGTGATTAATCCCACCACGATGGCCTAGCATAAGAACTTTTCTATGCAAATTCCTGGAACTTTCTCCTCTGTACAATAGATCTACCCTTCTGGCGACTTCTAGAATCTGCACACATCTTAGTCATCTTCCTCGGGATCATCACCTTATTCTTTTTGATACTTTTCTTTTCTTCTTTTACTTTTTGATACTTCTCTTCTTTCTGTATCGACGACTTCTTTTGGATTTTGTTTTATCTTTTAGTCTCATTTTTAAATGTCACTTTGTTTTATTTACATTAATTTGATTTTATTAGGCAAACAAAAGAACTTCACTGATTTCATGCATTGCGATGAAGCTCCCTTTCAATACTATCTACTATTTTATCCAATTCCAGTTTTTTATATGCACAAGGAGACAGCCAGAACCCTCAAATAAATATCGTGTCTTTTTGTAAACAGTTCTTGCAATTTTCAGTTTATGCTTACTTTTAACCATTCCCTTTGATCAGCCATTGATGAAGTAAAAATTCATGCTGATCTAATTAGGAATTAGTCGTCTGACTAATCCTTACCATAGTCATTTTTTGGTTTCACTGTTGGTGCATTTTGGAGTTGCAATTGTTGCTGTAGAAGTTATCTAATCTGATGTAATCCGACTGCTAGACTCAGCCATAGGATGTTTTTGGTTTCACTGTTGGTGCATTTTGGAGTTGCAGTTGTTGCTGTAGAAGTTATCTAATCTGATGTAATCCGACTGCTAGACTCAGCCATAGGATGGATGGATGGTTGAAGTTGTAAATGAAATCTGATGTCTAGAAGAATAACAAAAGATCTGATCTTGAAAGTATATGTAATATTTGTGTATTGTAAATGTTAGAAGTATATAAGGTCCATAGTTTAGTGGTATAGCGTTTTATCTCATGCCAAGGGGTCTCTAGTTTGAATTCCGTGGGCCTCAATTTCTATGTGAAAAACAAGACCTTTTAAATCTGGCCCGAGCTGACCCAGCCTCTCTCATCCCTACATATGGCTATTTAGGCTGTATGTTACATTTGTGTTCGTTCTGAACTATTACAATTATCATATGATGATCCTACTCCTTGAGGAGAGAAGCCGTGCATGTCTTCTTTTTCCTCAACAAGTGAATATAGCAAAGATGACCAAAGTGAAGGATTGAACTAAAGAGCATTTCTTTATGCCCTAGGATTGCTCATTGCCGTTGGTGCCTATATTTGTTAGTCATGATGAAAAATTGTAGACTCTGGCAAAAGGATTTCTGGGCAGATAGGAGTACACACCGGTTGTTTCTGTTTGGTTAGTATAAAACCTAGAACTGATGCCAACCCAAGTCAGTTGTAGAAAATTTCAACCTGAAATCAAACTGAAGATTCTGTAGAACTGAACCAAATAAAACTGATGTTAATTGGATCAGCTGATTGCTTTTGGTTCTCAAGCAAAGCCCAAAGGAAATATTTTTAAATATAAAAACAAATGTGCCCAACAAGAAGAGGCTTTCTTGTCATTGTTTCGTCTGTCTTTGTTCCCTGTGTACTTCCCCTTCTTAATGCAATTTTAGTCCCGATAAAGATAGACTGCGTTCACTGTTATATTGTTATGTTGTTGCCTGAAACGCGCGCACACACACACACGCACTCACACTTATATATATATATATTGGTAGGAAAATCACACACACGCATTCACTATTGTCCAATGGGACGAACTTTCATTCTTCCATTTGGAAGGAGGAAATAGCGCTTGACTAAGCCCTCAGTGGTTGTTTCTTGAAACATATTGTTCAAGCTATAACTATGTTTCTGATTTGTTTTCTACTTCTCTTGCCTTCCAGGTTGAGGATGCTACCAAAGCTCTTGAAGCAACAAATGGTACAACTCTTGAGAAGAATGGGCAGATTCTTCGAGTCGCATATGCAAAAAGCATTCTTGGACCAGTATCTGGAGCATCTGGACTTTCTCAGTCAAGCAGACTTGCAGCTGCTGCTATTGAGGCGGCAACTTTTGCTCAACAGGTACTGTATCTTCCCTTTCCTTATAATTATATAGTAGCATGAATCTTGATGTTCACTTGCTTGGTTATTTTCTACTGAATTATGCAATGAACATTAATAAGATTAGAGAGGAAATAGAATAGGAAGGTAGAGCATGATATGAAACTCAATCATTTTTAAATCATATTTTTTAATTCACACTATTAATCATCTCTCTGATCTAGTTATTATGAAATGTCCCAAAATGGTGTCAAAACAATGCATTCGTACTTCTGGTTTACATGGATGGAAGCTGCTTGTTGACTTTCACTTGTATGTGTAATTGCTCTATTGATTTCTAGATGAAAATAAGACAAGAACCACTATGCTCTGTCCGTTAATGATTTCACAATCGAAACATAATTTGACAGATGAATAATCTTAAAATGGAAAAGGTTTGTATATGTTTTTCTCTGTGAAGGATAGTATACCCACTCTAGGGCCTTATATGACACAGTCCCCAATGCCATTTGCTGCCACCTATCTCTCTCCCCTCATAGGCAAGGGCTTGACAGGTGGGGGTTTGAAGGAGTGGTGTTGACTAAGATCAGATTTGTAGAGAAAAATACAAACAAAAGGGAATACAATCAATTGTGGTTGGCAGACCCCTTGGTTTTTCGTTAGCTCTATTACAATACCCAAGAGGGCAACAGTATCGGAGCAGCAAAGATGTGCGGAAAGGATTTTCTTTTCTTTATTATTATTATTTATTTGTAGAAAAGTAGGATTTTTTTTTTCTTTTTTCCAAAGAGAAGATAAATTTCGTAGAAAATGTAAAGGTAAATAATTTAAAGGAAGAATAGGCCACTCTTCAATGAAATACAATCCAGTATCAATTCAACAAAACCTTGGCCACATTTTTGGATAGATTACTGTTCCATCAAGGGATATAGCTTTAGTTGAAATGTATGCTGTTATTTTCCCTTATTGTCTCAATCCATCTACCCATGCTAAGTTTTGTTTGTCCCTTCCCCTAGCCTAATGTGGATCATTTCACTCTATCTCATTGATGTAATTATGCATGACCAAACTATTTTAGTCAATTTTCTCTCATTTAATCTTAAACAATTGTTAATTCAACTGTCTCACTAAAGAGACAATATAACACAGAAAGTAAAATATCTCACAAAACTTTTCCTAGAAAGCAAATAATGTGGTTTAAAGTTGAACCCTAGAAGTAGGGAGAGGAATTGCTCCTCTACAACCCAAGGAGTTGACGTTATAATTTTTTGACCTATAAATGCATTGGAACTTCACTTGTATAGAAGCAGTCAGTCCCTAATCTATGTAGTGAAGTAATTGCATCTCCTAGGACCATTGTCTCTATTATACCCATGAGAATTTAGGTATCACTACATCCATTCCAACTCCTTTGGTGAAAGTTTCCTCAAGCAGTGAAAGATCTCAGTGTTAATAGCAAAACCCGATTTAGATGATCTAGAGAAAGCAAAAGTCATTTTCCCGGTGCCTCAACTCCATTAAACCTTCTTGCTCAACTATTTGGGGGCCGGTTGTGTCACTATCTGAAGGTTCATGATCTATATTTAGGAGTATTGCTTGAGCAAATCAAATTTAATATGACAAAATAAATGCTAGGAGGGACTCTAGCAAACTGCATGGTAAATTGGTAACTGTAGCCCATGCTAAAGTATGAAATGCGATCTCGTCCTAAATAATCCTCTTCCAGTCACTTCTCCTCAAAATTTCTAGCATTCCTCCCCCTCCCCTACCTGAATAGATCAAAGAATGGTCAATCTGCATCTACCCATAGAGATTTGCTTTTATCTTCATTTATCAAAGCCATCAATACCATATAGTGAAACTTGAAGCTGTGCATGAATAATTGCCAAAGAGAAGTCTTTGCCACAGTGAAAGAGAATAAACAATGAATGAACAAGTGGTCTACTGTTATGTTACATTGGCGGCATTAAACATAAAGTTGGGGCACAATGCATTGTAGGGCCTCCTAATTTTAGGAAAATCATTGGTATTCACATTTTCTTTTCTTTTTTGGCAACTGACTAGGCTTAAACTTTGGTGGAAACTTTAGCCATCCTGATTATTTTTGTTGAAGGGAAGCAAGATGAAAATTAGTTGATTTACTTTGCGATCATTAAAATTTCTAAAAGATCTAGAATACCAATACTGTTGGAATGCATGGTCAAACATGCAATGGGCCCCTTTGCGCCCAATGACAAGAAAGCACGAGGATAGGTTCCCTTAAAATGATGATGTACACCCCCCCCCCCAAAACAAAAAAAAGAAAAGAAATGAAGTCTTTCAAGAAACAAGCTATAGCTCCAATCCCATTGATGAATCTACTTAGGGGGGAAAAATTGGGTATCCCTTGAGATGGATTTCCAAGGGCATTGGGTCAATGATAAGCAGCAGCTGCAGCATGAAGACAATATAATACTGATATGCCAACACGTTGAATTTTAGAAAGCAGACATGGACACGGCCTGGAAACTACTATTTGTAGATATAAAATTTTATCTATGTACATCTCTTGAATAAGACAATCATATAGTTTTAACTATTTTTTTTTTTTTTTTTGTATTTTCTGCACTTCGAGTAACATTATCTAAAAGATGCTATGCAATTTTTGTAAAGATTACTATTTTGTATATCCTACTACTCTTCTAAATAGCATCCTTGATCAATCGCTAACGAGGAGAAGCTATTGTGAGTGCCATGTAGTTGCAATCCTACTTGTGGATTATTCTGGCTGACATATATGTGATAAGCTTTGGTATCTTATTGGTTTCAGTTGGTGATTGTAGAAGTGATGTAAGGGCCTTGCATTGATACTATGAAATCCTTAGTGTTAGGACATAATTGACTCAATCATCAAAGCCATATTTGGAACACGTGTAATCTGATTGAAACTAATTCAGGAATAAGCTTAAGAACAGGATACTAGAAGAGGGTTTCACTATTTTTAGTGTTGACATCCTTAGAAGATAGGATTGAAAATTTTCAGCACATAGACAAGCCAACCTATACAGCAAGTCCTGTGACATTCCAAGAGGATAGTTAACAAAACCAAATAATTTTCGTGAAGATAACCATCAAAAAATATTGTGGATTTCGAGACATTTGACAAACTAAAAAACATGTAAAAGATTTGCGCAGTGGTAGACTCGTCTAGCACGTGATGGTGTATGCTCGAATTCGTTATGGGAAAAAGATAATAATACAATGTTGATGAATCATGGGAGGTGTTGATATAAGAATGAGCAGAGGGAAATAGGATCATTAACTTAGTGCATTGCACCATACTGAAGCTATGTTGCGATGCAATCCTTTCTTCTCTCCTCTTTGCAACATTATTATTATTTTTTATTGTTTAAAGGTACATGTTTCCCAACTGCTGACAGCTTGTGCAGTATCTCCTCTCACATCTAAGAGAGAGGTTAATATAGGACCAGTATGCTCAGATACCAAATTGATGTAGAATCAGAATTCTACATCAGTTTGATAGGGGATGAGGAGACAGGAGATGAGACGAGGCTAGAAGAAGGAGATGATAAGACAAATGAAGGGGGTGAGAAGATAGACTGAAAAGATAGACAAGATAGGATGTAGGGGCGAGAAGAGCAAGAATAATCGGGGAGAAGATATAGAGAATACTGAAACTCATGATAATAATTAATAATCCAAAACTGAATTGTTTGATTACATAATAGCCTTTATATAGGCAAAGTATAAACAAACCCAAAAATAATAAAATACTAAAATATCCTTCGAAAAATTAAAACATTGCCAAAGAATAAAAATAAATACAAATAAACCCTAATTATCTATCCTTGCCCAGTTGCCCATTCTCTAGAAATTGAGGCGAAACACAGGCAGCTCATGTGTGCCAGTCATATCTCGCTCTCCATCAATTCTCCCCAGCTAAAAAGGACACTCCTCCGGAGAGTAAAGTTGGTAATACAACTATAAAAAGTCTGGGTTAACATGGCAAAACTCATATGTAAATTGTAATCCATGTGATCTCTGAAGTTGGTTAACCTTTCCATTGAGAATCGCTCTGATAGTCAAGAAAATCCTCAAACCAATCCATATACCATGGCTATACAAGTGCTGGTGCTAAAGAAAATGTAACTCCACCTGTTGGAACACAAGCTAACGAAACAAAGGACTCAAAGGTGTCTTGGTTAGATAACAAATACTCCACATGAAAAAATTGGACTAATACTTATATCTGATGGCAAGTCAAATAAATATATAGTAGGTCTGGATTTATGAATGTTGTGGAATGTTCCAAAAACTTGGGCATGTAATGTTCGGCAGGAGTTCTTACGATAAACTTGTGTGTGTTTTTTAACACGAATATTCTTCAATAAATTCCTGGTTCCTAGTATGACTATGTGCACTAAGTAAATAACTTTTATTACTCAAAACAGTTTGTCGTCATACATCGGCATGGAAATCAAAGGCAAGTTGAACAAAGAAATCAAAAAATTTAAGTAGACTAAAGTATGGAGGCAAAGAAATATGGTCAATGGTTTGACATGAAAAAAAAATCATATATAATCTTAACTGGACAAACGGTCAATTGACCAACTGACCAAACTATTATAAACATACCCTATAATAGGCAACAATAAGTTCTGAATATCTAGTAGGTTTCCCACAAGGCACCTAACCAAAACTCCTAGGCTTTGCTTAACATTATTTTTTAGGATAAAATGCGAAGGAAAAGTTCAAATTGTTGTATAAGGATGTCCAAAGTGTCTCACAAAAATGCTTTTTGTACTTAACATCCCTATTTGACATGATGGAAGTGGGTAGGTCATGAAGAGTATTAATCTCTATAAGACCATCTTGAATGAACTCACTTTGTAACCACTCTTCAACTTGTTGTTTTGGTTCAAATACCTTAGACTGTATGTGGGAAACTTCCTTAGCCACTTCTTTTTCTATTTTTGCCAAAATGTTTTTGTTATCACAAGGCTGAGGAGAAGACCTATTTTGTGCTTTAGAGCCCCTTCCTCTTAGCTTTGCAGACTTTAACTTGATAGTTCTACCATTATACTTAAGCCTGTGTTTCCTGGACTCGCCATCACCGGCGAGAGTGTCCGTGTCGACACGACACGACACGGACACCGACACAGGATATGTGTCGGACTCTTCGTTTTTTCCCCCGGACACGGCTGATGCTTGCGTGGGCTGCCATTGACGAGCTTAGGAAAGTGCTGGTTCAAAAATGGGTCTTTCAAACGTTGAAGATGAATTTCATGACACGCGCTGGCTTTGCCAAATTTTTTTGTCCATTGCCAAAGTGTATTTTTAATGCTTCTAGATGAGGCCTAGTTTTTAATGGTTCAATATAATGTTAAAGAATGGACCCTGTTTGTTTTATATGTTAAAAAGTGGAGCAAGTTTGCTTTTAAGACATGGGTTACAACTATTGTACAGAGCTTGTCAACTTTTTAAAAAGGTATTGGAAAACTTACTTTATTTTATTCTTTTCGAAAGGTATCACAATTGTATTAATATTTGTACAGACCAAGGCCCGAGATAAAAGAGGCTACTATTGCCCAAATTATTGGTAAGAATCAAGCCCAAAACTCTGGCATAACAAGCCCAATGATAAGACCCATTAATTAATATTGGCCAATTGGGTTACACTGCTTCACAAATAATTATAGTGGGCCTTCTGTGGTTATTGGCATTTGTTGTCACAAATTCACAATAACGTATTAAAGTTTTGATACATATTATGTCATGTAATCTGTTAAAGGAAAAGAAAATATGTGTGTCTAATATTATATTGGTAAATATTTTGTATGTCGTGTCCAAGTACTTGTGTTTGATTTTTGGACACTTTTAATCCATGTTCCCGTGTCCTATAATTTGATAGATAGACGAATCCGACCTCTAGACACGCACCCGTGTCCGACACCCATACCTGAGTCCGGGTAACATAGCTTAAAGCTATAGGTGTTCTCTCTATAATGTTCATTGTATTGATCAATGCTAGTAGGTTTTGTATGTGCTTGACTAACTTGATTGAATGAATATGCACTGTTCGTTGATCCTTCTAGTATGATTCCGTTGGATGGGCACCAAAAGAATATAATCCAGATGACAAACAATCCACTGGAGGGCAGGATCATGGTGTTAGGAAGCTTCCAGTTCAAAAAGATGTTTCAGCTCAGAAATCTGGTTTTGTGTGGGATGAAGCATCTGGCTATTATTATGATTCTGCTTCTGGGTTCTATTATGATGGGAATACAGGTTGGTATATTGTTTGGATTTTCTGTAAGCTGCTTTCAAAATTTAATCATTTTGTACATATGGTTTGAATTGATATTATGTTGTATCATTAACTCTTTAATTTTTTTTAAGGAAGTACCTGCCTTAATTGCTTGGTGCTGTTGCTTATGTATTATGCTATTTGCATGGGCCTTACACACTTTGATTCAATGACAATGTTGTTAGTTATGCACGAAATGTTTAGTTGCATTTTTTTTCCTTGGCAAGAAACTCGCACACCCATTTTCCCCTATGGGGATTTGAACCATCACTCTTCCACTTTGAGAGGCAGAGGAGATACCACTACGTTACTACCCTTGGTTGTGTAGTTGCATTTATTTCTAGTCTTTTGGTATCATTCATTTTTTTAGCCTTGATTTAGTTTTCTCCTTCCAAATCACTATTGATATACGGCAGCTTTTTCTTATTTTGGAGCTCAGAGTAAAACTTCTGCATTCAGTTTGACTGTCTGGACTTGGATCTGAGTGGCCAAGTCATGGAGTTGAGGTGGAAGCGAGTGGGGTGTCAAATTGAAAAATACCAAAGTTTCAGGGTGCGTCCAAAGCATCATTGTAAATGTATATGGATA
This sequence comes from Cornus controversa, assembly GCA_026545225.1. Lineage (NCBI taxonomy): Eukaryota > Viridiplantae > Streptophyta > Magnoliopsida > Cornales > Cornaceae > Cornus > Cornus controversa. Next base: position 78,220,019 of record CM048845.1, read on the forward strand.
TATATTTTTTTCGGACTTTGATTTAGTTGTACTAAAAACTCCTAAACTCATTAACTGAATAAAACGTTAACAAATATAACAATGAGGTGGAGGGCTCAGAGGTTCAGATTTCTTGCTTTTCTCTGAGCCTAGTGACTTATATCCAGGAATTCTCTTATAAAAGCATGGTTCCGCATGTCTCATGTGGTTGAGATCTGTGAGTTGCTTTTCTCAAGGACCTATCACCTATAGACATGGCAGTCAGCTAGTAGCCTTATTAACTGAATAAAACGTTATCAAATATAACAATGAAGTGGAGTGGCTCAGTGGTTGAGATTTCTTGCTTCTCTTTGAGCCTAGTGACTTATATCCAGGAATTCTCTTATAAAAGCTTGGTTCCGCATGTTGCATGTGGTTGAGATCTGTGAGTTGCTTTTCTCAATGACCTATCACCTATACATGGTGGTGAGCTAGCAGCGTTACTGGAGAGATCTGGTCAGATGCAGTCTGCAGAGGTCTACACATGGTGTTATGCACAATTTAAAAGAGATGGTCTGAGGAACTGTGGTGGATTCAAGAAATTGAATCTGCATATTATTACAGATTTCATTTTCTCCTCGTGGATTCTTGAGTTAATAGTGCTTTGGTCAGCCTAAGCGGACAGTTTGGTCATTTAGACTTCCACATTTCCGCACCAGTTGGTAGCATTCTCTCTGAATTTGTAGACAAATGTGACAGTACGTATTGACATGCATTTTCTTTCGTACTGGTGGCTAGGCCTGTCAGTGGGCCGTTTTTCGATCCGACTCGTCTGATAAATTGATTTGAAAATCTCATCTGATAAACTGATAACGATTTGAATCTGAACCCGTTAGACTAACAAGCCGGATATGGATTAAGGCGAACCTGTTCCTACCAAATATGATATTGGATTGGATTATCCGATCGGATATCCTCTCAGATATGGATTTTGTAATGAAATTGGATCAGATTCAACACAATTTGATCCGTAACTGATCCATTGACATGTCTACCTGTGGGCAACAATTTACGAGTAGACACTACTGAGAGGAACAATAAAGCATATGGTAAACAAATCTTAGAAGAATTGGTGCCTTCCTAGGCTCGTCGGTAGGGGTGGTAATTCGTGTTTCCATGTCGTGTCGATCTATAAGTATTTTGCGAAACAGATCAAACCCTAACCCGACCCATTTAATAATCGTGTCAGAGACCCTCAACACTAACCCAACCCGTTTATTAAATGTATTACACGCGTCGACCCGAGTAACCCATTTAATAAACATGTCCTATAATAACCTTTTTAATCCATTTAACTTATATGATATGAGTTTCTCTACCCCTTAAAAATCTCTTTGAAAATCATATAAAAAATAAAGTACATATGTATACATAAAACCTAAAATCAAACTATATTATAAATTTTGTATCTATATATAAACCCCAAAAACATACGTAGGTGATTCAACAACTGGAAAGACACCATAGCAATTTCATCCTTGCATTTTATGCCTACATCATTCCTGTAAAAAAGCAAATAGATTACAAACAATTGTAATATATAAATGTATTTATAAGTTTGAATAAAACTAAAATAAATGAATAACTCATGTCGTAATCGTGTCGCGGGTTAGACAGCTTAGACCCAAATCCAACACAATTTTTGCGTGTCGTGTTCTTGTTGACCCGTTTATTAAACGTGTCAATTTACTTCAAACCCAAACCCGCCTACCTCGTGTCGTGTCCAATTTTGCCACCCGTCCTTGTCGGCCTTTAGGTAGACAAAAGTAACAAATTTACCTGCAAGATATAGGATGTCTGCGAAGAAGTTTGCATATGGGTACATCTTATTATTACAAAGAATTAATGCCGTAGGGATTATGTGTACTAACATTTAAAAAAATATATCATTTTTGTTCTGGGAAAGAATTTATTTATTTTTTTTAATTTTGTCATACATTTATTTAAGGATGTCATTTATCAATGTTGATACAAACATCCCGCGGTTTGACAATACTCTGTCAGATATTAGTTTAGTACAAAGTGGAAAAAAGTCAATACTGATTATATTTCTAAATGATGGGCCGTCCTGCCATGTTAAGATATTGGTCCAGTTCCTGAACGTTGATGCCTCCTACTATATTTTCTGTTTTATATTTCTTGTATATTTTTTTACTCTGCAGGTTTGTATTATGATGGTAAGAATGGGATATGGTACTCTTATGATCACCAAATGCAGCAGTATGTCCCCTGCCCTGGTCAGAATGACAACAAAACATCTGGGAAACAAACTCAACTTTCCAAGGCATCTGATGGTTCCATTAACAGAAAAGTAGTCATCTCTGCACCAGCTGCTACAATACCATTGACTGAGAAGGCTGCCTCATTACCAGATGTTGTCCAGGCTGCAGCCAATGCAGCTATAGCTGCGGAGAAGAAAGAAAAGGAGAAGCTAAAGGAGTTGAGACTTGCTTCAAAGAGCAGTATTTTGGCTAACAAGAAGAAAATGAATAATGTACTGACAATGTGGAAGAATAGGAGTCATGAAGGGCAAGCACCCCGTGTGACTCTTGATGACAATCAGCCATCTGGTTCTGCTGAAGACATCCTATTCTGCTGGTCCATCCATGAAAAGCAAGTTTAAAATTGAGACAGTGACCATGAAGGAGCATACTACAGCGGGTTCTGGATTTACCACAACCACACTTGCTGCTCAATCTGTAGGTCTGGAGGCTCAGGATAGGCCAAGGCCTGTGGGTAACAGTTCAGGCGGTACATTAATGGGAGTAATTAGGGGCTCTGGAAGAGGTGTGGTGAAATCAGACACTTTGTATTCAGGATCATCAGGGGGAGCTTCCACCTCTTTATCTGGTACTTCACACAATGCAGGTTCATCTTCACTGACAAATATGGATGCACCCACAACTTTGATGTCCTTTAGAACAGATGCATCTGCATTGGGTTCTTATGTATCATCTGTGGCTTCAGGGAGTGGTAAGAGGAGGTTTACTGAGATGCCAGTGCAGCCAGCTTCTACTCACAAGGAACAGCTGCAGACTACCTATAGGGATCGTGCAGCTGAACGAAGGAGCTTGTATGGTTCATCATCTTCTATTGGAGATGATCTATCCAATGTGGGGATTGGGGGTTCAAGTAAGCTTCTCTAACAAATTTTGTTGAGTAGCATGTCCCTCCTCTTTGTTACTAGTTTAATTTTGGATGCATCTTTTGTATATATTTACGAAGGTCGAATAAAATTAAAATCATTGCAATTGGCATTTCCATTACTTTTATATACATGGTTGTGGGTTGTCTGACAAAATTTAGTTGCAAGTTTGTTGTATTGTTGTATCATGTATGAGCTCAACGATCGGTTGCTTTATTTTTTCTCACAATTTATATATTAACTTGTGAGAAAATCGTGTGTTGTTACTATTCCTGTACTTTCAAGATCGAGATTTGGCATTCAATAGGGGTTTAGTGGATTCAATGCCTTTTCCCCCTGGTGTTGGGGGAGGACCGGGTGCTGGAGATGCTAATAGCAACGCTCAGAGTTATGAGGTGATCACAGCAGACAAAGCAATTGATGAGAATAATGTGGGCAATGGGATGCTCCGCAACATGGGTTGGCATGAAGGCTCGGTACAATTTCCCACTCTTGCACTTGCATATATTTTAAATGTTAACAAAATTGTCAGAAGCTGTTATGAATGCTCCTCTTCTTCATAAAGTAATGATGGTACTATTCTGCCCACAAATCCGACGGTGACATTTGGTGTTTAACCTTTTTATTCTTCAGATTTATGACTGTAAATAGCCCTTGAATTTTCTGTTTCATATCTGTTTTTCTATCTCATATTTTTTAGACAACTCCAAATCGTTTTAAAATTTGGACAGTGTAATGTTGATCAGTTGTTTTCGGTATCAATTTGATGTGCAGGGATTGGGAAAGGATGGGAGTGGCATGAGAGCCGGTCCAAGCACAAACCACGGAAAGTAGAGCAGGACTTGGGAGTCAGCAAAAGAAGTTTGGTCGAAGCCTCGAGGTGCAGGCTGGCGACAGTTATCGTACTGTCGTTCAAAAGAAAGCCCTTGCCAGGTTCCAGGAGATGTCATAGGTGAGAGGTTGAATAGTAGGCAAGAGCAGCTTCAGAGTTGGCAGTGACTAAGTGGTTTCTAGTGATATATTTGCTTTTGGGTCAAGCAGCACCAATTATAAGCTATCTTGTTATTCTTTCCTATAAGAAATGTGATTTTCTAGCACTTTTAAAAACCCAAATTTTATCAGGTGCTAATTTTTTTTTTTATCTGATTTGGTGAAGCCACAGTTTTTCAATGAAATAGTGTTCAGGAGTCTTGTTGGAAGAGTCATCTAGTGTATGTTGTCAAATTGTCATACACAACGTGTTAAGTGAAACTTGGTTTTGATTTGAGTTTCAAGACAATCCTGTTAATCAAAACCCTTTCGACTGCTTGATGGGTTGGCTTAAGGATGGCCATGAGAAATCTCAGTTGCTTTGGTGAATTGTTATTGCGTGGCTAAGTGTGTACCTGATAACTACTCAAAGCATCTAAATAGTGAGTTCACTTCAAACTGAGTGCTGATATATAATTACTGTCATAACAATTGTAGCGTAGCTAAGTGTGTACCTGATAACTACTCAAAGCATCTAAACAGTGAGTTAACTCCAAACTGAGTGCTTACTGTCATAACAATTATATCACAGTTGTAGAATGCTGACATTCATCTCAAAAGAAGAATGGTAAGAATACACTAGCCGCCTCAAGTGAAGAACAGAAATGACCATGAAAAAAGAAAATACGATTTTAATATAAAAAAAACTATTATACAAGACTCTTGTTAGAAAAGAAAAAAAGAACAACACCTAGAGAGTTGGGAAAAACAAAAACAAAGAATAACCACTATATTTATTCGCCCTCAAAAATTTTTTCTTTCAAAAAATAGCAAAATAAGTGTTCAACAACACCTTAATTAATCCCAACGGATGGGCGACCACTCTTAGGCTGCATGGCAACAAGATTGCATGTGTTTAATGGTAATCTAAAAACCTACATCAATTTTCACTATTTCGTAAATTATCTCCCAAAAATACTACCGTGTTTGGTACGCGAGAATGAAATGAAATGCATTTAGAAATGAAATGAGAATGAGAATGCAATAAAATAGAATGACCATTCTCATTTTATTGGAGGAAGGTGGCGGTTATGGTGGTGGTGGAGGAAGGTGGTGGTAGTGGTGTGGTGGGGGTGGTGATGGAGGTGGTGGTGGTGGAGGTGATGGCGAAGCGATGTGGTAGCGGTGGTGGTAGTGGTGGTGGAGGAAGGTGGCAGTGTGGAGGTGATGGCGGTGGAGGTGGTGGCGATGCAATGTGGCAGCGACGGTGGTGGAGAAAGGTGGTGAAGTGGTGGGGGTGACAGTGGTGATGGAGACAGTGATGGCAGAGGTGGAGGTGGTGGTGGTAGTGGTGGTGGTAGAGGCGGTGTGGTGATGGTGGAAGTGAAGGGTTTTTTGGTAATATGATTTTTTTTTTTTAATCTTATTAGGAATAGAATGGTCATTTCATAGGTTTAACTATGGAATATATTTTCATTCTTAAAAATGAATTTTTCATTCTAAGGAGGGTGTATTCAATTAAGATTTTAAAGGATTTTGAAAGACATTTTTAAGTGACAGACTTTCATGAATTTCTATGGATTTAAATAGAATTCATAGATTTTTATTGACTTCTATTACAGACTTTCATGAATTTGTACAGACTTCTTTTAGAGACTTTGATATATTTTTCAGAGTTCAAGTCGGATTTGGTATATAAGTTCATAATATACATGAATTAACCGTAAACAATCATGATTACAATACCAATCAACATATGAATTCCCTATAAAGATATATGGTTCTCAAATAGTCTTTTTTAGAATTTGTAAAATTTTCAGGTAAGTAATATTCTAATTGGTTTACAATGATTGTTATGCCTCAGTAATATGCAAAGAAATAACTTCAATTACAAGAGAAAGGAAATAAAAAATATTGAATAAACTGTTTTCATATTAAAGATAGTGTAAAGGAAACAAAAAATATTAAATAAACTATTTTCATATTAAAGACCATGGAGAATGTAGTGACAAATTCATAATAAAGTTCGACCACAATGACCGAATTGATTATCTTCATGCATATGGATACTAGATTACCTAGTAGAATAGATTTTAAAATCATCACAAACCTCCCTTTTGCTTTTCTATTGCAATTTATGGATTATTATATGATGATTTTTTTAATTATATATAGAAATAAAAAGAGATTGACTAGAACGACATCTCTTATGTCAATGACACCTGAAATTTGGTTATTGGTTTTGGTGTTGTGATACAAATTGGACTGTGCACTGGATTAGGTTTTGGCATTGATGATGTTTGATATATTGATTATTTTGTTTCTACTATTCGTTTGAATTTGTTTGTACTATCACCTAGATTAGTCTCCAGATCAATGATTGGTATTACCAGAAGAAGAATATATATATACAAACAATAGGAAACCCAAATAAATGTATGTAAAATCTACAGATTCTGTTATTATAAGTTTTCATAATCCAATAGAGAGAGAATCTGAGAAAAGAGAGAGAGAAAAATCAAAAGAGAAAAAAGGAGTGTACCTTGAGAGTTGAGAAATGCAGTTTGTATTCTGCAGAAAGAAAAAAAAAAGTCGATTGTTTATTGCGCTTCAAAATCTATGAGAGAAAGGTTGGATTTGTTATGTGCTTTGGTATTTATACCTTCTACCCTCAAATCTACCAAAATCCACCACTTAATGAAATCCTTCAAAATCTATGACTTTTTGAATACATCTAAGCTTTTGTAGACTTTTTTAAAATTCTAATTGAATACCCCAGATTTGTATGGACTCTTTAAAAGTTTGATTGAATACTGTCAGATTTGTATGGACTTTTTAAAAGTTTATAAAAGTCTGAATTGAATACACTCGATTTTTTAAAATCTTTTAAAATCCTTTCAAATTCTAATTGAATACAACCTTCTAAAAGAATGACCATTCATATTTTAAAATTCATACCAAACAAGAAAGGAATGGAATAAAGATTTCATTTCATTTCATTCCCGCATTCCCGTGTAATATTCATTATTCAGTAGCTTAATAGATTAATAGAAGGTTAAAACTAGTGATACCCAACTCATCTTCTGCAGCCTCTTTCAATACCCTCCAGGCTCGCGAGCTGACTAGCAAACAAACTTTATTTTTTGCCATTCACAGTCAATCGCTGTCTTTGATATAGCCTTGAAGAGCAATATACCAATATGGATTTATATGTAGCAACACCATTATGAGAAACTAGATGAACTAGAATGACCCACGTTGGACTTTATGCATTGCTATCATCAAATGATGGTAGATGTGTACCCCAATCATTATATATTCTTGTTATTAGTGAAGATTTTGGTTTGTTTTGAGAAGGAGATAAGACCCATGCATGGGTTGTTTAACTCGGGTTTGAGTTGGAATTGTTTGTTTGTGATTCATTTATTCACATGTGTACTGTTTGTGAATTGCTAATGCACCCAAGGCGTTTGATTTGAGGTATGAGTTAGATTTGGTGAGTCTGAATTCGGTAATTGACGGGTCTCTGGGTAATGGTAAAGCACGTTGCTTGTGGGATTTTTGCTAAAATTCCCGAAAGGGACTATTTACCTAGAATTGTACGGTTCTAAGTTATGTACAGATTGGGGATATGAAGGAAAAGAGTTGTTTGAGAAGATGCCTTATAAAGATGCTGTCTTTTGGGATTGTCAGATTATAGGTGTGCTAGGATTGGAAATTGCTGGCTACTCATGAATTTTAAATTGGATAACATTCAAAAATGTCATTTCTTGGGATACCATGTTTGCTTTCTATGAACATTCCAAGGATTACAATGACTCTATTAGTGCTTGAGATCATTTGGGTGGATGATTGAATCAGGAGATATTAATGTTATGTTGTGGCCCAAATTTTGTCTTGGGCCGGGTTGCGTTGAGATCCGATTGACCCAAAAAATGGGCTTTCTGTGGCATTAAGCCACCAAATTTTATGACCCGTTTTTTTTGGACCCAGGTTAGAACTCTCTTGTAGCCCGATATATAAGGGCATCTAAGGGTTTGGAGGTAGACATGAGAGAAAACATTAAAATCGCAGAAAGAGAATGAGAGAGCGAGAGCTAGGGTTTGGGTTGAAACTTGTAATCTCCTGATTTTTGCATAGTGAAATCTTTTGCCGGATCTTTGTCGTGGATGTAGGCACATCGCCGAACCACATAAATTCTTGTGTTTTGTGCATTGTGCTTGATTCGTTTTGTGTCGTGTTTCGTGATTGTACTTGGTTTGCGGCTATTTTTCACAACAAAATGGTATCAAAGTCATAGGTTCTAAACTGGGATGTCAACCAAGTTTATGGAAATAGAGAAGTTTAACGGCATGAACGATTTCAACCTGTAGCGGATTAAGATGCAGGCCCTGTTGGTTCAACATGGGATATCCAAGGCGCTGAAGGGAAATGATGCACTGCTAGAAAATTGGAAGGACGATCAGAAAGATGAGGCTATGGAGAAAGCACACAGTGCGATTTTATTGTGCTTGAGTAACGAAGTTTTGCGAGAAATTTTTGAAAAAACAATGGCAGATGGGCTGTGGAGTAAGTTGGAATCTCGTTATATGACGAAGTCTCTTGCGAATCGCTTGTACCTAAAGAAGCAGTTGTTCACTCTTTAGATGCCGGAAGGTTCGTCTCTGAAAGACCACCTTGACAAGGTTATTGTTGTCATCATGGATTTGAATAATATTGATGTTAAAATAAAGGATGAGGATGAGGCTATTATTTTGTTGTGTTCTCTACCACCCTTGTACGAGAACTTTGTCGATACAATGATGTATGGTAGAACTAATTTGTCCATGGAAGACGTGAAGGCATATTTGAATTCTAAGGAGTTGTAGAGAAGAACGTTTGAGGGCAATACAGAAAGTTCGGTAGAGGGCTTGGTTATTAGAGGGAGAACAGATCAAAAGGGATGGTCTGGTAGCAAAGGTCGATCTAAGTCTAAAAATAAATCGAAGGTGCTTAAATGCTTCACTTGCCACAAGGAAGGGCACTTCAGGAAAAATTGTCCGGAGCATAAGAAGGGAAAGGGAAAATCCTTAGAAGCCACTGGGGTGGCTGTTGCAGTGGGTAGTGATTCAGATGGTGGTAGCGTTCTCACTATTTCTGCCCGTGGCTCTAGCGATGAGTGGATACTTGATTCGGGTTGCTCATATCACATTTGTCCTAACAGAGACTGGTTTACCTCTTATCGTTCTATTGATGGAGGGCAAGTTCTGATGGGGAATAATGTGCTGTGTAAGGTTGTAGGTATCGGTACAGTTCGAATCAAGATGTTTGACAGTATAATGAAAACATTGATTGATGTCAGGCATGTTCCAGAATTGAAGAAGAATTTGATTTCTTTGGGTACGCTGGATTCCATCGGTTGTAGTTACAAGGATGAAGGTGGAGTCATTAGGGTTTTAAAGGGTGCTCTCGTGGTGATGAAGGGACTGAAGCAACATGGTTTGGATGCTCTGTAGGGTAGCACAATTACAGGTTCTGTTGCAGTATCGTCCTTGGATCCGGATATAGATACAACCAGGTTGTGGCATATGCGGTTGGGCCATATGAGTGAGAGGGGGATGAATGTTCTGAGTAAACAGGGTCTGTTTGGTGGTTAGAAAACTGAAAAGCTGGATTTCTGTGAGCATTGTGTCTTCGGGAAACAGTGCAGAGTGAAGTTCAGTACGGGAATTCACAGGACCAAGGGCACAATGGATTATATCCATTTTGATATTTGGGGTCCTTCTCAGGTTAATTCACATGTTGTTGGTAGATACATGATGATGTTGATTGATGACTTTTCTCAAAAAGTTTGGGTTTATATTCTGAAACACAAGAATGAGGCCTTTGTCACGTTTAAGCAGTGAAAAACCTTAATTGAAAAGCAGACTGGAAAACAGGTTAAGCGCTTGAAGACAGACAAAAGTTTGAAATTTTGTGATGGAGAACTTAATGAGTTTTGCAAGACTCACGGGATTATGAGACATCGCACAATAAGAAAAACTCCACAGCAGAATGGAGTTGCAGAACAGATGAACAGAACATTATTGGAGAGAGCATGGTGCATGTTGTCCAATGTTGGGTTAGACAAAATGTTTTGGGTTGAAGCTGTTTCCACAGTTTATTTTTTGGTGAACCAATCTCCATCAACTGCTATCGACTGTAAGATTCCAGATGAGGTATGGTTTGGTTCTTCTTCTAGTTACAGTAATATGAGAACATTTGGGTGTCCTGCGTATGCTTATGTCAATGAGGGAAAACTTGAATGGAGGGCTAAGAAGTGCATTTCTTGGTTATGAGCCCAGGGTCAAGGGGTACAGATTGTGGTGCCCAGATGATTCAGGAAAGAAATTGCTTGTTAGCAGAGATGTGTTCTTTCATGAGTCGCGATGCTTACTCCGCAGAAGGATGTAGTTGATTCAGCTAGAGCTCAGGGTGTCAGTGAGCAGGTGGAGCTATCAGAGGTTTAGTTAAAGAGTGTTCCTGATTAGTCGAATGATGAGCAGATGTAGTTTCAGGTTGAAGAAGTTGCACAGTTGCAACGGTACAGTGTGGCTAGAGACAGACTGAGGAGGGCGATTAAGCCACCTCAAAAGTATGGTTTTTCATATGCTGATTCGGTTACTTATGCACTTAGTGTGGCAGAGACTATTGATGAGCAGGTATCGTGTACTTATCATGAGGCCATCATGGGTGGAGAGTCAGCACAGTGGTCTGTTGCCATGAGTGAGGAGATTTAGTTTCTTTATAAGAACCAGACTTAGGAGCTAGTCAAGAAGCCTAAGGGTCAGAAGATTGTGGGTTGTAAATGGGTCTTCAAGAAGAAGGAAGAAATTCTAGGAGTGGAAGATGCAAGGTTTAAGGCACGCTTGGTGGCGAAAGGCTATACACAGAGGGAAGGGGTGGACTTCAATGAAGTTTTCTCTCCTGTTGTGAAACATAGCTCAATCCGAGTGTTACTTGCTATGGTTGCTCTGTATGACTTGGAGCTTGAGCAGCTTGATGTCAAGACTGCGTTCTTGTATGGAGAGTTGGAAGAACAGATTTATATGCATCATCCTGAGGGGTCTGAGATTCTGGAAAAAGGAAGACCATGTTTGCCTACTGAAGAAGTCCTAGTATGGGTTGAAGCAGTCTCCTAGACAGTGGTACAAGTGATTCGACACATTTATGGTTGGGAGTGGCTATTGTAGGAGTGAGTTTAACAGTAATGTGTATCACAGGAGGCTCTCAGATGGTTCGTATTTGTACTTGTTGCTTTATGTTGATGACATGTTGATTGCTTACAGAAACATGTTAGAAATCAACTTGTTGAAGGCTCAGCTTAGTGGTGAATTTGAGATGAAGGATCTAGGTGTCGCAAAAAGGATTTTGGGTATGGAGATTTATAGAGACAGAGGAGCGAGCAGATTGTATTTGTCACAGAAGAAATACATTAAGAAGGTGTTGGAATGCTTCGGTATACAAGCCTCAAAATCTGTGAGTACTCCATTGGCAACCCACTTCAGACTTTCAGTCGAATTGTCACCACAGACCGAGGAGGAGGTGGAACACATGTCTCGTGTTCCTAATGCTAGTGTAGTTGGTAGCATCATGTATGCTATGGTGTGCACTAGGCCAGACATTTCACATGTAGTTAGTGTAGTGAGCAGATATATGGATAAACCTGGGAAGGTTCATTAGTAGGTTGTGAAATGGATATTACGCTATTTGTGAGGCACTGCAACTGTTGTATTAGTCTATGACAGAGGCAGTGACATGTCTGGAAGTGTTGTTGGATATGTTGATTTGAATTATGCTGGAGATCTTGATAGGAGGAGGTTCTTGATAGGGTAGGTCTTTACTCTTTGTGGGAGTGTGATTAGTTGGAAGGTGACTTTGCAGTCTACAATTGCATTGTCTACTACAGAGGCTGAGTACATAGCTGCCACAAAGGCAGTAAAGGAAGCTATATGGCTTAGAGGCTTAGTTAGTGATATGGGCTTGCAGCAGAATGATTTGACTGTATTTTGCGACAGCTAGAGTGCTATACATCTGACTAAAAATTAGATGTTCCATGAGAGGACCAAGCATATTTGTCAGGTTGCACTTCATCAGAGATGTGATTGCACATGGTGCTATTGCAGTGAAAAAAATTGGGACAACAGAGTATCCGGCAGATATGATGACTAAGGTCATTCCTACTATCAAGTTCAGACATTGTCTGGGCTTGATTGGTGTTTACAGTTGTTGATATCCTTAGGGGCATGTGAAGGATGCGAAAGGAGTAGCTGGAATTGCGAAGCTTGGCGAAATTCGAGTCAAGGTGGAGATTTGTTATGTTGTGGCCCGAATTTTGTCTTGAGTTGGGTCGCGTTGCGACCCGATTGATCCGAAAAATTGGCTTTGTGTGGCCTTAAGCCACCAAATTTTATGACTCATTTTTCGCTTGCAGGTTTTGGACCTTGGTTAGGACTATCTTGTAACCCGATATATAAGGGCATCTAAGGGTTTGGAGGTAGACACGAGAGAAAACACTAAAATCGCAGAAACAGAGTGAGAGAGAGAGAGCTAGGGTTTGGGTTGAAACTTGTAATCTCCTGATTTTTACATAGTGAAATCTTTTGCTAAATTTTTGCCGCGGACGTAGACACATTACTGAATCACGTAAATTCTTATATTCTGTGCATTGTGCTTGATTCGTTTTATATCGTATTTCGTAATTATACTTGATTTGCGACTGTTTTTCACAACACTTAAAGGTAAATGAGGGATCTATAAGCAACTTGATTGCATGTGCACACTTGCGGAGGCTTGACAGGGGCAAATGTGTTCATTCTTGCATAAGGAATAATAGGAAGATTAGACCTGATGTCTTACTGTCAATTGCTCCTTGACCAGTGTGTGAAAAGTGGGGCATAGAGAGAAAAGCTCTTGAAATGTCCTGGAGATGGAGAAGAGAGGACCAAAGCCACCATGTATTTGCTCACGCACGAATGGTCTTGGAGGGTTGGTGGCACTTTGACCTAATGCGTCAATTTTTTTACAAGATTGAGCCAAAAGTTGAACACTATGATCGCGTGGTTGATCTACTTGAACTGGCGGCTGGCTTTATTAAATACTCTGAAGAGCTGAGCAGAAAGATGCCTATGGAGGCGGGCTTGTTTTGTGGGAAGATTTTCTTTCAGCTTGCAGGACCACTTGGATTTTGACTTTTGAGCTTGGATAAATTGTGGCTAAGCGGCCAATTGAACTGTAACCAGGTTATATTGGGCTTTATCTGTAGTTATCAAACATATATGCTTCAGAAGGGGGATGTGGTGACATAGAAAATTTGAGAAAGATGCAAATGAAAAGGGTTTGCGAAAAGTGGCAGCGTCTAGCCTGATTTACTAAGGATATTCTTGGACCAAGTCTTTTCAGGAAGGTGAATTCCATAATAGGAGCGAGATGGGTTCATAAATGAAATCGTCATGCTGAAATATGTAAAGGGATAAGGGGAGTTTGATACTAGAAAAGGATATACTTTTTGGAAGAGTTGATGAGGACTTATTCAAAAAAATTCAGAAATAATAGGACTAATAAAAAAAAAAGTTCTAGTGTTTCTTAACAAAGAGAGAGTTTATTGAATTTTATGAAGACATTGACAGAGAGAGTTACTGTTGCTTGAAAATTGACATATCATTAAATAAAGTATGACCTTATAGCGCAATAGTGGAACAAAATTCATGAAGATCCAAAAAGTGCAGATAAAGGCAGATTTAGTTAAATTGAGTCGTCATTCCAGTTTTCACATATGGAATCCTTTTTTCATTACTTGAGGCTAATCCAGGTAATAATTACCATTTTTGGATCTTTTGTCATGTTCTTGTTCTCACTTTCATATTCATTAACATCAGTTATCATCTGCATTGATTTTCTCTTGGTGATTTCTCGCTTCCTTCATTTGTTCACGGTCCTGTGGAGGCGGGATATAAACTGGGTAATGCACTGTAAAACAAGAATGAAGCACATAAAATGGAAGGAAAGACGGGAGACAGATTTAACCTTTTTGCACAAAGTGACTACTCTTGGACTCAAACATGCAGTCTCACATTTGTCGGTCCAGGCTTTTACCATTGTACTAGCATCTATTTCTTGCCTATTAACCCTTAAATAATGGCAAATCGGTGCTTATCTAAACATCATTGTAAACAAAATTAATAGAGAATATAATAAAAGCTAGGGAAGTAATTCTTTAGACTTCGTGTGTCGTGAATGTAGACCGTAATGACCGAACCACGTTATATTCTTGTGTTCTTCATATTCAATCTTATATATATTAACAGGGTATTAGAGTATGTTTATCATTCCCTACTCTAGACTCATTGGGCTCTCCTCGTCTCGTTTGAATTTTGTGATTGGATTTACTTGTCTCATTCGAATTTTGTGATCGGATCTACTTGTCCGAATTTCCTCGTCTTGGATATCATGTGTGACAAACCCAAAACCAAAGACTCTCGACAGTTTGGTATTTTGTTTCAAGTTGGACACTTGAGTTAAAATCTCCATGTATATTGATAGGAGTAATTTATGGGAGTGATTTTAGGAATCCTCCGTCAATATATTTTTCATATTTATCACATGCTTGTATTCTTTCACCTATAATAGAGGTGATCATTGTAAACAAAATTAAGAAAGAATATAATGAAAGAGATGTAGTCCTTTGGACTTTGTATGTCATGGATGTAGGCCATAATGACCGAATCACGTTATATTTTTGAGTTCTTTCATGTTCAGTTCCTCCCTTCAATCTTATATATTTTAACAGTTTACAGTCAAGAAATTGTCAAAGCTTATATTGACTTACATATATATTGATAGAATATGGAAAAGAACATCATATAAAGAACCGAAGGGACTTTTTCAGTGATACAAATGTAATCAGTAAACAACAGAGTCCAGTGTAGTTGGCTAAAAGTTCATTTGTACGCCTGAATCATATATATCTCCACTTTTCCAGTTTTTAGGTATGTTATTCACTGGAACAACCCATTTCTCATCTCCATGCCCATCACTGAATAGCATCCTTATTTGCAAGGGTCCACTAGGAGGTGAGGTCGTCGTCCAGACTGCTCCATAACTCCTATCCACTAGCTTGCACACGAAATTCTGTGTCTACATATAATCAATATATAATATGTCAATCTACTTAACAAAGCCTTGTTGTAAATATTAAGGATCAGCTTTCAATGTTTAAAACAATTAAATGAAGTAAAAAGACTTTTTTAACAATTATTTTGGACATATGAAAATGCAATTATTTCATGCATCTAGTTTAATTACTGTTGTAGTATTACTTTTTGTTGTACAAATTAACAAAAGGTGTTCTTACATTGTTAACATAGAAACAAAAAAATGAAGAAATTCTTGGTTCAAATATTGAAATAAAAAGGGTAATACCTCACAGAGCTGCACAGCTGTAATGTCCTCTTTGCCTTGTTGATGCCATATAACAAAAGCCAGGTAATGAGGGTAGTTGCTATTCTCATCAATTTTGAATGTAATGTTTTTGTTTGGATAGCTGCATGAAATACTGTTTGGAGAGAGAGAGAGAGAGAGAGAGAGAGAGATTCAATATCATTTTTATGCATGCTTTTAATTGAATTTTCAGAAATCATAAGGAAGTAGCAGAACTCTTTACGGTATGTTAAAACAGCTTTATGGAATAATGACTTTTAAACAAATTTAAAAATGCTAAAAGTTCAATGAATCTCTAAAAGAAAGAGAAATCATTTTTTTTCAGAAAAATAGTAGTTTTATTCAGTGAAAAAGCTACAACATGAAAAAATACTGGTGCCGTTAGAAGTCTCTCTTCCTTTAAGTTGCTTTACTAAACTTCCTTACACACACACACACACACACACACACACACACATCTTACCGTCTGAATTCGATATCAACCACACCGAGGGCTAACAGAGTTGCAGCTGCATCTGTTGTCTGAGCCATCCTACCAAAAGCTCGCCTGCTCAGGATAAAGTCGGTGCGATCACTTGAGCCATGGTCAGTTATAACTACGGTCACTCCATTATCTGAGCAACACTTACTGTCCTTGCATCTCACCTAGTGAAGCCAAAAAAACAAGGACCATGGTCATGATTCAGGACTGTATAGAACCATAAAGCATAAAATTTTCACAGTTTGATCCTTTATGTGTTTTTTCTTTAATTTTATAGTGTTGCTCACCTGGTAGCAAGCACCACAGCCTACACCATCTCGAAAGAGCTCGGATGCAGCCGATACATCCCCACCATTAATTGTTGCCCCAAACAAACTATACCCGCAGTTTCCAGCTGCAAGTAAATCAAAGATGAATATAATTATGTAACAAATAAATGTCGAATCATATATGTATATACATGTGTATATATAGTTTGAATTCTCACTTTCTGTTCCTTGTTTGTCGGAATTGGGGTAGTAAGCTGCCCGAGACTGAATGAAACAGTCACTGCTTGTCGCAGCATCTCCCAGAGTTTGCATAAGAAGCAAAGTTGCCACTAGGAAGAAAAGAGACTGATGAGAGAAAGCCATTGTAGAGAAGGAAAGAAAACAAAAGCAATGAAATTAACAAGGCAGAGAAGGTGGTTGTGCATGTAAGTGAACAGCATTTCTTCTATTTATAGTGAAGTAAGCAGCAGGCCGCCTTGAGTTTGGTAAAACTTAATTAACTTTTGACTTTCTTTTCAAATTTATTTTGAATTAGTGGAATTCTGTTAAGAGTGTTTCTCAGCATCCTTGTTAGACTTGGAATTACGTTTTTTAGATAATTTGGAAAACTGCTTTCTGATTTTATATTGCATATTTTATGGTACTTTTTCCTTCTCATGTTGAAGTTTTTCGTACCTACCCCGCAAAGCTTCATTAGTTTATAGAGTATTTTTCTTTTTCTTTGCTCACTCATCAATTTTAAAAGTGGTATATTATTAGTCAAAAATTCAAAGTTCCATTATTCCTAGCTTATACACCATATTTTTTTCTGCTTGTTAATTTGTAGTGAGAATCTTTTCTATGTTTAAACTTTGAACCTAAATTTTTTCATCATATTTGACGCAGAACGGAAGTATAAGGGGTTACCAGCGTAAACCCTAAGAACACAGAAACTGGAATCCACCAGCACAATTAATTGTAAACCAAAGTAAAACTTTATTGATAAATTGATTGCCTTTGCCCTATGGCAGTACATGTATTTATAATAGAGAAATCATAATCCTAACAGGACTAGGAAACCTAAAAATAAAGGAAACTTGTAGAAATTCTAATCCTAACAGGAAAAGAAAATCTATTTCCAAAGGAAACGAAAAAAGGAAAGAAAACATTAAAACAATAAAGGAAACTTGTAGAAATTCTAATCCTAACAGGAAAAGAAAATCTATTTCCAAAGGAAACAAAAAAGGAAAGAAAATACTAAAACAATAAAGGAAACTTATTATAATAGTTATTCTGACAACCGAGCGAAAAGTTATGCCCGTTTCTTCGGACCAACTCGTTTTGCCAATTTTCGGTCAATCTCTTCTTCAAACTCCAAAGCCAATTGTCCTACATCAGTCTTTCCCACCTGCGAAGAACTCGACCTCGAGTTGTAATCCGGATAAAGCGGAACATCATCACTAAACTCATAAAGGTCAGTTACATTGAAAGTACGAGATATGTTCATATCAGCAGGCAAGTCAATCACATAGGCGTTGTCATTGATCTTCTTGATCACCTTGTACGACCCATACTTCCTTGGCTTCAACTTGTTATAGGAACCAACTGGGAACCTTTCCTTACGCAGAAACACCATAACCTGATCACCCTCAGTGAACAATTTCTCACGTCTCTTCACATCTGCTGCAGCTTTATACTTCGCATTCTTCTCCTCTAATCGCGCCTTTACTTCAGCCTGAACATCGCGAACTTGCTCAGCCAGGTTCTCAGCAGCAATACTTGTTCCAGTGACCTTGGGAAGACGTGCCAGGTCTAACGCATGCTTAGGAGGCTGTCGATACACTAAAGCAAAAGGAGATTTACCAGTAGCAGTGTGAACTGCATTGTTATACGCAAATTCAGCTTGTGCCAGAACTAAATCCCACTGTTTAAGCTTGTCACCACAAATGCACCGAATTAAATTTCCCAGTGTTCGATTCAGATTCTCAGTCTGCCCGTCGGTCTGCGGGTGCGCAGTGCTACTGAACTTTAGAGTAGTATCCATCCGCCGCCACAACGTAACCCAAAAATGGCTAAGAAATTTTGAATCCCTATCAGAGGTTATAGACTGAGGAACTCCATGTAAACGGACCACCTCACGAAAGAACAGTTGAGCCACATGTGACGCATCAGATGTCTTCCGACAAGGGATAAAATGTCCCATCTTGGAGAACCTGTCAACCACAACAAACACAGAGTCTACTCCACGCTGAGTTCGTGGAAGACCCAAAACAAAATCCATCGACAAATCCTCCCATATGGCATTCGGTACAGGTAGAGGCATGTAAAGACCTGTATTCTGAGCCTGCCCCTTAGAAGTCTGACAAACATAACACTTGCGAACAAGGTTACCCACGTTGCGTTTCAACTGAGGCCAGTAATACCGCTCGGCTATCCCACTGATAGTCTTGTCACGCCCCAAGTGACCACTCAAACCTCCACCATGTAACTCTCGAATCAGCTTCTCCCTCAAAGAGCTCCGAGGAATACATAACTGATTACCATGGAACAAGTACCCTTCGACCAAATGGAATTCTCCCTCTGTCTGTCTAAGACCACATTTTTCCCATACCTCAGCGAAATCTTCATCCTCAGAATACAACTCTTTCAAGAACTCAAACCCAATAATCTCTTGCTGCATAGTGATCAGTAAACTCGCGCGTCGACTTAATGCATCTGCCACCTTATTCAGAATCCCAGATTTGTGTTTCAGCACGTAAGGAAACTTCTGCATATAGGTCGCCCACCGAGCATGCATATTACTTAGACTCCTCTGACTGTTTAGATACTTCAAAGCTTGGTGATCAGTGTAAAGAATAAATTCTCGTTGAATCAGATAGTGCTCCCAATGCTTCAGAGCACGGACAATAACATAAAATTCTTGGTCATAGGTACTCCACTTTCGGCGTGCATCACTAAGTTTCTCACTGAAAAACGCCACTGGTCTCTTCTCTTGTGACAGAACTGCTCCAATCCCAATTCCACTAGCATCACACTCCACCTCGAATAGTTTCTCAAAACTGGGTAAAGCCAAAACAGGAGTAGTGCACAGTTTTTCTTTAATGACTGCAAAAGCTGTGTCGGCATCTTCACCCCACTGAAACTTACCCTTCTTTAAGCACTCTGTAATAGGAGCCACAATACTGCTGAAGTCTCTAATAAATCGACGATAAAACGTCGCCAACCCATGGAAACTCCTCACCTCTCCTACTGTCTTTGGTGTAGGCCAATCACGAATGGTTCTCACCTTTTCATCATCAACCATTATTCCCTCCGAACTGACCACATACCCAAGGAATAACAATCTTTCTGTCAGCCAACTGCATTTTTTAAAGTTGATAAACAGTTTATTTTCGGACAACACCTCTAACACAGCCCGTAGATGCTCCATATGATCTTTCTCACTCTGACTGTAAATCAGTATGTCATCAAAATAGACGACTACATATTTTCCAATGAAAGGTCGCAATACCTGGTTCATAAGCCGCATAAAAGTACTAGGCGCGTTGGACAATCCGAAAGGCATAACCAACCACTCGTAGAGTCCATCCTTTGTTTTGAAAGCCGTCTTCCATTCGTCACCAGGTTTGACCCGAATTTGATGGTATCCACTTCGCAGGTCGATCTTTGAGAATAACTTCGAACCCTCCAACATATCTAGCATGTCATCCAATCTCGGGATTGGAAAGCTGTATCTGACAGTTATCTTGTTGATCGCGCGACTATCAACACACATCCTCCAACTGCCATCTTTCTTTGGGACTAGTAACGCGGGAACAACGCAAGGACTCATGCTCTCTCGAATGAACCCCTTCTGCAATAATTCTTCCACTTTAGCCTGTAAAATCTGATTCTCCTTGGGACTCATCCGATAGTGTGGCAAATTTGGTAAGCTTGCTCCCGGAACTAAATCAATATGGTGCTGAATATCTCTCAACGGTGGAAGATTATTTGGTAACTCTTCAGACACTAACTCACTGAATTCAGTCAACAAGGACTGCACCTCCTCGGGTAACACAACTCTCTGCTCTTCCTTACCTTCTATCACTAGAGCTCGCACAACCACAACATGTACCTCCCGTGCCTCCTTAACTTCAGATTCCAACTCAGTTATTGATGTGACTAAAGAGACTAAGGACTGCTCTTCTACTGTGGCTTTAGTTGAGCCA
Organism: Cornus controversa; assembly: GCA_026545225.1. Lineage (NCBI taxonomy): Eukaryota > Viridiplantae > Streptophyta > Magnoliopsida > Cornales > Cornaceae > Cornus > Cornus controversa. Next base: position 78,240,545 of record CM048845.1, read on the forward strand.
CCACCGGAACTCTGCTTCGGAACCATTGCAATCTTCCTGCCATCCCAACTGAAAACACAAACATTGTCGCGCCCCCTGTAGGTGATATCCACATCAAACTGCCATGGTCGTCCCAATAACACGTGACTATCATCCATGTCGACTACATCGCAGACCACCTCATCTCGGTAATGCTGCCCGATTGAAATAGGAACTTTACACACCTCCGTCACGTTCGCTTTAGGCCCCTTCTGAATCCACCCAATCGCATACGACTTTGGATGTTTTTTTGCCTGCAGCTTCAGGTGCTCCACTAGTTTTCTAGACACAAAATTCTCACAACTTCCACTGTCAACAATTAAATCACAGACTTTGCCCTGGACACTGCAGCAAGCCTTAAAAATATTGTTTCTTTGTGAGAAATCCTCCAGCTTCGTTGAACACATGACTCGCTGAATCACAAAGTTGACATGCTCTCCCTGTTCTTCCGCAATTTCTGCACCATCCAGGAATTCGTCAATGCCTACTCCTTCTTCAACATCCTCGTCGTTTTCCCCAATATCCACGAAATTCACTGGTTTTCTGGCTGGACATTCATTCGAACGATGGCCTGGTTGGCCGCACCTGTAGCACTTCAAACTGCCTGTTTTAGCATATGGGTTTGGCGCCATCCGTGGGGCTTCCTTCGTAGCTGCTGCTGTCGGACGCATCCCAGCATGGTTATTACTAGAAGACAAACCCCTTTGAGTTTGATCTGTAGCAGTTTGAGACTGATAATTCTGCCCATCGCCTGGTGGAAATCTGCTCTTGTTTGCAACTGCATTGGACGTCCCAACCGTGTCCTTCTTGTAGTAGGAAAATTGATTGGATGCCTTCTCCATTAACTCTGCTTTCAAGGCCATGTTTTGCGCCTCATCCACTGTCCAAACAACTTGCAGTCCAATTTTGTCTCGAATGGTAGACTTCAATCCTGCTAAGTATCTGGAAACCTGCTGTCCCTCAGTCTCATTCAGGTTGTTACGAACTGACAGCCTGGTCCACTCCTCAGTATAATCCGCAACAGTCCTATTACCCTGCACACAATTCTGGTAATTCTGGAAAATAAATTGCTCATAATCTGGAGGTAAAAACCTGCTCATCAGAAGTTGTTTCATTCTCCTCCAGGTTCGTATAGGAGCCTTGCCTTGTCGTCGCCTATCATTTTGTAACTTCTCCCACCAAACAGCAGCCCCGCTTCTCAACTTATATGCCACCATCTTGACTTGTCGATCCTCCGTAACTTCAGTCATCTCGAAAAACCTCTCAACCTCAGAAATCCAGTCCAGAAATTCTTTAATCTGCAATTTACCATGGAACAGTGGTATGTCTGCGCGTATTCTATAGTCAGGTTGATTTTGGTTTCGATTTTGTTGACGAATCCCTTGGTGACCCGCAACGTCCTCATCAGAGTCTTCATCACTCACATATTCGAACTGCTCGTGTCTCGCCGCTCTAGGCGGATGTCCACCTCCAGGGCGGCCAAGGGCAACTCCCTCGACTCTAACTCTGTTGGCAGGGGCTTGAGCGTTACCAATAGGGATGTCGGGATTAGGCTGCCGCTCCATCAGTTGCTGTAACGTGGCCGTCAACCTCTCCATCGCCTGTCGCTGCTCGTTAATCACTTCCCATATATCTGCATCCCTACGACCAGCGTCGCCAGGGTTAACTCCTCCGTCTTCGTTGTTGACCATCGTACAAGGCAAATCCTTAGGCTCTGATACCACTTGACGCAGAACGGAAGTATAAGGGGTTACCAGCGTAAACCCTAAGAACACAGAAACTGGAATCCACCAGCACAATTAATTGTAAACCAAAGTAAAACTTTATTGATAAATTGATTGCCTTTGCCCTATGGCAGTACATGTATTTATAATAGAGAAATCATAATCCTAACAGGACTAGGAAACCTAAAAATAAAGGAAACTTGTAGAAATTCTAATCCTAACAGGAAAAGAAAATCTATTTTCAAAGGAAACGAAAAAAGGAAAGAAAACATTAAAACAATAAAGGAAACTTGTAGAAATTCTAATCCTAACAGGAAAAGAAAATCTATTTCCAAAGGAAACAAAAAAGGAAAGAAAATACTAAAACAATAAAGGAAACTTATTATAATAGTTATTCTGACAACCGAGCGAAAAGTTATGCCCGTTTCTTCGGACCAACTCGTTTTGCCAATTTTCGGTCAATCTCTTCTTCAAACTCCAAAGCCAATTGTCCTACATCAATATTAGTTGTGTAGAATAATGTTTACATCAAAAGCATATTCTTGGTAAGCACAATATGGAAAAATGTTTACAGCACAGATCCTCAGATGATTTGAGAATGCTAATTTTCTAAATTGGGTTGTGGGGTGAATGTCCGTGACTTACCTAGTGTGTGTGTGTGTGAGAGAGAGAGAGAGAGAGAGAGAGAGGTTTGTTGTAAAGCAGAGATTGAGTAGTTTGAATAGAAAATATCTCAATGGTTTTGCCTGAGAAAGAAGAATAATTGGACTAATGGAGGCCTGGAGAGTCAGTTTGGTGCTTTTACAACAAAGAACCTCATATTAGGCATTTCTTAATGTTCCCACTTGCGTTTACAATCAAATCCAGGCTTTAACTTCTGGCTCCAACTATTAGTTTTGTCCTGTTAACTACATAGAAGGATTAGTTGTCTGTTTTCACTCTCCTCTTGATGCTCATGATTTTCAAAACGCATTTACAGAGTTAGGGGATGTCCACACATATAAATCTCTAACAATTTTTCCCTCGGGCGATGTGAGATGTCACAGTTAGTCACTTGGTCGCATGCTATGTGCTAATCTAATAGATGCATATGTTAATTCACACAAAGGAATTTCATAGGTTTAAGAACAATATGCTAAAGAAGTCACACCCAGCAGTCATATTGGTGGCCATTAGAAGTCATTAATAGTTGCTAATATTTTCTTTGAAAATACCTACTAATAGCCAATTAACCATTTAGTCTTAATGTCCCGCTATTCTGATTATTTCTTATGCTGAGGAATTTAGTAACCATGAAAGAAGTCCATTGAACTTGTAAACAGGTCGCTGAGGTAGACAAGCATCAGTCATGACATGGAAACCATTTTCGATTTTTGGACTACACCCATGTGTACTCTCTATTTTATTAGTGATAAGAGTATGAAAGGTTCTAGGTATAGGGTATTTTTGCAGTCCTTTCAGGAATATATTGGTGCTAATTAGCCTTTGAGGGACCCCTACCCTACTAAGTCTGTATGGAGTATTCTATTTGTTTGTACTTGTGCGTGTATCATATTTAGGACTTAAATTATAAAGACATAAATGGAGGGTATTACAATCTTTGACTGCAAGCTATGGTTATTTTGTTTGCTTTTCATGAAGTAACAATCTGAAATATGAAATACAGGGAGATTTTATATATATATATATATATAATGCACATTATCTTACCCATGTAAATATATTATTTTTTTTATTTCGAACTCGTGACATCATAATCGTCCTCACATGAAGATCATATAAATGTTCAATATTGAAGTTTAGGAGGTCAAGTCTGTGCGTGAGAAAGGATGATTTCAGTGCATGGGAGCTAGGACTAGTTCTCTATTTTGAGCAACTTATTCAGTACACTTTTATTGGGTCTTGATCATTGTTACTCCATTTGTTAGGAATATGCCTAACCAGTAACCACAAAAACTAGATATATCATTTTCCTTTTTTTAATTCAAAAGCAAACAAGGAATAACAGGATTGTTATTTTTCTTTTTTAATCTTACTTTTTGAAAAATTGTAGTCTTACATAAGCATGATGTGTGTCGCGCGCACACAAGAAGAGAGAGAGAGATAGAGAAGGGGGGTCACATTTTTTGTCAAATATCTAGTGTTACTAAGTAAGACCACCAAAAATCATTGACCTTTTCAATTAAAATTTTCATGCAAAATAATGATTTGAGTCGCTACCAGAAAGCCCATTAAAACTTCATAGATCTTAGAATATATTTGTTTTTTTTAGCACACACACTGACACACACATATAGTGGTACTTACTGCCAAGTGCAACCACACGTGAACCAATATCTTCCTGCCACCTCAGCTGCCTTAGTTAGTACCGGTGCGCATGCAAGCACGAATCATGAAATCAGACTTTAACAAGAGTAGATCGATTTGATTTTGGCTTCTTGTCTTGTAGGGGTAATTTCGAAAATATACTAAAACAGGTGGCTCTTATATTCTTAATAGAAGAAACGTCTAGAATTAAGGAACCAAGGACAACTGTGTGTGGTAGGGCTGGAACTCAACGGATTGGGCGGGTTTGAGATGCAATTCGGACTTAACTCTACATATGAAATATTTAATCTTAACTCAATCCTAACTACTCAACCCTAGATCAACTCATTCTTAAATTTTTAAACTCGGGTTGAAATTTCGGGTTAGAAAGTTAGGTTAATTCGAGTTATCTATATCACTAATCTCCAATTTGAAAATTTAAAGTGATCTTTAATAAGTTTCACATTAAATTACTCATAAACACACAAAAAATTAAGAACTTAATACAAATTTCTAAAAAATTACTAACAAATTTTTAAAAAATTAATTATCCAAAATGTTAACATACAATAAATTAAGATTTAAATAAGGAAAGTTGAAAATAAAAAGGTTATCATAATTTGAATATTATATATAATATATTTAAAATAAAAATTATGCATAAAAATAATATTACAATTCGGATTCGGGTTCGGGTTCGGGTTGGGCTCGGGTTGTTAGCACCTCAACTCAAGCCTAACTCTAATTAAGTTCAGATTGAAGTTTTTCAACCCAAACTTAACTTTAATTGTAAAAATAGTTGCCCAATCCCGTAAAAAATCGGGTTGGCTCGAGTTAGGTTCAGGTTGCCTAACCCAAGTTGCACCCCTAGTGTGGTGACCAGGTTTAGCAAAAGAAGCCAAAAGCAGAGCCACTTAATTTTGAACATTTCCAAATTGTTAGTATATTTCCGCCAAAAATTGACAAATAAATATATAAAAATAACTTTTTTTTCCCTCAAAGCACCCCTAACTTTTGGTTATTTCTTAAAAGTCTTATTTAGAATTGTATTATCATGCAATCCTTGCTTGACCTTCCAAAAAAAGGAAAAAAAAATCATGTAATCTATCGATTCTTATGACCAACAAAATTTTATTTTTTCCATTTATCCATTTTTTTTTTTTTTGAGTTCTAGTTAGTCCCTACTTTACATGGAGTTGAATATTTATATATTATAAAAAATAATATTTATATATGATTCGCTTACTCACAAAATACTTTATATATATATATATTTTTAAGAAAGTTAAGCAATATATAAAAAAGGAAGAACCTGTACATGAGGGAGATCAAAAAAGAACAAGGCCATTGGGCCAAAAGAAACAAATGAAAAATGTCACTGGCCAATGACCCAATAACCAAGACTAGAGGGAGGATAAAACCTTCAAAACTCGGCCCAAAGAAGCGGCTCATCATAGCAAAGGTAAATAGGAAAGTCATTAAGTCGGCAACAGAAACAAAATGCAGATGCAAACATTAAATAGCAAAGCTGAGGAAAAACATATCTGGTAAGACATTGATCATTGTCCCTGATCTTCAACGGTGGCTACAGTTTGCAAGTTGTCAGGTGGTCGTGGAGGAGGACGAATGAAAGACAAAGGAAGATCCCAAACAGAATGGGCACGCTGAACAACCACACTATCACGATAGGACATCGGAAGGAGTCTCTCTCGAATCGCTATTTTGATTTTCAATAACACAACATTAGGTGAGTTACAAACATCCTCAAGATTTCTTAAATTCCTTTCTATCCAGATATGGTACACGAATGCTGAGAGTGCCAATTTGTTAATTGCATTTGTGATACTTTTTGAAGCCCAATGATGAGCAGCCCACCTGATAAACTCATTCCAAGAATGAGATGATGTATGAAATCCGCAAAGGCTTTGGATATGGGACCAAATTTGAGATGAGAATGGATATGAGAAGAACAAGTGGTTCAACGACTCTCCAGAAAAGAGAACATTGGTTGGGTATATGTTTGTATGCCATTAAATTTTGTCCAGGGTGGTCATCCTGTTCAGAATGGCTAGCCAAAGGATGACTTTGTGTTTAGGAATTGACATCGCTCCGTAGACCAAATGGAACCATAGGACGTGAGGAGTGGGGTGGGCAATTGAGGCTATTGTATGCTTAAGGGAGAATTTTTCGTTTGGGGATGGTTTCCATACAATTGAATCACTACAATTGCTAGGTAGAAGGATGAGTTGAACTTCTGGAATTATGGTCACAATGCTTTGAGAAAAATTCCATGAGTTTCCAGATACCCAAAAGCTCATTTTTAAGTTGCTAGGGATTTAGGAATTTTTAATTTGCTTTTGTCTGAATCTTCTGCAGAGAGGCTCGTTAAAGAGCCAATTGTGGTGCCAAAATGAGGTTGAATCTCTATTTCCAATTCGAGTCTGAACCAGAGTTTTGAGGATTGGTCGAAGCTGCAATAATTTTCTCTAGGTGAATGAGTATTTTTGGAGAATTTTCAGTTCCTAAATGCATCAATTTCTGACGTGATACTCTAAAGTCCATTGAACCCAAGAGTTACTCTTGTTGTCGATTAGGAGATTCCATAGATGCCTTAACACAGAGTCTTTGTTAAGCAACTCCATGTTATAGATGCCTAAACCCCCTTCTTCCTTAGGTCACACACTAAACCAAGCAACCTTGGCTTTCTTACTTTCAAGCCCATTACCTAACCATAAAAAATTTCTGCAGATACAGTTGATGTCAGAAATGACTTGTTTAGGTAAAATAAACATGTTTGCCCAATATAATTGAATACTAATGAGAATAAACTGAATAAGTTGTAGCCTCCTTGCATAGGAGATAGTTTTACTTGTCCAATGTCCAATCTTGCAGGTGATTTTGTCCACCAAAGATTTGCAATCTTGAGCTTTTAACCGCGTAGTGATTAAAGGCCCTCCTAAGTGCCTAATAGGCAAAGATCCCATATTTATACCAAGTAGGTTAGACATGAGGTGCTGAGTGGTTGGATCGACTCCACATAAAAAAATTGAGCTATTTGAATGGTTAATTGTGAGTCTAGAGAGGGAGGAGAAGATGCAGAGAGCTTTATGAATAGTGTTTACTGATTTCAAGCTTCCATGAGAAAGAAGTAGAAGGTCATCCGTAAAAATTAGATGTGAAATTGATTTTCTCCTACATCTTGAATGGAATTTGAAATTTGGGGATGATGTTAGATTATTAATGATGGAAGAAAAGATTTCTAAAACTATAGTGAAGAGAAAGGGTGAGAGAGGGTCACCTTGTTGAAGTCCTTTGACCCCTTTACAGAATCCAGTAAACTCTACATTGACAGAGATTGTGAAAGAAGGGGAAGTAACACATGCTCTAACCCATAGGATGAACCTTGAAGAAAAATTAAGAATGACAAGAATATCAAGCAAGAAAACCCTGCTGACAGATTCAAAAGTCTTCTAAAGGTCAATTTTAACAACACATTTGGGAGTAGGGGAAGGAAGATGATAACCATGAAGTAGGTCTTGTGCTAACAACATATTATCACTTATGGATCTTCCTTGTACAAAAGCAGTCTGATTGGGATCAATGATAAGAGGTAGAACAGGTTTCATTTTGTTGGTCAACAATTTGGAGATGTATTTGTAGATAGTGTTATAACATGAGATATGTCAAAAATCATTAGCATTAGGTGGGTTTGGAGTCTTAGGGATAAGAGAAATGTAGGAGCAGTTTAATTCTTGCAGAAGTTTTCCATTTGTGAAGAATTCCTTGACTGCTTTAACAATATCTCTACCAATGTTTGGCTATGCCTTTTGAAAGAAAAAAACATTATACCCATCTGGCCCAGGAGCTTTCTCTTTATTAAGAGAGAGAAAACAAGCTTGAATTTTAAGGTCACTTGGTATTGATAAGAGATCATCAAAAAATAAAGGTGGAACTATTTTTGCAATAAAAAGGTTCAATATGTGATCTACCAGGGTAAATATAGGATTAGTTACCAAGTATGCCTTGGAAATAGTTCAAGATAGCTTCTTTGATAGGAATGTCACATAGGATTTGCACTCCATTTGGGTCTGAGAATGAGAGGATCTTCTTCCTATTGATCTTTGTTGCAATTGATTTAAAGAAAAATGATGAGTTGTTGTCTCCCAATTGGAACCACCTAATCCTAGATTTTTGTCTTAAGTTTTGTTCTTCAACATTGATAAGGCCAGTATATTCCTGCAAAAGATCAGCTTCCTGCAGTCTCAATTCATGGTGTATAGGACTGTGATCCAAAGATTCCTAGCAAACATTCAACAAATGTTTAATCTCTGAGATTCTCTTTGAAGTCTCAGACAGATTTCCTTTGGAAAGAAACTTGAGAGACCGTTTGAGAACTTTTAATTTCTAAACAACCTGAAACATAACAGTTCCCTTGATAAAGTGTTCCAAGTAGCTTCAACTGTAGGGAGAAAGTGTGGATTGACATCCCAAGAGTTGAAAAACCTGAAAGGGATGAGCTTCTTATGCTGAACTTCACCAAGCCTGACAACAATAGAACTATGGTTAGAAATGCATTGAGGCAAAAAGAGGCATTCTGACCTAGGAAAGCTCAAGTTCCACTGATCATTAATAAGGGCTCTATCAAGCTTATTTGCTATATTGGCCATCCCACGACTTCTGTTATTCCAGGTATACAAGATACCACTAAATCTCAAATCATCTAAACCTGCCTCATACAGATAGTCCCTGAACTCAGAAGCAGCATTATTCTATCTAACTGAGCCACCATGCCTCTCATTTAGTCTACACATGGCATTAAAATCTCCCAATAAAATCCATGGAGATAGGGAAACGGACTCGGAGAATTTGAGAATGTCCCCCCATAGTGCTCTTCTACCCACAACATCATTTGCACTATAAACAAAAGAGACAATGAGAATGGTGTTGGTGTCCAGAATCTTAATTAAACAATGGATGATCTGTCTTAAGTCAAAAATGACAGAGATATGAACAACATTTGGGTCCTAAAGCAACCAAATCTTCCCCAGGGGAGAGTAGTGGTAATTGTGAACAAGGTTCCAGTGGGGAGCAATTCTCATGTGGATTGGAATAAAGTTTACACTATTAACTCTTGTTTCAAGTACAACAAGTATTGAAATATTATAATCAGCTAAGAGTTTCTTTACCTCAAGCTGCTTTGGGAGGCTATTCAGGTATCTCACATTCCATGCAACAATATTGATCATTTTGAAAAAATTTTGTGGCATACTTTCATATACCTTATCCCTTTGAAAGGGATGACATTGACCTTCCCAACCTTTTTGGCTTTCTTTTTTGCAGTAATTGAAACTTTGTTTTTCCTATGCTTAAGGCTTGAACAAACAGCCTTGGAACCTAAGACACTGAGCTCTTGCTCGAATTTAGCACTTGTAGAGATGTTGTTAGTTGCTTCAATTGAATGGGACATGAATCAATTGCTATGGATATTGTCATGGGCATGGTTTGTGGTAAACTCAATTGTTCTAGATGTGGAACATGGTTTGGTACTTGCTGGGGATAAGTTAACCACAAGTTTACATTTCTCACCCTCCAGGTTAATGAATGTCCTGATTGATGGGCTAGTTGGTGGTTTGCATTGGGTGGAGCAATGGGAAGAGGTCTGAGGAGATTTGATCTTTGATTACTTGCAAACTACATTATATATTTCTTGTCAATATTCATGGTTATGTAATAATATATATGTTCTTGGACGATTATGGCATTATATGGTTTGAGATTCAATTGTATATATATATTATCTTAGCAATGGTTAGTGAATTAGAAGGTTAGTAGTTAGTTTGGGGGGATGGAACTTGAACCATAGGCGGGTGGCACAAATGAACAGACATTTATTTACTTGGTTAACATGTCACATATGACATTCAATTGTAATTTACATGAAAAAAATTTCACAACAATTCGTTATCGTCGTCATCATCTTTACCTTAATCTCATATAAATAAAGTTGGTCTCATGAATTCTTTCTATTCTTTTCTATTATGTGTCATTTCTCTTTACTATGTTTAATTTTGTAAAATTATTTTTAATAACCTTCTCTCATGTTATTTTTGGTCGCTCCTTCTATCTCTTAAGTGTGGTTTGGACACATATATCAGAGACCTAGGGATGTGCCGATGAAATGAAAAAGACTAGTCATAATAGAAGGTAAGAAACGAAAAGCACGACCAAATTTCTCGTGCCGGTATAAATAATACAATTTACAAATCAGCATCTAAGTATTTTGATGTAAATCAAATTAAAAGAAAACAGGCAAAAAGGGAAAAAAAAAATAGTGATCAAGGTTAAATACATGAACACCTCACCTTTCACCTGTTTAGTTTGGTTTCAAAGCTAAACCATCTATTACTGTAAATCATGTAATTCAATCGTGCACGTGAGTTAACTAAGACAATGTCTCACAGTTTAAACTCTTGTCAACCTTTTCAAACTTCGGTATATATAAATAAGTTATAATAATTGAATTATACATATAAAAAAATTCATATGTGTATACTTTTAAGTGAATCTCACAACGAAAGCCTAGTGTAACACATAATTTATTTTTTTTATCCTTTCAACCGTTAGTTAATAATTAAAGGATTGTGTGACCATTGATCCAAGAGGTTTTTTTTAGGACCAACATGGCATTGATATCTTGATATAACAATTGCATGGACGGAAGCTAAGGGCATGCGGTACATGCTCGCTATGGACTGACCAGTGAGTGTTGGAGTGTGGGGGCATGCCACATAGTGTGTTGGAAAAATAATTCCGATTAATCATGAAAATCACTTGTACTTACAAATATAGCGAAAATAAATATTCATAAAATTTAGACCATACCTTGAAGACGCGTAAACGCTTCTTGAAGATAGTCAAAACATCCCACAAGGTACAATGGATCATGACAGCTCTATATCTGAGATTCAACCAAGTTTGGACTCGATACAATCCCAGTGTATTTGCACAATATACTATTGGGTGCAGTACTTAACCTCTTTTCAAAATGGCCAAATAAGAAAAATAGAAGAGAAAACTTCTTAAACTTAAGTATGTGTTGAGATTGAACTTGATCCATACTGATTGAGAGAAATATGGTCCTTATAGAGACCTTTCAAGATAAGTCCCATAAACAAGTTCAATCTTTAAATACATGAATTAAGAAGATTCATGTTCCAAAATAATGAATTTGTATAAATCCATCCATATATCACACTAATCAAAATGTATTTTATAAGTGTACAATTCATATTCCGAGTTAATGAACTTGGATTAAATTCATGTGTAGTTCACAATAATTAATAGACTTTACATAATTCTATATTAATTGACTTAAATAAGTTCATCCTAAAAGGAAGTGAATCAAATAGATTCATTAAAAATACCAAAGGTCAAGTGTAAAAACATATGAAAATGTATTTATTTAAGATATATTTATGTATGTAAATAATATAACCTTACTTTGATATGAGAATAGTTAATTCATATATTTTCATAAAATTCAGTGAAAATAATTTTGAAACATATTCCAACATAGTGGGCCCCACACCTTGTTGGTCATAAGCCTCGCCAAAGTTGGTGAGGCTTGTGGTTAGTCTTGATTGGCTGTTTGTACTTTTTTCTATATATTTTTTAATCTCTACGCCTTTTCTTTTCTCTCTCTCTCATTATGAATCGGCCATGCAAAAACATTTATAGTTATACATATAAAAAAATGTGAAAAAAATAAAAAAATTAATAAAAGTGGTCAGTCCAGATAATACCGTACCAATTGGCTAGGCTAGCCATAATTATAGAGAGTCACATCAGCCCAAAAGCTGATGTAGCTCTTGACAATTCAAATGCGGCACTTCGGATGGAGAGTTACCAAACCAAATGGCGTAAGTTATGGCGTGCACACACACATGTATGTGTGCATAGTGGAGAAAATACAATTCAAAAGTAATAGAGAAATTATTGATATTAGGGCGAATTGCATAAAATCCCCTCAACAATTACTGATTTGCAAAAAACCCCCTTATGATTTTTTTTTGTGCCTTAACTAGCCAAGTGATCAGTTACTTTAAAGGGACAATTACTAAAACACCCCAAGTCAAGGAGGTTTTATGTAATTCGTTCAATTGTGTGAATTTAGCTAAAAATATATGTTTTTTTTTTCTTGAATAATAATATTTGAACTTATATTTTTTGTTACATGCATTACCATATATACTTTTAATTAAAGAAAAACATTAAAAAAAAGTAAAATTCATAGTTACGAGTGCAACTATATCAATGTGGTAAAGTATAAAATCTTATGTTGTCTGTCTTGTCAAATCAAGTTAATACTTTACATTAATGATTTATTATAAAATTTACATTATTGTTTTTTCAACTATAAGAACAAATGCGCACACATTATATACATATTCACATATATATGGTACAATAAAGTTAGACTAGTGTAATTACTAATAGCTATTTTATACCATTCAATTACCTTTTGTAATTAAGATTCATTTTTGTCAGTTTAATTGGTTAATCAAATGTCCATCTCATATACTTATATATACACAAAAATAAAAAAATAATATAAATATTATTATAATGGTACATAAAAATGGTATATAATATACTTATTTTTTTTTATAATTTTTTTAATTTAAAAGAATGATAATGCATGTAATAAAAATATTAGTTAATCTTATTATTCAAGAAAGAAAAAAAAAAAAAAAACAGAATTGCATAAAATCTCCCATGACTTGAGGGAGCATTTTAGTAATTGTAACTACCCGTGGTTCGTTGAGAGGTTTGTTTTGCCAAGAAAAGAAAAATTATATTTGTAAATCGGTTAAAGTAGTGGAAAAAGAGTTCTGAGATTCGGAGAAACCTTTTTTACTCATATCTCTGGCGCTTTTTCTTGATTTTTCTCTCTCTTCATGTTCGCCATCACCACCTCTCTCTCTTCGATCTGTTATAAAATACCCGTTTGCCAGAAAACAATTTCGCATTAGAAATCCTCGAGAAAATTGTTCACCACCCATCACACAATGACGGTCACCCCGGTGAAAACTCAGCTGACAGGTGATTATCTATATGCATATATATGACAGTTTTTATGCTATGATTTGATACTTTTTCTAGGATTGGTCGATGATCGATTTGGGCTGGTTTAATATTTTTAGTTTTCTTACCTATAGACTGATAAAAAAAAATTATGAGCTCTGCTGCAATGTAACCCAATTTTTGAGATACGAAATATGAATATCATTTATGTGATTTGTGTATGTGCATATGATTCTGCTCATACCCATTTATAAAAATTTTCATATGTTCATATCAATTGACTGAAATTCTCTCTCTCTCTCTCTCTCTCTCTCTCTCTCTCTCTCGCTTTTCTGATTCTTTTTTGGCTGTATCATTGTGCATAATCCCATTAACATAAGGACTTCATTTTATGGAATAATACTGTTTTTTTTTGTGCACCAAACTCTTAAAACTTCATTTATTTATTTTGTGATTAAATTAATTATATTTTGCAGAGGAATGGGATTCTTAACAAGTTTGTGGTTATAATCCCGTATATCGATCCATATTTATATATCCTGCTTGCACCATTCATTTGATTTATTTTGAAAATGAACTTTGTTTATTTCTAAAAGTTGCCTTCTCAACTTTTTTTTTGGGGATAAGTAAAAATCTGTCTTTTTTGCTTTGCACATGATCCCAATCGTGCTATAAGCAGGTTGGATGTAACTCCTTGAATTTTCATTGGTTGTTTATTTAACTATGTATATGGAATATATGAATCTTAGGATGTGAGTTCTTAATATTTGAATTTGAATTAGATATACTCAGTTCAAATTCTCTTGATCCGTTGTTGTTTATTCTCTTCTATCCCTTGCTTGTGATTTCGTTTCTCTGTGAGGGCTTGAGAACATTCCATCTAATTGATCTGGCTTGATCAACTTTTGATCTATAATATATTTATATATTCCTTTTTCAACAAGGAACAGATGCTACTTGACCTAATTGGAACATAGAACATTAGTATAGATCTCTTCAAGTAACAAGCATAATGAACAGATAAATGTTGTTGTCTAAGCAAAATCTAAGTTGGTTGTTGTAAGATCTAGTTCTGGATTTGTAATATAGGTACTACTTTCTTAAGAAGACAATCTAAGTTGTCTTGCCACAGAAACAGAACTGTGAAAATCGAATAACTAGTTAACCACTTAATATGTGAACTATTTTGACTATAAAGATTCAGAAGTCGTCCAACAAGATTGACCGTATTGCTCAGGAGGCGACGTACTTGTATTTTAGACTGAATTTCTCTCACAGACACTTGTTTTCTATTCAATTGTTCTCCTATTGATTTTCATTTAATAACATAATACTCTCCCTCGTACCCTCTCAATGATGCACCACCTCTGAAGTGGCAAAAGATTCTATAGATTAGTTCCATTGTTTTGCTTTTATTCTATCCTACAGAGACGCATTTCCTTTCTGAATGCCTTACTCTTTTATCTTTTTTGGTTATCTAACCTCATTAATAAGTAAATGTAAGTTTGTGGTTACTCCTGTTTAATCCTAATTATGAATTTCAACTAATGGAATAGCAAAAAAGTTGAAGTATGCTTTTCATGGTCATATTTGATAGAAAGTTAATACATTCTCTGTGAAGTAGAATTCCAGTACTCTGTTCTTGCACACCAATAAATGGCATGTCAACCTTTTGCCAACTCTATAGGATAAACTACATGAATCCTGTTTTGCTATTTTATCTATCTAAGGCAATAACCTCAGTTAAATTGATGATATCATATATTTCCTAACTATCTCAACCCATTTTACTTTTGGTCTTCCTCCTCCCTTAATATTACCTTCAAAAAAGGACCGTGTCACTTTTCTTAGCTGGTGCAGTTGTTGGCGATCGCTGTAGATGGTCAAGCCATCTTAATTGATTTCTCGCATTTTATCTTCTATTGGTGCTACTTTAACTAACTCATTAATGTGTGTTAATTTCTAATATTATCTTTTCCTGCCTTGTCACACATCCATCTCAACATTTGCATTATTAAGTTGTTTGATAGATATATGGTAAACAGATGACATATTCACCGTATACCTACCAAATAAAGGAAAAATGATGTGTTCACCTTTGTTTTAGAAATATTCACCGTAATCTAAAAGATTACTATTTTATACAATACCTACCAGATGACATATTCACCGTAATCTAAAAGATGCTATGCAATTTTTCAACAGACTACTGTTTTATATATCCTACTACTCTTCTAAATATCATCCTTGATCAATCGCTAAAGAGGAGAAGCTATTGTCATTGCCATGTAGTTGCAATCCTACTTGTGGATTATTCTGGCTGCCATGTATGTGATAAACGTTGGTATCTTATTGGTTTCAGTTGGTGATGATAGAAGTGATGTAAGGGCTTTGCATTGATACTTATGAAATCCTTAGTGTTAGGACATAATTGACTCAATCATCAAAGCCATATTTGGAACACATCTAATCTGATTGAAACTGATGCATGAATAAGCTTAAGAACAGGATACTAGAAAAAGGTTTCACTATTATTAGTGTTGACATCCTTAGAAGATAGGATTGAAAAATTTCAGCACATAGACAAGCCATTAGCCAACCTATACAGCAAGTCCTGTGACATTTCCAATAGGATAGTTAACAAAACCAAATAATTTTCGTGAAGATAACCGTCGAAAAAGATTGGGGATTTTGAGACATTTGACAAACTAAAAAACATGTAAAAGATTTGCTTAGTGGTAGACTCGTCTAACACATGATGGTGTATGCTCGAATTCATTACGGGAAAAAGATAATAATACAATCTTGATGAATCATAATAGGTGTTGATATAAGAATGAGCAGAGGAAAATAACATCATTAACTTAGTGCATTGTACCATACTGAAGCTATGTTGCGATGCAATCCTTTCTTCTCTCCTCTTTGCAACATTATTATTATTTTTTATTGTTTAAAGGTACGTGTTTCCCAAATGCTGACAGCTTGTGCAGTATCTCCTCTCACATCTAAGAGAGAGGTTGATGTAGGACCAGTATGCTCAGATACCAAATTGATGTAGAATATGAATTCTACATCAGTTTGATAGGGGATGAGGAGACAGGAGATGAGACGAGGCTAGAAGGAGCTGATAAGACAAACGAAGGGGGGTGAGAAGATAGACTGAAAAGATAGACAAGATAGGATGAAGGGGCGAGAACAGTGTTTGTAGTAGGTCCTGAAAATTGAGGTCAAACTTTCCACGATGATGGTCACCAGAGAATGAAGATCCAGGTGGGTCCAAGCTGTCACATAGGGGTCTACTGTTATGTATGAACTCTCAGAAGAGTGAGGGGGAATTTCCGATTTTAAATGTTTTAACACTGTATCAAAGGGTTTTTTTTGTGTATTTTTCTAATCCTATTCTTCTTGGTTTCTTCCTCTATTTATACTCAAAGATATCTCTCCCATCAAGGCTCGAGATTTTGATATGGAAAAATATCTATAAAACAAGGGCCCAAATTGCATGACAAAAGAAGTTCACTCCTCTCACACGGGTGCTCTTCCTTCCTCTATGACAGGCCAATCATCAGTGCAGGGACCCCATCCTAGCCAGAGTTGGGGGTTACCGTTAATTTAGCCTACCTTGGACTCCAACCACCGAACCCAAACCCTTGGTTCTGATGCGGCAGCGATCCGAACTCTTACCCCCATAAGACTTCAGAGTGCCGTGAGGTTTATCCGTAGAGAGGAGCTCCTCGTCAGGAGGTTGATCTGTAGAGAGGACCTCTGTGATGTTTTATCTGCATAGAGGAACTTATCACCATTTGAGGTTTATCCTTTAAAAAGAAAAAAATGACTCGTTAAAGGTTTATCCATAGAGAAGAACCCCTCGCAAGGTTTTATCTGTAAAGAGGAGTGACTCCTCACTTAAGGAGGTTGATCCTTAGAGAGGACCTTTGTGACATTTTATCTGTAGAGAGGAGCTCATCACGTATCGAGGTTTATCTGTAGAGAGGAACTCCTCGCTGTAGGAGACCTCGATTTCCTTAGCTCACGAATTTTGTGGAAAAGTCAACATAAAATTGAATAATGCCACATAGGCACACATGGCAGGTGTCAGGTCACCAATACCAATAAAGAGCAAGAATAATCAGGGAGAAGAGATAGAGAATTCTGAAACTCATGATAATAATTAATAATCCAAAACTGAATTGTTTGATTACATAATAGCCTTTATATTGGCAAAGTATAAACAAACCCAAAAATAATAAAATACTAAAATATCCTTTGAAAAATTAAAACATTGCCAAAGAATAAAAAACCCTAATTATCTATTCTTGCCCAGTTGCCCATTCTCTAGAAATAGTGGCGAAACACCGGCAGCTCATGTGTGCCACTCATATCTCGCTCTCCATCAATTCTCCCTAGCTAAAAAGGACACTCCTTTGGAGAGTAAAGTTGGTAATACAACTATAAAAAGTCTGGGTTAACATGGCAAAACTCATATGTAAATTGTAATCCATGTGATATCTAAAGTTGGTTAACCTTTCCATTGAGAATCGCTTTGATAGTCAAGAACATCCTCAAACCAATCCATATACCATGGCTATAAAAGTGCCAGTGCTAAAGAAAATGTAACTCCACCTGTTGGAACACAAGCTAATGAAACAAAAGAGTCAAAGGTGTCTTGGTTAGATAACAAATACTCCACATGAAAAAATTGGACTAACACTCATATCTGATGGCAAATCAAATAAATATTTATTAGGTCCGGATTTGTAGTAACCCTTGTGGACGGGTGTGAGTGGGCGGGTGCAAAGACAGACACTGGGCTGAGCTACCACACTGACAGGGTACAGGGTGCTCAATCCCACATCGCCTGGGTGTGGAAAAGGGGATGTGCTTATATGTAGTATGTTCTCTTCAAATGGTATGAGGCCTTTTGGGGTAAACCCAAGAGCAAAAACCGTGCGGGCTCAGGCCCAAAGCGGACAATATCATACCATGTGTTGGAGCGGGGTATTACAATTGGTATCAGAGCCTGAACCCAGCCGGAAGTAAGTGTGCCGACGAGGGCGTCGGGCCTCGTAGGGGGGTGGATTGTAGTAACCCTTGTGGACGGGTGTGAGTGGGCGGGTGCAAAGACAGACACTGGGCTGAGCTACCACACTGACAGGGTACAGGGTGCTCAATCCCACATCGCCTGGGTGTGGAAAAGGGGATGTGCTTATATGTAGTATGTTCTCTTCAAATGGTATGAGGCCTTTTGGGGTAAACCCAAGAGCAAAAACCGTGCGGGCTCAGGCCCAAAGCGGACAATATCATACCATGTGTTGGAGCGGGGTATTACAGGATTTATGAATGTTGTGGAATGTTCCAAAAACTTGGGCATGTAATGTTCGAAGGAGTTCTTACGATAAACTTGTGTGTGTTTTTTAACACGAATATTCTTCAATAAATTCTTGATTCCTACTTTGAGTATGTGCAGTAAGTAAATAACCTTTATTACTCAAAACAATTTGTCGTTATGCATCGGCATGAAAATCAAAGGCAAACTGAACAAAGAAATCAGAAAATTTAAGTAGACAAAGTCACAAAAGTATAGAGGCAAAGAAATATGGTCAATGGTTTGATAGGGAAAAAAATCATACATAAGCTTAACTGGACAAACTGTCAGTTGACCAACTGACCAAACTATTATAAACATACCCTATAATAGGCAACAATAAGTTCTGAATATCTAGTCGGTTTTCCACAAGGCACCTAACCAAACTCCTAGGCTTTGCTTAACATTATTTTTGAGGATAAAATGCAAAGGAAGAGTTCAAATTGTTGTATAAGGATGTCCAAAGTGTCTCACAAAAATATTTTTGTACTTAACATCCCTATTTGACATGATGGAAGTAGGTAAGTCATGAAGAGTATTAATCTCTATAAGACTATCTTGAATGAACTCACTTTGTAACCACTCTTCAACTTATTGTTTTGGTTCAAATACCTTAGCTGTATGTGGGAAACTTCCTTGGCCACTTCTTTTTCTTTTTTTGCCAAAATGTTTTTGTTATCACAAGGCTGAGGAGAAGACCTATTTTTTGCTTTAGAGCCCCTTCCTCTTAGCTTTGCAGACTTTAACTTGATAGTTCTACCATCATACTTAAAGCTATAGGTGCTCTCTCTATACTGTTCGTTGTACTGATCAATGCTAGTAGGTTTTGTATGTGCTTGAGTAACTTGATTGAATGAATATGCACAGTTTGTTGATCCTTCTAGTATGATTCTGTTGGATGGGCACCAAAAGAACATAACCCAGATGACAAACAATCCACTGGAGGGCAGGAGCATGGTGTTGGGGAGCTTCCAGTTCAAAAAAATGTTTCAGCTCAGAAATCTGATTTTGTGTGGGATGAAGCATCTGGCTATTATTATGATTCTGCTTCTGGGTTCTATTATGATGGGAATACAGGTTGGTATATTGTTTGGATTTTCTGTAAGCTGCTTTCAAAATTTAATCATTTTGTACATATGGTTTGAATTGATTTTATGTTGTATCATTAACTCTTTAAGTTTTTTAAGGGAAGTACCTGCCTTAATTGCTTGGTGCTGTTGCTCATGCATCATTCTATTTGCATGGGCCTTGCACACTTTGATTCTATGACAATGTTGTTAGTTATGCACGAAATGTTTAGTTGCATTTTTTTTTTGCTTGGCAAGAAGCTCGCACACCCACTTGTCCCTATGGGGATTTGTTCCATCACCCTTCCACTTTGAGAGGTAGAGGAGATACCACTACGTTACTACTTACTACCCTTGGTTGTGTAGTTGCATTTATTTCTAGTCTTTTGGTATCATTCATTTTTTTAGCCTTGATTTAGTTTTCTCCTTTAAAATCACTATTGATATACGGTAGCATCTGAGTGGCCAAGTCATGGAGTTGAAGTGGAAGTGAGCGGGTTTGTCAAGTTGAAAAATTCCAAAGATTGAGGGTGCCTCCAAAGCATCATTGTAAATGTATCCGGAAATATATTTTATTTGGACATAGATTTAGTTGTAGTATAAACTCCTAAACTCATTAACTGAATAAAAATGTTAACGAATATAACAATGAAGCAGAGTGGCTCAGAGGTTCAGATTTCTTGCTTTTCTCTTTGAGCCTAGTGACTTGTATCCAGGAATTCTCTTATAAAAGCTTGGTTCCACATGTCGCATGTGGTTGAGATCTGTGAGTTGCTTTTCTCAAGGACCTATCACCTATACATGGCAGTCAGCTAGTAGCCTTGTTAACTGAATAAAACATTAACAAATATAACAATGAAGCGGAGTGGCTCAGAGGTTCAGATTTCTTGCTTTTCTCTGAGCCTAGTGACTTGTATCCAGGAATTCTCTTATAAAAGCTTGGTTCTGCATGTCGCATGTGGTTGAGATCTGTGAGTTGCTTTTCTCAATGACCTATCACCTATACATGGCAGTCAGCTAGAAGCCTTACTGGAGAGATCTAGTCAGATGCAGTCTGCAGAGGTCTACACATGGTGTGATGCGCAATACTCTGTTATAAATTTAGTACAAAGTGGAAAAAAGAAGTCATACTGATTAGATTTCTAAATGATGGGCACTCCTGCCATGTTAAGATATCAATCCGGTTCCTGAATGTTGATGCCTCCTACTATATTTTCTGTTTTATATTTCTTGTATATTTTTTTACTCTGCAGGTTTGTATTATGATGGTAACGACGGGATATGGTACTCTTATGATCACCAAATGCAGCAGCATGTCCCCTGCCCTGGTCAGAATGACAACAAAACATCTGGGAAACAAACTGAACCTTCCAAGGCATCTGATGGTTCCATTAATAGAAAAGTAGTCATCTCTGCACCAGCTGCTACAATACCATTGACTGAGAAGTCTGCCTCATTACCAGATGTTGTCCAGGCTGCTGCCAATGCAGCAATAGCTGCGGAGAAGAAAGAAAAGGAGAAGCTAAAGGAGTTGAGACTTGCTTCAACAAGCAGTATTTTGGCTAACAAGAAGGAAATGAATAATGTACTGACAATGTGGAAGAATAGGAGTCATGAAGGGCAAGCACCCCGTGTGACTCTTAATGACAATCAGCCATCTGGTTCTGCCGAAGACAGATCCTATTCTGCTGGTCCATCCATGAAAAGCAAGTTTAAAATTGAGATAGTGACCACGAAGGAGCATACTACAGTGGGTTCTGGATTTACCGCAACCACACTTGCTGCTCAATCTGTAGGTCTGGAGGCTCAGGATAGGCCAAGGCCTGTGGGTAACAGTTCAGGCGGTACATTAATGGGAGTACTTAGGGGCTCTGGAAGAGTGGTGGTGAAATCAGACACTTCGTATTCAGGATCATCAGGGGGAGCTTCCACCTCCTTATCTGCTACTTCACACAATGCCGGTTCATCTTCACTGACAAATATGGATGCACCCACAACTTCGACATCCTTTAGAACAGATGCATCTGCATTGGGTTCTTATGTATCACCTGTGGCTTCGGGGAGTGGTAAGAGGAGGTTTACCGAGATGCCAGTGCAGCCAGCTGCTAATCACAAGGAACAGCTGCAGACTACCTATAGGGATTGTGCAGCTGAACGAAGGAGCTTGTATGGTTCATCATCTTCTATTGGAGATGATCTATCCAATGTGGGGATTGGGGATTCAAGTAAGCTTCTCTAACAAATTTTGTTGAGTAGCATGTCCCTCTTTGTTACTAGTTTAATTTTGGATGCATCTTTTGTATATATTTACAAAGGTCGAATAAAATTAAAATCATTGCAATTGGCATTTCCATTACTTTAATATACATGGTTGTGGGGCATCTGACAAAATTTAGTTGCAAGTTAGTTGTATTGTTGTATCATGTATGGAGTTCAGCGATCGGTTGCTTTATTTTTTTCTCACAATTTATATATTAACTTGTGAGAAAATCGTGTGTTGTTACTAATCCTGTACTTTCAAGATCGAGATTTGGCATTCAAAAGGGTTTAGCGGATTCAATGCCTTTCCCCCCTGGTGTTGGGGGAGGACGGGGTGCTGGAGATGCTAATAGCGACGCTCAGAGTTATGAGGTGATCACAGCAGACAAAGCAATTGATGAGAGTAATGTGGGCAATAATGCTTCGCAACATGGGTTGGCATGAAGGCTCGGTTTTCATATTTGTTGTTTTCTGTATCAATTTGATCTGCAGGGATTGGGGAAGGATGGGAGTGGCATGATAGAGCTGGTCCAAGCACAAACCACGGAAAGTAGAGCAGGGCTTGGGAGTCAGCAAAAGCAGCTAGGTCGAAGCCTCAAGGTGCAGGCTGGTGACAGTTATCGAACTGTCGTTCAAAAGAAAGCCCTTGCCAGGTTCCAGGAGATGTCATAGGTGAGAGGTTGAATAGTAGGCAAGAGCAGCTTCAGAGTTGGTAGTGAGCAAGTGGTTTCTAGTGTAGATATTTGCTTTTGGATCAGGCAGCACCAATTATAACCTATCTTGTTATTCTTCCCTATAAGAAATGTGATTTTCTAGCACTTTTAAAAACCCAAATTATATCAGGTGTTAATTTTTTTTTTATCTGATTTGATAAACCCACACTTGAATGAAATAGTGTTGAGGAGTTTTGTTGGAAAAGTCATCTAATGTATGGTGAAATTGTCATACACCCACAGTGTTAAGTGAAACTTGGTTTTGATTTGAGTTTTCCTGTTAATCAAAACCCAGACGTTTCAATTTCGACTCCTTAACGGGTTGGCTTAAGGATGGCCATGAGAAGTCCCGGTTGCTTTGGTGAATTGTTGTTGCGTCCACGATAAAACACTGGATGGCTAAGTGTGAAACTTATAACTACTCAAAATGTGCTTCTTCTGGTTGATTTACAGTCAATAGTTCTTAACCAACCAACCCTTTCTAGCCGAGCTTTATAAGGCTTTAAGAGATAATAGGGAGTAATGTGGACCATCGCTTCATTATAAATTGGACTCGGACCTTCTTTCTTCTCCTGCAGAGCCCTGAGAAAGTCACCGGCGGTAGGTTAGTACAGGTCTCCTGCTGCTGAGTTGGCCCTGCGCGGATTCAGGAGGTTCTTCTTTAGTCTAGGATTCTAAATAATGATCAAATCAAAAGAAGCAAAGCATCTAAACAGTGAGTTCACTCCAAATTGAGTGCTGATATACAAGTACTGTCATAACAATTGTATTACATTTGTAGAATGCTCACATTCATCTTAAGCTAGAGTGAGAGATTAAGGTCTCAAAAACTGTTGTTACTGCTATTAAAAAGTAGAATGGTAAAAATACACTAGCCTCCTCCAGTAAATGAAGAAAATAAAAGAAATGACCTTGAAAAAAGAAAAATACGATTTTAATAAAACCACACAAGACTAGCATGTTAGAAGGAAAAAGAAAAAGAATAACAACTAGTTCATTTACTCGACTTCCATTTTTTTCAAAAAATAACAAAATGAGTGTTCAACACCACCTTAATTAACTTCCAAGGAATGACCTCACAGTAAGTTTTCATCTCTATCTTTGAAGTTGAGAGTTGGAATTCCTTGAACCACTCTCAGGATGAATGTGAGATGACAAGATTGCATGTATTGTAATCTAATAACCTCCATCAATTTTTACGATTTTGTAGATTATCTCCGATAATTTTCGTTTTTGCACATAATTTCTTTAAAGTATTAAGAAATGTTGCAAATCACTCGTACAAAGCCTTAAAAGTTAAGAGAGTTTCTGCATTTTACCCTAAATCTTTTTAGGGTAAAGTAAAAAAACCACTCTCGTTATATTCAAATTGTGCCAAAAAAACACTCTTCCAATTATGTTAGTGCATATAACTTTTTACATGGTAATTGTGTGCAAAAAAATCCCCTTTCAGAAGCTGACTATCAATTTTGAATCAAAAAAGTCCAAAATACCTTTCTCATTACCATAATACCCCTCACGATTTCTCTCTCTCTCTCAACGGTATCTATTTATTTCTCTCTGTACTCTCCTTGTTGGCCTCATCCTCTGTGTATGTGTGTGTATATATATATATATATATCCATTTGTCTCACGATTTCTCAAACTCACGCACGCACACATCAAACCAACTGTATATCAAGCTGCGAAGGAATTGTTTTTTGTTTTAAATGGTCGTATCTCAGTTCGTTCGGTGGTAATCGACATAGAAAATAGGATCTGCTAACATGCACCATTACTTAGCAATTGAGTTATGCTATAATGCACCAATATTACAAATGGACGAGGTGACATGTGGCTTTGCAAATTTAACGGTGACCCATGTTTTAACAATCAGTTTATGGGTATTACATTGGTTTCATAGACTGATATACAATGAGGGATCCACGGTTTGTATAAGGCTTGTTTGGGTGCCGAATCTTCATGGGTCAATTGTATACTGATGGACCACGGCGTTGTAGTCTTGTGCATAGCTAGAAGCCTAGAGCAACAGTGCTCAAATGGAGGTATCAGCGTTCAACACGGCAGCAATGTCGCTGCCGATTGTGGCAGCTACAGGTGGGTCTTTTGCGGGTCATTTGGCCCGTTGAACTTTTCTGGAGTGGGGCGCCAACGGTGGTGGTGGTGGGAGGTCGAGAGAGATGAAAAGAAAGAGGGAGAGACTGAAATGTCCTTTTTGGACATTTTAATCGACAAATTCTCAATTTGTCCTTATTTGAAAATTTTGAAACTGTAAGGATATTAATTGAATATTAGAGAAATTTTTGCATACTTTGTAACCTAAATATATTGCCTTGATATGACAACCTAAGTCATATATATCAGAGAGTAAAAGCGACAAATTTTATATTTTACATAATAGAGTGCAACAGCGGTCACCGGTACCGTTTAGAAAATTATGTGACTTAAATGGCAAGATATAATATTCATGATTCAGTAGCTTAATAGAGGGTTATGACCAGTGATATCCAACGGCATTTGGAAGTTCCATATTCGCCGCCAAATTTGAAAATATGACAGTTTGTCTCAAATCCTGAAATCAACTTATCATCCCCAAAAACTCATCAAATCCCAGAAAGCCTCACCAAAAAACCCCAATCAACGAGCGTACATGTTAGCTTCAACCCACCCATCATGCGCACTCTTGAATCATGCTGCGGTACATTGAAAGAGTTCAACCAATTCCACACCCAACTCATCTTCTCCGGCCTCTTTCAACACCCTCTGGGCTAGCGAGCTGACTAGTAAACAAACTTTTTTTACAGGACCTCAGGCAGTCGCTCTCTTTGATATAGCCTTGAAGAGCAATATGGATTTATATGTAGCACCACCATTACGACAAGTTGGATGAACTAGAACGACCCACATTGTACTTTAAGCATTGCTATCATCAAATGATGGTAGATGCGTACCCTAATCATTATATATTCCTGTTGTTGGTGAAGGTTTTGGTTTGTTTTGAGAAGGAGAGAAAACCCATGCGTGGGTTGTTGAATTAGGGTTTGAGTTGGAATTGTTTGTTTGCGATTCATTTATTTATATGTGCATTGTTTGTGGAAGAATTGCTGATGCACCAAAGGCGTCTGATTTGAGCTGTGAATCAGATTTGGTGAGTCTGAATTCGGTAATTGATGGGTATCTTGGTAGTGGTGAAGCTTGTTGCTTGTGGGATTTTTGCTGAAATGCCTGAAAGAGATGCTTTAGCTGGAATTGGGTTATGTACAGATTGGGGATATGGAGGAAAAGAGTTGTTTGAGAAGATGCCTTATAATATGTTGTCTTTTGGAATTGTCAGGATTGCAGATATGCTAGGATTGGAAATGTCTGGCTGCTCATGAGTTTTAAATTGGATGACATTCAAAAATGTCGTTTCTTGGGATACCATGTTAGCTATATATGCACAGTCCAAGGATGAGAGTGAGTGCCTGAGATCATTTGGGAGGATGATTGGATCAGGGGATGTTAAGCGAAATGAGGGATCTATAAGCAACTTGATTGCATGTGCACACTAAAGGGAGGCTTGATAGAGGCAAATGGGTTCATTCTTGCATAAAGATTAATAGGAAGATTCGACTTGGTGTCTTACTGTGAACTGCTCCCTTGACATGTGAAAAGTGGGCCATAGAGAGAAAAGCTCTTGAAATGTCCTGAAGATGGAGAAGAGAGGACTAGAGCCACGTGTGAATGGTCTTGGAGGGTTTGTGGCACTTTGACCTAATGCGTCAATTTTTTACGAGGTTGAGCCAAAAGTTGGACACAAGGATCCCGTGGTTGATCTACATGAACCAGGTGGTTCTATTAAATACTCTGAAGAGCTCAGCAGAAAGATGCCTATGGAGGTGGGCTTGTTTTATGGAAAGATTTGCTTTCAGCTTGCAGGACCACTTGGATTTTGACTTTTGAGTGAGCTGAAACCAGGATATGCTGCAGAAGTGGGATCTGGTGACAGAAAATTTGAGAAAGATGCAATTGAAAAGGGGTTACGAAAAGTGGCAGGGCTAGCCTGGTTTACTTTGGATATTCTTTGACCAAGTCTTTTCAGGGAGGTGAATTCCATTATAGGAGCATGGTGAGCGAGATGGGTTCACAAATGAAATCGTCATGCTGAAATATAATAAACGGATAAGGGGTGTTTGATACTAGAAAAGGAATATACATTTTTGGAAGAGTTGATGAGGACTTATTAAAAAAAAAAAATCAGAAATAATAGGACTAATAAGAAAAAGTTCTAGTGGGTTGAAGTTTCTTAACAAACATAGAGTAAAGCTAGAGAAGGAGATGGGTTCATGGTTGTGAAAGAAGATTCCATGAGCATATTTTAGCAAAAGATTTGGTATTTACACAAGATCACAGGTCAATCACATGAGATAGGCCATGATATGTACAGCTAAAGAAGCCAAACTATTTCAAAATTATTCCTTCAATATCTAGTTTTGAAATTTATAAAAAACCTGTTTCGGGAAATTCTGAAAAGTCCATGGTAATTTTGTGTTGGTCTGGTTTATTGAATTTTATGAAGACGATGACACAGAATGTTGCCTGTTGCTTGAAAATTGGCATATCATTAAACAAAGTACGGCCTTATAGAGCAATAGTGGAACAAAATTCCTGAAGATCCAAAAGGTGCAAATAATGGCTCTGTTTAGTTAAGTTGAGTCGTCATTCCAGTTTTCTCATATGGAATCCTTTTCATTACTTGAAGCTACTCCAGGTAAGTACCATTTTTGGATCTTTTGTCATGTTCTTGTTCTCACTTTTATATTCTTTAATATAAATTATCATCTGCATTGCTTTTCTCTATCTTAGTGATTTCTCGCTTCCCCCATTTATCTTGATGGGTGATTTACATATATTGAATGGAAACTAAATAAACAAAATCCTCAATTTACAGTGTGAAGTTTAAGAATTTCAAGGCATTGCTATCATTTAATACCATTGGAATTTAAATCATTACCAACAACCTATACAATCATTCAATCCCTCCATAATTGTTTCTCTACTTCATTCTTGTTTTGAAGTGCATTACTCAGTTTATATCCCCGCTTCCATGGGATAGTGAAGGGAAAGACAATAGAAAGATTTAACCTTTTTACACAAAGTGACTACTCTCAGACTTAAACACGCAATCTCACATTTGTCAGTCCGGGCTTTTACCATTATACTAAGCATCTATTTCTTGCCCATTAACCCTTAGATCATGGCAAACCGGTCATTATTTGAACATCATGTTAGGGTAGATAAAACACATTGCTCCAATGTTCTAGGCCAATTCACCTTATGCAAAACCTAGCCACATAATCACAAGAACTTTGATGATACCATATAAAAGTGTATTACTTTGTTGATTTATTTCTGCTAGTTTGTGTTGAAGTGCCATGTAGGTGTTACATTTTCCTGATCTGTTCCTACCTAAATGGCACATCAATACTTTTCTATGAATGGGGACGTATTAGTAAACATTACTGTCTAAAGTAACTGCTATGATTTGACAAAATTCATATTAAGACATCATTTAAATTTTATTGGTCAATGATTTAGTTTACAATCAAGAAATTGTCAAACCCTTTATATATATATATATATAGAATATGGAAAAGAACATCATATAAAGAATCAAAGGGGCTTATTTCAGTGAGATAAATGTAATCAATAAACAACAGAGTCCAGTGTAGTTGGCTATAAGTTCATTTGTACTCCTGAGTCATATATATCTCCACTTTTCCAGTTTTCAGGTATGTTATTCACGGGAACAACCCATTTCTCATCTCCATCCCCATCACTGAATAGCATCCTTATTTGCAAGGGTCCACTAGGAGGCGAGTTCGTCGTCCAGACTGCTCCATAACTCCGATCCACTAGCTTGCACACGAAATTTTGTGTCTACATATAATCAATATATACTATGTCAATCTACTTAACAAAACATTGTCCTATTGCAGTATTACTTTTTGTTGTAGAAGTTAACAAAAGGTGTTCTTGCCAAGTTAACATAGGTTCTAAATATTGAAGAAATTCTTGGTTCAAATATTGAAAAAAAAAAAGAGTAATACCTCACAGAGCTGCACAGCTGTAATGTCCTCTTTGCCTTGTTGATGCCATATAACAAAAGCCAGGTAATGAGGGTAGTTGCTATTCTCATCAATTTTGAATGTAATATTTTTGTTTGGATAGCTGCATGAAATACTGTTTGAAAAGGGGAGAGAGAGAGAGATTCAATATCAAACGAGGAAGTAGCAGAACTCTTTATGGTATGTTAAAACAGCTTTATGGAATAATGACTTTTAAACAAATTTAAAAATGCTAAAAGTTCAATGAATCTCTAAAAGAAAGAGATCATTTTTTTCAGAAAAATAGTAGTTTTATTCAGTGAAAAAACTACAGGATGAAAAAATACTGGTGCCGTTAGAAGTCTCTGTTACTTTAAGTTGCTTTACTAAACTTCCTTACACACACACACACACATCTTACCGTCTGAATTCGATATCAACCACACCGAGGGCTAACAGAGTTGCAGCTGCGTCTGTTGTCTGACCCATCCGACCAAAAGCTCGCCTGCTCAGGATAAAATCGGTGCGATCACTTGAGCCATGGTCAGTTATAACTATGGTCACTCCATTATCTGAGCAATACTTACTGTCCTTACATCTCACCTAGTGAAGAAAAAAAAAACAAGGACCATGGTTGTGATTCAGGACTGTATAGAACCATAAAGCATAAAATTTTCACAGTTTGGTCCTTTATATTTTTTTTCTTTAATTTTATAGTGTTGCTCACCTGGTAGCAAGCACCACAGCCTACACCATCTCGAAAGAGATCAGATGCAGCCGATACATCCCCACCATTAATTGTTGCCCCAAACGAACTATACCCGCATTTTCCAGCTGCAATTAAATCAAAGATGAATATAATTCTGTAACAAATAAACATCATATCATTTATGTATGTATATGTGTACATATAGTTTGAATTCTCACTTTCTGTTCCTTGTTCGTCAGAATTGGGGTAGTAAGCTGCCCGAGACTGAGTGAAACAGTTACTGCATGTTGCAGCATCTACCAGAGTTTGCATAAGAAGCAAAGTTGCTATTAGGAAGAAAAGAGACTGATGAGAGAAAGCCATTGTAGAGAAGGAAAGGAAACAGAAGCAATGAAATTAACAAGGCAGAGAAGGTGGTTGTGCATGTAAGTGAACGACGTTTCTACTATTTATAGTGAAGTAAGCAGCAGGCCGCCTTGAGTTTGGTAAAACTTAATTAACTTTTGACTTTCTTTTCAAATTTATTTTGAATTAGTGGAATTCTGTATAGAGTGTTTCTCAGCATCCTTGTTAGACTTGGAATTAGTTGTTTTAGATAATGTGGAAAACTGCTTTCTGACTTTCTATTGCATATTGTATGGTACTTTTTCCTTCTCATCTTGAAGTTTTTTGTACCTACCCCGCAAAGCTTCATTACTATATAGAGTTTTTTTTTTCTTTGATCATTGATCAATTTTAAAAATGGTTTATGATTAGTCACAAATCCAAAGTTTCTTTATTCCTAGCTTATACACCATATTTTTCTCTGCTTGTTAATTTATAGTGAGAATCTTTTCTATGTTTGAACTTTGAACCTAAATTTTTTCATTGTACTAGAATGATGTTTACATCAAAAGCATATTCTTGATAAGCACAATATGGAAAAATGTTTACAGCACCAATCCTCAGTGTGTGTGTGTGTGAGAGAGAGAGAGAGAGGTTGATTGGAAAGCAAAGATTTAGTTTGAATAGAAAATATCTCAATGGTTTTGCCTGAGAGAGAAGAATAATTGGACTATTGGAGGCCTGGAGGGTCAGTTAGGTGCTTTTGCACCAAAGAATGAGTTCTAAGAACTTGGTCTTCATGCTATGTACTAATCTTATAGATACATATGTTAATATACACAAAGGAATTTCATAGGTTGAAGAACAATATGCTACCCTGCAGTCATATTGGTGGCCATCAGAAGTCATTAATTATTGCTGATATTTTCTTTAAAAATACCTAGTAATAGCCGGTTAGTCATTAGTTTTAGAATAATGATATTCAGAACGAAGAGTGTGACCGAAATGGAGAGCTGAAAATTTTCTCATTCATTGAATACACTCAACTGGATCCCACATGTATCTAAACAGAACAAAAAGTTTGATCGAAATGGAGAGTTGTAAATTCTTTGATTCATTGAATACACTTAACTGATTCCCACTTATATCTAAACGGATTGTTGAAACTCTTCTGACTTAAAGTCATGAAGTGATCATCTTTGGTCTTAATGTCTTGGTACTCTGATTATGATTATTTCTATGCTTTGGAATTTAGTAACCATGAAACAAGTCCATTGAACTTGTAAACAGGTCGCTGAGGTAAGACAAGCAGGGAGAGAGTCCATTGATCCACATCAGCCATGACATGGACACCATTTTGGAAATTTGGACTACACCATGTGTAATGTCAATTTCATTCCTTTCAGTAATATATTGATGCTAGCAAGCCTTTGGTGGACCCCTACTAGTCTATATATATGGAGTATTTTATTTGTTTGTACGTATGTGTGTCAGTTTTAGGACTTAAATTATGAAGATATATTAATGGACGGTGGGGTACAATCTTTGACTGCAAGCTATGGTTAATGTTTTTTTTGCTTTTCATGAAGTTAACAATCTGAACGTCATGTTTTTACCCAAAGAATTAAAAGTAAAATGAAATCGGAACATGATGTTCCCTCTACTCGTAAGATTTTCTTCTATTGAAATATAGGGAGGTCATATAAATGTTGGATATTGAAGTTTAGGAGGTAAAATCAGTGGGGTTTAAGGTTCTTCAATACACAAAAATGGTCACTTTGAGAGCTTATTGTCAGATCTCCTTCATATATATATATATATATATAATGAGTTAAAGACATTTCATATATATTCACTTTTTCTTGAAACAATCGTAACACCAAAGAGTCCGCTAGATCTTCCGGAATAACAAAAATCTTTAGTTAGAGTAAAATCCGATTGAGCATCTTTTGAGTGAAATTTTTGAAAAGAACTATTTTTTTGAGAGTACAGTACGAAAAAAGTTGTAAACTGTATTAGGAGAGAAGTTATTTTATATCATTAGTTTATATGATAAAATCAATTAGATATTTAGATGATATGAGAGAACAATTTATCTTAAAACAAATGTCAACAATTTGAACTCACTTATCATTAATTCGTGAACTTAACTAATAGGAACTATATGATAGCAAATATAGTACCCAATTTTTGGTGAAAGCGTGATTCCAACACACAAGAGCGAAATGACAAGTTTTCCATGGTTCTGTCTTTTTTTATTGGATCTTCATCATGGTAACTCTTTTTGTAAGAATAACTCAACTCTAGCCAATAAATATATATATACTAGTGTATGCCTGTGCTATGACACTATAATGCACTCTTAATTTTGATCGTTAAATATAATTATTTTGAATCGTAGGTAGTTAAAGACATTTTGATCTATATGATTGATTTTTTAATAATTTTGAACTATTAGATTGACTTTTTTATTTTATTATACCAAACTTATATATATATATATATCTTTTTTCCCATTTTTTATTCAAAAATAGACATGGAATAACAGGATAGTTATTTTTCTTTTTTAATATCACTTTTTGAATAACGGTAGTCTTACATAAGCATGATGTGTGTCGCGCGCGCGCACGATAGAGAGAGAGAGAGAGAGAGAGAGAAGGTGGAGGAGCACATTTTTCATGAAATGAATACGACAACAATCTTGACCAAAAGGAACCTTAGAATAAGTAAACCAAAACATGTTTAATACCTCCATCAATTAATTCTATTTTTAATTTCCTGAAAACAATATTCAAAGCTCTTGTGCTACTCTTCTTGTGCTTAAAGTGGCATCTTTAATTTCAATGAAGTTATTCTAAAACTAATATAATTTATATATATATATATATAAATAAAACTGAAAATCATCCATACAATCAATGTTATCTCAAAAAAATCCAGGAAAAGAAAGTACCAAATAAGAGAGAGAGAGAGAGCGAGAGAGAGTTAGTTTTAGAATAACTTCATTAAAATTAAAGACGCCACTTTAAGCACAAGAACAGTAGCTTTGCGGTATATATTTTGCAATTAAGGGGTGATGGATGTGGTTTGAAGATGGTGATTGTTGTCGGTGGCCGTGGTGGTTGGAGGAGGAGATGAGATAGAAGGGTATTGTGATCATTTTTTTATTTTGATATTTTTATAAAAAATGAAAAAAAGTAACAGAAAGTGTTAGTGACGAAAATTCAAAAAATTGTAACTGCATGTCAATACATCAAATTTCAAGAGATGTCGATAATATTTATTCTATATAAAACATATTAATTTCAGTCAAATAATTAGAAATTTAGATTATTTTTGTTTACAAGCATTATAACTTAAATGTGATTTTGTTTAACAGATCATTAGTTTCATAAAAGTGTTAGAATAATTTTACAAAAACTTTACTGTGAAAATAATTATGTCAAAATTCAAAGAAGCTAAAAGTAATTTAGCTGCCCAAAAGACACATATATATAGTGGTACTTGCTGCCTAGTGCAACCACACGTGACCAATGTCTTCCTGCCACCTCAGCTGCCTTGGTTAGTACCGGTGCGCATGCAAGCACGAATCATGAAATCAAACTTTAACAAGTAGTGGGCTAGTAGTAGCTCAATTTGATTTTGGCTTCTTCTCTTGTAGGGGCAATTTCGAAAATATACTAAAACACGTGGTCCTTTGAATAGGAGAAGCGTGTAAAATAAAGGAACCAAGGACAAGTGTGAGGTGTGCAGATTGTTTGGTCTGAGCCTCCCAAGTTTAGCGGAGAATCAAAAAGCGAATTCTCAACATTTCAAAATTGGCCCAAAATTGACAAATAAATATATTAAAAACAACTTTTTTATTTTCTCGAAGCACTCTTAACTTTGGGTTATTTCTTAAAAGTCATATTTATAATTGTACGATATCTCTCATTCTTATCACCAACAAAATTTTATTTTTTTTGAGTTCTAATTTATCCCAACTTTACATGGAGTTTGAATATTTATATTTGATAATGTTTTTTATATTTGATCCTTATTATAAGCAAAGTATGATTTGAATTAGTTTCTTCAATTATTTCGGTCAGCAAACATTTCCAAGCCTGCGACACATTCAATGATAAAAAATGTGTCACGTCATTATTTGTATAATTACCTGTTATATTTTAGTTTCTTAGTTTAATTGAAAAAATATAGAGATATGGTATTTTTATATTAGTTAAATATAAACTTGGAGAGGAAAATTGTTGGAGTGGATCTAATAATTTAAAATTCAAAAATAATTTTATCAAACAAAGTCTATTCCTCCAAAACCTAATAATAAGGGGATTTGATGTTTGATTACTTGCAAACTATGTTTTATATATATATATATATATATATATATATATATATATATATATTTATGTTATTAATGGTTTATATGATAAAGTATATGTCCTTGAACAATTATAGTATTGTTATATGGTTTGAAATTCAATTGTAATTTACATAAAGAAATTTTCACAACAATTCGTATTCTTCTTAAATGACTCTGACACCATAAATAATAATTTGCAGAACATCATCAAACTATTTGCATGTAAATCAAATGAAGAGTGAGGAAAAAAAAAATAGAGAGTGCTAAAATTAAATGCAACCTTTTAGTTTTGGATAATACTACTCAGGCAGAATTGTTAGACAGAATTCATAGGCAGAAACTTTTACATCCATTGGATGTTATCCATTGGATGTATGTGGTGAGTGTATGTGGTGAGACCTACCACATGCATTTAATGGATGTAAAAGTTTCTGCCTATAACTTCTGCCTAATAATTCTGCCTGAGTAGCATTACCCTTTAGTTTTTCATGTTATTCTGAAAGCTAAGTCATCTACTACTGTAAATAACTCAATTGAGGACAAGTGATAATTTTTTACCTTCCAAAATTGAAGGCCGAGCTTCCAAGTCTTCATAAAACAAAAATAAAATAAAAAAATTAAAACAATGTCTCACGGTCTAACGGAATCAAAATTCCTCGTGTCATTTTTCTTTTGTACTTGTCATGTATTTAATATAACACTAACAACTTTAAATCAACAATATAAAAACTCTATAAATGTGTTAAATTTGTAATTTAATAATGTTATAACATTACAATATAATATAATATGTTACATGACTCTTGTATCTTCGATATAAATATGTTGCATGACTTTTGTTGTCACACGAGCATTGTATTTTGTAATTCAGAGATGTTATATCGTGATATGACTATGTTACATCGTGACCTAGTTATAAGATAAGTGTACAACATCACAGGAGGGAATGAGGGAATCCGAATTTCAAGTCCAACTTCTTGTCATCTTTTTTCGAACTTATTAGTATAACTTATGATAATTGTATAGACAATACTTGGGTTTAACCCTATCCTATACGAATTAAGTTGATTTTTTTAGGTGATGTGGCCCAATAAAAGTGTGACACGCGTTTAAAGGAAAAAAAATTAAAAATGGGTATTACTCATTTTTTACCAGTTGAACCGAATGACAATGTTGGACTCCGAGCCTCCAATCAATGCATCTTAACATTCGTCATTGTTAAACTTCCCACAAATTTGATATAACAAAACCCAAATTCCCATATCCGAATATGGCATGGATCAATCAGATTTAAAACAAACCATCATATACATTTATATATATATATCGTTATAGAAATATAGATTAATTGTTACATAAAGACATATGGGTATATGTATATTAATGATGAAAGGGAGAGATAAGGATGTGAGAGAAATATAATTTGGATCAAAACGAGAGAGAGAGAGAGAGAGAGAGAGAAAGACCCGCATAAGAGAGAGTTTGTTACAGATGAGAAAGAACAAGAGAGAAATATAAATGAGAGAGATTGTTGTAAATGAGAGAGAATTTGGTTCGGATTACGGTTGATCTGTTAAAAAAATAGATTTATTTTATTTTTAACCTCTTTTAATATTTTTATAAATTTGGGACACGTATCACACTTTTATTGAGTCACATCACTTAAAAAATATTTACTTAGTTCGCATGGGGAAAACCAAGTATTGTGCTAATTGTACATCATTTTAACCAAACCTGGGTTAAGATTTTTCATCCTTCCAACACTTAGATTAAAGGGTTGTGTGGCCACCATCTTGACACACTTATATATATATATATATAAAAGTGCGTGTCAGGTAGGGAATTCAAAAGTAATAGAGAATTGATTGATATTATCATAAAGTTTAGGGGACTAACTAACATTTTGCTGGTAAAAAAGGAAAAAGTTCGTGTAAATAAGAGTTCTCAGATACGGAGACACCGCATCTCTGGCGCCTTTTCATGATTCCCTGGAAGATTCCTCTATTCTCTCTTTCTCTCTCTTCATATTCGCCATCACCACCTCTCTCTTCTCTTCGATCTGTTATAAAATACCAATTTGCCAGAAAACAATTTCGCATTCGAAAATTCTCGAGAAAATTGTTCATTGCCCATCACAAAATGACGGTCTCCAGTGAAAACTCAGTTGACAGGTGATTATCTATCCGTATATATTTATGTATATATATATATATATATGTCACTTTTTATGCTATGATTTGATGCTATTTTAAGGATTGGTCGAAGTCCGATTTGGGCTGGTTTAATATTTTTAATTGTCTTACCTATCACTGATAAAAAATTTATAAGCTCTGCTGCAATGTAACCCAATTTTTGAGCTACGAAATATGAAAATCGTTTCTGTGATTTGTGTATGTGTATATGATTCTGCTCATACCCATTTATAGAAATTTTCATATGTTCATATCAAAATTGACTGAAATTCACTTTTTTTCTGATATCAATTCCATTAACATAAGCACTTCATTTTTTATTGCACCAAACTCTTAGAACTTCATTTATTTACTTTGTGATTAAATTAATTACATTTTGCTGAGGAATGGGATTCTTAATAAGTTTGTGGTTTTAGTCCCCTGTTATCGGTCCATATTTATATATCCTGTTTGCACCATTCATTTGATTTATTTTGAAAATGAACTTTGTTTATTTCTAAAAGTTGTATTTTCATATTTATTTATTTATTATTATATTTTTTTGATAAGTAAAGAGTTGTCTTTTCACCTTGTACATGATCCCAATCGTGCTATGGGCAGGTTGGATGTAACTCCTTGAATTTTCACTGGTTGTTTATTTAATTATGTATATGGAATATGTGTTAAAGTGAGAGAGAGGGAGGATGAGAGAAATTCTGTATATTGAATTGTATTGTCAACAGTACATAAAGGGCCTATTATAGGCATACAATCGTAGGATGTTGAGTTCTTAATTTTTGAATTCGATTTAGATATAATCAGTTCAAATTCTCTTGATCCTTTGTTGTTTATTCTTTTCTCTCCCTTGCTTGTGATTTCGTTTCTCTGTGAGGGCTCGAGAACATTCCATCTAATTGATCCAGCTTGATCAAATTTTGATCTATAAAATATTGGTGTCCTTATATATTCCTTTTTCAACAGAGAGCGAATGCTACTTGACCTAATTGGAACATAGAACATTAGCACAGATCTCATCAAGTATTAAGCAGAATGCACAGATAAACGCTGTTGTCTAAGCAAAATCTGCGAACTCTGCAATGCATTCTCCTGATATACTAGTTTTTCATGTGTCCAAGATCATGATATATTCCATGTGGTGTTGGCTATTCTAATATCTAGCTCTAGATTGGTAATATAGGTACTGCTTTCTTAACAAGAGAATCTAAGCTGTCTTGCAACAGAAACAGAACTGTGAAAATCGAATAGCTCATTAACCACTTAATATGTGAACTATTTTGACTATAAAGATTCAGAAGTCGTCCAATGGCGTATTGTATTTTAGACTGAATTTCATCTCAGACTCTCTTTTTCTATTTAATCGTTCTCCTATTGCGTTTCATTTAATAACAAAATACTTTCCCTTATACCCACTCAATGATGCACCACCTCCTGAAGTGGCAAAAGATTCCATAGAATTAGTTCCATTGTTTTGCTTTTATTCTATCCTGTAGAGATGCCATTTCCTTTTTGAATGCCTTACTTTACCTCAATTTATTGGTTGCATGTCCCACGCAGGTGCTTCTATCTTGCGCCACCTCACCCAACACCACCCCCGCCCCCCCCCCCCCCCCCCCCCCTTATGTAAGTTAGTTGTTATGAATTTCAAATAATGGAATAGCAAAAACAGGTTGAAGCCATGCTTTTCATGGTCATATCTGACAGAAAGTTAATACATTCTCTGTGAAGTAGAATTCATGTACTCTGTTCTTGCACACCAATAAATGACATGTTGACCTTTTGCCAGCTCTTTAGGATAAACTACATGA
Source organism: Cornus controversa (assembly GCA_026545225.1). NCBI lineage: Eukaryota > Viridiplantae > Streptophyta > Magnoliopsida > Cornales > Cornaceae > Cornus > Cornus controversa. The sequence goes on from CM048845.1 coordinate 78,278,558, forward strand.
ATCCTGCTTTGCCATTTTATGTATCCTAGGCAATAACCTCAGGTAATTCACATGGTATCATATATTTCCTAACGATCTCAATATCTTATTTTCCTGACTATCTCAACCCATTTTACTTTTTGGTCTTCACTTTTCTTAGCTGGTGCAGTTGTTGGCAATCGCTGCAGATGGTCAAGCCATCTTAATTGATTTCTTGCATTTTATCTCCTATTGGTGCTACTTTAACTATCTCATTAATCTGTTAATTTCTAATTTTATCTTTTCCTGCCTTGTCACACAACCATCTCAACATTTGCATTATTAAGTTGCTTGATAGATATATGGTAAACAGATGACATATTCACCTTATACCTACCAAATAAAGGAAAAATGATGTGTTCACCTTTGTTTGAGAAAACTGGCCCAATATTGGATCAATAAGGGACACAAATCATTATTTTTTATGACGTCCAACGCACTGGCACTCAAAGAGAGTGCTTCTGAGAGACTTTCTCACTAGAGAAAGTTTGGTTGTTTCCTGACAAGTATCGAATTTTACTTTTACCAAAAATCCTTATGATATAGGGTACCGGAATTTGAACATTAAATGCCATAAGTTGTCTCGGCATGGGATGCTCACTCAATTGTATGCTTCCTGATTTTCTCTGAGAGAAGTTGAGCCGAGCCATGCTGTAATTTGTGTACCAAATGAAATTTAATTATTATATTCAATTTCATATCATTTAAGATGAACCTATGAATTCAGAAATGTTTAATTGATATTCTTTCTTTTTCTTTTACTAATCTGAAAGGTCCTTTTGCCATTCTAGATAAACTTTCATGCTAGATTGTGTTGGCTTCATATTCATATAGCCTTTACCTGAGGAGAATTGTCAGGTTTTGGTTGTCAATCTGAAGTTTATACTGTTACTTAAAATTACATATAGGAAGTATATCTAGTGAAGCTGTATTAGTTGGGAATCCGATCTTCTATCTCAGGGCAATTGCCCACCCAGTCTCTCCCTCTCTGCAAGCCTTATCAAAAGAAACAATTAATTGGGATCATAGGATTCTTATCATAAATGACGTATGCTAAAAACATTTAAAGATTGATAAATACATGCACACATACATGTATTGGTTATGTTAGTCATCTGATATGCATACTTATTTTTTCAAGCATTCTTGATTTTTTCAGTTGCATTGAAAGAATTTAAATTAATTGGGGAAAGAAGAGAAACACCCAAAGAAAAAAAATCTTGAAATGAAAACCCATCGGTCAGTCTCATTGCAGTTTGGATACTGAATTGGTGGGCTGAGACTTCAGTTCACTGTGGTACCTGTGGCACAATTTTGGGTTAATTATTCTACATAATTTATTTAACTTATTGTTTGTCATTTTGTGGCAGCAGCATCTCTTCTTTCTCCAAACTTGCTCCTCTTGAAGCAGTACTGTTCGATGTGGATGGAACTCTATGTGATTCAGATCCTCTTCATTACTATGCCTTCCGCGAGTTGCTTCAAGAGGTGGGTTTTTTTTTCTTTTCTTTCGACAACCTCAGCATAACGTTATATTCTAGTTTCACAATGATTCTGTTTTTTCCAGTCATGTTCACTACACACTGGTTTCATGATTATGTTCCTCCCCACCTCCCCAGCATTTTGGTGAGCAAGTACCCCATCTTTTCATTGGCTAAAAGTAGTCTTATTTTAATCTAAATTACAAGTGAGCCTTTCATGTAATTGTAACTTGAATGAGCTCTAAAATCATGACTTCTGAACAGATTATAATGGGGATTAATAGATGCTCGGGTGTTTACGGGATAACGTTATATTCTAGTTTCACAATGGTTCTGTTTTTTCCAGTCATGTTCACATCACACTGGTTTCATGCTTATGTTCTTTTGAATGATATTCATATTACACCATGGAATGGTTCATATGCGAGCACCATCTACTCTTTTTTTTTTTTTTCCCTCTTTGGTAAGCAAGCACCCATCTTTTCATTGGCAAATAAAAGGTTCCTTGTTAAAGTATTCTTATTTTAATCCAAATTACAACTGAACCTTTCTTGTAATTGTAACTTGAATGAGCTCTAAAATCATGATTTCTGAACGTATTATAATGGGTATTAATAGATGCTGGGGTGTTTAACAGATAGGTTTCAATGGTGGGGTTCCAATTAGTGAGGATTTCTACATTGAGAATATTGCTGGGAAGCATAATGAAGATATTGCTGAATTGCTTTTCCCTGATGATCACCAAAGGGGCCTACAGTTCACGGATGACAAGGAAGCTATGTTTCGGAGGTAAACTCTACTTTCTTGAGTATCTATTTTTTTTTCCATTTCTTGAAGTTCCCACCTCATAGTTTACTTAATGGAGCAAACAGATTGGCAAAGGAACAATTAACGCCTGTGAATGGCTTATACAAAGTCAAGAAATGGATCGAAGATCATGGCTTCAAGCGGGCTGCGGTAACTAATGCTCCTAGAGAAAATGCTGAACTCATGATCTCAATGCTAGGCCTTTCTGATTTCTTTGATGCTCTTATCCTTGGGAGTGACTGCGAACATGCCAAACCATTCCCAGACCCCTACTTGAAAGCTCTTGACGTACTCAAGGTGTCAAAGGATCACACATTCATCTTTGAGGTTTGCCTTCTTCCCAAACCTTGTTTCTCAGTAGTTAGCTTAATGGGGCATTCATGAACTTAATCTTCTTCTTTTTTCTCCTCTAGGATTCTGTTTCAGGTATAAAAGCTGGGGTTGCAGCCAGCATGCCTGTTGTTGGTTTAACGACCAGAAATCCTGAACGTCTATTGATGGAAGCAAAGCCTGCGCTTCTTATAAAGGATTATGAAGATCCAAAATTGTGGGCTGCTCTGGAAGAGATTGATAGAAAGTCTGGTGCAGAGTGAAACATTTATCTTAGCGTTGAAGAGTATAAAATTCTACCTTAAAGTCAAAGGGTTATTTGAATAACAATGTTGTAGAGGAACAGTTGGATCCTCTTTAGGTAGCTGACCTATTAAAACATATGATTGTATGCCAAAAATCGAGTTTCACGGCTTTTGCCGCATAATTGATGACTAGAGCTTTGATTGAGCTCTATAAAAATCTGTCTTTATTGAGGCATGTCAAATACTAATCTAGAGTTAGCTTTATGCAACCACCCCAAACTAGAGTTGGTGGTAGTCTTCATCTTTTCTTCATCATACAAGCTCTCACCCACAATGGAAAGGATTACACTTGGTTTCATTAATTAGATGCAATGTCTCTCTCCTGGAATGGGAAACCCAGTCATGGAATTGTAAAATATCATTTTGGGATGTTGAATTAAATGAACCCTCTTCTGGAATGGTGAAAACAACACAATTGAGACTAACAATTACAGAAGTAACACAATAAAAAAATAGCTTCATGAATTGTTGTCTAGAGTTGTCTGACAAGCCAGAATATAATCACATGAGCATCATTGAACAAATAGTCAAGAGCTTGTATGTTTCATCTTCCATTGAAAGTCTTCAGGTTTACACAATGTGGCTTCATTAGCAACCCATCAACAAGGTTCTACATGAGAACCAGAAACCTCATTGGCATTGATTGTTGGTACCTTAGACTTGGAGTCATCTAGGTAATTCTGATAGATGTAGGAAAGAAAACCCCAGATAGCAAGCAGCATGGCAATCACCTTCACCCCATCCATCTTGTCATGGAAGAATATCACAGCAAGAATTGGAACAGCAGGCAAAGCCAAGGTACTGATGACATTGGAAAAGAGAGAAGACACTTCAAAGATCAACCCAAGTAGACCTATTGATGAAATTTGCCATGTCACAGCAGTCCAAACCAGAGTCATCACATAAGAGACCTTCCCCTTTCGATATTCTTTCATCTCCTTGCTCAAATCTTTCCATTCTCCGCTAGCAAAAAGGCCTACCACGCAAGCACAAGTCGCCACAAATGATGGGTATATTTGCATATCCAACACAGCACCAAATGTCTCTCTCTTAATTACCTTTTGGAAAGCTAGTTGCACTAGGGAAAGGTATAGTGAGTATGTGGCTGATGCACCAAGTGTGCATAGGAATCCAATTATGTACTTTTTTTTAGAGACCTTTGATGTGTTATCAGATTCTGAATGAACTGCTAGAAGGGATGCTGAGATGGTAACAAGGACTAGAGAGTTGAGTATTAAAGCAGTGAACTTTTGGGAATTTAGTAGGAAGGAGAAGAGTGCATTGAATGCCAATTGGGTTGCACATAGGAGGGAATAGGTAGAGACAGGGAGGTATAAGAGTCCATAAGAATACATCAAGTTGTCACCTGTCAAGAGTAGGCCAAAGAAGAGGTATAGGAAAGCTAGAATGGAGATAGATGGTAGTTTTGTAAAGGAAGTGTTGGTGGCATTGGAGGATGGTGAGAAGAAATATAAGAGGGGAATTAGGATTGGGAAGCCTGCTGATTGAACAAATGTTGCCATCCATTTGCTGTTTCCACCCTTGTCATAATATAGCCGCCCCAAGAGGGTGGCCGCGGATTGACCAGCAAGAAGAAAGAGGATGTAGAGGGCCACGCGAAGCCACCATTTGTAGTGTTTGAGTCTATGAATTCGGGGTTGATTGGCAGTTGACAGTTCTTTATCTGAGTTTGGTTCTCCGTCTTCAACTACTGGAAAACACACAAACAAAGCACAGGCCCTATCAAATCTTTTTGGTTTTGGCCAATACTAATGTGAATCACAAGAGTAACAAAACAATTTAAACTGTTCTACTCAATATACTACATTGGTGGACATGTAGTTTACTATAAATCCTCGAATGATATATTCATAAAATCTGTTTGAAAAACTTGCCCTTGTTCTGTTAATTGTTTTTTGCTTCTTTTATACCAGTGTTGGAGAATTCAACTGAACAGAGTTTTCTGACATATTTTGGAATTTATTTATTTGTTTATAATGGTTGAAACAGAACATGAAGAATTAATAAAATACAAAGAAGTATAATTATGTTTGAAGTTTCAATTTCCTCCTTGGAGATAACCAATTTAATTATAAGTTTACTGCATCTCTCTCTATACACACACACATATATAGCAAAATCAATAATTGACTAACCTTTGGTTTGCAGTTCCAGTCCTTGAGCAGTCTCCATGTTGCTTCAGTGAATGAAACTTGCCAAACAGAAAGATGTTCAATCAACAAGTTGAACTTTCTTCACTAGCTGGATACACTGCTCTCCCAACAAGTTTAACTTAAGTAGTTTCTTTTTCTTTTATAAATAATTATATATTGCAAAGTGGACTTTCTTTGATCATGCATAATGGAGAGTCAAAGGGATCAGGTTTCATTAAAGTGTTAGCTTATCCCCTTTCATGCATACAAGTCTATGGTGAATTCAATAAGATACCCTAGTCAAAATTGGGGAGCCAAGCCACCTTTTTGAATTTGGTGAAGATGGGTTGTGTAGCACTGCTTCCTTTTTTTATTTATTTAACAAACGTGTGGTACTGCTTGATGACTGCCATTTGGAATGACTTTAACAAACGTGTGGTACTGCTCAATTTTAGATGCTTGTTGGCTACAAGGACTTACCTATGCTTGCACCAACCAATAGGTTGAAATGAGATCCATTGATGACGATATAATAACACCGTTTGCAATGATATCAAGTCTTTCCTTTTTTCGTTTTCTTTTTTATAGGAAAGGCTTTTGAGTCAAATGAAAAATGCTCAGCCCTTGATATTAGGCCTCATCAAATTGAACACAAAATAATATAATAACCTGTCATTTTTAATGTTATTAATTTTTATTTTTGGCTTTCTGTTTTAGGGTCACGCCTGCGTAATTAACTAGCTCAAAAGTCAAAATACAAGCCAAGTCCTCAAAACATAACACCTCAGGTCTTTTGTCATCACTCCAATTGCTTCGATTTGAATTATCCAGAGGATGCCTCGTATACATATCTAAAAGATCAACAATCAAACCTATTTCTCAATTCAATAGAAGCCCAAAGAGATATTCTTACCCTTGGGCGAGACTAACCCCTTGAAGACATGCAACACCCGCCATCCCCACCCCCCCTCCCCCCCCCCCCCCCCCCCCCCCCCAACAAACCACCTGCGCAGGGCAAGTCACTCCTTTCCTTTTAAAAGTCAGCAAACAGAAATATGCATTCATATTCTGCTCTAAATTTGTGGCACAACCTGTGATGCGTCTGCCACCTAGGCCGTGCCTGACCCAAGTTCAATGTCAGGCAGCCTAATTGAGACCAAAAACTAAATGAATCCATATGGACTTGACCTGGACCAAAAACCTTGTTATTATCATTGCAGGGGCTTAAACTAAAACCCTTCGGCTGAAATGTCAACACAGATTTTTTTTTTTCAAAAAGTTAAGCAATGTATTGATGAGATAAATTTGTACAAATAGGCCAAGTAAACCAGGAGTCCAAATGGCCCAAACAAGTGACAAAAACAATCACAAACATTCCAAACAAGTGGTCCAGCAAACCCCATAAGCCCAACAGAAGGACTTTGACAAATGGAGAATCCCAAAGGATACCAATTCAAACAGCCATTAGTACCAATAATGGCTAATTCCTATTCTAGTGAGTCACCTGTGCAACAGCTCCACTGTAACGATGGAGCTGCAACTACTCCTCCGGAGGCCTCGTTGTGTGACGGATAAAAGACGATGGAAGGTTCCACACACTACAGGCACGTCAAGCAGCCAAACCATCTTTTTGGGACATCGGAAGAAGGCGGGCTCTAATATCAGACTTAATCTTCCAAAGAAGAGAGCTTTGGGAGTATGATGTATCTTTGCAGACTCGCGCATTTCTCTCAAGCCAAATATGATAAATGGTTGCTGAAAGTGCCAATTTATTGATGTCATTTTCAAGGTTCTTTGTAGCCCAGTGGTGGGCCGCCCAGTTGATAAAGGCATTCCAAGATTGTGGATACACATGGAAATCACACTGGTGTTGGACAAAATTCCACAGAGGAGAAGAGAACTTGCATTCAAAGAAAAGATGGTTAAGTGATTCACCTGCCCTCAGGCAGAGTGAACAATGGTTCAGGATATGGAGACGAGATGAAGAGGTTCTTCTATCAAGTGTAGGCATTCTATTCAAAATGGCCAGCCACAATATGAATTTATGTCTCGGAATAGAGAGGGAACTCCACACCAAATGATACCATAGGGTCTGGGATGAATCGATAGGATTAGAAAGTGAAGTTAAGGTATGTTTCAAGGAATACTTGCCATTTGGGGATGGTTTCCAAGAAATTGTATCAGTAATAGAACTCAATTGTGGCAAGGATTGTAATTCTGGAATAAGAGTGTACAGGCTTTGAGGGAATGACCAAGTTCTACCATTGATCCAAGAACTAAGCATTGAATTTGATGGTATACCTGAGCCTTGAATAGTACCAGCACTGAACCTGCAGCAGAGGGGCTCATACCATCACTGTACCACTATGCTACAATGGCTTTATCTCACAGTAACATTTTTCTGAGGTCAAAGAACTCATAATTTGACAGAAGTTGACATAAGATGCGTAAGGAGCAGACTTTTCTGATTTTTAATTTTCTCTTTCGAGATCAAACAATTTCTTCAGAATGAATTGCAAGTACAAAAGAGACTGACAATTATATAAGTAAGACAATAAAACATTAGCTTCATGAATTGTTCTCTAAAGCTGGCTGACAAGCCAGAATATAATTCAGATAAGCATCACTGAACAAATTACTCAAAGGTTTGTATGTCTGACCTTCCATTGAAATTCTTCAGGTTTACTCGATGCGGCTTCATTAGCAACCCATCAACAAGGCTCTACATGAGAACCAGAAATCTCATTGGCATTGATTGTTGTTACCTTAGATTTAGAGTCATCTAGGTAATTCTGATAAATGTAGGAAAGAAAACCCCAGATGGCAAGCAGCATGGCAATCACCTTCACCCCATCCATCTTGTCATGGAAGAATATCACAGCAAGAATTGGAACAGCAGGCAAAGCCAAGGTACTGATGACATTGGAAAAGAGAGAAGACACCTCAAAGATCAACCCAAGTAGACCTATTGATGAAATTTGCCATGTTACAGCAGCCCAAACAAGAGTCATCACATAGGAGACCTTCCCCTTTTGATATTCTTTCATCTCTTTGCTCAAATCTTTCCAATCTCCGCTAGCAAAAAGGCCTACCACGCAAACACAAGTCGCCACAAATGATGGGTATATTTGCATATACAACACAGCACCAAAGGTCTCACTCTTAATTACCTTTTGGAAAGCTAGTTGCACTAGGGAAAGGTGTAGTGAATATGTGGCTGATGCACCAATTGTGCATAGGAATCCAATTATGTATTTTTGTTTAGAGATCTTTGTTGTGTTATCAGATTCTGCATGAACTGCTAGAAGGATTGCTGAGATGGTAACAAGGACTAGAGAATTGAGTATTAAAGCAGTGCACTTTTGGGAATTTAGTAGGAAAGAGAAGAGTGCATTGAATGCCAATTGAGTTGCACATAGGAGGGAATAGGTAGAGACAGGGAGGTACAAGAGTCCATGAGAGTACATCATGTTGTCAGCTGCCATGAGTATGCCAAAGAAGAGGTATAGGAAAGCTAGAATGGAGATAGATGGTAATTTTGTGAAGGAAGTGTTGGTGAAATTGGTGGATGGTGAGAAGAAATATAAGAGGGGAATTAGGATTGGGAAGCCTGCTGTTACAACAAATGTTGCCATCCATTTGCTGTTTCCGCCCTCGACATAGTAAAGCCGCCCCAAGAGGGTGGCCGCGGATTGGCCAGCAAGAAGGAAGAGGATGTAGAGGGCCACGCGAAGCCACCACTTGTAGTGTTTGAGTCTATGAATTTGCGGTTGATTGGTAGCTGATAGGTCTTTACCTGAGTTTGGTTCTCCATCTTCAACTAGTGGAAACCACAAAAACAAAGCACAGGCACATATCAAAAATTTTGGTTTTGGCCAATATATGTGGATGCCAATGTATTCACAAGGGTAACAAAACAATTAAAAATGTTCTACTCAACTTGGGTATGCTAGAATATACTATATTGGTGGAAATGTAGTTTACTATAAATTCTAGAATGATAAATTCAATATAACACTAACTGGGGCATTCTATTCATACAATCTGTTTGGAAATCTTGCCCTTTTTAACTGTTTTTTTGCTTCTTTTATACTAGTGTTGGATAATTCAACTAAACATAGTTTGTTAATATATTTTGGTATTTATTTGACTTGTTTATAATGGTTGAAACAGAACATGAGGAATTAAAAGAACACAAAGAAATATAATTAATTTAATTACAAGCTTACTGCATCTCTATCTATATATATATAGCAAAATTGATAATTGATAACTGACTAACCTTTGGTTTGCAGTTCCAGTCCTTGAGCAGTCTCCATGTTGCTTCACTGAATGAAACTTGCCAAAAAGAAAGGTATTGTGTTCTTCCCTTAAGGACCTTGTACAAAGAATCAGGACACGTTTGGAACCCAGGAATAGTTGGGAATGGAATGAGATTCCACATTTTGATTCCTTTTCTTTTGATAATAATTCCAAGTTGTCCTTTTGGAATGCCCATTCCAACAAAAAGCTGGATTCTTCTTGACCTAATCGAATGCCCATTCCAAGACAAAAAAAAAACCTCTTGCCTAAACAGGAAATCTCTGCGACGAGCTCCTCCAAGAAATCTTTCACCACCTCCCTCCGCCATCTCTCTCGTCTTCAAGCAGTGGCTACGCCTCTGCCGCTCCTCGAAAACATCCCTCTGCCTCCGCTTCTCCCTCTCACAGTTTCACACTTGCCTCTCTCTCCTCCTTCCTCTCTCACTACCCATTATCTGTCTTCCCTCTCTCTCATCACCACCGCCGCCGGAGACGGCGGTGACGCCTCTGTTTTGTGAGCCGCAAGGTAAGGCACTTGGAGCTGCTGGATATACATGACTTGGGCTGCAATTCGGTCCTTTTGTGCTGTCTATCATTTGGCCTTGCTGCTCTTGAACTTCACTGTTGTTTTCACCGGCAAATAATTGAATTCCAATGAATTAGATTCTGAAGAAGAACATAGCGATCAAATGATCGGAAAAAGTTTCAACTTTACTTTGCTATTAGAGTCTCTCTCTCTCTTTCAATTTTTATCACATACATACATACACACACACACATACATATATATAGATATATATATATATATATATATATATAAGCTTGACCTAATAAGGGCAAAAAAATCCTATCCAACGTCTGCGGTTCAAAATGTTTTTTGTTATCTACGGTTTAAAATTACTTCATCTAACGATCACGGTTGTAAGTGCACAATAATGTAAATGTCTTTTGTTATCTACGGTCTAAAATTACTTCATCTAACGATCACGGTTGTGAGTGCACAATAATATCGTAGGCACAGGCATATCCTCGTATATATATTTCTTCTCCTTTCTATTTCGAGTTTTGATAAGATATGATTTGATAAGCTAAATAAGGTGTATTTATTTAATACAACAAGTATTTCTCATTTGTTTATTTTTCTTTTTTTTCTTGGAAAAATTAGTTTTTAGTGACCAAAATTAAAAAAATTTGTTTTACAATTACAATAAACTCAAGTGACCAATCTTGAAAAATAATTATCAATGAAAGATCATTTAATTTTAATTTTCAAAATGCCCTCCCTTTTATTTAGAAATTCTTAATTCCTTCTTCGTCTTCTCCAATCTCACTCATAAATATCAAAGTTTCAAAATGCATAAAAAGATTATAGAAAAGAAAGTGTGTGTATATATATATATATGTTCGTCTTACAATTAATGCACATATATGAATTTTTTTTTTCTTCGGTGGATTTTAGGACTCCAAAGATGCGACAAGAGTTATCACTTGAGATGAATTAACTATTTGAAACCTTATATAATAAAAGGAAGATTCAGAGGAGAAGTTGATATCAACCGTCTTGGAGTAGCAAGTAATATGTTTATTAACTAAGTCTATTATATCATTCAATATTCCTTATTAATAACTAATTGCACTCAAATAAGGTTTTTTTTTTTTTTTGTTAATGAGATATTAACAAAAGGCATAAAAGAATTCTAAAAAAGAAAGTCTCTCTCTCTCTATATATATATATGTTCGTCTTACAATTAATGCACATATATGAATTTTTTTTTGGTGGATTTTAGGACTCTAAAGATGTGACAAGAGTTATAACTTGAGATAAATTAACTATTTGAGACCTAATATAAGAGGAGGAAGAATCAGAGGAAAAGTTGACATCAACCGTCTTGGAGCAGTAAGCAATGACTTTATTAACCATGTTTATTATATCCTCCAATATTCCTTATTAATAATTAATTGCACCCAAATAAGGTTTTTTTTTTTTTTGTTTGTTAATGAGATATTAATATATAAGAATAAATTTATATATATTATTATATATTCTTTAGAATGTATATATGTTCATATATCGTATACAAGTCATCGATTCTAGGATGGGAATATATGAAGAGAAGGGAGGGTATTTTGAGCTTTAAGATCACTCATTATCAATTATTTTTTAAGTTTGGTCACTATTGACCTTTTATTGAGTTTAGGGTAATGCTACTCAGGCAGAATTCGTAGGCAGAATTCATAGGCAGAATGTTTTATATCCATTGGATGCATGTGGTAGGCCCCACCACATACACTCACCACATACATCCAATGGATGTAAAACATTCTGCCTATGAATTCTGCCTGAGTAGCATTACCCTTGAGTTTAAGGTCACTAAAAAGCAATATTTTTTCAATTTTGGTCACTGAAATCCAATTTTTTCTTTTATCTTTTTGGTTTGATTTTCTAAATTTTTCATTGAGAAGACTATTTTGTAAAACATTCATTTATGCTTCATTGGGTTGGAGGGATGAATGATGCATCCCTAAGGAAAGGATGATGTCTCCCTTAGTTTTTGTTTTGTTGAACAGAAGGGATAATAGAAAAGATTGATGCAGTGATAACTAAATTTTGTTTGGTTGGAAGGGAGGAAAAGAGAAGTTTTATATCACTTTTATCGATATACCCTCATTACGTTGATTAATCATGCATTGTCCATGTATTGAAAAAAAAATTAGTGACTCACTGTTTCCGTATTAAAATAAAGGATTAAATTCACTGACCTCTCCTAAGGTTTGGTGAAATTACACTCGGATAGATCGTTTGACCTTTATTTATTTCACCTCTCCTAAATCCATTTTTTTGATGGTTGGAGTAAATTTTTGCCCACATTATACTTTCTCTCTCTATTCAATCTTCTTTTGTACACTTGCTACACCACCACCGTTATCATTAATGACCACCGTTGATCTTTAATCTTGATCCTAATATATTTGATCAATTGCCAAAAATTATGTCACACAAATTCTTTTAAAAGATCTTCGATCATGGTGATATATATACAAACACATACATAGGTTCGCATCTGTGAACCAAGTTGTTGAGTTTTGTCGTGAGTCACGTGTACAGGTTGATGAAGATGACCGGACTGGTGGTGTCATGTGCGTGAAAGCATATATATCATTTTAGAAATTAATTTTTTTATTATTAAATTATTTGGGTGTATAATGGTAAAATCATACTAAAATATTATTTCAAATCATCATAGGGGAGGTCAGTGCAATTATGCCAAACCTTAGGAGAGGTCAGTGCAATTATAACAAATCTCAGGGGATGTCATTGTATTTTACCCTATTTGAAATATAATGTCATATTATAATCCAAGGGCAAAATTATCTTTTTACTCTTAAAATTTATTCCGGCCACTGAAAAAATTGATTTAGGGGAGGTGAAAGAAATAAAGGCTAAACGGTCTCTCCGAGTGTAATTTGACCAAATCTCAGGAGAGGTCATTAAATTTAACCCTAAAAAAAATAGTGAATCAAGGTTGGCTTAAAATACATAAAGGCTAAAATAAGTCGTTTTGTAAATATATGAAAATTGTTTATGAAAGAGAATTGCAATAGGGTTAAAATACATGAAGGTTAAAATAAGTCATTTTGTAAATAGATGAAAGTTAAAATAAGTATTACAAATTTATAGGTTAATCTTCACTATTTCCTTCCTTTCTTTCGCCCGATTTTGGGTGGATAAAAAATTAGCGGTTGGGAGGGATGATTCATTCCTCCTTGTTTCCTCCCTCTCTTCCCTTCCTTCCAACCAAACAAGACAACCCTCTCCTTTTCCCCCTCTCTTGCATCCCTTCTCAATCCTTCCCTCCAACCAAATGGAGCATTAGTCTGACAATGAAATGATAATAATCATAGTCATTTCACTATTTTATTCCTTTCTCATTTTGATTTCATTTCTTTGTATTTTATTTTTATTCCATTAGGGCGTATAAAACATTACACATGCTCAATCAACAAGTTAAAATTTTCTTCACTAGCAGGTACACTGCTATGCACCCAACAAGTTGAATTTAAGTAGTTTCTTTTTTCTTTTATAAATAAATACGAAGTATATATTGCAAAATGGACTTGCTTTGATCTTACATCATGGATAATCAAAAGGATCAGATTTCAAACTCCACTAATAATGTTGAACAGTCTGTATTAGATAAGAATAATATCTCCCTCCTCACGGTCACATTAGCCGATAACAACAATTGATGACAATTTTATCATTTTTTTTAGAGTACAAATGGGTTGTGTTGTACAGTTTGATGCTTGCCATTAACATATGATATTGCTCAATTTTAGATTTTTTGGGTAGAAATGGATCATTTCTAAGTTTTTTTTCCTTGGCAGGTACATATCTTCAAGGCTCATTTAATAGTTGTAAATATGTTGTGTCATCACTTGTTCTACTACCACCATGTATGATCTCATATAAAATATAATTAGAACAAAATGGATTACAAGACATGAATTTAACTGTTAAATGTTACTTTGAAAATACTTGCAAAGAAAAAACGTTGGAGAAGATCCAAGTCTTTTTTTTTAGTTACAAGGAGTGCATTGTGTACACCGAAACATTGAATGAGATCCATTGATTAAAATATAATCACACCATTTGCAGTGATAGCAAATATGTGACATCCTACGTTGCCTTTGGTTGCTACAATGACTTCTATCAATTATGCTAAAGAATGGGCTTAAATTGCAAATATTAGAATATATATTTATTATTATATCTTCACATGAACGAGTAGTTCTATAATATCTCAGGAATTCCTTAAATGCAGGAATCCCACCATTGATAAAACACTATTTTTTATTATTATCGAAAATCATAGAAAATTGAGTCTTATTAGTGGTAGGATTTCCAATACATGGAATTCCCATAATATTTAATAATTTTTTCTTCTAAACTATCTAGGATTTTCTATCTCCTTTCCTAAACCACTTAGGATAGGCCTTTATGTATTATTCATAAACATTGTTAAAAATAATAAGAAGATTGTATATTGAATTGATTTATCTTGTGAAGAATACATTATCGGCTTATTTATAGGCACATAATCTTAGAGGCTAAGTAAACTTAGGAGACAAGAAACCTAAGTGGTTTAAGAAAAGAGATAGAAAATCTTAGATAATTTAAGAAAACATATATTCTAACAACCCCCCTCAAACTCAAGGTGGGTTCTATGAAGCCAACTTGAGTTTGAAGACAGAATCTTAAATGCAGCTCGTGAAAGCAATATGGTGATGTTACTAGTCGTGACTGCGAATACATACAAAGAAGCTACAAAAAAAGTTACTTGGTAGACAAAAGCAGCTCGTTGGAGTAACGAAAAGGCAGAAAGCGACTCGTTGGAGCAAAAACTGATCAGACAGTGTGCGGACCGAAAGTGGCTCAAATGATTAAACAAATAATTATCAAAATCAGTCGATAGCATTGAAAAATGGCTCGTTGAAATCAATGACTTTGACACACAGATGTTAGTGGGAGCCAATGAATTGAACTTAAGATAGTCTGTCGGTGGAATGGAGAGCTCCGAGAAGACCTAGATGATTGTTATTGGCGGCTTTGGTGAGCGTATCTACTTTCTTTAAGGAAGAACAATTTGAATCTCTTCGCGAATCTAAGTTGAAAAAGATGAATTTTCGCGTAAAAAGTCGCAGTCAGGACAGTAGCTTCAAATTTATATTTAACTATTTTATTCTACTTGAAATATAGACGAATAATATATTAAATTGAAGCTCTTCGAATTCCCTAACGAATAAGTTATAACAAAAATAATTTTGTTGTGTAGAAAAGTGCGAACCAAAAATTTCACTATTCGCGAACACGATTCAAACATTACGAATCTGATTTTCTCGGCTTCCAAACACTCCCAAATCTTCACTCCTATGTCCTTGTATGAAATCCACAAGCAATAAAAGAGTGGACTTCAAGTCACCTTTGAATTAAGGTAAATGAGAGAGAATTAGAAGACAATTCTTACGCTAGTTGTGTAACGACGATGGTTAGGTGTTGATTTAACATAAGCTATTTTCTATGATTGATTGTCGGGGATGAAGCGGATGGTGTCATCCTCGACAATAAGGGAGATGGACTATGAAGACTACCAGATATTGGTAGGCTTCGATACCATGTTAGAAATATAAATATTGTATTTAATTGAATTGTTATTATTATGAACAATACATAAATACTTATTTATAGACACATAATCTTGGAGACTAAGTAAATTTAGGAGACAAGAAATCTAAGTGGTTTAGGAAAGGAGATAAGAAATCCTAGATAGTTTAGGAGAAGATATAATAGTAAAAATGTACTCTAACAAATATAATTCAATTCAATACAATATTTTTATTATGGTTTCATGCGACATGTCTTCTCCATCTTCACTGCCACACGCCTTCTCCGGCTACATTGTATGCTCTCCATCTTGTTTCATGCGACATCTCCAACATCGTATGCGTCATCACTAGTCTGCGATGGGCCACAAAGAAAATTCGTCTTTTTGTGATGAGACTGTAGTTGTCTGTTGATTTCTTCTTTAGGAGTTTTGTTATCTAGAGATTTTTTGGCCCTTTTTTTTGCACATGATGCCATGATACTTTTCTTTGATGAGTTCTTCATTGGCCACCATGAATCAATCGTGAATCGATTGCTTTCTTGTTGTTTGTTCTGGACTGGATCAAATGATTATTGTTATGGTTTGGGTCGTGTTGTTATCATCTTTCATGGTACTGAAAGAGGAAGGAGAAGACATAAGAGGAAACTGTGTGTTTGGTGAGAAAAGAAGTCAGAGCTGACCGTTAAACTACGCTCAAAGTTTTGTCTCCAAATTCAAGTTGGTTTCATATAACCTATCTTGAGTTTTAGGGGGCTGTTAGAATATATATTTACTATTATTTCTTCTCCTAGACCATCTAAGATTTCCTATCTCCTTTCCTAAATCACCTAGAATTTATTGTCTTCTAAATTTACTTAACTTACAAGATTATGTGCCTACAAATAGGCCTTTATATATTATTCATGAACATAATTCATTCAATACAATTTTTCTTTATTTCTAATGGCAAAGAATTTTTTTTTATTTATTTTTCCAATATACCTCCCTCATCAATCAAAATAATGCAAAATGTCCCTTGATCTTTAAATTTATAATGTGAAATTATAAAGCACCTTTAAGAATGAACTTAAAAATAAAAAAAAGTAAATATGTGAAATATCAATAAGAATCCTAAATCAATTTATTACATTGAATGTAATACTTGTTATTGGTATTTCGCATATTAATTCAAAATTACTTTTTAAAAATATATTATTAAAAGGACAATACTTAGGTCCAACCCTATACGAACCAAGTTAGTTCTCCTAAATTATGTGGCCCAATAAAAGTGTGACACGTGTCTAAAGAAAAAAAATTAAAAACTGGGTATTATTCATTTCTTACAGATTAAACTGAATGACAATGCATCTTAACATTCGTCATTGTTAAACTTCCCACAAATTTGATACAACAAAACCCAAATTACCATATCCAAAAGTGACATAAATCTAATCAAATTTAAAACAAACTATTATATACATATATATGAGTATATATATATACATACATGAGCACCTTCACTTTAAATATAAAGACGAATAGATTGAGAAGAGATCAGGATGTTACATATATATATATTAATTGTTACAAAAATACCATAGATATATATATATATATATATATATATATTGTATATATATATTGATTGTTACAGAAATATATATACAGTATTGTTACAAAAATACATATGAATAAATGTATATTAATGACGAAAGAGAGAGATAAAGATGTGAGAGAAATACAATTTCAATGAAGACAAGAGAGAGAGAGAGAGAGAGATACACACATGAGAGAGAGTTTGTTGCAGATGAGAAAGAGCAAGAGAGAAATATAAATAAGAAAGATTGTTGCATATGAGAGAATTTGGTTCGGGTTATGGGTTAACCGGTTAAAAAAATAGATTTGTTTAATTTGTAATTTCTTTTAATATTTTTATAAATTTGGAACATGTGTCACACTTTTATTGAACCACATCACGCAGGAGAACTAACTTGGTTCGTATAGGGTTGGACCCAAGTATTATCCTTATTAAAAGCACTTCGATAACTTGACATTACAAATTAACAGAGACTAACCAGCATTTGTCAGGAGGAGATTTGTTGCAAAAGATTGATAGTTACATGAGAAATTATTGCAATTTAAATGTTTGGATATTGATCCAAAAGCAAACCGAACATTTTTTTCTGTTGTGCACGAAAATTTCTCAAAAAAAGAAAAAAGAGGGGAGGTTTTTCAATATGGGGTGGGCGGGCGAAAATTTCAGGCTATACAGACCAGGCCAATCGACTATGAGCCTGCGCTGAGTCGACTCGGCCGTTTTGCAATTACTATTAGGAGTGAACCTCAAAACGTCATTAAACTCATCACAAGCAATTTCTTCGCGGAGAAGACGACACTGAAAATCTGTTACCAACACTCACCTTCTCTATGCTTTCACCAGGTTCTCTCTCTCTACACACACACACGCACACACAACACACACACATATACACACTCACATACACAAATTCACTCTCTGTTGAACTAATGCTTTGGGGTCGGGTTACGGAGTTCGCGATGGATTCCGAAACAAGTTTAATTTATTCAATCAACATTTCTCTCTCTGTCGTCAGTCGTTACTGGTGATTATAAGATTGTTGAAATGATTTTCTCTTCTTTATTTTACGTAATTTCTCAATCAAAACCCTATTCCCTTAGCATGAATTATCAGAAGGATTAGAACAGCATTACTTATTGTTTTGTTTTATAATAAAATTTTGATTTGATTTGATTTGATTTGATCTGATCTGTTGGTGATATGCAGCTGTGTAGATCACTTGGATTTGTTGTATCACTATATTTGACAACACCATGGTTTCCTTCGAAATGAACGACCGCAAAAGTGAGTGAACAGACATTGCTTCTTAATGCATATATATATATATATATATATATATATATATATATATATATATATATGTTTGTATTTGTAAATATCTTAGCTTTATCCCTACATTTCCGTCTATCATGATAAATAAAGGATGAACTCATTTAGAAAGAGTGATTTTAAATCACCTTTGGCTGGTGATCTGGCTGTGATGCTAATACTAGGTATGTGAATGTGGTTATTTGTCAGTTGCCAAGTTTCATCCATGGTATTTCCAAGGCATCAAAGATAATGATTTTGTATAAATGAATGTTTTGAACTTGTTTCCAATCTCTGCAATTTGATTTTACAAATTTAATTTCTTCTAGTCAATATATATATATATATATATATATATATATATATATATATATATATATATATATATATATTTATATTTTCCCAATCAATCCAAACCCAAATCCATTTCATCTGCAGCATTGATCACTTGAATTTTATGCCAAGGGTTAGAAGGTGTTATGCGGAAGCTTAATTCTTTTATTGGTAATCAACAAAAAGGCTGCCAACCAACCTTAGAAAAGTGGTAATAGTTATATTTGAGCCCCTATTATGTATTGTGGGATCTCAAATTCTTAATTTGTCATATTCATAAATGAGAAGAAACTCATTCATACCACTGCCATCTAGCTTCACTGAAGTACAACCCTCTAGTCAGGAAAGGAACAGATAATTGGTTTATGCTTATATATTGATGAAGGATGTTTAAATGATTGGCAATGTTTGTAAGCTTTATGCTGCTGCTGCAGCTTCATCAGTCCCCTTGGAGATGTTAATGTTTCTTCACTGGTTTCATCTAATCTATAGAGACATGGGAAAGAGGACGCTATTTGAGAATGGTATCCCTCCATTTTACATGTAATGTCAGAAATTTAAGGCAATTACAACCAGGAGTTTGGGACTTTGTCTGGGAGCTCATTTATCTCTGCAGATTTAACAGGGATGATCATATGATAAATTTGAGCCACTTAAAATTGAGGACATGATTTTAAATTTTTAACAGCTTTGATATTGAATTCGGCTGACATCAAAACTTGAAATCATGATTAAACAGAAGATAATAGGACTATAGGTATGTCATTCACCTAGCTTTCTTGTATAAATTAGAAATTTCAAGAACAAGTCAATTAAATGGAAATGAAATAACCATGGAGTGCATATTTTGTTTAAACAGTAGCTAGGAGGTAAAACTTAGAATTTTGCACATGTTTGCTTTACATTGAAGAAGAAGGAACATATGTATTTGCCTTTTAAGTTGTCTATCTTATTTGGTAATTATAGCACTATTATGTTATTTTCCTCTCTTTTTTTTGCACTTAATTTGATTTTTTTATAAGATGCATATAAATATGATTTAGCTTTTCAATTATCTTAAAAGGATTGAATCCATCTGAGCATTCCACTCCACTAATAAACTTGCAACCCTGTAATGAAACAGAGATTGGGCTAGGACTGACAGGATTTGGCATATTTTTCTCATTCTTGGGAATCATTTTCTTCTTTGATAAGGGACTACTTGCCATGGGAAATGTAAGTGGAAGTGTCTTTATTATCATCCTTTATTGCTCATTTTCTCCATTACTCTGTCTTTCCTGTTTTACTTATTGTCTATATGATGCCTGCTTAACATTGTGTTGTTTCTGTGTGATAATGAATCAGATCCTCTTCTTCTCAGGGGTGACAATAACTATTGGACTGAAATCTTCCTTGCAATTTTTCATGAAACGTAGCAACTATAAGGTTTTGCTCTCTCTCTCTCTCTCCCTCTCTCTCTCTCTCTTGTGCATGCCCTCTTTGTCCTTTCTTTTCTATCAATTGATGCCTTTTGATGATTGTACAGGGAACAATTTCTTTTGGTGCTGGCTTCTTTTTGGTTGTCATTGGGTGGCCTATACTGGGAATGATTTTGGAGGCTTATGGGTTTATCGTACTCTTCAGGTTTCTTCAATCTTCATTTTCATGATTTCACTTTCATGTTTTCTGCTCATATTACTAATTTTTTGGGTTGCTGATGTGGTATTTTATGCAGTGGCTTCTGGCCAACAATAGCAGTTTTTCTGCAGAAGATACCTGTTCTTGGTTGGTTATTACAACAGCCGTTTATGAGATCAGTACGTTTATGTTGGAAATCACAACATTGTTTCTTCAGAGATTTTTTTTTTTGTTTGATTTCTGCTTTGCATATTCTATAATAGACGCCTCTTTTTGTGTTGATTAGTGCTCTATGTATTTGATAATGAACTTGGTTTGGGAATCTTGTGTCATTTGTATATTCAAGACCAATTTTCCAGTCACTAACATAAAGAAGCCAAAATAATAGAAGGTTTCCCTATTTAAGCTAGCAATTAATAATAATCAATTGTAATAATTTATGATGAACCATGGCCTTAACACAATTAACATGTAGAAAACCTAGAAGTAACCCCCAATTAATAATATGAAGTAGCGTAATGAATTTACCAAGTGTAAGCCAAGGTCAACACAAATATAAGAATGATTAAGTTGCCATTGCCCTTGTGACCTTTTGAGGTTCCAATTTGTCCCTTTTGATCAGGGCATAGATTCTATACCTACAATGATGTTTTATCTAATTTAGATTGACTTCACCAGAAGAGCTTCATCTCAGTCAGTACCAATATATCAACAGCCATTCTGCAAGTGGATGTTGAGGGTATGGCACTAAAGACTTACATGGTTTAATTGTTATCTCGTAAGCCCCATTAATGGGTAGGAGTGCATTGGGGAAATATGATAACTAGGTGGGTGGACTTTAATTATAAGAAGAAAATTAGTTGCTGTATGGTAAGCCTGTTGGTATTTGGCAGTGGTCAGATAAGAATACGTAGCCTAGACGTGGACCATGCCTGTAGTAAGATAAAGAAAACAAACGATGATGTTCAGACTAAAGATTCAGGCCTTAATCAACATATAAATGAAAATTTAAAGCTGTGATAATTATTAAAAAGAAAAAAGAAAAAAAATGAGTCCTGATGAATTCTTTGTCTATAGTTATATATGTATTTTTAGCTTTGTGGATGTCTTGTTGCTTGTTAAGAAGTTGTATATTGTTTTCCTAGATCTTTGTACATTGGTGGAGCAATTTATTGAAACAGTGATCTGTGTCACGAGCACCTTCAATTGAAACTGAACCACATGGGGTTTCTGACCATGTTTTTTGAAAATTTTTCAATATATTTCTGTACAAGTTTTGGGGTTTAGAGAATTAGATCTTCTAAGATGCATAAATGAGAAAGAGGGGAATATTCTAGAGGTTTTCAAGGACAAGATTATTTAGTGGTGATGCATTGCCTGCCATTTTTTTTTTTCCCTCTCTTGGGGTTGATAACTATATAAGAACTAAACCCCTGGCACCACCCTACATCTTAGATGCATGTCAGGACTTTGAAACCATGCTACAATCACTTTGTTACATTCCTTCCTATCAATATGTGAACTTATGTTTATAAGATCAATGAGGAAACAACAAATGAGCATATGCAAGAATAAAATTGCCAACTACAAATGACCAGAAGAACAAGATTTACTGGGATATTCGCTTCCCAGTTGGGAAAAAGTGTGACACCGCAGAGAGTACTACCTGCCTAAAGCTGCAGAATGGTGTTTAAATGCTTACTTGAAGTAGATTGAGACTCAACCAAATGGAACTGATCCTTCAACAGAAAGAATTCCCCTAATTTCTTTACTCATGGAAAAAGGCTGTGGAGAACGTCTTCCAGCCAAGTCAGGCATTGCTGTGAAGTCGTTATTAGTGAATTTAATGTTGCACTAAAACTATCCTAGGAGGACGCACCTCAATCACTTTCTATTATCATAATGATACATTTTCATGTTTTATGCTCCCTCATGGGGCTCTATCTCAATACGAATACAAGCACTGTTTGCATTCCTTGATCACATGGAGTCCAGGGTGAAGCACAAGCACAAGCGTCATCTTCTCTTTGTTCTGAAATTTTCTTCTTTCTCCATGCTTTTCTTTGATTGTCAATACAGAGAACCAGTTTATATGTAATTTTAGATATATGAAAGTGCATCTTTGATCTGAAATTTTCTTGTTTGTATGTGTAGTTCTCTGGCCGATACCGTGGCAAACGAGTGCCTGTTTGACCTTAATTTCGTCGAGGAGCAGGAAGTTGTGTGGGATGGCCTACTTGTAATTGCTGTAACATAATCATTTGACCAAAAAAATGCATATTGCCTAATCAACCTTTATCACATGGTGACAGTATAAAACTTTATGATTTGATGGTTTTCTTTTTTATTTTTTTGTTAGTACAAATCATTTTTTAAGTGGGATTTTTCCAGCCTAGCTGCATTGACCACATTTAGCAGTATTCCAGATTCTGTTCACTGAGGTTTCTATCTTCATGGCTTGGCTGCATGGTCACGACCATTAAATCACTTCAAAGTTTTAACCATGCTGGTTACTAAATCTACATATATATATATATAGTTGAGGGATTTCACTGATGAAATTTCTATATTTGAAGTATCAAGCTACAATTAGATGGTTGAGTTTTTTTTTTTTCCTTCTAATCATTGACCTGTTATCCTATGAATATATTTTGACATTACCTCTTATCTTATTTGCTGAATCCCAATCTATTTGCACTTTGCATGCAAGCAACTTAGCGGATACGAGATTCTTGGTCTCATGTTTTGTCGTTGTGTGTCAATTCCCTATAAGTACCTCTTTGATAAAAAATATAGTGGCCATTTTACTTCATCACACGAGGATTGTCCAATGGTGAAGCAGGATTTCCCATCCATGCTAATTGATGCTACTGGAAATGCTTAAAATAGCCAACCCCGGGGGGAAATGAGCTGCATGCACATGCTTTGCCTCTACTTTTGGAGGAGCAAGGATAGATAGTTAAAGTTAAGGTTCATATTATTTTGTAATATTTAATTTTTGGGTTATTTTTTTATTTCATTGTTTTAGGGTTTGCTTCTAATTGTGCTTATATAAGAAGCACTGTGTAAACAAATAACTTAGACTTTGATTATTGATTATTGTGATATTTAAATTTATCTTCCTGTTCTTCTCCCTCTATATGATCTTGCTTTCTCAACCCCCATGTCTTTAGTCTATCTACTCTCTCTCTTTTCTCGTCCCCTTTGTCTGTCTTCTTATCCTCGTCTTCTATCTTCTTCTCATCCCCTGCTTTCTTTCTAGTTGTACATCAGATTGTTCCGAATGAGTTTTGTCCATATGATCCATAGATCTTATTTCCTGTGCTTGATCCTTACTTGATGTGATGCTGTTTCATAGTTCTCGACCTCTGGTTAGTATTATATGTGAATTTAATTAATGAGTGGATGTTGATTGCAATGGATTAAAAGGTCCAAAGCAATAGAAAAACAGAATGACTATCGTTGTTGGTCTACTTGTAAATTTGCCAGTGTCATGTTGGTATACGTTTATATAAGCCCCTATTTGCATATGGATGGAATGGGCTTGAGTTTCAAAGGGATTGTCCCTTATTGGTCTATCTTCAGGAATGTGGATGCGCCATTTATTTATTTATTTTTGAATTTACAAAATTAACAGGAATATGAACTCACTAAACTCTTGTAGCCCTGAATAGCAGAAGAAAGGGAGAGATGTTTCTTCTCCTTTAGCAACACACACTACCCCAAGTTGAAGAGGACATTGAAGGTAAGTTTAAAGAAAGCAACTAAATAATGCAGAGGGCAATGTCACTCAAGTTGAAAAGATTGTAGTTCTCCTTTGTCAATGGAGACACTTCTCCCTCTTTCTCATTGAACCCTTCCTCGCATGTCACTGCTGCTTCCATTACAGCACTCACCAACACATTAGCAGTAGCATAGTCCTCCAACAGAAAGGCTCTGAGTGAATTTGGCAGCATTGTGACAGCGTCTGTGTATAGTTCCAAACAATCCTTCAAGCATGCCATGGCGAAAGGATCAAAAGCTTCGCTTCCTAACACAGCTTCTATGCTCGAGATTGTGTTGGTTGCATTTTCTGTAGCTAGCTCCATTGCAATGATCACGAGTCCTTGAAGGTCCGTGGTGTGGCTAATGGAGACGGCTTGGAGAGAGGTTACACAGAAGTCATAGTTCAGAATGGTAGACTTGTCCGCGCATTGTCTGCAGGTTGTGTTGATGAGATCTACCGATAACGCCTTGACTGTAAAGCTAATTTGGTTCAGAATTAGGAGGAGGAAGCAAAAGGAGATGGACATGGAGAAGAAAGAGCAATGCCACATTTTTTACTTTGCTTCTTCTTCATTGTATTGACTTGTTGGAATTATATATGGAATGTCTTGTTTATTTGTACATGTGGTGAGACTTGGAGGAGGAAGCTTCCTAGAAGGTCATTGTTGCTTACAATTACAACATCATTGCCCATATAATCATAGAGGGTTTGATCATAGAGGCAATGTGACAGTTCTCCGAAGGATTTTTGGATTTCTCATGTGTACATATCTGCTTTCCTTTCCATGTAGATCAATTATTCACATGGAAAGGAACCTTCTCGAAATGACTAATTTTAAAAGTTTACAAGGAAGAGCAAAGTTAGTTTGTTTTTCATGGAGCTATTAGAGTACTTGAAATGTAGAGAGAGAGAGAGAGAGAGCGCAATGTTCTAAAATACTGCCATGGGATTATTTCTTGACTTCTTGTCACGATCATGGGGAATGAACCAGCAATTGAATTCATTGTTCTCCGTGGTGACAGTACTCTCCCATCCTCAATGTTCAGTTTATCAAAGGTACGTTGTTCAAAGGAGATGAACTTAGGCATCTGGTATGGTATGGTATGTTATGGGCGTGTTTGCCATGTGTTATTTTGTTTTTTTCTGTTTTGTTTTGGCATGGTAGAAATAAAACATGTTTTGTACACACAATATCAAAATGTTTCAAAATTTTTGACCGAAATTGAAAACACCATTTTTTGTAATTTTATTGTGTTTTTGGCTACTGTAGCAGGAAAAAAAAATACATTTTCTTACTTGTTTTCGATTACTGTTTAAAATATTCGTAACAAAAATAATTATTTTATTTTAAACAAAAACGTAAAACACAAACGCATGTCAAATATGTCCAGTGAGTTTTAAAGAAAGAGTGAGATTTTAGAGTGTCTTTTTCTTTCTTGCGGAACTTGGAACTTTGAAATCCCCAAAAAAAAAATTTCCGACGGAGCCAATTGGCGAGAGAAGGGAACTGTCTCTCCCTCCTCTCTATCTCTGTTGGATTTCTTGATCACCTTTTGGATAGTTTTGTTAGTCAATTGCGCCGACATGTTTATCCACTTTTCACTGAGTGGAGGGTAAGAAAATATGGTGCACTCGTGATGCTCTTAAGGCTTTGCTTCGTATTCTCAAGCCACCAATTATTTAATAATCAGTTCATTAACTAAAAGTTCCAAGTCGTAAATATTTATAATAGCTTTTTTTTCTCTTCCCTTTTATTTATTTATTTCATCCACTACATTTTCATCATGTCATATATGCTAGTATAAGCATATATATGCATCCTCCCATAATACATGCGTGTATATATATACATATTAGTGTATTGCCATTGCTCGTGACTATGATACTATTAAAAATATAATATTATTCTAGGTTTGAGGGTCAATAAATTGTACGTGTTAGTGTATATAGTTAGTGTATTGTGCATACATATTTTGAATCATAAGATTAAATTTTTAATTATTTTTAACCGTTAAATTATGATTTATTTTTAAAAAAGAAATTCAAACACAATAATTAAACGTTATATAGATATATTCCAACTACCTTATTCTTTGTTACTATAGATATATTCCAACTACCTTATTCTTTGTTACTTAGATTTTCCTTCTTTTTTTTATCCAAGTCGAATCACTTTCATAGTTTCATGTCTTTTATGACATTTTGGATGCATATATTTCAGTCACGTGATATGTACATTTTTCTCTTAATGGCCAACCGTTCTCATTACTATTACTATTACCAAACCTCTCCTGCCACATTCACTGTTTGCCCCTTAAAACAGATTATAAATAACATGACCTTTCTGTTTTCATCCCTGTGTTTTTCTGAAATTTCTTCACCATCTTCTCCAAATCTCACAAGACAATCCCTCCATTAGTCCCTTTTTCTTATACTATGGGCGAGTGACTTCCTATTACATTTGTCCCCCTCAATGAATTTCAATGGCATAGGACTCCACTTATTGAAGGTCAGAACAACCAATTTTGGGATTTTGCATTAGAATTTTGATCCCCAATTAGAAAGTATCCCTCACCCTTTCCTCCTTGAACCTGAGCCCTTTACAGAGAACGTGTGATCGCACCATCCTCATCATGTCTTCGCTTTCCTATTGAACGTGAAAATTTTTCTTTTTTATTTATTTCTTTCGAGAATCACACTTGTCCTTCTTCTGATTAGAACGAATGATCCGATCATATTTTCAGTCGAGGGCAGTATACAATGTTTGAATTACTCTGTATCTTTATACGACGAACTCCTTTTAAAATAACACTCTTTTAGACGCATTGTTAAGGCCTCGTACTCAAATTCGTTATTAGAGCTCTAGCTGATATGTTGGCACAATTTTTACATGGAAAATATGAGCTTTGAACCAAGAGTGGCAACTAAGCTTCGAGGGATTAGCTACGCTGGAATGAATGACATTGGTACATTGACAACCTAACCTCGATAGAGACAGGTGAACATATCTATTTATTTTATAAGTTGAATTTCCACTGCTCCTAAAATGAATATGAGCATGATGCCTTAATAATGGGGCAAAAGAGAGCTCTTTCAAAAGGAGCTCGTTGCATAAGGATTGCTTACGAATAAAATATGATCGGACCATTCGTTCTAATCGAAGAAGGATAAGTGTGACTCTCGAAAGAGAGAAATGAAAAAGGAAACTCTTCGTGTTCAATAGAGAAATGAAGACACGAGGAGGGTGGAGTGATCGTACCGTTCTCCACTGAGGGCTCATGTTCAAGGAGCAAAG
The DNA here is from genome assembly GCA_026545225.1 of Cornus controversa. Lineage (NCBI taxonomy): Eukaryota > Viridiplantae > Streptophyta > Magnoliopsida > Cornales > Cornaceae > Cornus > Cornus controversa. Next base: position 78,306,012 of record CM048845.1, read on the forward strand.
AGTGAGAGATACTAATTGGGGATCAAATCCTAAAGCAATATTCCAAAATTGGTAGTTTTGGCCTGCGACAAATGGAGCCCTACACCATTGAGATTCGTTGTGGGGGTCAAATGTAATAAGAAGTTCCTCGTCCGGCCATAGTATAAGAAAAATGGACAAATCGAGGGATCGTATTGTGAGATTTGAAGCAGATGATGAAATGTTTAGAGAAATATGGGGGATGCAGATAGAAAGGTCATATTATTTATAATCTCTTTAAGGGGCAAATAGTGAATGTGGTAGGGGAGGATTAGTAATGGAGACAAATATATAGCAACTTATTTTTATGAGTATAATCCTACATCAAGTGACAATGCCATAGATGTTATTTGCTGTGCTTGATCCTGAGTTGATGTGATGTTGTTTCATAGTTCTCGAACTCTGCTTAGTATTATATGAATTTAATTAATGAGTGGATGCTGATTGGAATGAATTAAAAGGTTCAAAGCAATAGAAAAACAGGAAATAACTATCGTCTACTTCTAAATTTGCCTGTGTCATATTTATTTGCCCTCGTCTTCATGAATGAGGACATACCATTTTGTTTCCAATTTACAAAGCTGACACGAATATGGTCTCATTGAAAACTTAAGAGTAATGCTGCTCGCAGACCAAATCATATAGGAAAAATTCGTACCAAAATTTATTTACAATAGATCACACGAACGAGACAAATTTTTACACGCTCTTTTCTTTGACTTCATTTCACCAAATTATATTGTTAACTTCAACATTCTCATATAATTTTATTTTATAAGTCCTACTTTTAATTGTAATAACTAATAAGTCCTAAAAAAAATTATTAGGAAAATTAAGTCTTACTTTTAATAAATATTTTAAACTAAGTTCACAATTCTATTAACAATAATTTTTTTCCAACATTGCCCTTTCTCATAAATCTCTTAAATTTTTTTTTAATTAACATACTTAATATAACCTTTATCTCTAATTTTTATAATTAATATCAATTGACAATAATAATGAAAAAGCACATAGTTTTAATTGCCACCAAAATTAGCAATTTTTTAAAATATTTAACAAGTTATTTAAATTCAACCAATTGTAATAAAAATAAATATTAAAACAAGCCAAAAATGTTCACAATTTTTTTTAAATGAGGTGTATTTATATACAATTAATGAATTATTTATTTTTTTCAGTTTTTTTCTATTTATATTATTTTAAAAATATGTAATTTCAAGAATTAAAGGTAATTTTGTGTAAATTTAAGACTATGTTACAGATAAATAAATATATATATATATATATATATATATATATATATAAAGTTTATCAAAATAATATAAATCTTTTTTGAATAATTTTATATAAGAATAACATTAATGATATTTTATAAAAAAGGGCACTATTGGAAGAAAATCAATGTGAGTGGAATTATGAACTTAATTGGAAATAGTAATCAAAAATAGGACTTAGTTGTTATAATAAATTTTTTTAGGACTTATTGGTCCTTAGAGTTGAAACGTAGAACTTATAAGGAATTTTCCCTTTATTTTATAGTATTTTGAGCTGTTTTTTTTTTTTTTTTACAGTGATATCACTTTATTATAGGTTTCATGTAATTTGTGCATTATTTTTTTGGTCCAAAATGTGTTAAATTTTTTTTAAAAAATGGCTTTTGACAAGTGTCATGAGATAGACCTCATAATAGCATTACTCAAAATCTTAAATCCCTCAACAGCAGATGAATGAAAGAAACGTTACTTCTTTAGCAACACACTACCAAGTTCAAGTGTAATTTGAGCTGATTTTTTTATAGTATTTTGAGCTAATTTCTTTTACATTGATATCACTTTATTATAGATTTCATGTCATTTGTGCATTATTTTTTTAGTGCTAAATGTGTTAGTTTTTTTTTTTTAAAAAAAAGCTTATAACAAGTGTCATGAGATATCCTATAATGGCATTACTCAAAATCTTAAAGCCCTCAGCAACAGAAGAATGGAAGAAACGTTACTTCTTTAGCAACACACTACCAAGTTCAAGAGGACATTGGAGGTAATTAATTTTAAAGAAATCAACTAAATAATGCACAGGTCAATGTCACTTAACTCAAAAAGATTGTTGTTCTCCTTTGTCAATGGAAACACTTCTCTCTCTTTCGACATGAACCCTTCCTTGCATGTTGATATTGTTCCTTTCATCAAGTCACATGGAGTAGAAATGAGAGTGTGAAAGTGACAAAATCTAAAATTTGATCAAAGCAAGAGCGTTTCCTAAACACTTATGATGCGTTTGGTACGCAGGAATGGAATGCCCATTCCAACCATTCATTTGTTTGGTATGAATTTTAAAGTGAGAATGATCATTCTCTTAGAATGAAATTTCATTCTCAAGAATGAAAATCCATTTCATAGCTAAACCTATGGAATGGGTCTTCCATTTCCAATAAGATTAAAAAAAAATTCATATAACCAAAAAGCTCTTCACCTCCACCACCACCACCACTTCTACCATCACACCAGCTTTACTACCACCAGCTTTACCACCACCACCACCGTCTCCACCACCTCCACCTCCACCCCCACATTGCCACCTTCTTACTCCACCATACCACCACCTTTATATCGCCACCTTCCTCTACCACCACCGTCATTGTTGTCACCATATCGCATCGCCACCACCTCCACCGCCACCCCCACCACACCACTGCAAACACATCCACATCGCTGCCACCACCCCTACCACACCACCTCCACATTGCCACCCCACCACACCACTCCACCACTTCCACATTGCCGCCACCACCCCTACCGCACCACTGCTATATCATCACCTTCCTCCACCACCACCCCCACCACACCATTCCACCACCACTATATTGCCACCTTCCTTCACCACCTCCACATTGCCACCTTCCTCCACCGCCACCACCTCCGCATCACCACCTCCACCACCACACCTCACCATCATCTCCACATTGCCACCTTCCTCCACCATCACATATTTGTTAGTTTAATTTATTTGTCACTAGGTGGGATATTTTGGAGAATTTGATTTAAAATTTATTTCATTCCCGCCTCATTTCATATTTGCAACCAAACAATAGAATGAGAATGATCATTCTATTCCATTCCCATTCTCAGCTTCATTCCATTCCATTCACGCGTACCAAATGAAACATTATACACTTTTATGCTATTATATATGTGTGTATGAAATGTTTATGATATTTATACACATGACAAAGGCCATTATAGTCTTTGTGGAATAATATAAATGTAATTTCATAAGCACGAGAAAATGTATTTTGAGTCGTAAGTAATCTTATTTCTTATTTGTTAGGAGATACGTAATATTAGTAATAATTAAAATAAAAAAATATAGTATATTTTTTATTTTTAAAGAAATGTGATCCGAGAAATCTCTACATTTAATTCAGAATATTGTTAAAATGATATTGTTTAAATTCTCGTATATGAAAGGATTACTTAAAAAATTCTAAAATAATGAGCATTTTAATTAAATAAAGTAAAACTAAAAAGCGTTTTTAATAAGTATTAGGTACAATTTGGTCATTGTCATCCATAATAACTAATTAGGTACAATTTGGTCACTTTCATCCATAATAAATGTTCGTTATGAATTCAAGGATTCGCAAATTGAATTCGAGGACTGACAAAACTGAATTTGTGAATTAGGAAATGATTTGTCTTTAGATCAACAATTTGTGAGCAAAGAATGAGAGATTCGCGCAACACTCCTTCAAAAGGATTGTGAAACTTAGATAAAAGCTTCGCTACCCAACATAGTTTTTATGCTTGAAATGGTGGTGGTTGCATTTTTGGTAGCTAGCTCCATTGCAATGATCACTAGCCTTGAAGGTTCGTGGCGTGCCTGATGGAGATGGCTTGGGGCGAGGTCACACAGAAGTCATAGTTCAGAATGGTAGTCTTGTCCGCGCATTGTTTACAGGTTGTGTTGATTAGATCTACTGATAATGTATTGACTGTAGAGCTATTTTGGTTCAAAATTAGGAGGAAGAAGAAGAGGAAACAAAATGAGATGGAGAAGAAAGAGTAATACCACATTTTACTTTGTTTTGTTCTTCCTTCTATTATCCTTGTTGGAATTATATATGGAATGTCTTATTTATTTGTACATGTGGTGAGCTTGGGAGTGGAAAAGGAAGCTTCCTACCTATATAGTCATGTAGAGGATTTGACAATAGAGGCAATGTGACAAAGTGTTAGATCATGCAATGACTCAGTCAAATATCAGTTGAGAGAATCAAGGGAAAAGTTGAAGAAATCAGACCAGGTTGACAGCAGTGCAGCAAACAAACCAACTCCAAAATTTTCTCATTTTGTTTTGATTAAAACAATAGATTAATGTTAGCTGTAAATCATTTATTTGTACTCCTTAATTTTCTATAGTTTGTTACATGTAATACTCTATAAATACGTTGAATGAAAAGTAAATGGCAATTAAGCCAACCAGTTCAAACACTTCTAGTCTTTCATAGTTTCCTCTATTTATTTTTTTTACATGGTATTAGAGTAATCAAGGGCACACGCCTGATCTTGATACACGCTTCCGTTTTCCAAACAATGGCCTCCAACTCAAATGACCACGCCCAACTTCCCCAACCTACTGTTTAAGCCAATGCCCAACCTGTTTTCCAAAAATTGGTTGGCCCTAATTATTTGCCTTGGAGCATCCAATTCATGGTCTTTCTCAAGAGTCATGATCTTGCTGATCTTGTGGATGGAAATGTATCTCCTCCATCAATAACTCTTTTCGATGGGACCACTAACCCAACTTACACAGTGTGGTTAAAGAAAGACACATGTGTTCTAAGTTGGCTATTAGCTTCTATTACAGAAAAGCTAGTCTCTGCTGTTTATGGAATGAAGACCTCAAGACAAGTGTGGGATGCTCTTCACACTCGGTTTTCATCTACTTCAAGGTATAGGATTGCTCTGTTAAAAAAATAACTTGTAGTGAATTTATGGAGAAAACCAAGAATCTGGTTGATCAACTAGTGGCTGCAAAGAAGGCTACAGATGATCAAGACCTGATTAGCTTTCTCTTGGGAGGACTTCGGCCAGTTTTTACTTTTTTCATCACCTCATTCAATTTTGCTTGTCGAGACAAAGATTTGTCATTTGATGACTTCCAAGCGTAACTCTTAAGCTTTGAGACTCTTATTGATGCACAAAACAACTCAGCCCCTGATCAACACTATGCCTTTGCAGCAAACCATAAAGGGAAACCACTATTTATCTCAAGGAAGCCAAAGCAACAAACGATGACTCTAAAGCCACAACTTCCGTAATCATCTTCCAATCTAAAAAAAGGCAATCAGTTTTCTCCTACTACTCGAACCAATGACAGGCCAACCTGTCAAATTTATGGTAAGAGAGGACATATTGCCCTTGATTGCTATCATCATTTTGACTTCTCTTTTCAGGGATAATTACCACCTGCTGACCTTGCTGCAATGGCTGCTGAAACCAATAATTCCTATGACCAAAATATCTGGTATGCGGATAGTGGAGCCAATGCTCATATCACCTCCAATGCAGCAAATTTAACAAACCAAGCGTCCTACGATGGTGATGATACTGTCCAAGTTGGTAACGGCTCAGGTTTGGTTATAAAAAATACTGGGAATTCAACTCTACACTTTGATCATGCCTCTTTCACACTCAAAAATATTCTTCATTGTCCAAATGCCTCTGCGAATCTTTTATCCATCAATCAGTTATGTTTAGATAATGATTGTTATTTTGTGCTAACTGTTACTGATTTTTGTGTGAAGGATAACAAGACTGATCACATTCTGCTTCAAGGTCTGGTTGAAAATGGACTTTATCCATTTGCTGGACACAAGAGCTCATCAAATAAAATGTGTTGCTTCACTACAAAATTAGGAATAAAAACATCTTTGGAAAATTGGTATAATCGTCTTGGGCATCCTGCCAAGTCCACCTTAAATAGTTTGTGCAATTACTTGCCTCTTTCTGAATCTTTGAATAAATTAGATTTCTACCATTCTTATCAATTAGGAAAAGCTACTAACTGCCTTTTGTTGATTCTACCCAAAACACTACAAAGCCTTTGCAGCTTGTTCACACTGACGTCTGGGTATCTCCAATAATTTTAACTGGTGGTTGTCGCTACTATGTTATTTTTGTCGATGATTTTAGTAGGTTTACATGGATGCATCCCATGCGCTTTAAGTCCGATGTCTTTATCATTTTTCAGCAATATAAAACTCTTGTGAAAATTTTGTTCTCTTCTAAAATTCAACAACTACAATCCGACATTGGAGGAGAATATCTTTCCAATGATTTCAAATCTTTTTCAACAAAACATGGGATATACCATAAATTAACCTGCCCCGACACTTCTGAGCAAAATGGTATTGCCGAAAGAAAATATCGACACATTCAAGAAACTGGTTTAACATTATTAGCTACAGCACAACTACCAAATAAATATTGGACTGATGTTTTTCTTATAGTAGTTTTTCTCATCAATCGGCTTCCAACGAAAGTCCTCCATAATCTATCTTCTTACTTCATGCTTCATAAAAGAATGCCATCCTATACTGTAATACCCCGCTCCAACATATGGTATGAAATTGTCCGCTTTGCGCCTGAGCCCGCACGATTTTGCTCTCAGGTTTTACCCCAAAAGGCCTTATACCATTTGAAGAGAACATACTACATATAAGCACATCCCCTTTTCCACACCTAGGTGATGTGGGATTGAGCACATTGTACCCTGTCAGTGTGGTAGCTCAGCCCAGTGTCTGTCTTCGCACCCGCCCACTCACACCCGTCCACAAGGGTTATTACAATCCACCCCCCTATGAGGCCTGATGCCCTCGTCGGCACACTTCCGGCTGGGTTCAGGCTCTGATACCAACTGTAATACCCCGCTTCAACACATGGTATGATATTGTCCACTTTGGGCCTGAACCCGCACGATTTTGCTCTTGGATTTTACCCCAAAAGGCCTCATATCATTTGAAAAAAATATACTACATATAAGCACATCCCCTTTTCCACACCCAGGCGATGTGGGATTGAGCACCTTGTACCCTGTCAGTGTGGTAGCTCAGCCCAGTGTCTATCTTCGCACCCGCCCACTCACACCCGTACACAAGGGTTACTACATATACTTCACTAAGAATATTCGGTTGTGCATGTTATCCTTACTTGCGACCATATGAAAACAACAAGCTATCATTTCGAAGCAAACAATGTCTCTTTCTTGGGTAGGCAGCTCAACACAAGGGATATAGATGCTTAGATTTAGACTCCGACAGAATTTATATTTTAAGGATGTAGTGTTTGATGAGAACTCATTTCCAGCTAAAGATAAATGTTGCATTTCACCAGACCAAGAAAGCACGATGTCGACAGGTTTGTTTCTTATCTCACATTCCATTCCACTCAATTTAATTCCAAGTTCAAATTCACTTGATCCTGCTTGTGAAAAAAATACCTCATCCGAACTATATACTACCTCAATCTTACATACTAATGATTTCGCAGTTTTACCTTTGTTTGAGAGCCCATCCTCTATATAGGCACAATTTTCTCTCAAGAACATACCAATCCCGATCCACAAACACCTCATCTCGAGCAACCAGAAAGAAATATCAGAACTCAGTCCAAAACAGGAAATTCAAAACCAAAAGAATTTCTTGGATTCAAAATGTTTTTTTCCATTCGTCATTCTTTCCGTTGTTATACTAGTATTTTAGCAAAATCTGAGCCTACTTGCTATACATAAGCAGTAACAAAACTTGAGAGCTATGGGATGTGAATTTGATGCTTTGATGGAAAATGGGACGTGGTCTCTCTGTCCAAGACCACATGACAAACATGTAGTGAGGAATAAATGGGTATTCAAAATTAAAAGACACCCGGATGGTAGCATTGAACGCTACAAAGCAAGGCTTGTGGCAAAGGGCTTCGATCAAAAATCTGGAATTGATAACTTTGAAACATTCTCTCTAGTAGTCAAACCAACTACAGTTAGATTGGTTTTGTAAGGACCGGAATTTTTTTGACCGGTTCCCAGCGATTTCGGACCGGATTAAAATTTTTTTTTTCGGATTAATTAAATCCCGGAAAGGGTGTGGATACATTTCATATAAGTGGAAGGTGTATGTATATGTGTATATATATATAAAGGTGTTTATATATATATATACGTGGGATGTGAGGACACTTATATATGTGGGTAGATATATCTATACATATATGTGGGCTTGGAGGGTTAGAGCGTTGTTATATGCATGTTTAGAGATTGAGACATGTAAAGTATGCTAAATTATATATGTATATTTAGCTAGATGTTGCCTTGCTTGCGTATGTGATTCTTATGCATGAGTTGAGTATACGTAAATATATATGTGATTATATGTTTGGTGCAGTTGTAGAAATGTATGCTAGATTGATTATAGCATAGAAGGACATTGGAAAAGCATGAAATATGTGAATTGTCCTGTATGTTTTTACTACCTATATGGGTGACATGTTATATATATATATATGTATATATATATTTGCGTGATTGTATATGATTATAAGAATGCATATTGGTTGCTCGTAGTAAAGGCATGATTAGAATGAAAGCATGATTATATTTATGCTAATATACGTATACATGTGATTATATGCAAGATGTGACATCTATATATATGTTGTGTATGTGCAAATGTGATTATGAGTGATTTCCATGGAAAGTGTGTTTATTGGTGAAAACGTGAAGATGTGGTGTTTACAGATTTATGCATGAATTTCTTGAAAAATGCATAAGCATGATGGTTTCCATGATATGAGTGTGATGACATTGTGACAATCTTGAGGTGAAAGGAAAATGCATTGATTTGACAAAAATGCATTCATGGTGTGGATAAGTGCATGGGTGTGATTATATGCACTATATATATGATTTTGGGGCAGGAGTGTGAAATTAAGATAAGGGGATGGCCCCTAGGGTGAAAGACCCAAAACTTGGCCAAGAGGAGGTGCTCCCTTCGGGTTAGTAACCCGATAAAGCACAAGCAGAGTTTGGGTGCCGAAGAGACCCTTACTATTGGAGTGATGAGAAAGCCCCCTATGAATTAGTTTGGTGTGAGTTATATACGTACGTATTTGCACTTTTTGTGAAGCATCATGCATGATTTGAGAAATGTGGATGTTTGGGTAAAAATGCATGAGCATGTGCATTTATGCATGATTCAATGGATCTTGTTGAGTAAGTGACGTGGTATTTGATTTTCCTTCTTCATGTAAATGCTTCTGTTCATATATGTTTTCTATACATAATGACGTTGGATGTGTACTGCCTTGAACATGTCGTAAATGATTTTCATAAGTTATGTATAGTAGATTTAAATGTTCATAAATGCTAAAACTGCCATGTGCATTGTTGGTTCATGTATGCTAGGAGGGGCATGACTTTAAATATTATGATATATTTAAGTGCATGTATAGTTTTGAGAATATGTGAGGATCGACCTGCTGCTGCGATGATAGTATGGTTCTACTTACCTTGTTGGGCCTTTGAGCTCACCCCCTCCCAGGTTTTGCAGGTATTGCCGAGTAAGGAGTCAGTTGGGGAAACTGATAGCACCAGTTGCAGAGGTAGTAGTTAGATCCCTTAGAATCTAATTTATGTTCAGGGTAGTAGATGAATGTTGTACATTTGGATTAGATGTATTTCATTCATGTGATGTATGTATATAATACGGACATTCAAGGACTGAGACATGTATTCTTTTGATTATATTATGCATGTAGTAGAAATGCTGGGGGGACACGTGCCCAGAAGTGTCCATTTTTATTATTTAGATATAAATGCTGGGGGGACACGTGCCCAGAAGTGTCCATATGAATTGTAAAGCAGGTGTAATATGCCAGGAGCTGATTATTTAGAATGGGTCATGCCCGATTTTCGTGAAAATCATTTGCAAGGGCTATTGATGATCTTATGTCACCTGAAGGGTGTACATATAGAATGCTTCCGCAATAGAATAGATTAAAATGAGATTAAGGTGTGGGAACTTGAGGTGAAATTACAGATTCACCCCCGTTTCCCTCGCTCCTAACCGGGTGTCGGAAACCGGGGCGTGACAGGTTTTATTTATTGCAGTTTAATTCCATTAGCCTATAAGACACTTAAATGTATCTAATGCATTTTTACATGGCATACTTGATGAAGAGGTGTATATGGAACCACCTCAAGGATTCATTGATGAGAGTTAACCGAATCTTGTGTGTCGACTTCATAAGTCTCTCTACGACCTCAAACAAGGTCCAAGAGTTTGGTTTCGGAGGTTATCTCAACAATTATTAGAACTTGGCTTTGAGGAATCAAAAGTTTATTATTCATTATTTTCACTTTGCACTACCACATTAAATTTTTTTGTGTTAGTATACTTAGATGACATTATCGTCACTGGATCGAGCAATTCTGCCATTATTTCTTTTATTGACAGCTTGAAAGCAAAATTCCATATTAAAGATCTTGGACAATTAAGTTATTTTCTTGGAGTTGAAGCCCACCGTACCAATGAAGGCCTTCATCTTCGGCAAGCAAAATACATCTTAGATATTCTTGACAGCACCAAAATGCAAGGAGCAAAGTCACTTGCATGTCCAACAACTTCGAGAATGAAGTTATCTTCGCATGATGGCACACTTCTATCGGACCCTACTGAATACACATGTGTGGTGGGAGCATTACAATATTGTACCATTTCACATCCTGATATTTCATATGCAATAAATCAGTTATGCCAATTTATACATAATCCATGAGATACTCATTGGATGGCAAAGAAAAGAGTGTTTCGATATTAAAAAGGTACGTACGGTGGACTATAGACTTTTTTATGCAACATTTACGGTTGACATTCATGTTTTCTGTGACTCGGATTGGGCTGGTAACCTAGATGATTGAAGAAGCACAAGTGGATTCAGTATTTTTCTCGGAAAAAATTTAATATCACGGTGCACCAAGAAACAAGGAGTTGTCTCACGTTCAAGTATGGAAGCAAAATACCGAAGCATGGCTTTAGCCACAGCCGAAGCTTATTGGATCAAAATGTTATAATTAATAAAGGAGTTCCAACTATATATTTCCTCACCTGCAATTATCTGGTGTGACAACATAGGAGCATTGGCATTAGCCTCAAATCCTGTCTTTCATGTTAGAACCAAACGCGTGAAAATTGACTATCATTTCATTAGAGAAAATGTAGTTAATAAAGATATTTTGGTTAAGCATATCTCAACAAAAGACTAGTTAGCGGATATAATTACCAAAGGACAAACAGCAACTCGATTTCAATTTTTGAGGTCCAAACTCATGGTTCGTCAACTCCCCATCAGTTTGCAGGGGGTGTTAGATCTTGCAATGACTCAGTCAAATATCAGTTGAGAGAATTAAGGGAGAAGTTGAAGAAATCAGAGTTTGACAACAGTGCAACAAACAAACCGCCTCCAGATTTTTCTCATTCTGTTTTGATTAAAACAATAGATTAATGTTAGCTGTAAATCATTTATTTGTACTCCTTAATTTTCTATAGTTTGTTACATGTAATATCCTATAAATACGTTGAATGAAAAGCAAATGGCAATTAAGCCAACCAGTTCAAACACTTCCAGTCTTTCCTATTTTTCTCTGTTTATTTTTCTTACACAAAGTTCTCCAAGTTTTTTTAGATTTCTCATGTGTGTACATGCTTGCCTTTATTGTAATAGAAAAGAACATTGATTTAGATCAATTATGCATTAATCACATGAAAAACAGAATTCTTGAAATGACTAGTTAAAGAAGTTTACAAGGAAGTGTAGAGTCAGTTTGTGTTCATACAGTAGGGGTGGCAAAACTCCACACGACCTGGTAACACCACTCGAACACGACATGAAGTTAGCGAATTTGGGTTGATCTTAATCGTGTTTGTGTCATAATCATGTCAACTCATTTAACCTATTTAATTCATTGTATCGGGTTCGTGTTTTGAAGTTTAACCCGTTTAACTCGATTAGACTCATTTAATTAACCATGTCAGGTAAACTCGTAACCTATTCTAACCTAATTACCATAGACAATTCTATTATTTCGATATAAATTCAATATGAATATTATTTTTGGCATTTTTTTTTGTAATTGTATTGCCTCAAATATTATTTTTTCATGAATTTAGTTTATATAATATCAAATTTTTTAACATATTTACCTTTTATATTAAGTTAATAAATGGGTTACATGATCCATTTAAGTTAAACGGGTTAAATATGGTCATCCTTACAACTCGTTTATGTGTTTGTGTCAAGGATCCCTGACACAAATATTAAACGGGTCGTGTTCAGGTTGATATATATGTTTAGCATAATATTCATAAATCGATACGACATGATTATGACCCGCCAACACGAATTATCACCCCTGTTAGAGCTCTTAGAGTACTTGAGATATATATATATATATATATATATATACATATATATATATATATATATATATAGAGAGAGAGAGAGAGAGAGATGTTTAGTTTTCACAGTGTGATGGGTTTTCAAATAATCTCTCCTCTTTCAAAGGAGATGTGAGGAAGTGAGCCCGTGATGAACAATTTGTGAAATGTGTGTGAGTATTTACCTAATTAAAATAAATAAATAAATAAATGTGGGAAATAAATCCTAAATGTAACTGACAAAATTGCAAGTAAAATAACAAGCAAGCTGGTGTGGATGATAATTGGTTTTCTGAACCTATTGGAATGGTAACGTGTAATGTCCATGCTGGCAGTGATGTACCCATTTTTTTTTTTCTTATTATAACTAATGTCCAACCACAATGTCCATAACACATGCAATGTCTGTACAATGTCTTCCAATATGATTTAATTGAAATGGAAATGTTATGAAAGCACAGCCCCTACCTTAAAAATTACCAACTGTGCCATATTATGTTAGAGTGGTTTTTGGAATTACATTTTAGAAATTAGTTCTTGTCCATTACTATTGCCTCATCTTCTTTTTCTTTAAAGTTTAACCTATTATTTAGGTATAATAAAAATGAAAGTTTCTTACTTTGATTTATAGATCAATCTCTTTATCAAGACGAAATTCATACAGATCTCACTCGCCTTCTTTGATGAGGATCTGTTACTACATTTGTGTTTATATATATATATACTTAGCCCACAATTATTTAGGGAAAAGAAGAAATTTGTCTTCATGCCAATTTTCACCCCTAAACTTAGATCAGATAACTTATAATTAAGTGTTGTTGGGATAATTAGTAGAAGTGAAAAAAGAACAATAAAATATAGTCATATACAACAAGTCCCATTCTCCTATAAAAAAAAATAAAACAAAAAGTTCCATTAAATAATAAAAGAAATATAAAGAATGGAAATATGTAGAGCAAGTGAAAGATTATAACTAACAAAAATCATGTTATGGTAGGTTGATTTATTAAGTTAAACGTTGGTAGCGCCATTATATTCATAGATACATAGACCAGATCACAAAAAATAAGAATATATTATGAATTTAAAGATCCAGTAAAATATATTTTATATTTCATATATTAACCAACATATAAAGTACATTTGACAACCTATAATTGATACTTCAAACTTTTTATCATTGTATCAACTCACATGTCACTGAAAATTAAAATATATACACACAATATATATATATATATATATATATATATATATATATATATATATATATATTGCACGGTGTGAATTAACTTGATCAGTCATTGACAAATTTTGGTAAAAGCAAGAGAAATTGCAGTCAATTGGAAATACAAATTGTTCTCCTTTGTCAAAGGAGACACTTCACCTTCCTTATCCCCAAACTCATCTTCACAAGTAGTTGATGCTTCCATTGCAGAGCTCACTTGTAAATTAGCTTGATCATAGTCTCTAGACTTGAAATCACTAGTAGCAACTTTGAGTGCAGAGATGGCATCAGAATAAAGATCCAAACAATCCTTTAAGCAACTCTTAGCATATGAGTCCAATCTTCCATTCCTCAGAAGCTCTTTGATGTGTGACCTTATGTGAGTTGCTTTGGACATGGCTATCTCAATTGAGATTACCCCAAGTTCTTCAAGTTGTGTTGCATGTTGGCTCTTAGGGTTTTGTTCAAGATGTGCAACACAGAAATGGTAGTTGAAGTTTGGATCAATTTCTGCAGCTTTCTTGCATGCATGGTGTATGAGATAGGTGGCTTCCAAACAGTGACCTAAGAGGAGAAAAGAGAGGGCTGAGACATAAGTAAAAGCCTTGAAATACACCATTTTCTTTTCTTTTCTTTTCCTTTCCTCCAAACAAGATTGTATCCTCTCTCTTTTTTTTTTCTCTCTCTTCTCCATCCTCTTCTTCTTATATAAGCTAGGTTGTGTATGGTTCTCTCTCTCTTAGGAATGTCTTTTTCTTAGTCTTCTTAGGAATAGGCCAACACCACCTTTATGACTAATGGATAATTAAGACCTAGCAAGCTAGTGTGGCTATTGCATAGCTGATTCTATTGTGGTCCCTTTTCAATTTAAGTTGCATATTTTTTTGACAGCTCAAGTATGACTAATGGGCTTGTTTGGTTTAATTGTGAAAAAGTTTTCAGAAATTAATATAAAAAAAGAGTGTTCTTTGAAATTGGATGAACTCTGATTTTAGAGAATATTTACTCAAGGGGAAAAACTATTAATCAGTAACAATTTTGTAATTTATATTATCTGGAAAAAAAATCATTTTTCAAAAAACTAAATTAAACAGGTCAAATGTTTCTCTTCTTTTTTTCATCTTTTTTTTTTTTTGCCTATGTATAGATTTACTACGACTACAAATATTTAATTCTGTAAAGCTATTCATATGAAAATTTATATAAATATATACAGTTATAATCTCAATGAATTATTGATTGATATGTTTTCTATCTCTTTAAGTCTCATCACCATTTGAGATTTCATAGATAATGGAATCACTAATGTCATTCATTTAAATGTTCTAAAAGGGCGAGCAAGTGCGCATAAAATGGTTGTGTTTCTCACTTCATATAATCTTTTTCTTACATTTTTATAAATAATTTTTTGATAAAATGAGTCCTTACTTTTAATGTTATCTGAAAAAAAACAAAGCATGATAAGACTTCAAAATGAGAGGATCACCAAGAGTGACGTTGCTGTATTTGTATCATGGGCATGATATATATATTTTACACTCAATTAGTTGGATATTTATATCTTTTTTGCATTTTACTTAAATCTCACTCATTTGTTTTAATTAATATTAAATACATTAATTAATATTAAAATCAAATTATATAATCATACATAATAAAATTTATCAATTAAAAACATAATTTAAAATTAAAAAATATATAACTTCATATATACTATATTCAGTACCTTTATATATATAATTTATTGATAAACCAGTATATTGGCAACAAAAAAAAAATTATATAGATTTAGGAATTCTGTAATTTATATATAAATTTATATATATTATATATTTTTTCTGTTATATATATATAGAAAGGTAATATATATAGATATATACACACACTACCCAATGCCACACCCATGACCTCTTCCACCGCCGCCACAACCCATGACCTCTTCCACCGCTGCCACAACCCACAACCTCTTTCTTTCTATTTCCCACAACTATCTATTTGTTTTCTTTCTCTCACACACACGTATGCACATAGATTCTCCTCTTACCCCTTTTTACTCTTCAAATCCTAACTCTAATTTCAGTTCATCATCCGCACACACCGAGCTTACCAATTATGAATCGGGGTTGGGCTTTCTTCAAGCATGTATGTTTTATGAAATGATCAGCGGTTTCATTTATGCTATGCCCCCCGCATCGTGTTCGTGTATCTTTATTGAGCTTTTTTCACTTTAGCGCTATGGGAAGGTCTTTCACTCATTTCTTCAGGCGTCTACAGAGGGATTGATAGCAAATAGAGGAGAAGTGGGTTCAAATCAAAATGGTGGTGACATGGAGTGCTTTCTTGATAATGGTGGTGATTTGGGTTGGGTGTTGCAAAAATTTGGTCATGATTGTGGCGATGGTGTGAGTTTGAGGGAAGAAGAAGATGGACAGTGTTATTAGTGGAGTCAGCAAGTTCAATTATAAAATTATTAAATATAAGAGAGTAAATTGGTAAAATTATTTGAACCGTCAATTTTTAACGGGTGTTAACTCTGATTGGAGATGTCAGGGTATGATTTATCAAACCTATGGAAGGTTGACCTCGATTAAAGACACAAGTATTCTCTGTGGGTAATAAACGAAAATCTTGGAGAAGGGGGGTGTTAGAGCATTTTACCCATATTTTTATGATTTGATTGGATGTGGCCATGTTCTTGAAGTGCGCGCAGCACTTTGGCTCTTGGAGCACCCCAAGAAACTGTATAATAAGAAATCAAAATTTTTACCTAAAACATATATATTTTGTTTCTACAAGTTAAACGGTGACAAAAGTAGCATTCGTGACAAACTTGTTGCAGCACGGGGATAGATATTAGCAACGATATTACATTTGTGGCAATTTTCTTTTACAAAAATGGCACAATAGATAACTCCTAAACAAATAATTTGTCCAAAATGATAGTTTTGGAGTGTATGGTGCAACAACTCGATAGTTTGTCCAAATTGCTCCGTCCAATGGATGACAGTTGGATGCATTGATTGGCTGACAAATCAAAAGTGTTTAAACCAATTACTTTTACATTATTTCTCAAACTATATATCACTTCCATGTTTACTGGTAAATAAAAATTTAATGGCGAGAATACCATTTGATCAAAAATGGAAAATTAACTCTATATATATATATATATATTATGAACAATTTGTGGGTTCATGGCCAATAATGAAGCTTAGCCGTGTCGTTTGCTTTATCATTTTCAATAATGCATAATGATAAGCCCTTCTCCAAAAGCTGTTTAGGGGGCCCAATGAACTTTTTTGTCAATGTGAACTAATTTTAATACCACACACAATTTGCACATCACTTTGTTTGTTCTTAAAAGGTAATGAGATAATAACTGATGAAGTACTGCTAATAAAAGGGTTGCTTTGAGAGAGGAGTTCTTTACAAGAATGGTTTAAAGTTTAAACCAGCGGATTCAAATGACAAAGATTGATCAACACTTTTGATTACTAAGATGGGTAGTGATATTAATTACTCTGTAACCAGCTCATGTGCCATGTTCAATGATGTCATAATAGGGAAGAGGATATATATATTCTCCGGTATAGGTATAGGTATAGATTTTTGTAATGTAATTTATTGTGCATATGCAACACTTTTACTTCACGAATATATCATATATCCGGTACTGAAAATTAATTTGTGAGATTTCGTTGAGTGTTAATTAGTGTTGCTAATGTTCGGTCCAAAGTAAGTTTTTTGAACTTGTTTGAGTGTTAATTCGAAAAGAACAGTGTTATTTAGAATAAAAACTCTAACCCGGTTAGAGTTTGAAGCTTGAGAATTATTATTCTTTCTAAAATGACATATAATTTGGACAACAATATTTTAAAGGGAGAAATGAAAAGTAGTAGAAATAAATGATTGAAGGGTGATGAGAGTAAATGATTTGATTGGAGGTGTGAGAAAAGAAAAGATAGATGCCATAGAAAATAAAATTTAGAATAAAAGTAAGGGCATGATAGTTATTTCTTGTTATACTAACAACTAAAGTTAACCTTTATTCGTTTGGAGCCAATGTGAGATTCGTGTCGATGATCTGAGGGCTTATTGTTACATCTCATAATTCTGAGGTGTATGTTGCAATAACTTAATAGTTCAGGGTTGTTTGGGTGACTTTGATCATATAAAAATATCAACAGCATATTAATGTGTATAAAATTTTATATAAAAAATCATAATGTCTGTAATTATCTTTTAGATTTCTAATTAAGTTAATTTTTTTTAAGAGTCTTTCTGAAAATGGCAAAGAGCGTAAAGAGAGTGGGTTGAACATTTTTCATTTCCAACTTTCAATTATTTGGAGAGTGAGAACTGGTAAATTGAGATGTGTGTTTTGGCATAGATTTTTGTGAAAAAAAAAAAAACGAACTGTATTGGCCTTCTAGTTCAAGCTCTAAAGGGTCTCACGTGCTCTAAACTGTATCGGCAAATGGCACGTGATGTCTCCTTCCTCGTTACGTTCTCACACAGTCACATACACATACACACGCACACATCCCATATTCAGTCCCCCCTCTCTGTTCCTTTTCTCAAACCCTAACCCTGACCGAGCATTCAATCTCGTTATCACACTCAAACCTAACCATCACCAAAGAACCCAAAGCTAACCCTAACCCTAATTTCACACTTTCTACACTTCAGAAACACCAAAGTTTTCGATTGTCTGATGGATTCTCAGGCGAACAATCTCTACGATACGGCGTCACAGCCGGACACCGGAAACGACGCGTACACCTTCCTCGAATTTAACACACAGGGTGAAGATTTCGATTACCCTGAATTTCAAGAACTCTCGCAGCCAATTCGATCTTCAGTTTGGCCCACACCTTCCGATTCTGTATCGGACCATGCCGATAGACCCACATCCGATCACCAGTCCGACACCTCGCCGGTCTCCACCACCTCCGGGACTGCCACGAAGGGTCGGGGCGGTGGTGGAGGGGGAAGTAGTGGTAATCAGGCGGTGGTGGATGCGATTGCGGCGGGAATGAGTGGATTGAACTTTGAAGAGACTGGGGATGATGAGAGTTACGAGTATGGTAAGGGTGATTTCACGGAGCACGCCTGTCGGTACTGTGGGGTGCAGAACCCAGCTTGTGTGGTGAGGTGCAACGTGCCGTCGTGCCGCAAGTGGTTCTGTAATTCTCGGGGGAACACGTCTGGGTCGCATATTGTTAATCATCTGGTAGGTGGAAGTATAGCTAATAATATTTGATGTGGACTTATGTGAATTTATTTAAATTTTATGTGCATATATGTTTTGTATGTATATATAGTTTGTTGATGACCGTAATCGAAGGAAATGCAAGTAATTGAGAGTGACATATTTTTAATTTTGTCGAGTTTTGCTTGTTGAGGGTGCACTTTATAATGTTTATGCAGATAAATATGAAATGATGTATTGTAAGTTTACTTAAAAATGCAAGAAACAAAGAAAAATTAAACTATAATTAAAAATCGGGGTTTTCTGGTAAATTTTTAATTGTCAATTACAATAACTGGCTTTCAAACTTCTTTTTCTTCTCTACTGGCATTGTATGATATGCTTGTACACCTAATAAACTACAAGATTGCAATGAATAGGAATATCGTTATAGGTGTTGAGGCAATAATGGAGGTTGCAAATTCATGACCATGTGCTTGGGTAAAGATTAAGGCAAACAATATTTTTAAAATTTTGAATAGTTTGGATTGTTGATATGAAATAATGCCTAGAACAATTATTGAAAAAAGTGCAAAGTGATGGCTGTCACTGGAATCAGAAGTCATCCCCTTTTACTATGATGGACGTTACTCAAACAAAGTGAACTATAACATCTGATTGTGCTTGGTTCTTAAAAATCAGGATTTTAATTCATAACTCAATTGAACAGTAGGCAGATTATTGATGGGGTAGTAGTCTCTCTGTGCTTGTGTGTTTGTGACTTGGCCAATCCACTACAGTATAGAAATTTAAAGAGTTAGCGAGAGAAATGGTGAACTCTTTATGGAATCCCATGTTTTCCTGAAGTGAATGTATAAAAGATTCAGTTCAAAGAGGAAGCATTCAGGTTCGTCATCCTTGCCTTTAATCCTATGTGAATGGGGTTGGCCACATGAATTCTCTTTTTCCATTCTTTTCTACTACACGCCATTTCACATATTATATTTAACTTTGTAAAATCATTGCTAATAATTTCATCACATGTTCGCCCTTTCTGTCTCTTACCTTCTATGAGAACTAACCTTCCTCTTCTTATTGGTGCATCTACAGGTCTTCGTTGTATGTGTTCACACCTTCTGAGCCTACTCTTTCTTATTTTCTCACTAATGGAATGCCACTCCTAATTTTTCTCTCACGCTGCCATTTGTAATTCTATCGCTTCTAGTCTCTCCGGCCATCTATCTTAGCATTCTCATTTCCAAGCAGTTAGAACCTGATAGAATCATTAATAATAGCATGCAAAATAATTGTCTAATTTTGTTAACCAGTAACGTATCTTACCATGGTGTGGGCTTATGTTGTTTTTTGGATATATGGTCACATGACTCACATGAACATGCTTACATGCCTGACTTGCAAAGGTACTCACACGGTAAATAATCATCTATTATTATTATGAGAAAATACAAATTCTAAATACATTAAATTTAAGTTATCCCTTTTGCAGCGTAATGTCCCATCATTGAACCTTCTTTGTTTGAGAATGCAAGGGATCCTTTATCTTGAAAGTTGATATATTAAATTCCTCTTTGAAATAGGTCGGATAAATGTTCACATATTACATCTGTCTAGGTGGTCACTAATGTTCATTCCCTGGGATAACTATAGTTATCACGAAAATGAGGTTGTTTTTGTTATGCATGGTGAAATAGAGGCTGATCTATTTATGGGGAAGGCTTGAAGATATCTTATTTGGTTTATCTGGGTATGTTCCTTGTGGATTTAACAGGTTTTTGGACAGCAGCTTATTGATTTAGCCCTGATTGTAGGGTATAGTTCCTTTTTTTTATTGTGGATTGTAGCCAATTTTGTTATTTTCTTATGGTAATTTTAATGAGTTGCCAGGCTTTTCATCTCATTTCTTTTTGTAGAGTCTATAATTGCAGGCCCCCTCTCTCTGCAGGATCTTGAAGAAGATTCTTAGTATAAAAAATAAAACTGGAGACATACTTTAATAACTTCCTTCTAGATTGAGATGGATGCAGTCTCTTTTTTCTGCACTTGATATTGACTTTTTTTTTTAAAATACATTTTGTGCATGCCATATCACAAGTATAAGTTTCTACTAGTACTACCTATCTGCATGTGAATCTCAAATTTCATGGTTCTAATTAGTCAATGCCTCCATATATGTTTTAGTTGCATAGGAATCCTAATGATCCATTTTTTGGCTAATAAAGCGTATACTAGTTTGTAACAGGATAAGCATCGCACTCTGATGATTACTTTGGAATCAGTATGTTTTGTTATTTACTTTTGTAGGTTCGAGCCAAGCATAAGGAAGTTTGTCTTCATAAAGACAGTCCCCTGGGAGAAACTATCCTTGAATGTTATAATTGTGGATGCCGAAATGTGTTCCTTCTTGGATTCATCTCTGCCAAGACAGAGAGTGTTGTTGTTCTTCTTTGCAGGGAGCCTTGTCTAAGTGTCAATGCTTTGAAGGACATGAATTGGGACCTCAGTCAGTGGTGTCCTCTTATTGATGATAGATGTTTCTTGCCATGGCTTGTTAAGGTTAGTGACTTTTATCTTCATTTTATCATTTTTGTTTTGTCTCTAAGGTGTTGTATACTTTCCTAAAGTTACTAACATTTTACACTTTGCAGGTCCCATCTGAACAGGAGCAGTTAAGGGCACGCCAGATCAGTGCTCAACAAATAAATAAGGTAGAAGAACTTTGGAAGACAAATCCTGATGCTACCCTGGAAGATCTTGAGAAGCCTGGTGTAGATGACGAACCTCAACCTGTAGGATTGAAGTATGAAGATGCATATCAGGTATTCCCGCAACAATAGTCTCAGTAATACTTGCTACACAAATTGTGATTATGTTACAGCATGAGAATATCGAGGAAGTAGTTGTTATATATAATGGCTGTTGAGTCTTTATTAATAAGTTTTTGCTGCCTTATTTCCTATTGCAGTATCAAAATGTGTTCGCGCCACTTATTAAGCTCGAAGCTGACTATGATAAAGTATGCATTATCGTTTTCTCAGTTTTGTTTGTTTTCATCTTATTCTGGTTCTTTTCTATGTTCAATGAAAGATCTAATTTTGTGTGGCATTGATTCTTTCAACATTTTCTTTTTCTTTTTTAATTTTAATTTTAATTTTTTATTTTCCTTTTGAACCTAGCATGTTGATACCCTTGCAATTCCAATATCTGCTTACTGCAAGTCTCTTCAGCTTTTTTGTACCAATTAACGTATTGGCGCATGTTACGCAAATCTATTTTTTATCTTGGTCTTTTGTGTAGATGATGAAAGAATCTCAAAGCAAAGACAATGTCACAATAAGGTGGGATATTGGTCTCAACAAGAAGCGTGTTGCATATTTTGTTTTCCCAAAGGTGCTTTACTATTTTCCTTCTGGGTTTTGCTTCTGTTCTGTAATTTAAAGCAGTGGCATTACAGTTTTACTTCTGTTCTGTAATTTAAAGCAGTGGCATTACAGTTTTGCTTCTGTTCTGTAATTTAAAGCAATGGCATTACAATATCATCTTCATGTCAGTGCCAAACTTGTTTGGCCATGAGTTTTTGTTTTAAAGTGTCTCTGTGTAAAGCTAAAAGTTCATGTTATATTGTAGGAAGATAATGAGTTGCGTCTTGTACCTGGTGATGAGTTGCGGCTACGTTATTCAGGAGATGCAGCTCATCCAGCTTGGCAGTCGGTGGGGCATGTGGTAGGAGCTTTTTTCATTCTTTCTTTTTTTTTTTTTCTCTTGAGTTGCAACTTTTATATCCCTGTTAATGAGTTATATTTCATTTTGACTTTCCTGATTTGAATAATTTGTTTTTAAAAACTGTTTATTTGAGCGGGTGTCCTTCAGTTGTTTTATTTACTTTATAAGTTATTATGAGGATGCTGTTTATCTATGGAAGGTATAATGGGTTATCTATTTATATATTCTTTATTATCTCGTATTTCAGATAAAACTGACTCCCCAAGAGGAAGTTGCCCTTGAGCTTCGTGCCAGTCAGGTAACATTGGTTATAATTTTTGTACCTTTAGTACCTGACAGGTTTCAGCTGTCGTTGGTCCTTATATTTTGACTATCTTTATTAGGGAGTACCTGTAGATGTGAACCATGGTTTTAGTGTCGACTTTGTGTGGAAGAGCACAAGCTTTGATCGGATGCAAGGGGCAATGAAAACCTTTGCAGTGGATGAAACAAGTGTCAGTGGGTGGGTTGGCTGCTTCTTATAGTTATTGCATTTGTTATGTTAATTGAAGATTTTCCAAGACTATTTTTTTTTCCAAAATTTTCCTTCAGTCGTGTTGCTTAAATCAAAGTAAACGTTGACAAGAGTGAACACAAATATAAATAGCCATTGATATATAAAAAATAAATAGAGTTCATTGGTGATTATTTTTTTAAAAATAAATTGAAGCTGTTTAATGGTTTGCTATTGGTATTATCTTTAGGTGTTAGAGAATGCAATTTTAATGTTGTTGCAACAAGTTTGATAACTTGTTGATTCTAAATCGATAAGCTAACCTTGTAGGTCAGGATACAGGTTGCCAGGGTTGGGTTGTGTTGATTTTGGCAATTGAACTTTTTGACCCCACTTGAGCACTCTGCTATTCACTCAAAATAATATCAGTGTTCCTATGTTTATCTAAAATTGGCCTGACTTAAATTTATTACTAGTAATTACCCTTGGAGTGATATTGAGCTTGCAAGCTAATCTGATGTGAGTTCAGCCAGTTTGTACTTCAACTAGTTGGTTACTTTCTATTTGAGATCATTTTTTTTTCTGGACCTGAATTGTTTGCTGTGAGTTAACTAAGATTAATTTGGTGCAGGTACATTTACCATCACTTGTTAGGACATGAAGTTGAGGTTCAGATGGTTCGTAATACACTGCCTCGTCGTTTTGGTGCACCAGGTCTTCCGGAGCTCAATGCATCTCAAGTAGGCTATCTTGATGTTATATTCATTTGAATGTCAGGCTTCGCTTAGCATGTATCTTTTTGTGTCAAATACGTGGTATTTGTTTCTTTCTGACAACTCTTTTATTCTAAAGATTTAGTGGATTTTGAAATCTGTAGCTAATATGTTTGGTTAGAGCTAGAAATTACAAAAATATTGTTTGAAGCCAAAAATATATGTAGATCAAGATCCTTTGTTTTAGAAAAGATTGATATTGCTGTTCTTTTCCACTCAAATGATTAATTGTAGTGCTAATCTCATTAAGGATGGGAGAAAAGTCCGGATATCACGAATTGGTCGCTCGCTTGGAATTGGTTTCGAATGATCAGACCAAAGTAGACAAGTCTTGACCTGAGAAGGACAAGTCTTCTAACCTGCTGAAGTGGGACTTAGAGGTTCTACAGAGTGCTATTGCTATAAAAAATAAGGGGTTTGAAGAAATCAGTTAGCTCCTATCTTCTTTCCTTACTTCTTCATTATATCTTCTCTGGAACCGCTCTGCGGGCTTCTAAGTAGCTTCAAGAAGATAATCCTAAATAATGTCCGAGAAGGCCTGGTAAAAGCTACCAGAGAAGCCGGGGCACTGTCACCAGACATCACCCGTTTGTTCTTCTGCCAGATGCGGTATTTTCAAAGAATCCTATTGCATCCACGCATGCAATCTCAAGCCTGAAAGCCAATCCCTTGTCAGAAGGAAGCTCTCATCTGTGAGCTTAGCTGACATGATAGTTCTGTGTAGTCAAGGGTATAGCCTCACAACCAGGTGATCGTCCTTATTAGGGAGGACTCAAAATGTTTGGGACAACAAACATCACTATTCCATTCCTTTAACCCGCTTCGATCTTTCTATCTCTTGCATTCAGCAATCTACCTTACTAATGTTACGAAAAAGTGCGATCAAGTGTCCTACAAACAATAATATTAGGGTTTTAACCTGGAAAGGGGAAGGATGCTGTGACCTCTTAGTACATATGTAGTCGCCAAAATGCCCTGCCAGGCTGTGCAATATTTTGCTAGTAGTGTAGGTGCTTAGGCAGTTCCCACACAAAAAATGTTCATCGCATTTCTTTGTAGAGAGTGTCGCAAATGATGTTAAAAAGTGTTTAATTAGGCATACTTTTCACAGGAACTTGGTATATTTGATGAAGATGGTGATTTATTTATTATAAACTCAACTTGATAAAGTTCATCTTTCAAGCTAGTACCAACAGAGTGAAGAGTGAAAAATAAAGCATCAACTTCACAATCAAGCATCAACTGGTAAAATTGTAGTTACTGATGTGCGAGTTACATATTTTCAGAACAAGGCAATTTGAACTTTTATTCTGAAAGTCCCAAAAGATAATCTTGATTGGCTGCAGTCAATTTAGGTAAGAGGTAGTATTTCCTAAACCATATACATAACATTAACAATGTATTGCAATTACAAGTTCATTTTAATTCAGGGTTGTTTGGGACTTTTTTACATTTCAATTTTTCTTGACGTGCTTTGCTTGAAGTTATGAATAATGTGAAGTTACATACCTATTCTAAATATTCATACTTCATTTGTTTATTGTCATTATTGTTAATTACCTAAGAACACTAGATGGGATGCTTAATCTGTTTGTAGGTTTTTGCTGTAAAAAGTGTCCTTCAGAAGCCAATCAGTTTGATTCAAGGTCCACCTGGCACTGGGAAAACTGTCACTTCTGCAGCAATTGTGTATCATATGGCCAAGCAAGGGCAAGGGCAGGTGAGTCATTAGCATTATTTCCTATATCTACATTTTATACATGATCACATGTAATTTTTTTTATCATTCTTTTTTTTTTCCATGATAGGTTTTAGTTTGTGCTCCAAGTAATGTGGCTGTTGACCAACTAGCTGAAAAGATAAGTGCCACTGGTTTAAAGGTAATCATATCACTTGGTTGATGTATGTATATGTCGAGTTTTTTCTATAATTACTCCCTCCTCTGTTTTCACTTAGCTAAGTTCAGAAAGATAGTCTTTTGTCATGTTTTCTAGTTCTCAGAAGTATTGTGTGACAAGAATCATTTGCAAGTTGCTACATAGCATGTTCTTTTGTGACAGATATAAGCTATAGTCTAACATGAAGGAAAAAATATTGATGCCTTGTCATGGTGTTGTCCTCTAAATAATAATAATAATAATAATAATGAAAACAACAACAATAATAATAATAAAATGTAGCAATGCAAAATTTTTGTTGTTTTGCGGCGAGTCTCCAGAAAGTGGTTGCCATGAGGGAGTTTGCCATTAAGTTTTATTCATCATGTGAATAAGCTATTTATCTTTCTGGCTTCTTTCATGTCTTCAGTCTTTACTGTTGCCTTGATGGTATAACTTGTGCATTAAAAAATCAATAATTTTTAGGCAAGGAAAACATTGATTATGAAAAAATGTAAACCAACATGAATTATTGTGGTTCCTATTGTACCATAGGCATTATGGCAAGATCTTTGTAGGTGTCAATATTGTACATGGACGTTTTGCAGAATTTTCATCACCATATCTTCTTAAAATGGTCCATAAAGATGTTTCTCCATAATTTTTCTAAGAATGTTATCTGATTGAAGGGGTTGGAGAAACTAAAATTTAAAATTGAATTTCCCTGGTTTACTACAGTATATTTTGTTGTGTTATAGGTAAAGCTGTATCTTAAGTGATCATCACAATTGTTTGATTTTTCTTTGTTGATTATATATGTGAAATTTCTCTTGCTATCTTATGTCTTTGCCTTTTCTCTCTCTCTCCTCAAATCAGGTTGTAAGGCTATGTGCAAAATCAAGGGAAGCTGTAAGTTCTCCTGTTGAGCATTTAACGCTTCACTATCAGGTTCGTTTATTTGTTAAATTCATTAAATATTGTTGTCACGTGATGCTCGTATAGCTTCTTCATTTCTAGTGCATGTATCTTAATATCATTTCATTGCAGGTTCGACATCTTGACACATCTGATAAGAGTGAACTTCACAAGTTGCAACAACTGAAAGATGAACAAGGTGAGACATATTTTTTATTTATTCTTTGCTAATTTACTATTTTGGTAGATTAATTTTGGGGTTGTAGCCATTTTTTCCTGTTAGATTTGGGGTTGTCAGTCGTGCTGATCCTTGGTTTGATAGCTTTTCTGTACTCATTAATGCTGGATAGCCTTGTTTCTGGTTAAAATGCTTAACACTTCGTCATGGGTTTTACTTGTTAAGCTATACTAGTTTCCCTTAAGGTAGGCTGTGTTTAGTAGATCCATAGTTATCAGAGGCTCAAGGCAGACTAAGGTGCCAAAGGTCCCTTAGAGCCTAGGCACAAGCCTGAATGAAGCAAGGCACGCATTGCATACTATATGTACATAAATCATTAGGCATTGCAATTTTCTTACTTCCAACAATTGAACAATAAAATTACCACG
Organism: Cornus controversa; assembly: GCA_026545225.1. NCBI lineage: Eukaryota > Viridiplantae > Streptophyta > Magnoliopsida > Cornales > Cornaceae > Cornus > Cornus controversa. Next base: position 78,333,341 of record CM048845.1, read on the forward strand.
AAAATATTCACATCCCATAGTCAATCCAAGCATTCAAGAACTAAGAGTGATAAAAACAGATCATCCAACAACTAATAGTGATAAAAACTAAGAGGCATGATTCTAAAGCAATGAAAATCCAAGAATGAGTTTCCACTCCTAAAACCAACTAATCCTAAGAGATCTAGAAATCATCCTCTTCAACAAACAACAGTCTTTAATCTTCCTCATCAAAAGATTTATAGCCCTCACCATCTTCTTCTTCTCTCTCCTTTGAGTCTGCCTCTTCCTCATCTATATTTTGTATTGAAGATGAGGATGAAGCTACTGACCTCTTTGTTGCCCTTGGAGCTGATCTTGATTTAAAATGGTGGCTAACCTCTCCAACCCCAACAGCTCTAGCAACAACACCGCACGTCAAAGAATCTTCAATTCATCTTCGGCATCTGAATCTCCATCCATTCTTCCAAGCAACCACTTATTGTTCTCATCTGTATTTCTTAAGATGATGGGATCAATATGCATAACTATAAAAATCTAAAGTTTTAAAATTCAATCACTAATTCAATTCAAATATAACTACTAATAACTTACATGTGAACATACTCAAATTTCATTCAGAACTGGATGCACTACATGTGAGGCTAAGCACGTTAACAACAGTCTTTTGCAAATTTGGTGTTCAAGAACCATTGGCAGCCCACCAATCAACTGTTATTTATAACTTACTAACACAAAATATGTAAATATAATATACAAATAAACTAGGAAATGATTATCTAATTAGTTTACCCGGTGCCCTCACACGTCTTTGTCTAAGAGCCATTGAAACCCCGAAGAGACCTGCTTTCATATATCTACTCAACTCCATAGAAAATTTATCCTACACATCTATGCTTGGAACCAACTTTATATGCATTGATATACGCTGCTCATGACCTCTTCATCTTGCTCAATATCTGGATTTTTATAGAAAACTCTGGGTTCAAGGAATACCCAGTTTCATATAAAGGGCGACTGAGTTGAATATTCTACCTGTTATTAAAGATGTCAAATACCTACATTTTTTCATTTCCTCTATGGCTTCTTTATCTACTTAACTCCATAGAAAATTTATCCTGCACATCTATGCTTGGAACCAACTTTATATGCATTGATATATGCTGCTCATGACCTCTTCATCTTGCTCAATATCTGGATTTTTATAGAAAACTCTGGGTTCAAGAAATACCCAGTTTCATATAAAGGGCGACTGAGTTGAATATTCTACCTGTTATTAAAGATGTCAAATACCTACTTTTTTTCATTTCCTCTATGGCTTCTTTAGCCCTATTCGTAGCCTCATATCCCATTGGAGGCTTTCTTCACCATCAACCTACCTGAGTACACGAACAAGGGGGTCTAACACTTAAGGCTACAGATAATGCATGTCCAAAATGATGGCGTCAGTGCCGCTTTTTTACTGTGTTGCACTTTTGCCCATTTACTGGAAGTCCTTTCTTGGACTTCCAAATTGAACATTTTCCTCAAGCAATCCTTGTGATGATGGATGTTTGATAGTGTGATAAAGGTAGTGGCAAATTGGGTCTTTGCAGGCCTAGCCAACTCCTTGTCCAGTAAAATGCCTCATCATGTTCAACGCACCCAAACAGTTACAAATATAACCGTTTAACATTACTACTCTCCTTAATGTTTTCTTCACCATCAACCAACCTAAGTCCAAGAACAAGGGGGCCTAACACTTTAAGGCTATAGATAATGCATGTCCAAAATGATGGCGTCAGTGCCACTTTTTTACTGTGTTGATCTTTTGCCCATTTACTGGAAGTCCATTCTTGGACTTCCAAACTGAACATTTTCCTCCAGCAATCCTTGTGATGATGGATGTTTGATAGAGTGATAAAGGTAGTGGCAAATTGGGTCTTTGCAGGCCTACCCAACTCCTTCTGTCCAGTAAAATGCCTCATCAGGTTTAACACACCCAAACAGTTACAAATATAACCGTTGAACATTACTACTCTCCTTAATGTTTTCATGGAACTTGGCAACTTGGATATGTCCTCCAACATAAAGTCCAAACAATATGCAACACATGGTGACAAATTACAAGTGTGGATGGCTTCCTCAGTTCCTCCTATGTTCTCTCTATTGTAAACAAAGTAAAATTGCTATTAATAGAAGCAATGAACCTTATGTCCATTTTAGATATTCGTACCCACCGCAATAATACCCTTAAATACATTTTAGATTATTCGTACCTGCTGCAATATGACCTGAGGCACTATCAGTGACAACTTGTACCTTGGATGGTCCAATACGCTCCAAACTTTTAAGCAACTCAAACATTTTCTTCACCAGTCTTCGAATAAGAGGAAGCATCAATGGATTCAATGGATATTGTTCCCTTTGGACAATTCGCCAAAAGTTAATCAAAATCCTTTCCTGTTTATCCTTCTACTCATCCACCATAATTGAGCATCCAATTGATTTTATAGTGACTTGGGGCGTGGATAACAATTAGGGTTTTAACAAGGGGCAAGAGATTGTGAGTCTTAGTGATATCAAAGGGTTGATATTGGCTATTTTTTCAGAGGTGTTTTTGTTACTAAAAGTTCAGAATAATACGGGAAGAATGATAGTCAGCATCTCTTTTTATAGATGAACTTTGCTACAAATTAATATACTGATGGGACCAGTCGATGAGCACTCTCCTGCAAATTATGGGATGAAAATTTATGTAGAATAACACTGAAACTGATAATAGAGCATCCTACATTTGATTTTCTGGCGAGTTAGGCTGTGGACAAAGTTTTAGGGTTTTTACAAGGGGCCATGCGATTTTTGGCTTTAGCAATGGCAAAGGATTGGAATTGGCTATGTTGTCATAGGGGTTTGGTTGCCAGTTGCCAATAGCAGATCTTGATCCAAAACATGTGTTCTAAAGCATCTCCTGTTTTGTTTTTTGCTTATTTATTTATTACTTCGCATTTACATTCCTTGATGTCTAATCTATTGGAACTTTTTGACTTTCTGGTTCATGTTTTAAAGCAAACTGATTTCTGCACGATTGGTTTTCGTAGTATTGCATAAGAAATTATGTGATCGATGCATGTTCTTTAAGTTAGCTACATTGGATTTAAATGTTCCTTTGTATAAGCAAGTGGACATTTAGACATTCATGAGAATTCCTATCAGATATATACGGCATATAATTAGTGTAGAAGAATGTTTTGTGCGTGGGCTGTGAGTAATTGTTGATAAGCTAGTGTGTACTTTGTTTACTTGATTTTAGAGATCCATTCATTGCTTCCTAGAATCATATGGGAGCTTGTTCTAATCGTGGGTAGCTTATATATAATGATGATCATTGTTAGTTTTAAATATAATTTCTGTTTATAGGCTGACATCGATGAAGTTTTTAGGATGGGTTCATTTTTCCTGTCTAGTTCAAGGGGGAAAATAGAGTTGCAGCTTGTGAGAATTGCACTTCATACCTGATTTCTAGGAGGGAGTTGAACCACCTTAATCCTTCAACCACTTTACAGAGCATGATGAAATTTTACTCATTTGAACTGTCCTGAATTGAATTTTCAACTTCTCCTGATGGATCCTGTGACTAGGCTAAATTTTTATTTTGGTTGCTAATTTTTACAATATTTATATGCATGTCAAGACATAGTGAAATGTAACTTGATATTTTTATTCTTTCAAATTTTTTATATTAAAGCTTGAAAGGGATTATTTATTCCTTATTTTAAATACAACCGATAAATTAAAGGATAAGGAAACCTGCTTTGCAAGTGGACTGACTGAGAAATTTTTTTTTGTATTAATGGATGCAAATTCTAATTTGGAATCTCATGTGTATCGTGACCTGAATTTGTAATAATTGAGTTTTATTTCTTTAAATTTTTTTACAGGAGAACTGTCCAGCAGTGATGAGAAAAAATATAAAGCTTTGAAGAGGGCAACAGAGAGGGAGATTTCTCAGAGTGCTGATGTCATTTGTTGCACATGTGTTGGTGCTGGTGATCCTCGATTGGCAAATTTTAGATTTCGCCAGGTTGCATGCATCTGATGTGAGCATTTGGCAGTCATAAAGCAATTCCAAAATTTTGTGCCGTTGTTTACATTTATTTTACCTGTTTTTAGGTACTTATTGATGAGTCAACTCAAGCAACTGAGCCCGAGTGTCTTATTCCCTTGGTTCTTGGGGCAAAGCAGGTAGTTACAGAACATATGTGTCCATGCTACTTTCAACTTTATCATTATCTGCTTCATTTTCTAACTAGATATTCGTTTATCAGGTTGTTCTTGTTGGTGACCATTGCCAGCTCGGTCCTGTTATTATGTGCAAGAAAGCAGCTCGTGCTGGGCTAGCCCAGTCTCTATTTGAACGACTTGTGCTACTTGGTGTGAAGCCGATTCGGTTGCAGGTGATAGTTCTCATGTTTTTTTTTTTCTTTTTTCTTTCTTTGTGTGTGCGTGTGTCTGTATGAGTAATTATTTGCTTATGTGTTTTGGACCTATGACCCACAGCCTCACCCCCCTCGCCTGACCCACCCAAAAAAAAAGAAAGGAATTTATAATTTATTTGTATAATTGGGTTGGTGCTTTGAAGGTTAGCATTAAAAGACTGATTGGGAGCTTTTATATTACAATTCTGGCATCTCTCTCTGGGACACTTTGCATGAATGTTTACGTTCTCTAGTGCTTCCTTTAAACTTTTTATGGATTTCTCGGGTGATGTTGGTGGGAATTGTATGAGGTTTCTCGCAGTTTCAACTCCTATCTTAATACAGTTTCCTATTGGGAAGTTGGGGATACATTGCTCCTCCTGCCTTTTCCAGCAAATGCTATATTCAACTATGCCCACCCACCTCGACAAGCCCGGAACCTCAGTCAATAAATGAACGGACAGAAGAACTGGATTTGCAAGGGTCCAAGTATATTAGATTTAGATAAGTAATATTTAACATTCATTGTTAGCATAATCACATGTAAAAATTGAACTTAAGAATGTTAGATGTTGATCAGATCAGAGATTCTATTCAGTGATGAAAATATTGTGATACACCATATTTTTAATGCTATTGCTTTGTGCACTTTTTGTTGTAACAGGTAGAAACCTGCTATCAGTTTTGTTAGATTAATGTAATCATGTTTTGCATCTCATTGTGCAATTATTGATGCTCCTCTCTTTATTGTCTTGTGAAAATTGATGTGGCAAGACTCTTTTGAAGACATGGACTGAGTGTATGGTGTTCCTTGTGTTTTTACAGTTGTCCTTGTACCTCTACTGCCTCTGTGTCTATAAATAAACATTATTTGCTTGCACAAAAGTATGGAAACAATGATCTTATATCTTGTGCTCTTAAATTCCAGGTTCAATACCGCATGCATCCATCCCTTTCAGAATTCCCCTCTAACAGCTTTTATGAAGGTACACTTCAAAATGGGGTGACCATCAATGAAAGGCAATCATCAGGCATTGATTTTCCTTGGCCTGTGCCAAACCGGCCCATGTTCTTTTATGTCCAGGTATATTGATATGCGAAATAATTTTGCATTTTAATATGGTCAATTGTTAACATTTTGAGTGTCATTCACTTGCTTATACAATTATGCACAAAACTAAAAGCCTAAAACTCTAGTTTCTCCTAAGAAACAGCATAATATCAATATTTGTGGAAGCAAATCACATTATAACCTGCTTGGTGTAATTTAAAATTGGTTTTTTTTTTAAAGAACTATTTCTCAGCAATGCATGATATCAATCTCTCTCATTCTCTCTCTAGATGGGGCAAGAGGAGATAAGTGCTAGTGGAACATCCTATCTAAATAGAACTGAGGCTGCAAATGTTGAAAAAATTGTGACTACATTCTTAAGGAGTGGTGTAGTTCCTAGCCAGGTGCAATTATATTCTTTTCTTCTTATTTCACTTACTGGAATTTATTTCATGGTGCAACAATCTGATTATTTTCAATATTTTCCAGATTGGGGTTATAACACCATATGAGGGACAGCGAGCATATATCGTGAACTATATGTCAAGAAATGGTGCTCTAAGACAACAACTTTATAAGGAAATTGAGGTAATGTATGGATTTAACTCAACTTGCTAGATGCAGATGAGATCTGATTCTTCACTGATAATGCCACATAATATGTGTGTTCTTTATAGGTTGCAAGTGTAGATTCGTTCCAAGGGAGGGAAAAAGATTACATAATTTTGTCTTGTGTGAGGAGTAATGAACATCAGGTTGGTTGGTCTATCTTCTGACAAATCTACTCCTCTGCTTAGAGTCTGCTTGTAAAAATTTGAATTTTGGTGGAAATGTTCAATGGTAGGTGTTGGCCTTTTTTCCTTCAACATACGCTGCTTTTATCATTACTTATTTTTGACAGGATATTTTTCAAATGCATTTTTGTTTTGGCTTGTTAACATTATGTATTGCTTTGGTTTATGTTTTTCATTCCAGAACTGATTTACTCCAGTAAAAGATGGAAAACTATCTACAATTGCAAATTTGCAGTATGAGAGAACTAGTGAAAATTATTTTGCAATATATGTGGCTTCTTCCTTTTCCTTAGGTTAGAGGAAGATAGTAGTTCCCCTTGGTCATGAGTCTTAATTTTATAATAATGCAGAAGAGGAGATTTTAGGTGTTAATATATGTGCCTTTACGTTTAGTCCTGTGGGTTTTGTGAGAAGAAAAAAAATGAAATTTGTTAATAGCAAGACCTGACGTTTAAACAGTAATTGAGGGTTCAACATATTGGTTAAATTAATAAATTAAGCTGTTAATATGCTATGATTTTCTTCAATATTGTTCTGTGTGAAAGCAGCGGAACGGATAATTGGGTTTTGTCCAATACTCTGCAATGAATCATTTCCATTGCCCTCCAATTTTATATTAATTTTATCCAATAACAGGCAGAGGCCTCCAGGTCCTCACTCTTGACCCAGCATCCTATATATTCTGATAGGGTTTGGATCATCTACCAGTTTGCTGCTTCTGATGAATTGTACCTCAGAGGCATATTGGTTGCTGTCTAGGGTTGTGAGTGAGGAAAAAGTTTTGAAGGAGGCCATGCTGCTTAGCAGGAAAGGATGAAACTTCTTCTTGGACAAGTTGGTCAAAGCTGGAAAATGGTCAGTCCACTGGTCTGTTAGATAACTGAACTTTGATTATCTCATTAGTTTGAAGACATCCCAAAAAAATAAAAAAAACCTTGAGGAATGTAGTTGAGAGTCAAGCTGTCGATCTAATTTCGTTATCTTTCATTGTGCTTTTTTCCCCTAAGCTCTTTCAATGTACTTTTGGTGCTTATAAACTTGAAAATCCCTTTGCGGATTGGCTATTAGAATGGGTTGATGGCCTGCCAGGGTTTGATTCCCCAGGAAATGTGGTTTTATAAAACTGGCGACAGGAATTTTAGTTTTTAGTAGTTCAAATTTGTTTTTGCTTCGGGTTTGGGTTTGAATACACTTTTGAAAATACATACATGCATGTGGAGCTAAAGAATTATTCTTTATGCTCTGCCTGCAATATTTATAAGCATCAGTACTCTCTCTCTCTCTTTTCCGCGTTTGGGGGGGGGGGGGGGGGGGGTTAGGGGTGGGTTTGTACAGGATTTGGATGATAGGTTTGGGGCTATTTTATCCCATAACATTGCACTTCATTTTATATGTTTGAAATGTGAATTACTTTATTGTCTTTGTACCATACATTCCTGTTTCGAGATTAATTACACTGCTTGTTAATATGTGATCTATCGTTCTGTGATTTATGAGTCAACTAAAGCTCATGTTGGCCTTTGACTTTTGTACGTGATCATAAGCTGATTCTTGATAGCCGTCTCCTTACACAGGGCATTGGATTCCTTAATGATCCGCGCAGACTTAATGTTGCACTGACGCGTGCTCGTTATGGTATTGTCATTTTGGGGAACCCTAAAGTTCTAAGCAAACAACCGCTCTGGAATGGCTTGTTGACACACTACAAGGTATCTTCATTGTTTGCTGTGTTTTTTTTTTCTTCCTTTTTGGTGGATTACATCAATTAGGGTTCACAGGAATTTTCCTGGCTGGAACATGTTTTGGATAATTGATGTTTGTCAACTGTCACTGGCTCAGTTTGGTGATTATTTGCATACCTATTGCTTTGGTTACTGATGCCGGGGCTCCAAATTGCTGGTTAAATCATTGTAGTTGTCTTCCTTGGTTTTAAAGGCCATAAAATTGAGTTGGCAGTGTTTGAGTTTTACATACTGGTCTCAGAATTATAAATCACTCTGATCCTCTACCTACTAATTTGGCCATTTTATGATTTTTTTTAGGAGCATGAGTGCTTGGTAGAAGGTCCTCTGAATAACTTAAAGCAAAGTATGGTTCAATTTCAAAAGCCAAAAAAGGTATAGCTTGAACAATGGAAACTCAGAATCAGTCTTAATTTTTTTTTTACATATATACTATATATTTGGTTTGATGTATGTACAACCATGGGTCATTTCTTGACACAATGAGGTTTTTTATGGTACATGGAACAGATCTACAATGACCGCAGACTTTTCTTTGGTGCTGGACCTGGAATAGATAGCTTTGGCTCTGCTACCTCATCAAGCCTGAATTCTGATAGGAGGAGCAGTCGTTCTAGAGGCATGTTAGATGCTGGAATGTTTAACGCATAAATGATTTTCAACTTTATCGTAGAGGATATGGTTTTTGTGTATTCTCACATCCTTATATGAGTTGTTTGAGAATTTTAAGACTTATGAGCAAGAAACTGCTTTTCTGAATGCAGGTTCTTATATGCCATCTGGCCCATCCAATGGTACCCATAAACCTGGAGTACATCCTAATGGTTATGCAATGCCTCGGGTTCCTATATCACCATATCATGGTGGCCCCCCTTCCCAGCCGTATGCTATTCCAACTCGTGGAGCGGTACATGGACCTGTTGGAGCTGTTCCTCATGTTCCTCAAGCAGGAAGCCGGGGTTTTGGGGCTGGGCGTGGCAGTGCTGGTGCTCCCATTGGCAGTCATCTTCCACACCAGCAAGGCTCCCAGCAACCCATTGGAAGTCTTGGGTCTAGTTTTAACTTTCCTGCTTTGGACAATCCAAATAGCCAGCCATCTGTGGGTGGACCATTATCTCAACCTGGATTTGTTTCTAATGTCCGTACTTCTGTTTTGTATTAGTATTGTTTTTATTATATAATCTCTAACCTTCTTTCTATTTTTATCTCGGTTGAGTCCTGAGCACTTTTGTTTTAAATGATAGATGACTGTTCAAGGTCCAAGCCAAACATTTCGTGATGGATTTTCTATAGGGGGCATGTCTCAGGTATCTGGTTCTGCTAAGATTCACTTGTTTCAACAATTGATTATTAGGACCTTTTTTTTTCTCTTGAGAACTCATCTTTCAACCTTCAGGATTTCTTGGGTGATGACTTCAAAAGTCAGGGGTCACATGTTCAATATAATGTGGCCGACTTCTCCACACAGGTACAGATAAAAAAACCTTCTTTTTTTTTTTACCAAAAATTACAGATCACAAAACTTGCCACCCCTATGTATTCAGCCCTGCACATACATAGGCAGTGTGCATAAAATTGGTCCTGCTGGATCCACAAGACTATGTATATCCTTTGATTTTTTGAATGAGAAAAAATTTATGCTGATATATTTTGTGTGCGTATTTGATTGTTTGTTAATAGACGATTCCACTAAAATAATAAATTTCGTTAATAAATCTCAATGTTGGTATGTTGCTGCCTTTCTATGCAGGCTTCTCAAAGTGGATACGCTGTTGATTACGTTACACAGGGAGCACAAGCTGGGTTCCCAGGAAGCTTTCTAAACCAAAATTCTCAAGCTGGATATTCTCGCTTTGGTACAGGAAATGATTTCATGTCTCAGGTTTGTTCATTTTATTTATTTTATATTATTATTATTATTATTATTATTATTGGGTGGGTTGCAACTTGCAAGCTTCATTAAAGCTTTATTGAAAAGGAAATGGAAACAAATGTAGTATGAACCTCAAAGAAGAAGCAATTGAAGGATAATTAAAATGAAACATCCCTGTAAACAATACAAATCTTATACTAGCAATGAACATTTTTTTTTTTTAATCCTAGTAAATAACGCACACACCCACTTACTCCTATGGAGTCTTGAACCCTTAACCATTTGGAAGGTAGAGGAAATACCACTAAGCTACAATCCTTGGTAATGTTCAAACCTTTGAATTGCCCTATAAAGCAGCAATGTGTTCTTTTTTTTTTGACCTGACAAAAAAAAGTGTTCTTATTTTTGCCACACTGTTGAACTGCAAAACAGGATTACATGGCTCATGGATCACAAGGTCTGTTTACACAGGTTGGATTCAATGATCCATCACAAGATGACACTTCGCAGAGCCACTTTGGTGTGGCAAATGCCAACCCACTTCAATCTCAGGTTTCTTCTTTTACTGTTACTGCTTGATAGAAAAATTATGTGGCTAAAACTATCAAAGTGGTTAGATGTGTGGAGCATTTATCAATTGAAGTATGCTGAACCCTGCAAATTTTGGTTGCTACTTGCTTGCTAAATCTTAACCAATTTTTGGGAGTCTGGGAGGGTTTTGCTTGTTGCCAAATGTTTCCTGAATCTATCCTTATAGTTTGTTTCACCAGCTTGCTTTGTTTTTTGACCGGTTATACTGTCTAGTTGGAACAGTCTTTTAAGTATTTTTAGCCTGTTTGCAGGGTTTGTTGAATCCTCTCTACTCCCAGCCTTTTGCCCACTACAACACACAGCCAATGAGCTTGCAGCAGCAGCCCCAGCAGGGCCAGAGCACCCAAAATCAGAAACTTCACTACAATGTTTGAGAGATTGATTGTGGGTTTTATGTTGTGATGGGTTATATAGTCTTTGCATCCAACAACTTGGTTTGTGCCACCATTTGTGTCCATTTTATCTGCCTTGAGGTGAACGGTCCCTCAATAATTGAGGCCAATTCGAGAGTAAAACCCTCAGAAGTTGATTCTGAATTATTGAAATCAGATGGTTTGAGTTGGCAAGAAGCTCTGTAGTTCGGAGCAATTAAAGGCGGCACATCTAGGGCTGAGAAATGTAAAGGATAACCCGAATTATTGTCTTCAAGTTTTGATATGACAAAATACTCTGGGAGAGAGCATTACATGGCACGGTGTTTAGAAGGGTTGGGTCATTGCGGAAGCAGATCTAATTGAATAACTTATGACAGAGAAGCTTATTAATCATACAGGAGGAGCTACCACTGATTTTTGTACAGCCTGCTGGGTATTGTAGCTTCACCCTTCCAGCTCTAACTGACATGTAATTATATACTCCACATTAGTTTTTAACAGACTACGATCATATCTTGAAGGTATTCCCAGTGTCCGAACTCTTCCTACAAAACTTTGTAGGTATGCAATATATTATACTGGTTTAGTTAGATTAGTTTGCATTGAATGCTTTATATGGGTCCATTATATTGCCCGTGGAGCCCAAGTAATGAATTGTCTCATTAAGAGGGTGAAAATAGTTGAATGATATTGTGAAATGATTTTGGGAGTGTTCTATTTTTTGTATTCTTCTTTAATTTACCTTCCTGGTACTCTGGTAGTGTAGACTCTCTCTCTCTCTCTCTCTCTCACACACACACACACAGTAGCATGGACACGATACAGAACATGGATGCGATTTGATTCAGATACACATGTCAAATCCTAAAACAGCTTCCCGAGGGGATGTATTGGCATTGATTAGTAGGAAGAATATAGCAAGACCAGGAGATCGCACTAACCGGCACTTTGATTGGAGTTATACATATTGTAGTCTACACTGGGGTGACCCTTATCCTACCTTTCGCCAAGAAAAAGGATGGCAGCATTGGCCCAATACGAGGGCTATTGAGTGATAAAGGGTGTTCTCCTGGGTGATTGACTGGGACGCCCCTTCCACCTTAGCTTTCTTACTTTCTTATGTATGTTGTATTTCCTCCCATGCCTCGTTGAAAACTATTCTTTTATTTATTGGCGCGGGTAATTAGCCTTATTTTCCAGCTTACTGATAATTGAACGTTAGCCCTGCACTATGATTTGGATGGAGCCAGGAGGACCATGACGTGAATACTAATTTAAATATAATTTTTCATTTATCTGTCTATTGAATAAATAAGGCAATTATTGAACTTTAAATTAATTTATAATTTTGAGTCTAATTACATAATTTAGAAGATTTATGCGAATATCACTAAAATATAGTACATGCGTTATTATTCTCTTTCTTTTTATTATATTTATATTTTTGTTCTATATATATATATATATATATATCAAAAGTAGTTAAAAAATCAATCATGTGAGTCAAAATATATTTGTCTATTTACGGTTCAAAATAACTTTATTTAGATGTTATGATTATATTTGCGCACAAGTGTCGTAAGCACGAACAACACACTAGTATATATATATATATATGTGTGTGTGTGTGTGTCTATATATATATATATATAAAGAAGTGTCATTACATGTTGTGACGATGTATATAACAGACAATTTTTTTTAATATTGTGATATATAAGGCTTGATATTGAAGAGTGTAAAATTGGTGATTAAGTGTTCAGAATGCGTTGACAAGTGACAACGGTGTGAGATGTATTGGCCCGTGTATAAAGTATTTTTCTTAAATTATTATTCATGTTTTGAAAAGGATTATTTCCTTGAGTAAATTATTCCGACCTTTTTTGAGGTTTGACTAAATTACACAAGGATGAAACTTTTTTAAAAAGTGTGGTCCTTTTATGTAATCACCTTAACCTCCTCTTATGTTAGTAAAAAATTAGGTATGTCGTATGAATACTTTTTATATTCCAAAATACCTTTACATGAAGCAAAATGACTTTAATGTCCCTATTAACTATACCAAATAATATATTATTATAGGGTAAAACTAACATTCCCTTTTTTAAGAGGATGATAACCTTGTCCCCATTTTTTAATAGACAAATATGTCCATAATACATCAGTTATAACTATCTAATTATAAAGGCTATTATAATTCATTTACAATTTTAGATAATGTGTCACTGGAAACACCATCGTACGACCACAAACCACCACCATTAGGAGCATCACCACCACTACCATTGTCAGAGCAACACCGCCACCACCATCCCCATCCCACAACCACCAGTGGTGCCACCACCATTATAAAGCCTTAGATTTTTTTTTAATTTTTAATTACAATTAATTATATTTTAATTGTGATAAAAACATGAGGAATTGGTTTAAATATGTGTTTTGTGTGCGATAGGACTTTTTTAAAAGTTTTTGAGTTCGGGTGTGGGACTCAGGAGGGGTTGGGCGATCCAAATGATTCTTACGAGTCTTGGGCAAATTTATAAGGGTGTGTGTGAATAATTGAGGGGCTTAAAAGATAAGTTGGGAAGAGAAAATGTTAGTATGCGATTAGTAGAGAGTTAGTAGGAACAATGAGCAAATTAAAAGAAAGAGAGGGACTTAGTTGCAAAAAGGGTAAATATAAATAGACTTATATCGTTTAATTCACCACAAAAATTAGATTTTCTCTCATCTCTCTCTCACTACAACTTCATCCCAACTTCTCTCTAGAATTAAGATGGCTTAGAGGGAGATTTAAAGATTTTTCCAAGAGGAAAGATTGTTCTCCTCATCATTCTCTTCAATTTAATTGGTTCAAAGTTCAATTTGGTGGAAGTTGAAGATTTGGGCAAAACTAGGGTTTGGAATTAGGGGTAGCTTAAGAATAAAAAGTTGTTCTTCTTGCTACAATCTACGCGTCTACGGTTTGAGAATCGAATTCGGAGCAATTCAAAGATTTGGTGATTTGGGGCTTTTCGAAATTTAAGCTTGGAATTGAGGTAGGGGTGTTCTCTCCACTTTATCACTGATTCCTTAGGAATTGATGTTGAATTCGAATTGTTTAGCATGTTTAGAGGTGCTAGAAAGTGAGTCTTTCATCCTTACTTATGTTTATACTTATTAATTGAGTCTCCACATAATAATTATGATGATAATAATTTGCTTTGTCATTGTATGTGTATGTCTTGATAAAATTGTTGAGTAAAGGTATGTTATAACATGTACCAATGTGAACTATGATGTGAATTGTGTACGCATGCCTTATATGCTAGCAATTGAGGATACATGTTGTTTATTGGAATGATTTATAATTGTGGAGACTATGTTATATATGTTGCATGCCGCACGTTTGATAAAATGCATGAGAATGCTCTTTTCTATAAAAATTACATTTTACGAATGTCTTATGAAAGAATTGATATTGCATTGTTATATGCATGAAAATGACATGTTTTAACATGGAATCAAGTGACTTATGATGCACATGAAAATGTGAGATTATTGTATTGTTATATGCATGGAAATGACATGTTTTAGCATGAAAATCAAGTGGCTTATGATGTGCTTGGAAATGTGGGATACATTTGAAATTATATGTGTTGTCATACTTGAATCCTATGTGATTGGTTGTTGATTTTGGGATGAGGTTAGAAAAGCAAGAAAGGCCCGGAACCCTAGGGTGCAAAGCCCAGAACTTGGCCAATATGGTTTCGTCTAGAACCTCGAGTTAGTAGCCCGTAAAGTTGGATATCTTGGATAATTGGTTCAATTAGTGGTTATCCGGTGGTTCTACGAATATTTCCACTTTGTATGATTTCAAAATTTATGTGACTTGGTATTTAAGTCTTGCAATTGAATTGTGATATTTATGTTGATGCTTGTGTAACTTTCTATTAGTTAAGCATTGATGAACATATGATTTATCTATGTATTACGTTGGAGTTCCTTGAACATGAGCATTGAAACATGCCACGTAGTATATAAGAATGTCATGATTACATTTCACGACCATTGAAAGTATGTCATGTAGTACATAGGAATGCCCTGATAACATTTCATGTAAGTTGCATCGAGTCGATGCATAAGTTGGTTTGAGTATCTCTACTGGGTATGTTGACGCTCACCCCCTTCCCCCAAATATTTTTACAGATAAGGCATCAACGATCAACGGAGTTTGAAGTGCTAGAACCAAAGGACTTATCTTTTGTTACTATTATTTAAGTCATGTTTTCATATGCCATGTTTAGGAATTTATTAAATCTTGTAATTTGGATTTGAGTATTGGATATTATATGTATGAGCCATGTTTGACATATGGAAACAATTGAGGATGAGATTACAGATTCATGTATAAGTTTAGATTATTTCATTCATTATGGTATAATTACGATTCCGTTGTCGTTTATACATATTATGAATCAAATTGGATGTTTCTAATTAAAGTTGAAGGCTGAACCATGAAATAGAATATTTGAAAAATCCTACAAGATTCTATTAAAGGACCTACGATTGATCGAAGGCTATCCTTCGATTAATTAAAGATGGACTTATGATTGATCGAAAACATGAGACAAAAATGAAGGTTAGATTCCAATGTGTTCCGATGGAACTTACGATAACACTGCGATTGATCGTAGCCTCACTGGCGATTAATCGCAAAGAGGGTTGCAATTAATCGAAGGATTGTGTTCGATTAATTGCATTGTGTAATTAGTGGGGACTAATGATGAGACTTAAGTACACATATGCCCTTATGAGGGATCCACTATATAAGATGGTTTATGTATGTATGCATATACACATTGTATACATGATTAACACTGTGCTTCCATGGTTATAAGATTTCAAATGAATTAATGATTTAGAGGGACGATTCACTTATGATCATCACCAACCCTATTTTTCTTACTCTTAACCGGGTGTTGGAAATCGGGGCATGACAACCACCACCACCATTATCACCATCCCCACTCCAAAACCACCACTACTATAATAAGTATTTTATGTTCATTTACCACAACTGAATCACAACTCCCTCTATCTCTCTCTGACTATATTTCTTCACCGATGAAATTGTGCAGCCAATTCTTAGCTTTGTTAATTCTCATTGCTCTTTTATTCCTCATTTCAGTCACCATTGCATACGACGCCAGTGGAGGAACCCTTCCTCACCGGTGGCAGCATCGACAGAGATAAGATCATCATCAACAAGCCAAAATATGGTTTTAGGAGATGGAATTTGTTGGCAGTGACGGTATTGGCATTTGTAGGGTTGGGTTAGGGTTAGGAAAGAACAAAGATATGTGAGAGAAGTTAGGGAGGACATTGGTTTAAAATTACATAAATGTCTATGTTTTTATGAGGTGGCAGATTTAACAAGGGTACTTTTGTACAATAAAATTTGGGGATAAGGTTATCCTCCTCTTGAAAGAGGTGATGTTAG
Organism: Cornus controversa; assembly: GCA_026545225.1. Taxonomy (NCBI): domain Eukaryota; kingdom Viridiplantae; phylum Streptophyta; class Magnoliopsida; order Cornales; family Cornaceae; genus Cornus; species Cornus controversa. The sequence goes on from CM048845.1 coordinate 78,349,684, forward strand.
TTTTACCTATATATATATATATATATATATATATATATATAAAGGTCATAAATATATCCTCCACCAACCACCACTTTGCTGCCCATTGCCACCACTCTGTGAAATCCTTCTGTAACCCCAAATCCAAATTTTTAGTCCAAATATATTTGGATATAATTCAACATGAACCAGAAAGAATTTTGTAGAGCATTTAGTGCTTGTTGCTTCATTTACATAAAGAAAGAGAAAGAGAGAGGACGACATACATAATTGCCATTGTTGTTACACATTTCTAATTTTACAACCATTACTGTCAGGTCATCATCCGAAACCAATAATATTCGGTCTTCATTTTTTTCTTTTTCTTTGACACTACTCCAAAACTAGGCATTTGATTCATTTGCGCGAGAGGATGGAGCCACGATGCCAGGACCAAATCGAGTACTAGGGAATACAAAAAACAAAGTACTACAAACAAAACCAACCAGCAATGCAAAACCCTCCATCACTTCATCCATCGCCTTCTCATGCCCCGGAAACACACACTGAGTGACTCGATGATCCGAAAAGGCAACAGCCAAAAACACCATCACAGACATGAGGGCATGCACAAAGTCCCTGAAACTAAGCTTATACCTAGGGTCTTCGAGCACTCGCAGTTCAACATCAGCCTTTATCCCTGCCAAACCCTTAGGAGTCACAAACCCATAATAGATTTTCCCGTCCCAGAGGACACTATCTGTGAAGTGAAAAAAAAAGCAGGAGAGAGAACAGAGGCCCACTAGAAGAGTGACCATGATCATAGTGCTAACATGAGTACAGCAGTTGCCATTGCCGTACACTGAAGGGATGATCATTTCGAATGCCAGAAGGGTTCCGGTGGGGAGAAAGTTGGCCAGCATGGAGGTATTTGAGAGAGTTTTCTGCACTGCCTTTGTGGCCATGTCACGCTTTTTTTGGCCGCCTTCCGGGGCGGCAGACTGATGAGAGGAGGCGATCGTGGTTTCTTGATTATCTTGTACTGGGGTTGTATCTTCCTTAGTTTGCTCCATCTCTTGACTGGAATATGTGATCTTAGAAAAAGGTTACTTGCACTTGCAAATATGACAATCAATTGCACGGCAACTGATTATCGAAGATAATCGAAGTCTTCCCACAAGGTGCAAGAGATAATAACAGCTTTATATGTGGGATTCAATCGAGCTCGATCCAATCATAGTGTATTTTCATGACACACGATTAGATGTAACACCTAATCTCTTTGCCGAATGCCCAAATAAAGAATGAAAGGAAATTTCTCAAGTTTTGAATTAAGGAGAACTTGGATTTGGTTGATTGCTTCAAGTGAACAAGGTTCCTTATATATACCTCCCAAGAATGTTATCCATAAATGTGTCATTTTCAAACTTTATGATTTAAAAAGATGCATATTCCCAAGTTGATGATGAAATTTGATTAAATTCATCAATAAATAGACTTCACATAGTTCTATATGAATGGATTTAAATTGATTTGTCATCTTCGTTGAGAATTCTAAAGGTAAGTGTGAACACATGTAAATGCATTTATTTAAGATATATTGAAGTATGTAAATAAGATTACCTTACTTTGGTAATTGAAAATTTAATTTATATATATATATATATATATATATATATATATATATAGTGGAATTAATTAAGTTAAACTACACTTCTACCCTCATTATTCATTATTTTTATGCTAGAATCATATGGAGTGGGTTCTGATTTTATCTCAAGTTGGTTGTATTTCTTACGAATCTTCTCAATGTAATGAGCCTGAGAAAGGCTGATCCCATCTTCCTACCTAATAATTTTGATTTCCATGATAACATCTGTTTCACCCAAATCCTTCATGTCAAATTTGGAAGATAAAAATCTTTTAGTGTTATTAACACTTTCAAAATTCACCCAAAAATTAGCATGTCATCCACATAAAAATAGATGAAAACACCGTTACTCCTTGAAAATTGTTGTAGACACATGTATCACCTCTATTCATTTTGTATCCATCTTCAAGGAGAACTCATATGAATTTGTTCAAGGAGAGCTCATATGAATTTGTCTCCATTTAAGAAGGCTGTTTTCACATCCATCTGATGAATGATAAGGTTTTTGATAACAACAATAACAATCAATTAACTGATCGTAATGATTCTTTCTATAGGTGCAAATGTATCAAAATAATCAAACATTCTTATTGTTTGTAGCCCTTTGCTACAACTCAAGCCTTAAATTTTTCAATATTACCACCTGGCTTGAATTTTTTTTTGAAAATCCATTTACAACAGGCTAATATCCAAGTATTGTTGGATATTATAGAATGCACCTCATCTTCAATAGCTTCTTCTCTAATTTAGCATCAGGACGGTTCATTCCTTCACCATAGGTAAAAGGATCCTTCTTGATCATGTAAACAAAATTAGGGCTAGAGTTCTTTGGGATTCTTGCCTTGACATTTCTATGGAGCTCACCAGATTTCACACTTTAACGTTTTTCTCTCTTTTGAGAATGAATAACATCAACCCCACTATTTCTGGAACTTTTTTGAATGGAAAGTTGTGCTCAAAAAATCAGCATTAATAGATTCAACAACAGAATGATATGATGGATTTTCAAGGTTGAGAAATCTATATGTTTTACTGTTGGAAAAATAAAAAAATAACGCTTTGGATTTTCTATTATTTAATTAAATATACTATAAACAAACAACACTTGATTAAAATAAATAGTACAGTTTATTTATTCAATACACAACAATAACAAAAGTAAATAGAACCGACCGAGGCTTGAATTATATTTGATCTCCTTAAGACAATTATCGCCCCACAATGGTGTTGAACAAACTCTTGGAGACTGTCTCCCAGGATATAACGATCTTCCTCTCAATTGGTAGCAACACTTCAAACCAACTGAGCTTCTGCGAACCGCCTATGTGTTACTATTCTCTCTTGTACTTGACTTTCCTGAACCTTTGATTCAAACCAGAACATAAACACTTACTAGACTATCACTTGGGTTAGGCTATATAGGAAAGGAGACTTGATGCATAGAGAGAGGAAGAAGAAAACAGAAAAAATACACTTTTATACAAATGAGGCTAATTGGCCTATTTATAGACCACTAGGTACCTTTTCACTATTTCCTAAATAGGAATGGGACATGTTGTTTCATTCCAAATGTTAGGAATGGTGATCGTTCACTATGAATCAACACTTAAGTGTTTGTTCGTAATTTACACTTAACTCTTTGTGTTTGTTCATTACTTTACCACTTGTTCATTACTCTAACACCATGTTATATACTAACGATGCCATGACAGACATTCTGCCACTTACATCATAACTCATGTTATGTCACATTACATCACATACATGAATTTTTATTCAATTTTTCTAACATCTCCCATATGAATGAAAATTAGCCTCAAATGCAAAAAAGACTCGACTGACACTAGAGAGAGTACAATTGAAAAGTTATTGTATCGAGATAGATAGTTTTTTACTTTAAATCTTCGTTAGAGTAATACTATCAGATTTACTTGGCTAACTAGTGACATAAAGTTTTGAACTATTCAGCCGTTTGTGTAAAACCAGACAATAGTATACACACAACACTTTTTCGCAAAAAGTTAGTTCTTTCGGTTGTGTTCATTTTGGCCCTAAACAAATCCTAGTATTCATGAGTGCTCTAGAGAACTTAGCCTTTCATTCTCATAGAAGCGGCCAACTTTACACTTATATAGGTGATTCTCTATAGAGAATATCTTGTCATACCCCATTTAGATTTCCAAGATATAAGAATCACTAAAAGTATAGCTTAACCTAATTCACACGACAGGCAGCACTATGTCATCATAGAAATGGGTAAAAGATATATATCTCCCCAGTGCTACTGATGAGCCACTCAAAACTTCAGTTGTCCCTTTGAATCTAGTTCTTGGGATCTCCAGTCAGCTAGATAGGGTTTTCATTAAGGTGACTCGATAGATATAGGCTTTAAGCCCATTCCCCTCGATAACTTATATACTTGCTCTCTTGGTAAACCTTTTGTAAAAAGATCTGTTATATTGTCCATGAACTTCACATATTCAATGAAAATTATTCCATTAGAGAGCAACTATTTAATGGTATTATGTCTCGTTCTTATATGCCGAGACTTACCATTATATATATGACTCTGTGCCCTCTCAATTGCTGATTGATTATCACAATGTATACAAATCGTAGGCACATGTTTCGGCCAATTTAGAATATCCTCTAGGAAGTTACGAAGCCACTTTGCTTCTTCACTTGCCTTATCCAAAGCAATGAATTCAGATTCTATTGTGGATCTGGCAATACACGTTTGTTTTGAAGATTTTCAAGATACGGCAGCACCACCAAGAGTAAAGATATATCACTCGTGGATTTTGAGTCTATTGTATCTGAGATCCAGTTAGCATCACTGTATCCCTCAAGAACAACTGAGTACTTTGTATAATGTAATCCCAAATTCAGGGTGTATCTCAAATATCTTAATACCCTGATTATTGTTGTCTAGTGATCCTTTCCTGGATTACTAGTATATCTACTCAGTCTATTCACTGAGTAAGCTATATCGGGTCGTGTATAGTTCATCACATACATTAGACTGCCTATGATACGAGAATACTTGAGTTGTGATATGCTAGGACCATTTTTCTTTGATAAATAAAGATTTAAATATACAAGAGTCTTTGAAATATTCCTGTCATTCTTATTGAATTTATCTAGTATTTTCTCAATATAGTGAGATTGAGATAACATTAGACCTTCTGATGTTCTAGAAATTTTAATTCCTAGAATAACATCAGTAATACCCATATCTTCATATCAAAGTTATTGGTCAACATTTTCTTAGTAGCTTTAATGATATTATTACTATCCATGATTAACATATCATCCACATATAGGCAGACAATCATATATTCATCTCAAGTTCTCTTAATATATGCATATTTATCATACTCATTGATTTTAAATCCGTTTGATAACATCACTTTATCAAATTTTGCATGCCATTGTTTAGGTACTTACTTTAATCCATAAAGAGATTTAACAAGTCTGCACACTTTCTTCTCTTGTCCTGGAACAATGAACCTTTCTGGTTGTTTCATATAAATTTTTTTATCTAACTCACCATTCAAGAATGTTGTCTTAACATCCATTTGATATATTTCAAGATTTTGCAATGCTGCAATCGCGATTAACATTCTAATGGATGTAATTCTTGTTACTAGTGAGTATGTGTCAAAGTAATCTAAGCCCTCCTTTTGTTTGTAACCTTTAGCTACAAGTCTGACTTTATACTTATCTATTGATCCATCAGCTTTCATCTTCCTTTTAAAAATTCACTTATAACCAAGTGTTTTATTTCTAGGAGGAAGATCCACCAATTCCCAAGTATGGTTTTGTAAGATGGATTCAATTTCACTGTTAATAACCTCTTTCCACGAAGGAGTTTCTGGAGAAAACACAGCTTCAGTGTAGGCTTGAGGCTCACTTTCCAATAAATATGTTAAGAAATCAGGACCAAATGACTTAGACATCTTAGCTCTCTTACTATGTCTAGGTTCATCCTCATTTCCCTTTTCTATAGACTTTGGTTCTATAGTTTCTTGACTATCACTATTAATAATATCACAATCTCTTTTAAAAGAGATCTTATCATGTATATTTTTACAAAAAAATACATTCTCAAAGAACGTTGCATTCTTGGACTCAATAATAGTATTGACATGTATATTAGTAATGTCAGATTTATGCACAAGGAATCTATAGACATTACTATTCTAAGCATAACCAATGAAAATATAATCAATAGTTTTAGGACTTATCCTAACTTTTTTAGGATCAGGAACAACCACCTTAGCAAGACACCCCCAAATTTTCAAGTATTTATAAGAAAGTCTTCAATCTTTTCATAACTCATAAGGTGTCTTAGTAGATTTCTTGTGAGCTATTTTATTGAGAATATGGTTCGCAGAAAGCAAAGCTTCGCCCCACAAGTTCTGAAGTAATCCAAAACTTATCAATAAGGCATTCATTATCTCTTTAAGAGTACGATTCTTGCGTTCAACAATACCGTTTGTTAAGGTGAATAGGGAGCCATGGTTTGATGAATGATACCAAATTCTGAACAAATGTCAACAAATGGTGTTTCATATTCACCACCCTTATCACTTCTTATTATTTTTATCTTTTTGCCAGTTTGATTCCCTACCTCATTCTTATAATGTTTAAACATTTCTAATGTTTCATCTTTGTTACGAAGCAAATAGACATAACAGTATCTTGTGCAATCATCAATAAAAGTAATGAAATACTTTTTCCTACCTCTAGTTTACCCACACTTTAAGTCACAAACATCACTATGAATTAATTCTAGAGGTTTTGTACTCCTCTCTATGAAGTTAAAAGGAGTTTTTGTTGACTTTGCTTCTACACACGTTTCACACTTATTAGTTGAGTCGATATTAAATTTAGGTAGTAAATTCATATTAATTAATCTGCGTTTTGCATCATAATTAACATGTCCTAGTCTACCATGCCACATATCAAAAGACTCAATCAAATAAGAAGAAGCATTGACTTTATTATAAAGTTTGAGAATATCGGTTATTACATCGAGTTTAAATAAATTCTCACTCAAAGACCCATTTTTCCACATATATGTCATTTTTATAAATAAGTACATTTTGATCAACAAATACTAATTTGAACCCATTTTTGCTCAGCAAGGCTCCAGATACAAGATTTTTTCGAATATCTGGTACATACAACACATCATTGAGTGTGAGTTCTTTCCCTGAGGACATCTTCAGCACAATTTTTCCTTGACATTCAACTCTGGTAGTAGTGGAGTTCCCCATGAAGACACGTTCTCTGGGTTTTACTACTTAATAAGCAATAAATTTACTCCTATCTGAGCAGATATGGCGAGTAGCCCCAGTGTCCACCCACCACCCTCGAATTTTGTCTACCAAGTCGATCTTTGAAATCATGGCTGACATATCTCTATCTGATTCTTTAATAGCCAGTTTTTTTATGTGCACCTCAGCTGACTTTAATTTGTAGAGCTTTTGTACTCTTCTAGGACAATCTTTAGTACGGTGCCCGTTCCTCTTGCACCCATAGCATTTCCCATTAAATTTTCACTATTTCCTGAATAGGCATAGGACATGTTATTTCATTCCAATCATTAGGAATGGTGATCGTTTGCCATGAATCAACACTTAAGTGTTTGTAATTTACAATTAACTGTTTGTGTCTGTTCATTACTCTACCACCATGTTATATCATAACGATGCCATGACAGACATTTTGCCACCTATGTCATAACTCATGTTATGTCACATTACATCGCATACATGAATTTTTATTCAATTTTTCTAACATTTACTAGTTAAAGAGTACCCAATAAAGACACAATTAGTGCCTCGAGATCCCATTTTTGGTATATGAATTTAATAATTTTACTTGAGCAAAGCATCCCCAAACCTTGAAATAAGTCAAATTAAGTTTCATGTTTTTCCACATCTTGTAAGAGGCATTTTTAATTGCCTTATGTGGTATATGATTTTGAATGTGACATGTTATGAGAAGAGTTTCACTCCAAAGATTGAGAAGAGCACCTGAACGGTAAAACATTGAGTTAGCTGCTTCAGTGAGAGTTCTATGTTTCCTCTCTACAATGCCATTTTGTTGTGGAGTTCTGGGAGCAGAAGGTCTGACGACGATGGATACAATCTTCTTCACAATATTGGAAAAATTCACAACAAAATATTCTTCTCCTACTCGATCAATTCCCAAAGTTTTAATTTTGCTATTATGGAAATTCTTAACTTCAGCTTTGTAGGCTATAAATTTCACAAAAGCTTCAGATTTCAATATGAGAAGATAAACATATGTATATCATGAGGCATCATCAACAAAAGTGAGAAAATATTGTTTACCATCTCTAAATTAAACATTTGTCATCTCACAAACGTCGGTGTGGAATAATTCAAGGACTTTTGTTTATAGTTGAACATTCTTAAAATATAATTGAGTGATTTTGCATTTGCTACAAGCAATGCATTTTGCTTGATGGTCAGCATTGTAGCTAGTAAGGAATAAATCCTTGATTGGCCATCGTTTTGATTGAACCAAATTAACATGAGCTAATCTACCATACCAAAAATCAAAAATATCTACGGTGTAAACACTAATCAAACAATTATTATTGACAACATTTAATTTAAACATGCCCAAAACATAATATAATTTTTCAATGAAAACACCATTTTTAGTAAGGATGAACTTATTTGATTTAAAGACCATGTTGAATCTATGTGAGTTGAGAATATTGCCTGAAACAAGATTCTTGCGAATGTCAGGAACATGTAGAACTTCTTGTAAGAGAATGATTTTGCTAGAGGTGAACTTAAGTTCCACAAATCCCCTCCCAACAATTTGGGTTGTTGATACATTGCCCATGTACATCTGGTGGCCATCCCCCACTAGTTCATAAGTGACAAATAAATCCTTATCTCCATAAACATGGTGTGTCACACCAATAAGCTATGTCTTCAACCATGTTTGCTTCAGATATGATAGTTACAAATTTGTCTTTCTTATCTTAAGGCTGATTCTGGTGATGATCTTTTCTTTGTTTACAAACTTTAGCAACATGGCCAAGGTTCCCACACACATAGAAGTTAGGTTTGCCTTTGGACTGTTTCTCATTTTTCTTGAATCCACTCTTGGTAGCTCTTTTGAAATTATTTCTCTTTGCTACAAGTTTCTTGTTTGGTGAGCTTGTGTTCTTTGCTTCTTCATCAACAATGGGGACTTTTGCAAGAATTTCATCTTTCTTGTCTCGATTACGAGATTCTTCTTCAACTCGAAGGTGATAAAGTAATTGATCAAGAGACGTAACCTCTTTCTTATGCATAAACTTGTTCATGTAATCCTTCCATGAATGTGATAATCTAGAAATGATAACAATTATATGAAAATTCTCAACAATGATCATATCTGCTTTCATAAAATTAAATATAGCAGAAGATATGACTTATAATAGAAAAGAGTGAGAAAAGAGAATTCATGTGGCTGACCCTGTTTGTATAGGATAAAGTCAAGGATGATGAAGATGATGGCCATACCTACTACACTGATGAAGTCTTCAAAACCTTGTAATCCCTTGAGTTTATCAAGGATATGTTTATCATATACCATCTTGTAATCAATATAATTGCTAACTTGAAACTTCTTAGTTCCTGATTCATTAGAAAAATAAACAGTCTTGATTGTCTCCTTAGCTTCACGTGTTGTACGTCTTTGTTTTTTTCGAGAATTAAGATAACAAAGAATCTAGAAGATAAATTTTGAATATCATGATGGCATATAGCATCATCATCATCACATTTCAGTTGCAAAGCAGTTGCATCATTAACTTCTTGTTAAGGAGAAGACTCCACAATTGGAACTTTAGGATGATCAGTGATAAGGAAATAAAATAATTTTGACTGCTTCAAGAAGAACTCCATGTTATACACCTATCAAGAATAATAATTCCCATCAACTTGGTTTGATTTCATTAGAATGAATCCACGAGAAATCATCAAAGTCATATTAGAGAACGACATATCTTCAAATTGTTAGAAAATGGTTACTTGCACTTAAAAATATAACTAAATCAATCCACGGCTTAGATGTTTGTAATCATTTTTTGAAGATAATCGTAGTCTCTCACAATGTGCAAGGGATAATGACAGCTCTATCTCTGAGATTTAACCAAACATAGACTAGATCCAATCACAATGTATTTGCACAATACACTATTGGATGCAACACCTAGTCTCTTTGTAAAATGCCCAAATAAAGAATAAAAGGAAATTTCTCAAGTTTTGAATTAAGAAAACTTAGGTTTGGTTTCTTGCTTCAAGTGAGCAAGGTGTGGTCCTTGTATAGACCTCCCAATAATGTTCTCCATAAATGTGTGTTATTTCCGAACTTCATGAATTAATAAGATACATATTCCAAGTTAATAAACTTTAATTAAACTCATGTATATATATATCACACTAATAAATAGACTTTACATAATTCTATATGAATGAATTTAAATTTATTCATCATCTTAACTAAATTAGTTGAGAATTCCTAAGGTCAATTGTGAACATATCTAAATGCATTTATTTAAGATACATTCATGTATATAAGACTACTTTACTTTCGTAATTGAAAAGTTAATTGATATATATATATATATATAGACACACACACACACACACACACACATACTAGTTGAAGAGTACGTGCGATGCACGTGGACATAAGTGAATTTATAATCTTAATTGAAATTCTTATACAAATAATGTTGCATTGAGCTTAACATCTTATTTTAAATCCTTGTACAAATAATATTGCATTCTTTATTTATATATGCCACGTTGTTTTCGTATTTTTCTTTAATCAAAACTTCTATTGGTAAATTAATTTTTCTCATGGTAGTTCATTAGCTGATTTTTAACACCATTATCATCGAGAGAAAGAGGTATTAATATATGATTGATATTGATTTCTTAATTATATAAAAACTCTTTTATTAATAAACTTCATTTATTGTATAAAAACTGTGTTTCAAATCATCCACTCCTATCAAAATTCTTTGATTAATAAACTCCTAAAAATTCTATATATGCTAATAGACTCCTAAACTTTATCAATTATCCTATTTTACCACTCAAACTGGCCATTTCCACTAAAAAGGAAAGGAAAAATAAATTAAAAATATCACTCAAGAAATGAATCAGAGAATCAGTTCGATGTAATTGGTGTCAACAAAATATTGGTACAAAATAGTAAAGATGAAAAATTCATGTCAAGCAACCACATCAAAAAGCAAAATAAAAAATAAATAGATCAAGTAGATTGTCAAAGATTATGATACAAAGTTGGCATATCTCAAATTCGCTTCTCAAACCTTTTCCACAGCTATTATAAGTATTTTTTTCCCTAAATATTAGGGATAGAAAATGGTAAGAATAGCAAACCAGGTAATTTGGTAATATTATGAATAAGATAGCTCCAAAAATTCTCATTATATCTATTAGAAAAAGAGGAGTGCTAGCGGCAGTCGCTCAAGCGAGTGTCCTTGCACAGTCGCTCCACTTATTAGTAGAAATCAATTCCAAAAATTAAATGCTTTCCTACAATAAATGTCCTACTTTTTTATCAATCAATATACCCCTTCCAGTTCTAAAGTATTTACACTGGTGCCATCAACAAACAAATAAAATTATAAACATAAAGTATTAAATTTTTTTTTATATTGTTCTACTTTTAAATATTTTTAATAATCTATATACTTATTATAATCATTTCCTATATAATTTTTAAAATTTTGTAATTATGGTTAATTGAATAAGTATATAGATTATTAAAAATATTAATAAAAATAAAATTATAAACATAAAGTATATAGATTAATTGAATACGTATATAGATTATTATGGTTAATTGAATAAGTATATAGATTATTATGGTTAATTGAATAAGTATATAGATTATTAAAAATATTTAAAAGCAGGAAAATATAAAAAAATATTAATAAAAATATTTTAATACTTTAAAAATATGTTCTTTAATTCAATTAACCATAATTACAAAATTTTTAAAATTATATAAGAAATGATTATAATAAGTATATAGATTATTAAAAATATTTAATAGTAGGACAATATAAAAAATATTTTAATAAAAATATTTTAATACTTTATTTTTATAATTTTATTTGTTTGTTGATGGCACAAGTGTAAATACTTTAGAACTAGAAGGATATATTGATTGATGAAAAAGTAGAACATTTAGTACAGGAAAATATTTAATTTTTGTAATTAATTTTCACCAATCAGTAGAGCGATTGTACGAGAACACTCGCTTGAGCGACTACCCCTAGCACAATAAGCACTCCTCTTAGAAAAATTCTCATTAGATATGTTAGGAACAACTTTAACAATTTAAATATTCATAAACTATTAATGAAATTACATAAGAACTAACTAAAGTAAGAGTTTCTAGTATGTAAAATTTTTACCGAAAACATATTGCATACCAGAAACTTCATCAAAATTAAATATTATATAAATCAAGTTGATTTATTTAATCTAGTTAAATTCATCATGTAAATCATAGGACGGAGAATAATACATCTTCAAAGATAACTAATATGAAAAACTACAAATCATTTCATGGAAGTTTTGTATTGAAAAATTATATATAGAAACACAAAACGGTCAATAAAAAGAATAATAAAGAAAAAAAAAGAGAGAGAAAAGTAATAAAAATAAATATAGAGACTAAAACTCATTAATTCAACTCAATCACCATGAAAACTAAAATAAAATTTCCATGGTACCCAACTAAATATTTACCAAATTAATCCAAATATTAGTTTGGAGTGAAATGAAATTTTGTTCATTCTATTAACTAAAATTAAAATTTTTAATACACATATAGTAGCATCCAACATGAGATGAGTATTGAGTATGAGTATCAACTAATAATCGTTTTTTCAAAATAAAGTGTTCGATCAGTTTCAAATTATAATGAAAAATAAATAGTAATTTAAAGTAAGTACCGTTCATAAGTTCCAAATATGCCTCAAGACAATGAAATGTGACCTAAGGAAATCAAACTAAAAAATAAGAGCCAATACACACACATATATAAGTATTCATGTGTATTAAGTTATAAGAGAGTTGAAACTGGAACCAGTGGAGAGATACTATAACCTAATTACCTGAGAGTTAGAGAGAGACAATCCTCGTTACTAAAAGTGATTTCATAAATCATACCCCTCATGCAATAAGGTTTTAAACTATCTGTCCTCTTTTTAAATTTCTAATTTCTTTGATATATATTGGTCAAATAGGATTAAAAATGATGTTCAATTGGACTATTATTCATAGCACAACTTATCTTTCACTAATTATAATGAAAAAATAATTGATAGAGTTTAGGAAGAGTTGATATATAATTTTTAGGAGTTTATTAGTAAAGAAAATTTGATTGGTGAAATAGGATAATTGATAAAGTTTAGGAGTCTATTATTAGGAGTTTATTAGCCAAAAAATTTTGATAGGAGTGAATGATTTGAAACACATTTTTTATATAATAAAAGACTTTTTATATAACTATAATAAAAGTATTTTTTTTATCTAATAAATGAAGTTTATCAATAAAAGAGTTTTTATATCACTAAATGATTTAAAACACCTAAAAGAATTTTTATATAACTATAATAAAAGAGTTTTTATCTAATAAATGAAGTTTATCAATAAAAGAGTTTTTATATCACTAAATGATTTGAATTACCTTCTACTTTTAATAATAGTATAGATATAGATATAAATATAAATTCAGTTAAATTAATTTTGAAACACATATCTAATATGTGGAATAGATATTGGATGAGCCGGGTATATAATGTCATTTGTATACCAAACCAATTAAAATGCATCATTTAAGTTGGTTGAGAGTAGTTGTTATATGTAAGTGGGGCCCATTCATTGAACATTTCATTGAATGATGCATTTTAATTTTTAATTGGTTTGGTATACAAATGACATGGTATAATATGTGATGAATATATGCAAAGGAAACAGAGAGTATATATGCGTTAGTTAGTAATTTAGTACTGGGTTGGGGGCTTGGATGAATTTTGGATTGGATATATATCCAAGTTAAATTAAATATTGTCTGCATTATCTATCTCCAGTTGAACTTTTAAAGTGCTGGATGTGGCATTTTTGTAAATCTATGACTTATAATGTGCCACGTCACTCAATTATTAAAAATACATTAATCAACATAGTTTAGGTATACATTAGAACAAGGGTCAGTCATGGTAACCCCTACCGGATAGAGGTGGATTGAGCAATCTGGAGATATGATTTTAGAGCTTTGACTCGCGACAGTCCTTGAAGTCTTTGGGTGCAAGTTATTCAATCCAAAATTGAAGCTAGGGTTTAAATTTTCTTATTAATTTTTATGAAAGAAATTGTGGGATTGGCTATATTTTAACTTTTGGTATGTGAAATTAAAGAATTAGGTTGTGTGTTTTTATTTGGGTGGTATTTTTTAATTATTGAATGAGGTGGCATGATAATGCAGTTTCGATGAACAAAACCAGTAAAATGGAATGTTAAATTAATTCTTCCAATTAGATTTGTATATTTATAGATTTAGAAAATCGCTGGCGGTCGTCTTTCATTAAGTGAAACGGTGAATTGTAAATCATGAATCTTTCAAAAACGTTACATGTCAATTTTTTAACAATTCAAGTTATGATAATGTAACAGAGATTCAGCTTAGAACTTCATTGTATCATAGAATGACATGGGAATAAAATGGTCAATCCTATTTTAGTGTTTGGTTAGACTAGTTAAAAAATTAAAATGAAATGAGTTTTAAATTAATTTATCCAAATTAATCACGTCACTAAAAGGTAAATGCCTAGTTTACTTATAAACTATAACGATAGACTCCAACAGTCTAATCAACTAATGACAAAGCTCGAATTCCACACAACCGAAACAAATGAGGAACATATTCCACACAACCCAATCTGCTAGAGAACATATTCTTTTGTAAAACCATCATACATTATCACCACACAAATGAGGAATATAATTAAACTGTTGACCCACATGTTGAAGAATCCATTAAGTGCTTCAAATGCAATCAAAATCCATGAAACGAACCAAATTCTTGGACTCAAAGAAGCAAAAAGTTGTATTGTCTATTGTGGCTCCAAGGCATCAGTACTCGATGGTAGGGATACAAATCGGTCGTATCTAACTCGATCAAACCCGAACTCAACCCAAGAATTTTCGGGCCTCATTTTGTTATTTTTATCAATCAACTCGAGCCCATTTTGGGTTGGACTCGAGTTAAAAAGACTCTAACCCGACCTGACCCAATTTGTATTTTTTTTTTTTTTAAAAAAATAGTTTAAATCCTAACCTTTCATTTTATCCATCCAACGGTTAGTGTATATAACTCTTAACCTAGAACCCTCCAAATAACTTCTTCTCCTCTCTAATTCCACTGAGAATCCATCTCCGCCCCTTGTCGATCTTCTGAGGTGAATGTGGAGATTTCTTTATCTTTAACTTTGCCTAGGGTTGATGGGATGTTGTGGGACATTTGCATCATTTATGTAAAAGAAAAAAAGACTCTTGGGAAGTTTCTCCTTTTTTTGAACTTTTGAGTTCATAAATTTCTGCCTCGAAGATAAGAGAGAGAAAAGGGTTTGTTAGTGGTAGTGGTATTCCACTTTTCTTTTTATTTATGGAATCTTTTTTGTTTCTTGAAGGTACTGGTTGTTGTTGTCACTTTTGTGGATTATTTGGTTTTACATATGAAAGAATTTTTTTTATGCTTGATTAGGCAAATAGGTGAATGGAGAAAGAGAGAATGGACTTTGGAGATGAAGTAATGAGGAAGGAGATGAATGGTCTAGGAAGAATTTAAAATCGACTAATGGAGATCGAAGGGATGCCTTGAATTGTACTACCTCCGTCCCAAAATATAAGGGTACTTCGAAAACTGTGACTCACACACTACCTCCATCCCAAAATATAAGGGCACTTCGAAAACTGTGACTCACACAGTTGTGAGTCACAGTTTTCGAAGTACCCTTATATTTTGGGACGGAGGGAGTATGATAGATTCCAACAGTTCAATCTTGTAAATGACTATTATAAATTATAATGATAGACTCCAATAGTATTGTCAAAATCAATATCTCAAATAATATGTCAATATAGAGGTTACTCCAATACAGGAGAGATTCTCGAGGGAAGCGTGCAGTCAGGAAGTGGAATGATGGAAGAGAAGCTAAAGAAGAATGGAAGTTTAATCATGAAGACTTCATCAACTCTTATAAAAGAAATTGGGGCAATATAAAAAATAAAAGATGATATGTCCCCATTCTGCTTGAGAGCATATTATTTTGTAAAACCATCATTCATTATCACCACACAAATGAGCAATATAATTAAACTGTTGACCGACATGTTGAAGAATCCATTAAGTGCTTCAAATGCAATCAAATCCATGAAACGAACCAAATTCTTGGAACTCAAAGAAGCAAAAAGTTGTATTGTCTATTGTGGCCCTAAGGTATCACTACTCAGTAGCTTATAGTTATGAGTTCCATTCCATTCTTACCCCCCACATGTTCAAGAATCCATTAAGTGCTTCAAATACAATCAAATCCATGAAATGGACCAAATTATTGGAACTCAAAGAAGAAAAAAGTTGTATTGTCTGTTGTGGCCCTAAAGCATCACTACTCAGTAGCTTACAGTTATGAGTTCCATTTCATTTTTACCGTTGACGAAAGCTAAAGGAGAACTCGACAATGAGGTTTGGTTGGTGTAAAGAGGTAACTAGTAAAAACGGCAAAAACTTCAAAGAAACAAAGCAAACGAAAGGAAAGGGTTAGGAAGAGGCTACGAAGCCATAATGGGCCGCACGCACGCGGGGGGGGGGGGGGGTTGTTTCTCATGCGACTTCGATGGTTTATGGAGAATATTTAAAGGCCTTTGTGGACTTGTTAAAGGGGCAAGTGGATGAGTTCCAAGGACTGTATGATGATATAGCGGTCATGGGTGACTTTAACCCCCGAATGAATTATAAGCGATCGTGAGTGCTTTAACTCACAAAGGTTAGCAGTCATGGGTGACTTTTAACCCATGAAAGATAGGGGGAGGATTGGGGGCAATCTCCTCTCGTGAGTATGTTCTAGTAAGCAGTTACCTTGACATACTCCAGGACTATGAGAGATCTGTGAGTTGCGCGGTGCGGAAGCGGTTGCGAAAAGTATTTTAGAACCTAGAGGGGGGTGAATAGGATCACTTGCTCGTTTGCTTAATTTTTAATTAATTCAATTTTAAGTCCAATTAATCAAATAATTAAAACAAGCAAATAAATAAAGTGCAAGTAAAGAAAAGAATGCACCAGATATACATGGAAACTCAAGGCGAAAAAAATCACCGAGGGAGGCGGCACGCCTCAGGAAACCAATTCACTATGATGAAGCAAAGTACAACAGACTCTGTCTCAGTCTCACACCCCTCTTCACTCTATCAAGGATCTGATGCGGAACACCTCAGGCTTATGATTGCGACAACACGTCCAACTGCTGCAGACTTCCGGCTAACGTCACCACCCTTACAGAAAGGTTGCTGGAAGAATCAAAATACTCAGCAAGTATTTCGTTCCCTTCGTAGTGCAATCTAGTCACCTTTCTTCCTCAACAAGTAAGCAAGCAAAGAACCATCAATCCAATGTTCTGATCAACAAATAGATTTGATGCAGTCTCTGAGCAGCTAATCAGAAGTAGAACACCATCCTAAAAATCACTCGTGTAGTATGGATGTGTATTCTTAAAAATATATAACCCTAATTATATTGTATATACTTTCTCTCTCTAAAAATATTAATTTTTCAGGGCACACCTGTAGAGAAAATATGAATACATATATATAGGCAAGGAAGTTCTAATTCTACTTGGAAAAGAAATTAAATACCAAAATAGAACTCTCCTAGAAGTTTCAAACCCAATAGGAATCAGAATTTTCGTCAAAAGTTGTTTCCTATTTGGAACAGGCTAAGTGGGACCGGTGCCAAATAAATAGGACCGGTGGGACTTTTTGAAAACCTGTAGAAACTAAACTGTCGAGAAAAGTTGGACCGGTCCTAAATATTGGGGACCGGTCCTACTTTGAAAAATCCTAATATTTTCATGAAAATCCTAATTTTTCAAAATAGGCTCGGAACTAAAAAGTGCAGAGTGTCCTCACCATACTTACCTGTACTATATGGTGTTCTAACTGATTTGTCGGCTTCCATGCACTTGAGTGCAGCTCGAAGTTGTCGATGATTGATACAAAGAATAATCCAAAAATTACAACTCGATCAATCAGTTTTTGATCACCGAAATATGCCAATTACAAATTTATATCTCACAAGATCATGGATGAATGAGCGATCATGTGGCCCCAAGCTCATGACCCCGAATGATAACTCTCATAGTAGGGACTGTATGGAGGACTACCAACTCTTCTCTTCAAGATAGAAAGTAACTAGTCGTGATGTTACTTCTAGCCTTGAAGGGTTGGAACTCGTATGAAATCATAATGGTCCTCAGGTCATTTCTAGCATAGAAACGCACTATGATATGACCTGGGTAGTTATATATAGTTTCATATCGGAGCATATGGCGTCATAATCCTAGCCGGGAAGATGGGTTGAGTGTGGAATGAAGGATTGAGAGAAGGGCTTAAATTGAGATCTAAAACATAACTACTTGGCCCGCAGGAGGTATTATGTATTGTGCTATAAAAACTCCAAGGCACAGGACAGTGCATAAGCCTTACCTACAATCATGAAAGAGATATTCATGGCTTTAACCAAGTATGGCAAAGGAGGGACACGTGGCATGATAAGCTTGTGCCATAGAGGATGACAACTGTTAAAGGCTCACACCTGAGGTCTATAAATACCCTATGTTGTGAAGTCAGTTGGTTAATTCTAGCCTCCTTCATCTCCTAGTTATTCTTGCTTTCTCTCTCTCCCATCTCATCCTCAGCTCATTCTTCCATACAATTTAGCTATACTTTCTCTCTCTTCCATTTCTTACCTGGATCACTTTCCTCATGCAAATTCTCACATTCCAGCTTCTTCTCTCTCATTCAGATTGGTGTTAGTCGTTCCCTCTCTATAATATGAACCCCTACCTTCACCGTTAGAGCCTTACCTAATGAACATGAATGTGAATGCCCCAAACAAGAGACGACAAGCTAAACAATTCGATCATGAAAGATTGATTTGTTAGAGAGAGAGTTGTAGTTTGTCTGTCACGTTAAAGGAATTATAGTGAAAGGCAGAATATATGAGTTGAGAACAATCACTACTACACTTAATAGCTAGCTAGCTAAGACATGCTAGTCCTGTAACGGAATGTAAACAACTAATATCTTGTTTGCGCATTCATTTTATAATTACAAGATCACATAATGTGTCCTGTCTTTCTTTTCATTTTTTTTTTGGTCCACATTCACATATGTTCCACTGGCAAACCTGTATTGTAAGTGCAAGCAAAATTGTGTTTTCCCTGCCAATCCATCGTACCTCTCTCACAAACTCATGTTTTTTTAACTCCATCTCAAATTTGTGTTTTTAACTCATTATTTTCAACTTCATTTCAAACTCGTGTTTTTCAACTCCTCTCACATAGGCATATTTTTTCAACTCCATCTCAGACTTCTTTTTTTTCAACTCCTCTCGCAAACTCAGTTTTTTTCATCTCCATCTCATACTTGTGTTTTCATCTCCTCTCACATACTCAATTTTTTCAACTCCCCTCTCAAACTCATGTTTTTTAACTTCCCTCACAAATTCAATTTTTTTCTACTCCATCTCAAACTCGTGTTTTGCAACTCCCCTCACAAACTCATATTTTTTCAACTACTTCTCAAACTCGTATTTTTCAACACCTTCTCAAAGTAGTTTTTTTTTTCAACTCCTCTCTCAAACTCATGTTTTTCAACTCCCCTCTCAAAATCGTGTTGTTTAAATTCATCTCAAGCTCTCTTTTTTTCTAACTGCCCTCGTGAACTTATATTTTTCAACTCTATCTCAAACTCGTGTTTTTAAACTTCCCTCGCAAACTCATATTTTTTCAACAGCATTCAAGCTCATATTTTTTCAACTATCCTCGCAAACTCCTTTTTTTTAACTCTCCTCTTTCAAAATCTTGTTTTTCAATTCTCTATCTCATACTCCTATTTTTCAACTCCATCTCAAACACTTTTTTTTTCTTTCTGATCCCCTGATCACAAACTCGGTATTTTTCAACTCCCTCTCGCAAACTCTTATTTTTTCAACTTCATCTCAAATTTGTATTTTTCAACTCCCCTCACAAACTCATATTTTTTCAACTCTTCTCAAACTCGTGTTTTTCAATTCCATTCACAAACTCATATTTAATTTTTCAACTCCATCTCAAACTCCTTTTTTTTTTCAACTCCATCTCAAACTCCCTTTTTTCAACTTCTCTTGCAAACTCTATTTTTTCAACTCTCCTAGCAAACTCATACTTTTTCAACTCCATCTAAAACTTGTGTTACACCCCCCAACAAGTAATTAACAAAAAAAAACCTCATTCTATGGACTAAATGAGGAACCAAGAAAAAAGCTTCAATAGGTGATTTTGTAGAGTTGTTCAAATCACCTCAACATCACTGAGAAATCACCTCGTCACCCCTACAACTGGCTTGAAGCTTTTTTGGTTCAAAACTCCGAATCAATTGATTCATGATAACGCTTGTTTTAGCCATTTTGGTACCCTGATACCACATTCAGTGTGAGTTTGTTATGGTTTACGTGGCATTTGAGCTGAGTCACATCATGTTTATGGTGGAATTTTCTCTTAACGCTTGTTTTACTTGTACATATTTTATTTTATTCTTTTTTTCTGGTCAATTTGCTAGCATCTGTGGTGAGGGTGCCGTTTAACTATAAATGATTTTAACTTAAAAAACAGCATGCTTGGTTTAAGTTGCTATGGTTCGGCAAGACATGCAATAGTTTCACTCATATATCTATATATATTTCTTATAATAGTATAATAATGTTGCTTCCTCTTCGGGAATAATAGTTTATAGTTGTCTCTTTAAGAGGGTGAAAATAGTGAATGATGGTGAAATGACTTTGGGAGTGTTTTATTTGTTGTTTTTTTATTTAATTTACCTGCCTCGTAGTGTATTCTTTCTCTCTCTCACACACAGTAGCATGCATGGACGCGATATAGAACATGAATACGATTTGATAAAGATCTACTGACATGTCGAATCTTAAAATAGTAGGTCATGGAATTTAAATATAAATTTTTATTTATATGTCTATCGAATAAATAAGACAATTATTGAACTTTTAATTAATTTATAATTTTAATTCTAATTACATGATTTAGAAGATTTATGCAAATATCATTAAAATATATTACATATGTTATTATTATTCTCTTACTTTTTATTATATTTATATTTTTGTCATATATAAAGAAGTGTCAATACATGTTGTGGCGTGTGTGATGTGTTGTTAGTCAAGTGTTCGGAATGTGTTGACCAACTGTGTAGGATGTGTCGGTCATATGTTCAAAATAATTAAAAATTAATTAAATTATGAACACACCTGTGAAGTGTCAGACATGTGTCATAAAGTGTCCATTAGTGTTGTTATTCGATAGGATATCAGACAAGTACAAACATTTGCATAAAAGTGCCTGTGTTTCTTAAATTATTGTTCATGTTTTGACAAGGATTAATATTTTCTTGAGTAAATTATTCCGACTTTCTCTGAGGTTTGTCAAAATTATATACGAATATATGAAACTAAAAAGTGTGGTCGACTTGATCTTGGGCTTTGCACGTGGGTTAAGGAATATCACCAATTAGGGATTAACACACAGAGAAAAAGAGTGTGCATGTGTGACATAAGTCTGAAACAATCTCATTTTAAATGAGGGTAAAATTGTCTTTTTAACACTTCCGTTAACGACTGTTGACAAGAGGTGACAAAATTGTCCTTACATGCAACAATCAATAGTTCAAAAGGGTAACTTGTAGTTCAGGGGGGATATTTGAATTGGGGCATAGTTCACCCTTTTTTTTTTGCACTACCCCTTTCTCTATAATCTACATTTTTATATTGTAAGAAATTTAGAAATTAAATACAAATTTAGTATATTTATAATATATTATTATATATACATATACGGAAAATAATGGTCATTGGATATGGTTGCTATATTTTTTTCTTGGTAACTACTGTAATCATTTCTAACTCTCATTATGGTGGTGTGGAGAAATTTTTTTACTCACCGATATATATATATATATATATATATTAGAAACCTTTTAGGCTATATTTGGTAGCATGGAAAAGAAAAGAAAGGATAACATTAGTTATGAGTAAAAAGAAAGAGAAGCATAGTGTTTAGTTCTTGTGTTTGGTTGATTAATAAAGGAAATGATAGTAATCATGCTTGGGAAAAGAAAAGAAAGGAAACTATTTAATAAATTGATTATTATACCCTTTTTATATTTATAAGACAAATATATACGTAAGAAGTGTTAAGACAAATATAAGGATTGATGCTTGATAATATAAAAATTACCCTAAACATAATTCAAGTCAAAGTGACAATTTGAACACAATAAAATGGTTAAAGAGAACAAAACATGCATTAGGCCTCATATAGTATTTTGATTTTGTCTTTTATAAAAATAAGGGCAAAATTGGTATTGGAGAAATTTCATTAACAAACTTATTCATCATACCTAATTTGTATCCCTCCGAATCCCTCAATTTCCTTTCTTTTCCTTTATAAATTTCATACCAAACACAATATATTGTTTCCCTTCATTCCTTTATTTTCTTTTCCTTCCATTTCTCTCTAACCAAACTGGACCTTAGGGTTATAAGTGTAAAAAATTAATCTTATATTTCTTTGATAACGTCAATTAGGACATTAGTAACTTTGTAGTGGGCGTTACTAATAGGTATCAGAGTGATTTCTCAAATATTTATCCGTGAGTAATTATTAGACAAAACTTAGAGGAGGTGAGAGTAATTTACCCAATTTCTTTTAATTTGTTTGCATTAAATTTGTTGAAACATTATCAAGTAACCCAAATGGAAAAAAAATAAAGAGATCAACGTTTTTTTCCTTTTCAAGTTTTTTCAAAACAACCATTTATAATCTAAGTCACAGAATGGTTCTGAAGGGATGTCACTCTCACACTCTGCGTACAAAATTGACACTTGGGGACAAATCCTTCCCGAGTTCGCAAATTCAATTTTGTCAATCCTCAAATTCAACTTGGGAATCATCAAATTCATAACAATTTCTCATTCCCTGAATTATAAACAATTACATATGACATTTATTATGGATGGCAATAACCAAAATGTACCTAATACTTAATAAAAACAGTAAGAAATGTGCAAAATTAAAAATGGACCTCCAATATTAAAAAATAATAATAAATCCTTGGCATAATGTCTTTCGCTTCATATTGGTCACTTTTGTTTCGTTATTTATTTAATAAATGTTCAAAAACAAGAGATATAAAATTCAGTTCAAACATATAGTCTAAAAATATTAAATTTGTGTATACACACATATATTTGCAAACAAATTATAGATATTTTTTAGTTTTAATTTATTTAATTAAGATGCTTATTATTTTAGAATTCTTTAAAATAATCCTTCCGTATAAGAAAATTTTAAAAATTCTCTTTAAGAATCTAGAATAAATGTATAGATTTCTCATGTCGCATTTTTTTAAAAATAAAAAAATATACTATAATTTTTGTATTTTAATTATTAACATAGAAGAAATAAGATTACTTATATTTCAAATACATTTCCTCATACTTATGAAATTACAATTTTATTATGACTATTGTTATTCGTGCTCTACCGATGACTTCATGCGCTCCACTCTTTTTTCCAAAGAAAAATTTATGAAAGAGTACCTAGAATACAGAGTACTTGGTTCTTACATTTTTAACACCATATTTGTCCTTTCATATTAAAGTTAGAATTCTTGAATTCCCTCTCACGATTTCGTTTTCTCATATTGAAATTACATATTATATACACACACATTGTAATATATAATACTTAAAAGTAAGTTTAATCACATAATATTATAATTTCTAAAAGTTTTCTTAAATCAAACAAGTTTTCCTTAGCTAGCTCATTGAACTATATAACAGAGTCTTATTTAAGTAAAAGTAGGTTTTCTTTTGATTTTCAATTCAATTACATATTATTGTGAAAAAAATCCACCATTATTAATTTACATTTTAGCACCAAGAGTCCTAACCTTAATTCGAAAAGGACAATTATAGCATCAAAAATGTATGAACCAAAATTTGTGTGGTATAAGGATTATTATGTAATTTTATTTTATGGGAAAAAAGAAAAGAATGAAGGGCCGGAGGATATTGGTGAAGCATTAGTGTCAACTCAGAATACTGGTGGAGCGTCAATATCAACTCTTTTTAATTAATACACAACAGTATATAATGGCCTTTAGTATACGAACAAATATTGAAAATATTTTATACGGGGCACAATTTTATTTTATTTTGTACGTCTGTGTGTGTTCTCTCTTTTTGATCAAAACTTTCCCATGATAAAATTTTGAGTGGCTGTAAATCAACGATAACTCAAAATCAAAAAATAGCATAAAATTTTGTTTGATTCATAGTTTTCTAAAAACAAAACACTGAGTATTAGAAAGAAAAAAAAAATTAAAAAACTTGATCTAAAACCTAATCCGAAATTTTGATAAGTTTTAAAACAAAAGTGGGATCTAATTGAAAAATTGCATTAAAATTCTTTTTAAACTAATACACAAACTTACTGGTCATTAACATTTTTCATTCGAAATTTTGGCATGCCCCTGCAGCAAAAGTATTGTCACTGGCAGTATACAATTGATTAGGGGGGAAGACGTAAAAAATAGCAAACACATCAGAAGAGCCATTTCTCACCGATGATGAACTAAAGCTACCGAGTTGACTCGGCCACTCGAGGACTCCAAACCCTTCACTCACCAACTCATTCAAGCACTCGCTTGTCCACGGCCGAACTTCGCTAGCTGCCCACACCACCGTGTCCTTTCGGCACACCCTCTTTAGGGTCCCTGCCAGGGCTGCCATCTCTGCCTCGTCGTAGAACACATCGGACATCAACACAAGGTCCAAGTCGCTCAACTCACTGAGTTGACTCGGAAACTCATCGGACCCCCAAACCAGTTGACTCACCTCCACTCTGTCTCCGAGTCCGTTGGCCTCAACGTTCTTTCTCAACCCAGAAAGCAATGGCTCGATGTCCGTCAAAATGACTCGGCTCGCGCCAAGCAGAGAAGCCGTCAAGCCGGGAAGCCCCGTTCCGGCGCCAAGTTCGAGCACGGTTTTGCCTCGGAAATCAAACACGACTCGGCCCTGAGTCGACATCCACTCGGACAAGACTAAGGCCGCGTCCCAGACCCATGACCCGGTGAGTGCTCGGCCGGTTGCTGAGTCGCACACGTCGTCGAGCTCGTGTATCACGAGTTTCTTGCCTGCTGTGTGTATTTCTCTAATGCCCATATATATGCGTCCTGTATAGATGACAATATAACACACACACAAACATATATATATGTGTGTGTGTGTGTGTGTGTGTGTGTGTGGAAGCTATATTTTGTGAAGCATTGTTCTTGTGATTGGTTTTGGATATGTTCCTGATATAGCTTAGTCCACCGAGAAAATTCCAGTATTTTCGGTTTTTACTCTCTTTATTCCTTCTTTTTTTGTTTTTCCTTTATTCCTTGATTCTTTTTGGACTTTTTATACTGCAGTTGTAATACATTTTTACTGTATCACCTTTTTTTTCTCATTCATTCCTTTTCTTTTCACACACACACATATATATATAAGCGCGAGCCTTGTAGTAAAATTGTTTCACTTGTAACTTAGAAAATCACTGGTTCAAAACAGAAAACAATAGCTCCCTAGACCGTACATTAGCTGAAGAATCGTAGCTAATTCTTATATCCAAGTTTATATATATATATATCCACGAACATATATCCATCACACAAATTGTCTCTTAATATAGATTTTATCTAATATAACTCTCCTCCTATTTTCGTATCTTGATATTGTTTATGGTGATTGTAATTGACGCTACTAAATGAAATGAATTAGGAATAAAATGTAAGCGGGAATGGAATAAGAATGGTCGATCCCCTCCTCAAAGTGGGTATTTGAAATGTAATATGGACGCTGACTTTGTTGATTCTAATAGTCTAGTTAAGGGCGACATATATATATATATATATATATATATATATATATATATATATACACACTCCACCAGAATCCATAAATTAACAATTTATTCTTAATAATTAATCCATGTCTCAAGGATGAAACTATCATACAACTTGTAACACCAAACACATACTAATCCAAAAGCAAGCATTAGTACGTACTAATTAAGTTGAATACATACAAACCCTAGCTAAATGATCAATTAGTCACCATGCCAAGACCATATCGAGTAGTAGGGCATACAAGAAACAAAGTACTACAAACAAAACCAAGCAACAATGCAAAACTCTCCATCACTTCATTCATCTCCTTCTCATGCCCCGGAAACACACACTGAGTGACTCGATGATCAGAAAAAGCAATAGCCAAAAACACCATCACAGACATGATGGCATGCACAAAGTCTTTGACACTAAGCTCATACTTAGGGTCTTTGGGCACTTGCACTTCAACATCAGCCTTCATCACTACCAAACCCTTTGGAGTCACAAACCCATAATAGATTTTCCCGTCCGAGCGGAAACTATCTGTGAAGTGAAAGAAAAAGCAGGAGAGAGAACAGAGGACCACTAGAAGAGTGACCATGATCATAGTGCTAACATGAGTACAGCAGTTTCCATTGTGGTACACTGAAGGGATGATCATTTCGAATGTGAGAAGGGTTCCCGTGGGGAGAAAGTTGGCCAGCTTGGAGGTATTCGAGAGAGTTTTCTGCACTCCCTTTGCAGCCATGGCACCCCTAGCTTTCTGACCGCCTTCTGGGGGCTGCAGACGGAAGAGAGGAGGAAATGGTGGTTTCTTGATTATCTTACCATGGGGTTGGGTTGTAGATTTTGATCCCAATATCCTCCTTATCTTGCTCCCTCTCTTGGCTGGAATATGTGATGTTATAAGAAAAAGGTTACTTGCACTTGCAAATATGAGTTTAGAGACGCCTAATCGCTTCTATTTGCGGAATTCAATCAAGTTTCAACTCGATCCAACCACAGTATATTTTCACCGCATATTCTTGAGTGCCACACCTAATCTTTCTGTAAAATGCTCAAATAAAGACTGAAAAGCAAAATTTTCAAGTTTTAGGAAACTTAGGTTTGGTTGATTCTTTTAAGTGAGCAAGGTGTGGTCGTTATATAGACCCCCAAGAATGTTCTCCGTAAATGAGTGTCTTTTTCAAAGTTCATGATTGATACGTATTTCCAAGTTGATGAACATTGATTACATTCATGTATACATTACACTAATAAATAGATATATAAATGGATTCAAATTGATTCATCATCTTAACTAATTCATTGAGAATTCTAAAGCTAAGTTTGAACATATGTAAATGCGTTTATTTAAGATTCATTCAGGTATGTAAATAAGATCGGAAATGCTAAACGTCATGAAATTTTATCATGAATTGCCTTCATGAATGATGTGGCAAGTGATAATACCATTGACATTCCGTGTATGGGGGGAATCCCACCAATACTAACTCACCATTTAATTGCCACATCATTCAAGATAAAAATTCATGAAATATTTTCATGACGTGTAGCATTGCTCAAATAAGATTACCTTAATTAGTTTGGTAATTGAAAAGTTAAGCTTGTTTGGTAACAGTTTCAATTCTAGATTTTAGCTTTTATTTTTATTTTTTTTAAAGTCACTGCAGGCTTTCAAAATTTTGACAATCCTGACAAAATTTTGACAATCCTTAAACATAATTTGAAAGCTTCATAACAAAATTTTCAATTTCAGATTTCATTTTTCAATTCAAGTTTTCATTTTTGATTCTTTTATAAAATAGAATAAATAAAAATTTTGTTTGCTCAAGTATATAATATATATAATATAATAAAATAAATGAAAATTTAATAAAAACCAAGAATAAAAAAATTAGAAAATACAATAAATAAAAAATTGGTTAATCAAAAAATATAAATATAACAAAACAAAATACAATAAATAAAAAATATAAATATAAATAATTAATATAATATAAATAAAATACAATAAATACAAAATTATAAGTCAATAATAAGAAAAATATTTTATAAAATACAATAAATAAAAAATATATATATAAATATACAGATATATATAAGAATATATCTTATATATATAAAGATATATAGAAGCAGAAAATACTATAAAATAAGAGCTATATATAAATACAATTATTTTTGTATATATATAATATAATAAATACAAAATTATAAGTCAATAAGAATAAAAAAATTTAATAAAATACTATAAATAAAAATATATATAAATATATATAATATATATAAAGAGATATATAAGAAGAAAATACAATAAAATAAGAGTTATATATAAGTACAATTATATATAATATAAAAATATAAAACGAAATGAAACAAGTATATATAATAATACGTGGCAATTACCAAAAATATGTAAATAGTTAGAATTTATGACAATTACCAAAAACATGTAAATAGTTAGAATTTATGACAATTACCAAAAACATGCAAATGCTTAAAAATAAATTTTTAATTAAAATAAAGTCCTAACAAATATAATTTCGGAGGAAATAATATACATAAAATATATAATATCACATTTATGTTGGTTAAAATGAGTTGCAATCATATTACTCAAACACAATTTTTAGTAAAGATATCACTATTTTTTAAAAAAAAAATTAATTTTGGATTACCAAACATATTTTTAGATCTGTGTTTTCAAATTTTTAACAGCATATAACGTTACCAAACGTATTCTGCTTTTAACTAAAATGACAATACAATAGGTTTTCAGATTTTATTTTTCAAAAATTAGAAAATGGAATCCGACAGTGCTACCAAACAGCCCCTAATTAATATATTTTCACACACACACACACACACACTCATATATATATATAGTGAAATTAATTTTGAAACACGTACTAACAATCTTCCACTTGTTTCAAAATTTATTTTAAGATAAATATTATATACTTGGACATTCAAGAAAGTCATGTGCATAAATAAAAGTGTCTTAGGGACTTGAACCTTTACTAATTAGGGCAAACAAATCAAAGTTTATCCGAGAACATTAATAGACGAAACTTTGAACTAACGAACCCATATAGACAAATCGAACCTATAGCACACACATTCCTTTCAAAGATTATTGTGCCTCTGGCTCAACACTTTAAGGTTTATGTTTGATCTCATTTTGTCATTGACAGCTCTTAAGACAGTCTGCAGTCTCATAGAAGGTCACCAGCCTCCACTCTCAACTAGTTGAATCTATTAAAAGTGTCTTGTAGTTAGCCCTACAAAAAATGTCCATAGATCCATTAAGAGATAAAAATCTCAACTTTCTATTACTACAAGACTTGCAGTATTTACACCATAGGAATGGACTCTCAAATTATAGAATATAGTGTATTCAAATAATTATAATCTTGGTTCATTTTTTCCATTGAACCTGAGAAACTCATCAGGTTGGGTATCTCCGAGAGTACAATTTAAGTGTAGGATTTTAGTCCTATTCCCCTCAATGTAACTAAGATATAATCTTATCCAAGGCCTTTAGATAATGGATCTGCCAAATTTTCTTTGCATTTTACATATTAAATGGCTACACTACCATTAGTGATCAGATCCCTCAAATAATTATGCTTCAGACGTATTTTTTTAAATTTTACATTATAATTCTCACCATAGGCTCGCAATAATGCTACCTGATTATCACAATAGATTAGGATTGGAGGCACCAATTTACACCATATTGGTATGTCTACCAACATTAATCTAAGCCACTTAGCTTCTTCTAGAGGGTAATGAACTCAGATTTCATAGAGGAAATGAGTAATACATATTTGTTTTTTGGACTTTTAGGAGATATGACCACCTCCCAAGCAAAAATTGACTTTAGCTCATTCGAATCTAAGTTCCAAGTTTCATCATTGTATCCTTCAAGCACGGCAGGATACTTCCCATAGTGTAGCCCATAATGGATTATACCTTGAAGATATCTTAGAATTACTTTGTGCAAAGCCTCCCAAAGGGTTACCGGTGTATCTACTTAAATTTCCTATTGCAAAGGCTACCTAGGTCTCATATAACTCATGGCTTATATAAGACTTCCAATTATTTGGGAATACTCAAGTTGAGCTACACTTCTGCCCTTATTCTTCATTAGTTTTATGCTAGAATTATATGGAGTAGGTGTTGATTCTATCTCAAGCTGATTGTATTCCTTGAGAATCTTCTCAATGTAATAAACTTGAGAAATAATGATTCCATCTTCCTGCCTAATAATTTTGATTTCCATGATAACATTTGTTTCACCCAAATCCTTCATGTCAAATTTAGAGGATATTAATCTCTTGGTGTTATTAACACTTTCAAGATATGTCCTAAAAATTAGCATGTCGTTCACATAAAGACAGATGACAACACCACTATCTCCTTGAAACTTATCATAGACACATATATCACCCCTATTAATTTTGTATACATCTTCAAGGAGGGCTCATCTAAATTTGTCATGCCATTGCTTATGTAGTTGCATAAGTCCATAAAGAGACTTTAGCAATTTACACACCTTTTTCACGTTTTCAGGGAGAGCTAATCCTTCAGGTTGATTCATATAAATCTCTTCTTCTAAGTTTCCATTTAAGAAGGTTGTTTTCATATCCATCTGATGAATTCATGATAGCAGCAATGGCAATAAATAGACAAATCATAATGATTCTTGCTACAAGTGCATATGTATCGAAATAATCAAACCCTTTGTATTGTCTGTAATCCTTTGCCATTAGTCAAGCCTTGTATTTTTCGACAGTACCATCTAGCTTGAATTTTTTTGAAAATCAATTTATAACCAATTGGCTTGCAACCAGGAGGTAGATCAACTAATATCCAAGTATTATTGGATATTATAGAATGCATCTCATCTTCAATAGCTTATTTCTATAATTGAGCATCACGACTGCTCATTGTTTCACCATAGGTAAGAGGATCCTTCTTGAATGTGAAAACAAAATCAGGGCCAAAGTTCTTTGGGATTCTTGCCTTGTCATTTCTATAGAGCTCACCAGATTCCATATTTTCAAATTCTTTTCTCTTTTGAGAATGAATGACATCAACCCCCACTATTTCTAGAACTTTTCTGAATGGAAAGATATGCTCGAAAAAATCAGCATTAATATATTCAACAACAAAATGAGGTAATGGAGTTTCAAAGTTGATAAATCTATATGTTTTACTAGTTAAGGGGTACCCAATAACGACACAATTAGTGCCTTGAGATCCCATTTTTGGGGTAGATGGAATTAATAGTTTTATTTGACCAAAGCATCCCCAAACCTTGAAATAAGTCAAATTGGGTTTTCTACTATTCCACACCTCACAAGGGGTCTTGTTAATTGCCTTATGTGGTATATGATTTTGCATGTGACATATTGTGAGAA
The DNA here is from genome assembly GCA_026545225.1 of Cornus controversa. Lineage (NCBI taxonomy): Eukaryota > Viridiplantae > Streptophyta > Magnoliopsida > Cornales > Cornaceae > Cornus > Cornus controversa. The sequence continues at coordinate 78,381,069 of CM048845.1, forward strand.
GAGCTTCATTCCAAAGATTGAGTGGAGCGTCTGAACTGTAAAACATTGAGTTGGTTGGTTGCTTTGGTGAGATTTTTATTTTTCCTTTCTGCAATGCCATTTTGTTTAGGAGTTCTGGGAGCATAAAGTCTAAAATGGGATGATGATAATGTTATATGTTTGTCTTCGAGAATTAAGAGAACAAAGAATCTAAAAGACAAACATATAACATTATCATCATCCCATTTTAGTTGCATCATTAACTTCTTGTTGAGAAGAAGACCCCACAAATGAAACTTTAGGATGATTAGTGGTAAGGATATAAAATAATTTTTGACTACTTCAAGAAAAGCTCCATGTTATATACCCATCGAAAATAATTTTTCCCATCAAATTAGTTTGATTTGGTTGGAATGAATAGAATTCATCAAAGTCATATTGGAGAAGGACATCTTCATATTGTTGGAAAAAGGTTACTTACACTTAGAAATATGACTAAATCAATTCACGGCTTAAAGGCACGTAATTGCTTTTTGACGATAATCGAAGTCTCTCACAAAGTGCAAGTAATAATGGCCGACTTGGTTGAATTAAGAAAATTGTCATTATCCTTTGCACCTTGTGAGAAATTTCATTCTATTCTTTATTTAAATTAGGTGTTGCACCAACAGTTTATCGTGCAAATACACTGTGATTAGATCAAGTCAAAGCTTGATTGAATCAAAAAAAAAATTAGGTTTTCTTGATTGCTTCAAGTGAGCAAGGTGTGGTCCTTATATAGACCTCCCAATAATGTTCTCTATAAATGTGTGTCATTTCCAAAGTTCATGAATTAACAAGATCCATATTTCCAAGTTAATGAACTTTGATTAAATTCATGTATATATCAATCACACTAATAAATAGACTTCACATAATTATTGTACATGAATGAATTTAAATTAATTCATCATCTTAACTAAATTCATTGGGAATTCTAAAGCTCAAGTGTGAACATATGTAAATGCATTTATTTAAGATACATTTACGTATATAAATAAGACTACCTTACTTTGGTAATTGAAAATTTAATATATATATATATATATATATATATATATATATATATATATATATATATTCAGTGAAATTAATTTTTTAACACATATCTAAAATGTGATAAATATATGCAAAGGAAACAGTGGGTATATATGCTTTGGTTAGCAACTTAGTAGTGGGTTGGATGAATTTTGGATTGGATATATTATCTAAGTTAAATTAAATGTTGCCTGCATTATCTATCGTAAGTTGAACTTTTAAAATGCTGGCATGTGGCATTTTTATAGATCAATTGCTTATAATGTGACACGTCACTCAATTATTAAAAATACTTATACATTAGAACAAAGGTCAATCATGGTAACCCCTACCGGAGAGAGGTGGATTGAGCAATTTGGAGAGATGATTTTAGAGCTTTGACTCGCAACAGTGATTGAAGTCTTTGGGAGCAAGTTATTCAATCCAAAATTAAAGTTAGGGTTTTAATTTACTTATTAATTTTTATGAAAGAAATTATGGGAATGATTATATTTTAATTTTTGGTATGTGAAATTCAAGGATTGGGTTGTGCTTTTTATTTGGGTGCGATTAGGATTTTCAATCTATGATGACACAATTCTTTGAAAAGTTTTTTCTGGAGGGTAAAATTCTTTGGAAAGTTGGTTCTTGGTCGAATAACATAGATGAGAAACAGAGAGAGAAAGAAGTGTGTTCTGGTATGGTTGTTGGTGTTTAAAGTTTCAACTTATGATAATGTAGTAGAGAAATTCAGAGGACCTTGTATTATAGACTGACGCAAGAATATAATGGTGATTCTTATATAAATAATGTACATAGAGTTTTTAAACATTCTTTAAAAAAAGAATTGGCAAAAGTGCACTAAACACCCCTTCAACTATTAACTTGTTACAAAATACACCTCTGAACTATCAATTATTACAATTAAGCCCTCCAACTTCGAAAGTGCTCATATTGCACGCCTCCTGAGGCTAACAGCAGTCAGGTTTGAATGTTAAATAAAATGCTTGCACTACCCACGAAATTGAAAAACTGTTTTAGTGACCTAAATACCTTCATAAATGAAGAAAATTGAATTTTTTTTTCTTTTGAAAGTGTGACAAACGAGCTATTTTTCTTCTTATAAAGGGTATTTAAGTCTTTAAAAAAATTGGTAAATATGCAATGCACGTGTCTCATTCAATGGTCAAATCTAACGGTCTTCAACCTCAAAGGTGCAATGTGAACACTTTTGAAAGTTGAATAACTTAATTACAATGAAAGGTGTTTAGTTCACTTTTGTTTTTTTAATAAATAATATATATCTAATTTTCCTATAAACTATTATGATAGACTCCAATAGTCCAATCATCTAAATGACTATTACGGAGTATAAATTATTATGATAGACTCCAATAGTCTTGTCAAAATCCATATCTCAAATAATATGTCAATATAGAGGTTAGTCCAGTACGGGAGAGATTCTTGCGGGAAGCGTGCAGTCAGGAAGTGAAATGATGGAAGAGAAGCTAAAGAAGAATTGAAGTTTAATCACGAAGACTTCATCAATTCTAATAAAAGCAATTGGGGCAATATAAAAAATAATAATAATAATAAATAAATAAATAAAAAGATGATATGTCCCCATTCTGCTTGAGAGCATATTCTTTTGTAAAACCATCATACATTATCACCACACAAATGAGCAGTATAATTAAACTGTTGACCCACATGTTGAAGAATCCATTAAGTGCTTCAAATGCAATCAAATCCATGAAACGAACCTAATTCTTGGGACTCAAAGAAGCAAACAGTTGTATTTTCTACTGTGGCCTCAAGGCATCACTACTCGGTAACTTTTACAGTTATGTGTTTCATTCCATTGGACTCGACAATAGGGGTCGGTTAGTGTAAAGAGGTAAGCAGCAAAAAGGGCAAAAAATTCAAAGGAACAAAGCTACTAAAAAAAGATGATATGTCCCGGTCTGCTTGAGAGCATGTTCTTTTGTAAAACCATCATACATTATCACCACACAAATCAGCAATATAATTAAACTGTTGACCCATGTGTTGAAGAATCCATTTAAGTGCTTCAAATGCAATCAAATCCATGAATCGAACCAAATTCTTGGACTCAAAGAAGCAAAAAGTTGTATGGTCTATTGTGGTCCCAAGGCATCAGTACTCGGTGGTAGGAGTGCAAGTCAGGCGGGTCCAACTCGACCCTACCCGAACTCAGCCCGAGCATTTTCAGGCCTGAGTTTGTTATTTTATCAATTCGGGAAGATAGTTTCCAACCCGAGCCCATTTCAGGTTGGGCTCGGGTTAAAAAGACTCTGACCCAACCTAACCCGATCCAATCTAATTTGCATATTTTTAAATAAAAAAAAAAATAGATTAAATTCTAACCTTTCATGTTATCCATCCAATGGTTAATGTATATAACTCTTAACCTAGAACTCTCCAAATAACTTCTTCTCCTCTCTTAACTCCACTGAGAATCCATCTCCACCGCTTGCTCCGTCCTCCACCAATCTTCTGAGGTTGGAGATTACTCCATCTTTAACTTTGCCTAGGGTTGATGGGATGTTGTGGGACATTTGCATCATTTGTATAAAAGAAAAAATATCCTTGATTTTTCTCCTCTTTTGAGTCTAATTTTCTTGGGGTTTCTTGGAATGTGGTGGAAAATTTAGGGTTTGGGTTTGGAAAGTCCTTCTTTTTTCAACTTTTGAGTTCATAAATTTCTGCCTTGATAATAAGAGGGAAAAAAGGGTTTGTTAGTGGTAGTGGTATTCAACTTCTCTTTTTATTTATGGAATCACTCTGGTTTCTTGAAGGTACTGTTTGGTGCTGCCACTTTGTGGTTTCTTGGTTTTACATATAAAAGAATTTTTTTTATGCTTGATTAGGCAATAAGGGAATAGAGACAGAGAGAATGGACTCTAGAGATGAAGTGAGAAATTATACAATATCCCATAAGTACTGATGATGTGACATTTCGGCGAGTGTAAACCTTCTATCTCTTTTAAAAACTATCAATTTTTTTACAATCTATGAGAAATAAAGGGCTCACTCTTGCCAGAGATTTCAAAAATATCAGTATCTCCAGTACATTGTATACTTTCTTGAAAGAATGCATTGTTTCGTATGGTGTACTTATCACACAATGGACACTAAAAATGATACTCTCTCTCGGTCCTTATTACTTGTCCACCTTTACCTTTTCTTTTTTAACTGTCCCAAAGTAGTTGTCCCAATTAAAAAGTCAATATATTATATTTTACAACATTCTCAAATTTATCTTCTTACATTGAAGTTATATATAAAACATGCGATGAATGTAGACTCACCATGGGTAGATTTGTCAATTCATTCATTGCTAACACAATAAAAAAATATTAAAACTCTTAGATTCCCGTAAATGGACAAATAAAAAGGGAGGGAGTAGCATTTTTATTTATATCTAGATTTAGAATGTGTAAGATATATATATCTATATTACATTTAAGCATTGTGTTTGAATCTCTCTCTAAAAAAAATCACAATCTAACGGTCAAAAATGCTTAAAAAATAATCTTATGGTTCAAAATTTCTATGTCTATCTATGGTCTAAAATAACTCAATCTACAATCAAACGGTCACAATTCACCTATTACATTTACACTTAAATTCACATACACATCCATCTACCCTCACACCTCTAAAATGACATTCACACCTAAATTCACAACCCTCACCTAAAATAATATTATATTTTCTATAGTAACCATACGCTAGTATATATATAAAATACAATAGAGAAAGAGAGAGACCTGCTGCCTTAATGGCGTCGATTTGAAAAATAAAAATAAAAAAAGTCAACCTAATAACCCGCCCAACCCGACAATGTACAGTTTCGGGTGAATATATCCTCATCCAATGTCGGGTAAGGCTCAGACCAATCCGACATGACCCAAACCCAGGTTGGAGTCGGATTATTGTCGGTCTCAGGTTGGGCTCGCCCAACTTGCACCCCAACTCGGTAGCTTTCATTGCACATAAAGCTCCAAATGACATTAATTTCCTAACAGAGAAGTAGAGAACCAATCCTAATCTCTGCAATTTATAAATATGGCCTCCTTTAATTACTTTGATTAGCCAAAGCAATTATAACATAGTGGTTAAGTGCTGGTATAGCTTCTGAAAGAGAGGTCTACTGTTAGGAGTTCCATTCCATTCTTACAGTTGACGAAGGCAAAGGAGGATTCGAGAATGGGTTCCGGTTAGAATCTGACCTTTGGCACAGAGAAGAAAAAGAAAAGACCTTCCGAGTACAGAAAGGGTTGGCCACAACTCCACACTACGAATTTTAGCCTCTAAGATTCAAGGATGATACAGTAATAATACACGCTGACCTTATGAACCAACTAGCAACCATTTCCTTGCTCAATGAAAAAAAATGATATATACACAGAAGAGTGTCAATTTATAATATAATTAAAATGAAAAAAGGAAAAGAAAGATATAAGCACAGTTCCTTGCCCTCTCTAAATACAGCTCGTTGAGGGTAAAGAATAATACATACCAAGAATTTCCTTTGGAATTTTAAACCAAGATGATGTTAATGACTGGGTCTCTTCATGCCCAGTTGACCTGGTTGACAGCTTCATTAGTCTCCGATCGCCACGCCACGCCACTTTACTTTCAGCTGCTGAATGAACACGAATGTGAATGCCCCAACCATTAGACGACAAGCAAAACAATTCCATCACCGGAGATTTGTTTAGATTTGTTAAATAAACAAGGCCTGTGGGTCCTGTCATAACTTTGAGTGTCGTCTCCAAGGGCAACCACCATCAAAAGCATGTTCCAGGACGTCTTCCATACGCTTAGCAAACAGTATCTGTCATAATAATAGGCATTGTGAACATTAGACCATATATGTTCATTGGCATAATAACTCAGGAGAATATAAAGCCCTATTATGAGCTATCCTAATGCATGTAAACAAGGGGAAACATATAGAGAGAGTCGCAGTTCGTCTATCATGTTAAACCAACTGCAGAGAACGGCAGATTCGATGGCCTGTTTCCAGAAAGCCCTTCCAAGCAGAAACCCATGTAAATGTTTTTTTTTTTTTAGGGTAAGGAAATTGGCGGAAATAAACAATTTTAACCTCAGTTCTCCAAGTTCAAACAAACATGTTTTGAGCAATTTCAAAGCTGATAATCAGCTAATTGAATGTAGTGGCTTTTTTAGAACACCCATAATAGATCCCTTCCCGAATAGAAATTACTGGCAAAGCAGCAATCAGTAATAAAGACAAATAAAAGAGGACGATCCCATGCAAATCCAGATTCAGGTTGAGATTTAATTGTCGATATAGGACTCAAGAAAAGGGAAATAAAGAGCCTGACCCAAAACATTGCATGCTCACACACTCGTGTACTTGGGAAACACCCTAGCCATGCATACAAATAAAAATACCTCCAGATTGGCAAGCACAGCTGACGGTACTTCAACTAAGTCCTTCAAATTCCTCTCTGGTAAGATAACTCTCTTGATACCATACCGATGTGCCGCCAAAACCTGCACATTGTATATTTCAAATAATCCAATCTTAAAGGACGGTACAGTGCGCGTGCACTGATAATTTTTCAAATGATGCCATAATGATAATAGAATGAGTTGAGAACATTTACTACTGCACTTAATAGCTAAGACATACTCGTCCTCTAACAGAATGTAAACAACTAATATCAGTGATATGTGCTAAAAAAAATTAGGTGCAAGTGTCTAAAATCCATCTTGCATTGGCCTTCATTTTATAACGATGAGAAGTGACCACAAGATCATGCAACGTGTCCAGTCTTTCTTTTCATTTTTTCCTGGTCCACATATGTTCCACTGGTTGCCTGCCCAGCTGCTCCTGCCTTTTGTCCATTAAGCCACTACACGTATGGCATTGGCAAACCTGTATCGTAAGTTACAAGCAAAATTTTGTTTTTCCTACCTATCCAATAAAAATTTGGTTTCATAGTTTGAAACCTACATATTTTATCTTTTAAAATGTTAGCAGTTTTTATACCCCTATTCTTGTATTAACAAATTTGCTTTGCAAATAAACACGAATATATGACCAAGTTTATTGCTTAGTTCTTTATTCACCAATGTCAATGCTTCACACATGAGGTTTCATAATCTACAGTCAGTTGCTGATGCGTCTAATATGCATACGTATAAAGTCGTCTGAAAAAGGATAAAATTTAAGAACCCTCATTCCATTAAGTTAAAAAGCGGGCACCAAAAACTTCTTAGTTACAAGTTTTTTTGAATTAATGAATATAATTAGTATATGAAGGTAAGAGAAACTAATGGACTCAGCAGTACTGCTAAACTGTTTTTCTTACTAAAAAGAAATAGGGAAAATTACAGGAACATGGACTTTTGAAGGCATATTTACACTGCCATAGAATTAAAAAAGTGTTCTTTCTAAAATGAACTTTCAAAAAAGAATTAGTAGGGTGGAAAAGCATTGTTCACATACTTTCTCTACCCATCTTGCCCATTGTTCTTTGATGCAAAATGACCCATCACTATTTACACTAATGCATGATTTTCTTAACAGAAATTGTACCGGTGCATAATTTTTTGATACAAGTGCAGAAAAAGTAATAGACGTGCACAAAAGTGATACATGTGCACTAAAAGTTGTACATAGATGTACTGGTGCATAAAATTATGAATCATTGCATAGTTTTGTGCATAAAATTATGACAGGTGCATAACATCGCACACCTGTGCATAATTTTCTGCACAAATTTACGCCCCCGCGCATAACTGATATACTAAAAAAGATTATGCAATGTTGCATATTTTTGTGAATAAAATTATGCACCAACGCAAATGACGAAGGGCAAAATGGGCATGGCAAATTTGTGCACAGTACTTTTTCATGTCCATGACACTATTTTCAAGTCTATTTTGGATAAAAGAAAAAAAAAAACTTTTTAACTCCACATCAGTGTCAATATGCCTCCAAAGTCCATGTAATTTTCCCAAAAAAGTAACAATGAAGTAGTTGCCCAGAAAATGAGTCAGAAGCAGACCTTATCCTTGATACCGCCAACAGGTAATACTAGACCCCTCAGGGTCATCTCTCCAGTCATTGCTGTATCAGCTCTTACTTTTCTATGACTGAACAGTGAAACCAGTGATGTTACAAGAGTCACACCTGCTGAGGGCCCATCCTTAGGCACAGCCCCAGCAGGAAAATGAATGTGAATATCCCGGCCATCCAAAAGATTAATTTCCTGGGCGACAGCCAACTTAAGTTCTGTTGCCCTTGCTCTTACCTGTATATCAAGGAAAGTCTAAAGTCAAAAGGAGTAATATATATTCCGATTTCATAAGATGCATATGATGCACAAAGGTGTAGTTACGTTATCAAACGCAGAATTACCAAAATAAAGACTGAAAAGAACTATATTCTTTGTCAGTGGGAGACATCAATTTTTTAGTGTAATTAATTATTGAATTGTTATTTGACATGCAGATTTGAGATAAACGAATGCATTTGGGTCCAATTTGGAAAAAAATTCTTCGCTATTCAATTGAAATTAAAATTAGGTGAGCTTCGTGGTGCTTTATCTCATATAAAGGCTATGAGAAGTTTGAAAATGCTAAAAACCTATGTCACTCTTTTATCCAAGGGATGACAGCCTTTTTTATTTTACAATAACAACAAAGCCTTTTCCCAACTACTTGGGGTCGACTACATGGATTATATGTTTCCATTCCGCTCTATTTGAGGTCATAGCCTCAGTCAAACCACATGCTATCATATCATTCCTTACAAACTCTACCCACGTCAACTTTGGTCTTCCTCTTCTCCTAGTATTACCTTCAATGTGGACTATGTCACTCTTCCTAACTGACGCACTTAAAAGTTTTCTTTACACATGTCCAAACAATTTTAACCGATTTTTTCTCATTTTATCTCCAACTGTGCTACTCCAACCATCTCCCGAAAGTAATCATTTCTACTTCTATCCTTTTTAGTCTTATCGCACATCCATCTCAACATTCGCATTTCCGCCACTCTCACTTTATACATATGTTATTTCCTAGCTGCCCAACCATAGTTGTCAAAGGCGCGCGAGGCGCGCGCCTGAGGCGCGGGGCGTAGCGAGGCGCAGCCTCTGCGCCTAGGGTATGCCCAGGCGAGGCCCCTTCAAAGAGGCGCACGCCTCAGGCATCGAGGCGCACCTGCAGATGCTATTTCACTCACTACGAAATTTGTTTTTCTGTGTCATTTATTGTTAATTGCCATGAATATGCTTTTTATTTGCTCTCAATTGTAGTTGTTCTACATTATTTCACTCACTCACTACAAAAATGTAATATTTTAAAAAAAAAAATTCAACTTGCGCCTCACTTCAGTCAGGCCTGCACCTCGCCTCGCGCTCCAGGAAGCCTTAGCGCCTTAGTGCGCCTTGAGCCTTTAACAACTATGTGCCCAACACTTTGTGCCATAAAGTATGGCTGGACTAATAGTTGTTCTATAGAACTTCCCTTTCAATCCCTTTCAATCTTAAGAGGATACATCCATCACACAATATACTAGATGCACTACTTCATTTAACCCATCCTATCTTGATTCTATGACTAATGTCATCTCCAATTTCTCCTTCATTTTTTGAATAATTGAGCCTAAATAACAAAAATGTTCACTTTTTGTACCTCTTGATTTTCAATCCTCACAACATCCTCATTGGTATTTTTGGATTTAATAAAGTAACACTCCATGTATTCAGTTTTATTTCTACTCATCTTAAACCTTTTAAATTCTAAAGCTTCTCTCCAGACCTCCAATTTGGCATTAATTCCTCTAGTCTCATTGACTAAAACAATATCATCAGCAAATAACATATAGTAATTGGGAATTCACTTGTTTTCCCTACAGGTATTCTAACTACAGTCACACAACCATTATACATGTCCTTTATTGTGTCAATGTATCCCTTTGTGACTTTTTTCTTTTCTAAAACCCTCCATATTAAATCTCTATGTACCCTATCATAGGCTTTCTCCAAATCAATAAAAACTATATGGAGATTTCTCTTCTTCTCTTTACATCTTTCCATTAATCTTCTCAATAAGTAAAGAGCCTCCATCGTTGACCTTCCCAGCATAGCTTTTTTATTTTAGAAGTTGATAAATGTTATTTCTAGATACTGAATGCATACTGCAAGTGTTCAAAATGGTGAGACAAAGAAGGCAATAGGACCAAGATAAGTAACTCAATTCATAGTTACTTCAAACAATAACCAGTAATAAAATTCCACAAACATGGGATATAGGCAATCAGATTGCATTGATCATTGGTATAATTTAACGAACGCACTATGTTTTTCCTTACATATAAAATTAACTCTTCTCTGACAAAATGAAGATAATAATACAAATATCCAAGAATACAACCATACTTGCAGCAAAAACTTCGATGTAAATGAAAATATTAAGAATTTTTCTAAGCCATTACATATAAAATTGATTTTGAAGGTGATACTGTGGAATCTGCCAAAAGACCATTAATATGAACCACTCACATGAACACATAATCAAATTGCTTGAATTTCAGTCATGTAACAGTATGTACAAGCAAGCATATAGAATCTATTTGAAATTGAGGCCATAGGGCCACTAGGTTTTATATGTACTTGGAAATTTCATGACAACAGATTCTAGGAGATTGCAGGAGAGGGGTTATAGTTAATAATTAAGTTCATTTGATAATAATTTTTTTTCCCTGGGCATTCATTTGATAATATTCTTTTATATTTTAATTATTTACTTTAAAATATATAAAAATAAAAAATCCAAAGGCTTTGTCTCATGCCCCTTTTGGCTTATGACTTGCCTTGTAGGGGTGAATACCTCGCCTCTCTCTACCTTTACAGAAATTTGCATGGGGTATTCAGTTCATATATGAGTGAACGAAAATAATATATATATATTAGATTACCCATGTTAGTGCTATCTGAGCTGATTCTTTAATAACATCACCAAGTTGACCAGTGAGATGTAGATCACCCTTTCCCACCATTGCTGTAGCCTCAACAAACTGAACCTCGCCACCAAAAGTCGTCCAAACCAGCCCAACAGAAACCCCAGGAGTTGCAACTCGTTCTGCAGTTTCTCCATCATCATACCTTGGGGGCTGCATTCCAGTATAAACAAACTAAACTTCAGAAACTCAAAAAGATAATTAACATATGAGACTATTGAGGCATTCAACGACTGGAGAACAACAGATATCCATAACTGCCAAGTATCTGTGAACCGTTTCCAGACACAATAAGCCACAATCATACCCATGTTTCTCACACCTATTTCAAAATTAAGCATGCTGATAAAAAAAATCAAAATCAGAATTAATTACCCCTAATACTTTTTCCAGCATAGCTTCATCAACAATCAAAGGTGAGCTAACCCTGAATGCATTTGATATCTCATGATTATTGACACCCATTGGAATGACTTCCATTTCTACTTCTGCTCCATCAGTGAGTCTGCTCTCAATCAGTGGTGAACCAAGCTGGTGCATATCCTTGCTGAGTTGCACAGTATGTTCTTGCTCTGCAACTCTTACAGCTGCTGCACGGGCCAAGGCAGCTAAGTTCCTCTCCAGATTCCGAACGCCAGCTTCCCTAGTGTACCTCTCAATGACAAGTTTCACCATAGCCTACCAAAGCAGAAAGTCGTAAGACAGTATAATACCCTCCATAAGGTGATAGTAAAAGAACTAATCATATAAAAATATAGGAGGCACTTATTAGTCTACTGGAACAATAAAAATAAAGAAAGAAAGAAAGGAAAAGCACCCAAATAATACACCATTCTGCAAATGCAAATGCCTTGCCAGTTGCTAGTTACAAGTGTGATTCTTTGCTCTCAAACAATCAATAAATCCTGGAGTTGTGCCTTAAATCGGTATAGTCCAGCATTATAATAATATTGTATCATTATGGTAATTGTCCAAGACTTTGTCTAGAAACTTTTTTTATTGACCTTGCCTGTCAAGTAGTGTCAACCAAGCAGTAATTGCATATAGTCCTTTTAGTGTTCATATTCTTTCCTAACCAAAAAATAAATTTTCAATAGGAAGGAGTAAGGGAATGGCAGCAAGTGAAAATTCAGTTCATTCTGCAGCTAGTTAAAAAGATATGTATGATCAAAAAATCAGACCAAACCTTGTGTATTTCCTAAGTTGCACCACAAACCTCTAAACCACAAAAGAGGGACATTTTGTTAATGTATTGATGTGTGTTCATATCTAAAACATGCATTTTTATGGAAATGGTGGTTTTGACTGCTTAAGACTGCAACTAACAGTTTCCAGCCACTTATGAAAGGCTAGAGGAATGTAAGACTTTTGCATGCATTTATTAAATGGTACTTAATATAGCAAGTGAAAGAAAATAAGGTAGTTGCAAAGCTTGCAGCTTGCACTCTATGACAACAAATATTACATGATCTCTGCTCAATACTATTAGCGTGCTTATTAAGCCATCAAAGAAAGATCAAGCAGTAACTGTATGACATAAAGATGCATACAAAACTGATTGTTAATTAAAAGAGAGAATGCAACCAGTATTAGCAAATACCTGACTTAGAGATTTAATAAAGATTGATTGTTAATATAAATTGAAAGCATAGAAATATATCAACAGCCTTTTATGGATGGAATCAAGCCAGCTCAACTCATCTCAAAGAGTCTTCTCCCAACTACTTGGAGCCGGCTACAGAGATCCTATTTTTCCATTCTGTTTTATGTAAGGTCATAGCCTCAGTCAAACAAAATGTTATCACCTCTTTTCCAGAAGGCATCAAGGTACATTATAACTTTTAAATCCATTAGTGGTACTTTGATAAAATTATAAATTCAATACCTCTGGAATTTGAAGGAACTCAGAACTCAAGCCATGCTGATCCAGAACTCGGGGAATTAAGTGACGCATAGCTATTTTTAGCTTTTCTTCAGGTGTATACCCAGGCAGTTCAATGACTTCCATCCTATCCAAGAGTGCTGGAGGAATAGGTTGTACCCTATTTGCAGTTGCCACAAAAACCACCTTTGAAAGGTCAAATGGGACATTTAAATAGCTATGGAAGTTCAATTAAGGAATCACTTTTAAAATGATTACATTCAGAAAATTGTTATAAAGTTCCAATAGCTAATTGATGCATTCACTTGTACATTGATGCATTCAAATTTATACAACAAAATGGTAGAACTATTAAGATATAAACAAGAATTTGGTATATCCTAGTATAAAATCATCTGGAAAGCCTGAAACCCTGTTCAAACTAAACATTTCTACCCTCTACCCGAACATATATTCTACAGAAACCCCTGAGGCAAAAGCAGTATGGACAGCATTTTTAGTTGGAAAGCTCACAGGAAAAAAAAAATCATTTTAGGATTATGCAATGGCAATATGAACAACCAGATATAGAAATTATTAAGCCAAACACCCAAATCATGACCCATAACTATGTTAGAAAAGCACCATAACCTCACTAAGAAAAGGGCAATATATAGACAGCAACATCATGTAAAGATGAAGGTCATAATAAATTTAAACTTAAACCCAAACTCTTTAAGCAAACAAATTTTATATGGTACAACTGGAGAATGAAAGTAGGATGCTCACAAGTCAAAGCAAGATATGCAAAACAAATACATTTTAAGAGAGTCAACGTCTCACTTGAATAATGATTTATGAAGAACAATAAACAAGATGATTCACTGAAACACAACCCAGTAACAAATAGGATACTGATCATTGAATGTTTTGTTCTGTTCAGGATCAAGAACCTCAAGTAGTGCTGAAGACGGATCCCCACGAACATCAGAACCTGTCTTGTCAATCTCATCCAGCAGCATAACCGGATTGCAAACAGCTACTCTCTAAGTCAAAACATGAGAAAAATTTTAGCCTCCCACCTAACAAAAGGAGATTATTTTTAAAAAATAATAATAAAAAAACTGTTATATTGTTATTAAAAAAAACTGTTATATTGTCAATTAGGCCCAATTCCTAAAGTGAAGAGGAGAGAGGGGGGAGAAAACCAAAATTAGAGTCCTATGGTTGCTTAATAGAATGACCAATCAAATTCAATATACACCAGCTATACCCATATACCGTCTAATTGCATGTTTTCTCATCCACATGAAGGCAGCAAGATCCATATGAATGCTCCCCGCAAAGAAAATCAATTCGAAAATCAAACAGATGATCTTAATTTACCACCACCAGTTAGCTTGAATAGAATCTCTAACTAACCCACAGGAGTGGTTACCGAGTTCAAATCCCACTCGGAACATGGGCACTGCAGTTCATTTTTCTGAACTTCATAAATTTACTGTTGTCAAATTTATTTTACAGATAAATAGGTAGAAGAGCAAAATCATCCAACCAGTTCAACTTTTCAAAGAACTTATTTCGACACCCAATAATGCTAAGCCGTAAGACATCCAATGGGGGAACCTAGAGACAGCTATCCTGTATTTAGATGACCAAGAGGAAGTCCTAAATTTCTAAAATACTAATGCATTGAGGTTCCTGGTTGGTTCTACAGATGCTCACATGAACACAGCAATGAAAATGTCAATGCTACACCTGCAAATCCCACTTTTGAATGGGCCAAATGAACTAATCAGATTGGCATCGCTGTATCCAAACAATATGTTCCACCATTTTGGTGCACATCCAGGATGTAGGAACTCATTTGGAATGGATCCATGACAAGATACATCATAAATAAAATTTTCCATTAACTGGTATACTCGGAATAAGGTTTGCCAGTTTGTGTGCACGATAATATATACTTTGGAGCACGGAAAAGGAACAGTTCCTATAATTATATAATCACCTATCGGTTGCGCAACTTCTAAATTCCATCTGTCCTTCTCTGCCTCCCAACTCCCAAGCACCATGTGCGCATGCGTGGAGCCAAATCTCCGCAAGAGTACAAGACAATTCCAAATCCCTTAGATGTCATTCTATGTAAACGCCCTCACACAGTTTACCACTTCCGAACTCAAAAATACGGTGCAAAAGCATGTAATGAAGCAGATATGAAATAATTAACTGTAATTTCTGAAGCAAGGTTCTATCACCAAAACAGTTTCAACCTTTAATCCATCAATAAGACGCCCCGGCATGCTTCCGATGTATGTCCTCCTATGCCCTCTAATATCAGCCTCATCCTTAACACCACCAAGGGATATGCGTACAAATTTTCTGCCAAGAGCAGCAGCAATGGATGATGCTAATGATGTTTTCCCAACTCCTGGTGGGCCAACAAAACACAACACTGGGCCTCTTGCATCTGGTTTGAGCTGAAAAGCAGATATTTCAAATCAAAGTCACATTAGATTTCAACAATCAGAACTTCTGAGACATTTCAAAGCAACAAGAACAAGATAATTGGTCAACCTTGCGGACAGCTAGATATTCAATTATTCGTTGCTTGACCTTGACTAAGCCATAGTGGTCACTGTCAAGACGCTCTTTTGCAGCCCTCAACTCCAAATGATGTTCTTCACTGGCCTTCTGCCAGGGTAGATCAGCAAGAAGCTCCAGGTAAACACGAGAACTATTATATCCAGGCTGCTGAGGTTGCATCTTTTTAAGTCTCCTGTTATAAGAATTTGCAGCAGAAATTAAAAGAAAGCTTCTGTAACTTAAAAATCAAAATCCCACATTTGACCAAAGCACTAAGTGCGTGGATTAGATTGAAGTTTGTCACGGAATAGATCTTCAACAAAATCAGTCCAGAAAGTAGATAATCACCAAAAAGACACTAGTTGCTATAAAGACCACAGAGACGACATTAGGGGTCTCGTTTATAAAGAATGATCCGGTATCTCACAACTCCACTACTAACTACCAGCTTAGTATTGAATTGAGAAAAAGTAGCAAAAATCTCTGACACAGAAAAGGTGCAAGGGATGTGGCAAGAAATTGTAGCAAATGCAAAATTATGAATTAGTTTATACTCCACTTTCAGATGTCCATGTGAAAAGAACAATGCTAAGATAACAAATAACTGATCAACTTGATTTGTCATAAAAACAATTATATTATGATAGGTAAAGAACTTCTTATAAGCAGTAGGTCAGATAAATTTGCTAACACAGCACCAACAAATCTGTTAACAAAACAATTTTACTTTATTAAGGTGCATAACAAGAAGTTAATTGTGCCTTTTGGTTACTAATTTAATTGTGCATGCACACAAGTTAATTCTCCACTCTCTCTCTAGACTTCTGTATGCATACAAAAAACTCTAACAAAGAGAAATTTATATGCTTAACATGGTAAGTTCACAAATATATAACAAAGTATTCCTGTTCCTCTGTCTACCAGCAACACCATGTCAAGCCGCCTCCTACCATATCAAAATGTGCAATTTGTTTAAATCCATATATCATCAACAATTATGTACAAGGCTGGCCCTGAGATTTCCAAAATTTTGAGAGGCCCTAAGCGAACTCTCAAATGCGAGGTACCAAGGTTCACAGTCTCTGCTGCAGTAACGAACAAGGTCGTGGTGTAACAAAACTAGGTCCGTATCGGCGTAACATAATGGAATCGGTTATCGCAATCGTGAATTTTTTTCAAGCGTGCACGTAGGGATCAAAATGAACCGATATGCAACTTTTTATGACATAATTCTATAAAAATATATTTTTAGTGAATTTTAGTGACTTTATTTTATTTTTTAAGATTATTTAATACAATTAATGATCTACTTATGAATTTTTAGTCATTGTCATTATTAAATTTTTTTATTAATTATACTTTTTACTAAATTAATGAATAAAAATAAATTTAAGTATGACATAAATGAAACTTCATGCCATATATAATATGTGAGAATTAAAAATTAAAAAATAAATAAAAATATTTTTTGAAAGTGGAAGAACATTTATTTGTTTAATATAAATAATTTATTTACAGGATATATAATCTTGTAGATTTATTAGATATAATTTTAAGTTGGACTGTATTGTATAAGGTTTTAAGGTACTATTACTAAGTCCGTACTGTTTATTTTCAAATTAGAATCTGCATTGGTTTTGACAAGGTTTGTCTTTGTAATGTTATTAACTTATTGAGCATGTCTCTGCGTATTGTATATTAAAGCTGCCAAGTTCGTCTGTAACTTACATGTGTTAAAAAAATGATGAAAAGAGAATACAATAAATAAAATTATTGTTCACATTGTAGCCAAAGAAGTGAGGAGCCTGTTGGATAGTGACACTTGCGTTATTACTAGAGTCTAAAGTTCGAGCCTCACTCCATGCGCATTAATCCTTTGAATTCACAACAGTAAATTGAGTGAGATCCATGTTTGGGCTCAGTGTTTGGCCCTAAATATGAGGCTCTCCAAAAATTGAGAGGCCCTAGGCAGCTGCCTGGGCCACCTAGGCCCAGAGCCGGCCCTGATTATGGACAATGGATGATAAGATTATACAGCAAAACATGATTGATTTTATCTGACACATTGAAGAACATGATCTAGACAGTCTTATCATCAATCTTTGTTACTTTTTTTTGCGATATATTATACCTTAATTCCCTCTGTGCATGCTTCCAAATATTAGGAGGCATTCCTGCACTTTGCATCTTTCTTTCCAGAGCAGCCACATCATCCTCATCGTCATCATTGTCACCAAGTTCCTCTTTTATAGCCCTCATCTGTAACATATTACAAATAGAGCAGACAAAGGAGGTGTAATTCAGACAGGCCTGATTTAAAGTATGCACCAAATAGAGCCATCATATTTTCAAAATATCCAATATGATAAGCCACCTAATGCACAAATGCACAGAGATAAAAGATTTATCAAAAAAGAAAACTCGCTTCATAATGGTGAAAAATGGTTCTCAAGGAAACTAGAGAGGAACTTAACAACAATAACCATCAGCTACAAAAAAAGACCCAACTACTTGCTGTAAACCCATACAAAGCTCCCCTCTAATTGTGGTCGCTATTGTGAAAGCAAAGACATGAGGACTTCCATGCATATGGTTCTCAACTCCTATGCCATGGGACTCCAGAAAAGATAAGAAAGATGTAACTATAACTGCACTACAAAGGCAAAATCTTTCTAGCTTTTTTTTTTGATAAATAATAATTCATTAAAGGTGCTCAAAAGGGGAGCGCTCCCGAGAAACTACAAAAAGCCGAACACGGCCAACTATATGCTTAAGCTATCAATGAAGTCCACAACTTGACCACCCGATGTACAATTTTTCCCGTTTACCCAAAAAATAAAAAACTCAATATATTGTATTTGAGCATTTGAGAGACCAAATAGGAGACTCCACGTCCTTGAAGTGCCTCCTATTCCTCTCTTGCCACAAACCCCACCATAAACAAAGGGGAGTGGTCCTCCAAGCTTCTCTGGCTTGGCTATCCACTGTACACCCTCTCCAAGCCTTGATTATATCCACTGTGGAACTGGGAAACACCCAGGCCATACCAAACGCAGCCAAGAACATGAACATCCCTCGCCACTGAACAATGTAAAAGAAGATGATTCACCATTTCCTCTGACCTTTTGCACATGCAACACTAATTCACCATAATTTGACCCCTTCTCCTGAGATTATCTATGGTAAGAATCTTGCCTAAGGAAGCTGTCCAAGTAAAGAAGGCTACCTTCAAGGGGACTTTTGTTCTCCAAATTGCCTTCCAAGGGAAGATGGGACCCATGAAATCCAAAAGATTTATATAAAAGGAACGAACCTCAAAGGTTCCCCTCAACCACCTGACTGTACAACAGGGCTAAAAACTCCGCTACCTCTGTAAGCTCCCAGTCATGGAATGCCCTACAAAAGCGCACATCCCAAGTCAATCTTCCGCTATCAAGCTGATAGCAGTCGGCAACTAAGGCTTGCCTGTTCATAGCAATCCTAAATAGTCTAGGGAACTTACGGGCTAGAGATATTTCCCCACACCAAATGTCCTTCCAAAAACTTATATGTCTCCCATTTCTCACCCTAAAACGATTCTGTTTGGATAACTCATCCCAACCTTTTCGAATACATTTCCAAACCCCCAACCCCACAGGAAAGTTCATCTCCGTAGACCACCAACCACCAACCACCAACTTGTTCCCCATTCCGACAAACAACAACCTTCCTCCATAATCTGGATCTCTCACCTTCGAAACACCAAAGCCATTTGCCCAATAACGCCTTATTGAACAATTCCAACCTCCATATTCCCAATCCCTCTTTCTAAATCGGGGTACACACCTTCCCCCAGATCACCAAGTGAAATTTGAACTCATCCCTTAAACCACCCCACAGAAACTTACTTTGAATTTTCTCTAGTCTCCTAACTATTGACATTGGAATCAAAAATAAGGACATGTAATATGTTAGAAGATCCGAAAGAGTGCTCTTCATGAGAGTGATGCGCCCCCTTTACATCCTTAAGGAGGGACACAAATGGGGAAAAATCTAGTTTTAAATGAACATATGTAGAAATATAAAGAATAATTAATTTATAAAGTTCTAATTTTGTGTAGTGAATCAAATATTTGCTGGATATGTGACATGAAGGCTTCATATACAAGGAAAATCCAATTAAAATGGTTTTCACATGCATCTCGCAAGTAGATGTGTGAGGCTCAAGAGATCTGAGCCAAAAAGGCTTCAGCTTAAGAAGTTTTCTGAAGCGTCCCAGAAATCTTAGCAAATGACATACTTTAACACCTATTTTTACACTTCTGAAAAAGTATCTGTAGCTGATGTTAGAAAAGAAACCTGCTGACGAAGAAGAAATTCTTTCTGTGACTTCGACAATTGCCCCTCAACCTTCTGTGTAATCTTCTCTGCCACACGAATGGACTGTCACAAACAAACAATTGTTTACATGGCTTGTGACTGCATAATGGTCAAAAGAAACAATAGAAAAGAAAAGATGTATACATCCATCACTTAACCCATATATTACCTGTAAATGCCTGTCAACTAACTCAGTAGCTTTTGAAAGCCTAACTTTCACATCAACTGAATCCAACATGGATAGCTGCTCTTCGAAGCTTATCTCAAAGCTTGCAACAAAAATATCTGCCAATTTGTGCACAGGAACGGTCTCCAAAAGAACTTTTGTCCTCCCACCAGTTTTTTGTTTCTGTGAAAAGAAACGAAACCATGACATGCTGATAGGAATGACACACCGAATACATCACAAGAAGAATTACATAAATGATAATTTCAAGTAATCAAAAGAATAAACAAACTATCTGTTCATATTGTCATTGCTGTTGCCATCGCTGTGACAGAATTATGGATATTCTCCAACTAAATAATGTCATGCCAGTTTAGCAATCTTGCAATTGACAAACAATCACAAAGAAATCCTCAAAATGATATTAAGATATGATTCCCTTCAAATTTCTTCAACAAAAGGATCTATAACCTCGTTGACAAAAAGCAATTAATATTACATCTTAATACAATTTGATTGTCGAAATTTTTAACTTTTGGGTTAACCTTTCTTGCAGAGGAAGAGGTATTTTTTTTTCAAAAGTCCAGACCACCAGCTGTTAACTTGAGACATATTCGTGGCACCATCAAAGAGGGAGGTACAGGGTTCAAGTCCCAGTTGGAACACAAGGGGGGATGTCTAGCTTATCAAAAAAGAAAATTTGAAAGAAAAATAAAAGAATACAGAAATTCGGGTAACTTATATTCAAATGATGTTTTCAATATGGCTACCATCGGTTTCATTCTTCCCAACAGGAAATGGAACAATTTTATGGAAGCTTAGCCTCTTATTTTTCCATAATAAATCACTCATGGGAATCCCACTGGGCAGTAATAATGAAACTACATCTATAGGAAAACTCAAATTAGAAAGCTTTCTCACAAGTGAAAAGATTGGCCCATCAGGGAAAAAAAATCCAATTAGAAATCTTGTTTTACTCCGTCTGAACATTCAGAACAATGATTTTTTGCAGTTTTTTTATGACAAAAAGGTATAATTAAAAAAATTGTTAGCTTTTGGAATTAAATAAGATTATCAAATCAACAAAAAATCTATCAAAAAAAAAACTGGGCCTAGAGTGAGCATCAACTTTCTAGTGATTGTTGGTGAGAAAAATTCTTAAGTTGGACTAAATTTATATGCATAAGAAGTATTCACATGAGAAACACTAAGACTGTTTCTGTAGACAGTCAAAACAGCCCTAAGTGGACAAGCAATCGGAAAGAACAACCATGAGAAAGAGACAGACAGAGAGAGAGTACTTATGAGCATATCTATTAGTGCAATACCCAAGAGATTTCCAGTAAAAAAATGAAAAAGAATGAAAAACTTAAATTTCAAGTTTTACCTGCTCAAGAACAGAGATAAGCTCCATAGCAGTAGCCTTAAACTGACGAGACGCTGCTATGAAATCTGGTTCTTGCTCCACTTGCTCCATCTCTAGTTAAGATTAGCAAAATGGAAGCAACTCAGCATCTTGACAGATCAGGACTGAAAGCTAGTTCTCTACATTTCACAAATTAGAGCACACAAATAGAAACATAATTTGTAAAATAGTGGAAGGAAAAATAATTGTGATTGTAAGTATTGAAAATTTTAAGAGCTGATTTTAAGTGCTGAAGTTTTAACCGGCAATTGTAAATATAAATTTTTCTTTTCTTTTTTTTTTTTGTTGATATTTTTTTGGATTTTAAGTGCTCCGAATTTAATGATAAGTGAAATCACAATCACTTAAAATTTTATCATATTTTAAGTGGCACTTATTTTCTTAAGTGATGTTTAAAATGCATTATCAAATGCATTTAATTGGATAAACACTTCATCCATTTAGAATTAAGTGCTTAGATGGTTTTTAAACAGTACCTAAGTTAGTAGCCTGAAAACTGGTGTAACCGCCTTATAGTATTTGAGAAAACACTAAAGAAGTTATCTATATACCTAAAACAACCCTCATGTTAAATGTTTTCTCACAAAAAAATAAATCATTCCATGGATTATTTTCCTTATTTGAAAAAAAAAAAAAGAAGCAAATCAGAGAATCCAAGGAACAAGTACAATATAACTACAGCACAAAGAATTCCAGAAAATAAAGTCCTGACAAGAAACCAACCCCTTTTCCTCGTCAAGGTGAATAAAAATGGCCTCTTTTCAAGAAGAATAAAACAGGTAAGGTCATGGATATGCTCAGTGCACCTATCTTTGGACATAAAATCTATATGTGTGCACAGATAAGTAACAAGTTTCCTAATCTACTTTCTGAATTTTCCTATAAAAAATCTCTATAGGTGAAGCAACCATGTCAGACATGCAATATTACACATTTCAATTTAACCTAGGCCATAAAAGAAGAAAAATTACACAGAAAAATTTATTGTTTTCCTGTGTTATAAAATTGAGGGATTCGTTGAATCAAAAATGCACCAGCATCTGTCGAACCTACACAACTTCGTTTATGACAACAAAAAATTCCTTGGTCTTCAAGTCAATCGCTCAAGAAAATAATGAAAAATCCACAGCCTAGTGAAAGGTAACAATGTAACGTGTGTAGGGCTCAATATCCTTCTGCCTATATTAGACCCCTAGTCTAGGCACAGAATTTTTCGAGTACTAACACATCTATAATGAGTGATTAGGTTACATCCCCTTTTATCATAAAATAATTAAATCGCAGTTGTATCTCCTTCGAGTATCCCTTCCTCCCCTTTCCCCCAAAAAAAGAAAAACAAAAGGTGACTCTGAATATCTCTAGCATCAACTACATGCCAATATTTTCTTAACAAGTAATTAACTGAATGTCATTAATAGTTGTGCACGGCATCTTTGATTTAAGCATATTTCTAAAGGAAAGATTAACATACCCGCCTTTGTCATATCAAGAGGGGCAATCCGTGCAGTATAATATGTTCCTCTTGTGCTAAGCTCCTGGACACTGAATCTGCACAAACCTTCAAGGACAACTATGTACGTGACCCTCCCGCTTGGCTTCTCTACTCCTCTTGACAGATGTAAAGCTCGAGCCGCAACTCCCCTGAAGGTTAAAATTCAAGTGTAACCCTCTATCAAGTTTAACAACTCAATTTACAAGAAAGGGAAATGAAAACTCCAAACAAAATATAATAAGCTGTGTGTAAGTGAAAGATAACTGAAATGGAAGGCAAATCCAAAACAAGCAATAACCAATGTCAGCATGAACAGCCAAATGGAATTGAAAGTAACAAGAATTGGCTTTTCCAGAATGAAACTAAGCCACCGAAACTGATGCTCTACCAATATATACCTGGTATGCCAGTGAATAACTTCCTGTTGATTTTTCCCATCAAGCTTGTGAGAATCTGACACACCAACTTGGGGTTTTGAGCTCCGCTCTCCCAACTCAGTCCCTACACCAAAGGCGGCATTTAGATTTTATTTCCTTTAATACATACCGACAAACACAAATAACAATAACTTAATCATCAATACTCAGCACATAAGAGTAACTCATGATCACCTGAGGATAACATGGGACTCACTGTTGTCGTCTCGGCAGAATCCCTTACTGGAAGAATCCCAATTAACCCCTTCTCTTCCCTCTGCCATAACTCTTGCTCCACCAGTTTCACACTACATAAATCAAAACGCTGTTTTCATTACTTTTAAATCTTTAACAAATAAAACGTGGTATCAGATGGGTGGGTGCATGTGGGACTGTAAAGCCATTGCTGCAGCATTATATAAGTACAGTTGATGTGCAATTACCACAAACAGATTTTGATCCAAATATCTCACAGCTACATAAAGCTGATGAACACCAAAAGGATCCAAGAGAGAGAGATGGAGTAAATTCAGGCATATTTATGAAAAAATAATTCTTTACCCCCAAACAAATTCCACTCCTTCAACCCAACCCAAGAAATTAAAAAAAAAAATGAAACATTCTTTTATAGTATTTTCCAATTGAAATAAAAAGATGAATTTACTTTCAGAGTTTCCAAGACAATGTTTAGACAATATTATGCTCCAATTCATTATTCATTGCTTGAGAATTTTCTTTTCTTATCCACCATTTCTCACCGACCAAACAGAGAATTAACTTAGAACCAGAAAGCTTCCAGAAAATTTATCAAAACGTAACTAATAATAATCAAATTCAGAGTTTGTAGCCCATAAACCAAAAACAAACTACGAATCCTCAAATTCGATAACACCTCTAATTCGAAACTTTTATTCGTTTCAAATCTCCCGTTTACTTAACTAGGTTTTCTCTGCAATAAAACGAATTGCATCTTTATGAAATTAAAAACTATACAGCAGACACTCAGAAAAATCGGATTTTCCCGGGGAAAAAGAGAGAGATAACCTGCTCGGTGAGGTACAACGAATTCGAATGATTGCTCCAGGCAACAACACCTTGTTCCTGAAGGGAAGAATCGCCAGTCGACTTGGGAGCTCCACCGACTCCGCCATGTGTGTGAGAGAGAGAGCGATATGAGAGAAATTTAGAGAGAGACTGCGTATATGCCAATATATATATAGGAGGAGAGAGAAAAAAAATTAATGAACAATAAGGAGAATCTCTACACAGGTTCAGTCAGACACAACTAAACGCGACGGCTTTTGGTTCATTCGTTCTCTCTCCTCCCATGATCGGACTTTTCTATTGTTTCGACCATTTTATGAAGATAAATTTTCAAATAAGTCCTTGCATTTCAGATATATTCCTAAGCTGCCTCTTCTAGTTTGAGTATTTCTTCAAAACACCAATAATAGTTTTTGTAAAACATTTTATAGGATTAAATAGGGTAGAGTTACTACACTGATCTTTATATTATAGGTGAAAAGATGATTACAAAAAACAGCATATTAAATGTAATCTTACTTGGCTATTTCCAATTCTCCTTCTTTTCAGTGAGTTCCGCCTCAGTAAGTAACATATCTTATAACAAAATCCATATATTATTGGATTTGTTCAAAATCTGCCATCCTAATCTGGTAATAGCAGCATATTAAATGTAAAAAATTTCTTAAAACTATTACAACATTGGCTTTTTAGAAACACAAATATTATCCCAAGTAATGATAGGGCAATATTTAATGTTTTTGAACAAGCCTATCATGAGGTCAACCTCATGTTTCATTTCATGAGCTTTCTTTTGAGTAAATACAATCTTTCACTATTCGCATCATCACCGTATCCATACTAAAATAGTCTTGTAATTATAAATATATATATATTAAAATGTCTTAACAAAAATATTTTTATTTTTTATTTTTTATAATGCATTTTTAATTTTTATAATATTTTATATTACAATAAATATATAGAAACATAACATTCGTTAACTCTTAAACAACAAAATATTATTTTCAAATTCTATTTCTTATCTCAAACTTGTTACATAATACAAACTCTTTCATTCCAATTCTATTTCTTCTCTCAAACTTATACTTGACACAAACTCTTTCATTTAAATTCTATTTCTTCTCACATAAAATCTTTAATTCCTAAAATTTAGAGACAAAAAATTAATAATAATTTGCGTTTCCTCCACTTTCCTCCTCTCATACTTAATTCCTCACTCTATTAACAACTAAATAACTAATTCACAAACTTAATAACAACAAAAACTTTATTTCTCATAATTCTATATGAACTAAATAACTAATTCACAAACTTAATAACAACAAAAACTTTATTTCTAATAATTCTATATGAACTAAATAACTAATTCACAAACTTAATAACAACATAAACTTTACTCTCATCCTCACTCTTTTACACTTCATGTCTAACAATTATTAATTTGCAAAATAATTTTAATTAAAATTATAAATGACTTCTCATCATGTGCATCCCATGTATATATAAGCACTTTTTTTATGTACTGTATATGAGAAATTTTATAAAATGTTAATCCTAAAATTTTTAATTTTTGAAAATATCTCTTATTTTTTTATTTCTTTTATCTTTTACTATTTAAATTCCTTTGATTTTCTTTAAAAAATAAAATTATATTCCCCTTCTTCAAAAAAACCTTTTTTTTTCTCCTTCAAAGTTCTCTCATTTTTATCTTCTTTTCTTTTTTTTCTTCTTCTTTTTTTTTTCCCCTCTTCTTAAAGCTCTTCTTTTTGCACTCATGTATGTATGATGCATGTATTGTAACCTTTTTTTTTCTCTTATTATTATTTAAATTTATTACTGTAATTTTATGAGCTCAATGTTATATTTTGGACCTCATTTATGTATGATGTATGTAATGTAATTTTATGAACTCAATGTTTAAAATAATAAAAAATATTTTAAAATTTTGGACAAGGCAATAAAGTGCCGGACACATTTGTAGGAGTGTCCATGAAGTGTCATGAACATGACACCTTCGTAAAAGTATATTTTCTTCTTAAATGGAAATATTACCAATTAATATTTTAGTTCTTATATTTGTCTAAGTATTTATTTTTCTTATGTTACTCCTTGATTAACATATTATTTTACATTTAGTTCTATTTTCGATTTCAAAATTAAAGACTTGTTACATAAATTGAACTGAACCATTCCTTAATTTTGGACATTTTTTGTACTTTCATTATGAAAAATTGTATGCATTCAATGTTTCATTCTTAAAAATAAAATTTTTTTTCATAATGAAACTAAAAAAAATAAAATATAACATTGAATAAGAGTGTGCAGTGCTTATTTGTAAGGTACAATCCAAAGTTCTAGAACTGTGATTGGGAATCAATTTAACTTGAAACCGTACTAAATCGAATTGTGTGCATCTCTGATTAATATCTGATGGACCATTTGCTGAACTTCAACAAAAAATAATAATAATGTGATGGACCATTGAGCTCCACTTGTTATTAAGCACAAATGTAGGTACTTAAAAGAAATAAAGCATTTGATAATTTGATCCACCTTGACTTTAAAATATCAGAACCTTCTCTTTACGAACAAAAGTCCAAACAAGTATGAACATAACAGACCATTGTAAGAGTAGGAAAGTATGAAAATACCAAAACACAGGAGACCATTTTCGAAAAAGCAATAAGGCAAGGCGGTTTTGCAAGAAACCCCCTGATCACAGAGAGAGAGAGTGGTTCGTTCTGAGCCGCCCGATCTCCAGATAAGGTGGTGATACGCGTCAGCAGATGGTGGGTTGGTGGCGTCATAAGCATAGTCAGCTGGGCGTAGGTGGTTAAAGCCGGCATGTCGGTATGGTGGGACCCACTGAGTTGAATGCCACGTGTGCACGTTGCTAATTGGATATGAAAAGAATGGTCCACGATGGATTCGACTCCGTGTACTTTATGACCACCACACGAATAGGATATCGCCACGTTTCATGTATTGGTGGAAACTCACACAATTGGATGAGGATTCTCCTTCTATTTTTTTTTTTTTTTCTCAATTTAATTGGGTAAGCATCCATTTGTTATGGGTGCAATCCGGGTGGATTTGAACTCAATGGTGATACTCTATTATCCATTTGGATAATCAGAAAAGAAAAGAAAATAGAAAAGAATCAAACTCTCCTTGTATTTCATGATACAGGAAGGAAAGAGAATGAAAAGATACTGATATATTTTATCTTAATTGGGAAAAGTAGTGATAGAAAATAATGGGAAAATGTTTTTATTTTGTGAATTATAAGATCAATTAGGAATTTACTTGTTTTCTTTTTCTTTTTTTTTTTAAAAAGCAAAACCTAATTACAAACTATTTTCTTCTTTCATTCCAAATTCTTCAATTTTAGGAAGGATATATATAACAATATCTATCACTCTTTTTCCTCTCAATTTCTCATTTTTCTGATTTTTAAAATAAATACAAGATAAATAATTTTTTTACCTCCTCTTATTTCTGTCTTATGTTCTTTTTTTCAATTCCCTCAATCCAAACAAGCTTTTGATTTGATTCTAGTTTCTAATCCAGTTTGAGGTTTAACTCAATTTTTCAATTTGAGATCAGTCCAAATTTAAGTCTTTAAATTTTGGTTTAATGGTGTGTACTCTAGGGGTGGGACTTGGGAGGATCGAGGGATTATTACACACTAGACTCAATGTCCTAAAACTAACACATCAGCGTGCACCAAACTCAAATTCTAATAAATTTAGTGCATCTCAAGCTGAATCATACCATACGCGTTCCAAGGATTTCTCAAGTTGGTCAGAGCATTCAAATATTAATGACATGCTAGTAAAATTGATTTACAATCTTATGATTTCAAACACCTTACCTACATCATCTACACTTAAAAATTTTCGACAAGACTTGAGTTGCTCGGGTTAGACCTACCCGTGTCCTACTCCTAACCTATTCTATCTCTCACCATGAAAGTTTGGGAGTTCAGGTTGTTGTAAGGATAAAGTGAATGTGTGAGTTATTTGTCAAAAGAAAAATGTATAATTAAAAATTCTAGGTTTGAAAATAAGACTTTTTCCTGATTTCTATTTTGATCTTAAAAACAAAAATTTTAGAAAACCTTTTAAACAATAAAAGCACGTGTAACTCTCTCCCTTAGCTATTAGATAAAGGTAAACCTATTAAATGAGACCGAATCATACTTGATTTGATCCGAATTTGTATAAAAGTTATATTCAATTTGATCCTATAACCCGATGGATTATTTATGATTAAATCCAGTTATTGATCAGATATCTGATCTGACAACCTAATTCGAAAAGGATATAATTTTTTTTATAAAAAAATTAATGCCAAAAGAAATTAGCAAGTAGTGATTTGGAAAAAAAATAGAGAAGCTCAAAAAGAAAATTAAAATATAAATAAACAAAATTAATAGAAAAATAAGTATTTGCCTTTTTATTAAACAAAAAATAATAAAGAGAGAGGGAAGAAGAAAATGAAAATAATAATAAAATATTTAATAATATGTAAATGTTATATATTACTTTCGATAGAATATTTATAGTATATTATATATTATAGTATTTGCCCAAAACCCACCTATGTTTTTAAATATATGCAATAAATCCTCTATGTATATTTTGGAGTATATCACAACCTCACATTTGCAAAAGTGAGCAAAGTACTCCCTTTTACACATATTCTTCTTTTTTATGACCATTTTCTCCTTTTCATTATTATATAAAAAAAATGGAGAGAAGAGGGGTTTTTTATATTAAGTTTTTTTTTATCTTAATAAAAAAAAGAGTTTTTTTCCTGAATTTTTTTTTCAAAAAAAAACTAAAAATGCACAATTAGATAATAAAATTATTTGGATTTTTTTTTGTTTTCCGAAAATCGTTTCCGGAAAATTTTTCATTAGAAAGAGAGGAGTTTTTTATATTAAGTTTTTCTTTACCTTAATAAAAAAAAAAGAGAAGTTTTTTTCCCGGAAAAAAAATTCAGAAATAATTTTCGGGAAAAAAAACTAAATATGCACAATAATAAAAATGTATGAATTTTTTGTTTTTTCAAAATTATTTTATTTTCATAAATTCTCTCTCTTTCTAATGGAAAAAGTTCCAGAAAAAAAAATCAAAATTACTTTTTTATTAAATAATTTTGCATATTTAGTTTTTTTGGGAGAAAAAAACTCCTCTTTTTTATTAAGGTAAAAATAAGTCTTTCTAATTGAAAATTTTTTGAAAAACAAAAAAAAAATCCAAAAATTTTATTATGTAATTGTACATTTTTAGTTTTTTTTTTTCAAAAAATTTTTCTCCAGAAAAAAACTCCTTTTTTTTTTATTAAGGTAAAAAAAACTTAATACAAAAAACCTCTCTTCTCTCCTTTGTTCTCTATTTTTTATAATAATGAAAAGGGTAAAATGATCATATAAAAGAAGAATATGTGCAAGATGAGGTACTTTGCTCACTTTTGCAAAAGTGATGGTGTGATATGATAAAAAAAAAAAATAGTATACGGGAGTTTATTGTACTTTTTTAAAATCATAGGGAGGTTTTGGGCTCTTTTGCCTATATTATATATCGGATCGAATTATTATTGGACCGGATCGACTATAAGACATATCTGATTTGTTTTGGATTTGGATTACTAATTGGTTATCGGATTAAATATTTTAATTCATATCTTAATTATTAACTCGAATTCAGATCAAAATTTAATCCAATAACTGGTCTATGTAGATGGTATAAAACTCACAAGCTTTTTATATAATGATTTAGAGGAGCAATAATTTTTTTAAAGAAAAAAATCATTAATCATTAAGACAAATGAATGAAAACTGAATCTATCACATCCAAGTTATAAAAACATATTTTTTCACACCTATAAAAATTTGGATGGATTTGAATCGATAGCTCAAATGCACCTTGCCATCTACAATGACATGAATTGGATGGAAATTTCATAGTACGATTTAATTTCAATCACACAATAGTGATAATGCTATGTGAGAACATTTAGCATCTTCGCCTAGAAATTTCTATTGATATATAATTGAATTCACACTGGGTTGAAAAAATCGAGAAGTCGTTTTCGCAGCAATCCAAGACCAAAGAAAACGACAAATTAAAGACCCAATGTGGAGAAATGCATTATTATGGTTATCTCAATTGTCTATTTCTTACTTGTTTTAGTCAAAATAAAAGTCCAAATTGGTCCAAATTTTAATTTCCTTTTTCTATTGCGTGGTGTGTCAAGCAAGATCTATTTATTGTGCAACGTCTATAATGGTGCAGAGGTATGATCTGGACTTCAGCGTTAGTTTTGGGGCGAGGGACAAAATTGAAATAAAAGAAAAATACATTATATGGAGAAAGGTACAAATGAACCTCGCCGAGTTCGAGTTTTTTTTGGCTGGACTCGTTTATTTGTTGCTCAATTTCAATTTGAAATTGTGATGAATTCGAAGCGCTGATTCAATGCTCAAAATTTACAAACTTATAGTAAGATATTTTGATCATTTTGAAAAAAATTAATTCATATTGAAAGTGGAGATAAGTGACATTGCATAATTTTGATAATATTGAAAAGTAAAATTTCAATATGATAATCTCTACGACTCTAACACATTTGGAATGATGTTATCTTGACTGACTACGATGTGAAATGATTACTTTTTTAAAATCAATCACAACCCTTAACAGTTGAAATTGGGATTGGCTTATTAAAATCAATCACAACCCTTATCAGTAACATCATTAATTGTTGTCTCTTATTTTTTTTGACACTAAAAACATAATATTTTTACACAATATTACCCTTTTATATCTATATCTAACTTTTCTTTTCTCTGTGCAAACTATGTATATACATATACATACATAACAGCTAGCCATTTTGTGAATTAATTCAACTAGCCTTTTATGAATTGATTATTATTATTATTATTATTTTGTCTTTTAACCGTGTGTGTATATATATATACATATTATTTGCTTTCTTGTTTTTTTCTCAATTGTATGTTTTTGCTGTTTATATATATATATATATAAACGAAATGGAAATAAAGAGAGGAGAGGGAAGAAAGATGAGAGTAATTTTGTCCTAAAACAATAACTTTTTGTTCTAAAATATTTAACTAATTCTAAGGTTACATGGTAGCTAAAGTGCAAGATTCAGAGATTACAATTTCTAGAAATTGTCATATAAAAAATGAGTGATGTGAGTGAAGCATGAAGATGAGATGATTGCAGTCATTGACTTGTGACATCTTAGCGTATTAGGTGGTTTTTTTTTTTTTTTTTTCAGTTACGTGTTTAATTTGGGTAGACATTAAAGGACCCCGCTGCAATCCACTCCATGCAACTTTCATGTGTCCGCGCACTTTTTGCGAAACCTTTCACATTTGTCCTAAAACTATGAAAAAAGATTTTTGGGCCTGTCCAAGCATTTGGTTAGTGTTAGAGACGTCTTATTTGTTCCAAGTCACATTTAAATAAAAATAATAATGGATATAAATGGATGAGTAAGTAATACTATTTAATAGTCTAAATTTTTGGTCATTGATAAGTGTTTGATCCGTTAAAGTTGATATTAAAGTCAGACTCAATTCTTGATCCTGTGTCACGCCTAGCGTCCACGGAAATAGAGTCCGAATCCGAGTCGTTACAGGTCCTCCTGTTTTGAAGGTGAATGGATAAGCAGAGTGGTCCGTGAACGCAAGGGTCTGTTTCTTTGTTTCAAACCTTATATATATATATATATATATATATATATATATATATATATATAACACTTTGGAATTCATTATAATATGAAGGTCATGAGTTCGAAACAAAAAAACAGACCCTGCGTAATAAGAAAATGAGAAGTACAATATATTACTCTTTTACTTTATTTAAATGTTCTTATCTTTGCATTTTATGTTTTATAGGATTTGATTTTCAAATCAGAAGAAAAGTAGCAAAAAAAGGCGAAAAATGATATATATAGCCAAAGATCAACATGCGAAGAATTGTAGTAAAGATTGTATTCTGTACAAACTACATCACATCACTAATTGTAGTAAAAATTGTAAAAGTCATTCTCCTCTAACTCCATAAATAAGGGGGTCTTAGAGGGTTGGTGAAGGAGTAAAAAATTATAGAAAAAAATAAGGTGTAGTTTGGACATATTTTCTTGTATCCATTTTATTTTCTTGTAAACACACATCTCAAGGAATAATGAAACTACCATGGTGAAATATAAGTTCTTTTACATTCTTGTATAATTTTTTCTTCAAGAACATTATTTTATTCTTCTATTCTAAATTTTTATTTTCAAAAGAAAATTAGAGGGAGGATTCTTTGTGTTTGCCAAATTATGATAATTTGAAGAATATCTACATTTATTTACCAAATAAAGGTACAACAGATTAAGTAAAAAAATACTCTCTCATACATAATCCAGTTTGCCTTTTATGCCATATTTTCCTTCATCTTTTCAAGTTCTAATTGGATTGATGAAGTGTATTGTTTATTGAAAGAAAAATCATATAGGAATAATAGGAATTTTATTTATGTGGATCTGTGGTGGTGGATTCCCTTCCCTTTAGATTTATTTTATTACTATAGTTTTATTTATTTCATTATAATTCTAAAATAAAAATATTTTAAAAAAAATTCATTTTTATTCCATAAATTAGTGTGCAAATTTGAGCTCATTCGGAATCTCACTTGAGAATGGTTCGACCCTGTTTACTACTATACAAATCAAGTTTGAGAATTCGGAGCACAAATATTCAACACTACAATTTTTTTGGGAGCCCATCCAAATTTTCTTTCGCTCCCCTCTATTTTCTATATTATTATTTTTAGTTTTTTTTTTATTATTATTTGAAGAAAAAAATAAAAAATATATTTTTTCCATGGCAGGACTGCTTCTATAAATGCCACCATCAAATACTCTTAAGGCTAGTTTGGTACGCAGGAATGAAGGTAGAATGGAATGGTTATTTTACCTTTGATTCTATTTCTCTCGTTTATTGTGTTACATTAGAAATAGAATGGTCATTCCAAGTCATTCCCTTGAAATGCTAATTCCAACAAAATCATTCCACTTCTTGAGTTATGGAATGGTCATTCTATTCCCACTTATTATTAAAATCATTCTCTCTCTTCATTAATGCATCTCTCTCTTTTACAACTCACTATATATATATATATATATATATATATATATATATATATTAGGTAATTAGCATTAATTTCTCTCTCTCTATATATATATTTAATAGGTATATAGGTCCTTGTTTTATCACTTTCAATTTTTAATAAAGTATTAATTTTTTTTTCATATAAAAGATTATATTAATCTTGACTAAAAGAAAAAGACGCATTATATCTTGATTTATAAAGTTTTAATTGAATGGATAATTTTTTTTTTTTTCACATGGCAATTAAATTAAATTGGCCAAATGTCCCATTTTTAAAACTGATTCTATTTTATATAAAAAAAAATATAGCATGTTGGAAGATACCATTTCATTCCTACATCATTCTCTATCTGTAGCCAAACATTAGAATGAAAATGATCATTCCATTCTATGCTCATTCTCATTTCATTCCCACTTCATTTCATTCCTGCGTACCAAAATAACCCTTACAAGGTAAACAATACCTTTGTCATCTAGGTAAGTACCAATTTTTTTTTCATCGTTCTTTTCTTTTTAGATTAGAAAAACATATTTTTTTTTAGGTTGATAACGTTCGCATGCAAACTCTAAAACATAATAACTTAGAAATATTCATAGGGTCACACTTTCTTCAATTTTAATTTTCTTTTCTTTACTTTATTTGTTGTTCTTTTTCTTTAAAAAAAAAAGAAAGAAAGAAGAAGAAAGGCCATACACTCACTCATTTTTTATTTTTCTTTTTATTGTTTGGTTTTTTTCATGAATCTTTAAATTAGTGTTTGTGTTTGGTATTTTTGTAGTAAATTTTTTTTTTGTCGTTTAAAAATATTTATAAAAGTAGAGCTAACTCTTGTGAGTTACCTTCCAACTTCACAATATATAGGAAAGTTACGTCTAAGGAGCGTGGACATATTGTCATTAAGCAGGCCAAGTGCTTCTCCATACTTTCGTAGGAACTTTCCTGCTTGTGCTATTGGTAGACCTTAACCGGTAATTACTCCATTAAAAAGATAGTAGGAGTTGTATTTATTTGTTGAAAAGAAAAAGAAAAAAAATGCATTTTTCGTACATAATATTGAACTTTCCATGTGATTACTAATGCTTCATTTTTGTTTGATGGAAAGTTAAAACAAATCAATTCATTCTGATTGAGGTGATATTCTTACAACCTTTGTTGTGCTTAATTGTTATTTTGTCTAGCATTGAGGACAATGTTGAGTTTAGGTTTGGGCATTAAATTTTCAAATTTTTTGAAAAGTGTTGAATTTCTAATTTGTTGATTTTTTTTTTTGAGAAAAGGGTAATTTTCACACTATGAATAGATTTTTATATATATTAAATGTGTATAAAATTTTAAAATAAAATTTTTAAGCTTTAATGTATTAATAAGTTCATAAAATTTAAGATTTTATCATATCTTTCAATTAGATCAATTTCATGAATTTCTAAAACTCAGAAAAAACAAAAATCACTAAAACCCCGTAATACGATTTGAAATTGATAAGTGATTGCATATCAAAGATCTGGCAAATAAAAGTGGAGATTTAATCCAGTGAGGTATTGTACCATTCTTTTTATTTTTAGAGTTATATGCTAATTACTCTGATTTTTTTTCAAATCCACATAATTTTGTTGATTAATCTCATTATTTCATTTTTTTGGTCAAATATTAAGAATTCATCGTGTTATGCCATATAATTTTTTTTTTTGAGCTCATGTGTGTTGAAGAACTATACCTATCAATGAGAAATGATTTTAGGCTATCTTTCATTGTTTGAGTCTTTCAATTTTTTTTCTTATTAGTTATACATTACCACTTGCTAACCAGTTGAGTTTTTGCCCATCCTTTCTTTTATAACTACATTTTTTACAGTTTTTCGAGAATGGATGCGATAACCAGTTAAGTTTTTTGGTTCAACCTTTCCTTTATAACCATTTTTTAGGTTTTTTGAGAATGGATGTGATCAATGTACAACCCGATGAAAAAAAAAAGAAAAAAAATGGAGATAGTATAATTGTTAATGAGATTTTGAGAAGTGTATATAAAAAGAAGTGAAATAGAAAGTACTTAATTGACAAATTTTTGGAAGAAAAAGTTAAAAGTAATATGTTCTATGTGAGTTAGTTCTTTCTAAGCATTCTCGAAAACACTTTTCATTTTCACCATCACTTTTTTATCTTCCTTTTACCTAAAGTTGCATCCTAATAAAATTCCTATTTGATCTTAAGGATAGTACGGTTCAGATACGGACATGACTAAGGTATATTGTTGTGTGGTATAAATTCTTAATATTTGATATTTCTTTCATGAGACTATATGCATTTTCTTGAAAAAAATCGTTCTTCATTGAAAAGTATGTGAGATAATTTTCATTTATTATACATTATTCTACTCACATATACTTGAGTACAAAATTAGCCAATCTTTGAGTGTTCAATTTTGAATGAAATATCATAAGTGATATTTGAAATTAAAACTAATTTTCTAAGAAAATCTGAAATGCAATTGCTTTAAACTTAATAATTATATTATTGGTGGCTATTCACACACACACTTTGAGTCAAGAATAGTAATGAAAAATTTTAACTTTTGGATAGTGTTTAATCTTTTCTTTTAATTTTTATTAAATACTAAAGTGGAATGATTGAGTTATTATTGATTTATACACATTAATGGAGAAAAAAATCTTTTTGAGTGTTCTTTACCATTGTTTGATATTTGTGAGTATCATCACTGAAACCCTCATGACGTTATAGCTCGTCTACTAAGAGTAATCTAGGAGTTTAAGGCCTTATTGCATATGGTAAATGCAATAAAAAATAACCTACGAAAGTGGCACATCTTTAGTTAGGAGATAAATAAAAGTAACAGTTTTGTGCACTAATCTCTTTTAATTGTATTTGCTAGAGGACTAGCAAAAGCTCGTTTGGGAGTAATTTCATAAGTGCACAAAACTTGCTATTTTATATCTTAAAATAAGTCTTTAATTAATCTTTTACTTTATTTAAATATTTTTATCTTTGCATTTTATGGTTTATAGGGGTTGATTTTCAAATAAGAAGAAAAGTAACAAAAAAAGGCTAAAAATGATATATATAGCCAAATATGAACATGAGAAGAATTATAGGAGAGATGGTCTTCTATACAAACTATTCCACAAGAGGTCTCTCAAGTTCGAAATTTTGAAAAATATTTTTTTACACGGCCACGTCAGTTGTCCAAAATTCAAATTGAAGATATCAAGATCAAATCTTAGAAATTCAAATTTAGATTTTGTATTTTAAATTTTATATTTAAAATTTTTTTTCCCACCTAAACCATTCTCCTCTAACTCTATAAATAGAGAGTCTTAGGGGTTAGTGAAGGAATGAAAAATTATAGAAAAAAAATGAAGTGTAGTTGAAAATATTTTCTTGTACACACCCCTCTCAAGGGAATGATGAAACCAGCGTGATGAAATATAAGTAAGTTATTTTACATTCTTGTATAATTTTTTCTTCAAGAGCATTATTTTATTATTTTATTATGAGTTTTTATTTTTAAAAGAAAATTAAAGGGAGGA
This sequence comes from Cornus controversa, assembly GCA_026545225.1. Taxonomy (NCBI): domain Eukaryota; kingdom Viridiplantae; phylum Streptophyta; class Magnoliopsida; order Cornales; family Cornaceae; genus Cornus; species Cornus controversa. The sequence goes on from CM048845.1 coordinate 78,418,228, forward strand.
TTCTTTGTATTTGCCAAATTATGGTAATTCGAAGAATGTCTACCTTTATTTACTTAGCAAAGGTACAACAGATTAAGTAAAAAATGTTCGCTCATATATAATCAAGTTTGTTTTTATGCAATATTTTCCTTCATCTTTTCAAGTTCTAATTGGATTGGTGAAATTTATTGTTTATTAGAGGAAAAATCATATGAGAATAATAGAAATTTTATTTATGCGGATCTGTGGTAGTGGATTCCCTTCCATTGAGATTTATTTTATTAGTATAGTTTTATTTATTTCATTATAATTCTAAAATAAAAATGTTTAAAAAAAATCATTTTTATCCCATAAATTAGTTTGTGAATTTGAGCTCATTCTAATCTTATTTGAGAATGGTTCGACCCTGCTTACAACTATAAAATTTTTAGTAAAGTTTTTACAGGTTTTATTTTTGTACGAAGTATAGAGAAATAATGACATCCATCCACTATTCTACACACGTCAAATGTCTAAAGTTTATTGACATATTTTTATTCCTATTTTAGAAAATCCAAATCCAATGAAAAAACATGTAATTTCATTATAATGGTAAACCTTGCAACAACATATCAATGTTGCATTCAAATATATATATTTATATTTCTTTGTCTTGTTTATTTAAGTTATTTTTTTTATAAAAAAATTAGGCTGTATGTTCCCCATTATTTACGTTATTCCTGCATTATTTCAAATAATAGGAACAACATGTAACACCCTAGGTTTTGATCTTTGAGTTTATTTGGTGTTATGAATGATTTTAAATATTGTTTAAGAGACTTGTGTAATTAATAAAGAACTTAGATATCATTTGTTTTATTTCTTAGAGTCTTTTAGGAGTTGAATTTTTTTTAGGAGAGGTTTATGTGATTATTGGAGGTCTCTAATGCATTACCTTTTGTATGTTATGGAGGCTATTGTGATTTTGGAGGATTTCCTTTTAGTTGATGTTAGGTGGCAGTCATATGAGAGGTCACCTACCCATTTTTGCATGCAACTCGTATATATAGGACACACCACTATTGTTCTCCACTTTTTCCTTTACGTTTTTGCACCATGAGGGATATAGAGAAAATGTTGAGAAGAGAAAGAGAGAGGAATATAAGAGGAAGAGGAGAAAGGGTTTGGCCATGATGGTTCCTAATTTATAATTCTCATTTTCTTCTTCATCAAGCTTTTATGTGTTCATCATCTTTACGATTGTTTTCATGTTATACTGAATGTTGTTCATCATTTTTAGTAAGTAAATTTTAACCAATGTTACTACATTGATTTTGTGTTCTAAGAACCATTATGTTGTCATGGATATCTTATTAAGTAATACCTCTAATTAAATTCTACATGAGTTGTTCTATGGTTATAATTATCTTGACTCTTCGTTTCTTTGTTCGTTGTTTCCTTGTTGTGGTCATCTTGTATTGGTTGATTTGTGTTTCTTCATTCTTGATTTATTCCTCTTTATTTCATGAGATCTTGTAGGAACATATTTTAGTATATTTCCTACTAGAACTTCTTGTCACACCCACCATTTTGCACGTCATGGAGCATTAGGATCTGGAGCTGGAGTTGTGAATATAACACTTGAAATTCATTGTTATAAGATTGTATTAAATGTGTTTGTTGATTTTGTTCTAGTGCATTCATTTGATGTAAATGATGTTCAATGAAGATTTCAATTTGTATTTTATAGAGCAATAGATTTTATTTGATGATGTGTATATTTTGAGGACCTTGTTGAATATTTTAGATACATTTTTTTAGTATTGGATGTTTGTTAATAGCAAACTTGGATTTTCCTCCTGTTTTGAAAATTTCTTAGATTTACTTCCAACAAAGGGCTATTGTCCTATTTTTGGTTTTGTCCTCACCAATCACATCCTAGGGTGTCAAGTTGTCACAAATGGTATTAGAGCTAGTGCCTAGCCGCAAGTGTGGTGATATTGATGATATAAGCAGGTGTGTGTGGGTGAGTGATGGGTATCGGTTAGCTATCACATGTAGACGGGTGTGTGTGGGACACTGGTTAGCTACCACAACGGGTTACAATATGTGTGGGTGGATGAAACACACTCGCAAGCTACCACAACTGGTTACAGGTCGCATTATCTCACATCGCTTGTGGAAGGTAATGGCAAGAGTCACGTATGTACAGTGTTCTTTCCATATGGTACGAAACAGTTTTGAGCTCAAATTTTGAGGATGAAATTTCCTTAAGGGGAGGAGAATGTTGCGCCCTAGGTTTTGATCCTTGATTTTTTTTGGTGTTAGAGATGATTTTAAAAATTGTTTTGGGAGACTTGTGTAATTAATAAATGACTTGGATATCATTTGTTTTATTTCTTAGAGTCCTTTAGACATTGATTTTTTTTAGGGGAGGTTTATGTGATTATTGGAGGTCTTTAGTGCATTACCCTTTGTATGTTGTGGAGGCTAGTGTTATTTTGAAGGATTTTCCTTTAGTGGATGCTAGGTGACAACCATATGAAAGGCCACCTACCTATTTTTGCATGCAACTCGTATATATAGGACACACCACTATTATTTTTCATTTTTTCCCTTACATTTTGGCACCATGAGTGATATAAAGAGAAATATAGATAAAAAGGCTAAGAAGAGAAAGAAAGAGGAAGAGGATGAAGGGTTCAACCATGATGGTTCCTAATTGATCATTTTTATATTCTTCATCATCAAGTTATTATGTGTTCATCATATTTATGGTTGTTTTCATGTTCTATTCAATGTTGTTCATAATTTTTGGTAGGTTTATTCTAACCTATGTTGCTACATTGATTTTGTGTTCTAAGACCCCTAATGTTGCGATGGATGTCTTATCATGTAATTTCTCTAATTGAATTCTACATGAGTTGTTCTATGGTTATGATTATCTTGATTATTCATTTCTTTTTTTCTTGTTTTTCTATTGTGATCATCTTATATTGATTGATTTGTGTCTCTCCATTATTGGTTTATTGGTCCTTATTTTATGAGTTCTTGTAGGAACATATGCTCGTATATTTCCTATTGGGACTTCTTGTCTCACCCACCATTTTGCAGGTCATGGAGCATTAGGAGCTAGAGTTGGAGTTGTGAATATTACACTTAAAATTCATTGTTATGAGATTGTATTCAAGGTGTTTGTTGATTTGCTCCAGTGGATTCATTTGATGTAAATGATGTTCAATGAGATTTTCAATTTGTATTTTATGGAGCAGTAGATTCTATTTGATGATGCATGTATTTTGAGGACCTTGTTGAATGTTTTAGAGGATTTCTTTTAGTATTAGATGATTGTTGTTGGCAAACTTGGATTCTCCTCCTGTTTTAAAAATTTCTCATATTTACTTCCAACTAAGGGTTGTTGCCCCATTTTCGATTTTCACCTCACCAATCACACCCTAGGGTGTCAGGTCGTTACATAACATATAGTGGCAGTAGGTGAATGTGAAAATAATTTAAAATAGATGTATATGGAGTACCAATCCATCTTAAGCTAGCTCATGGAACTGAATAAAAAATGTTATAGCTTAGGGGAATTGCTAGATCAATGATAAAAAGAGAGTTGGGGATGGAGAAGGAACTTACTTCTGGAAAGACAATTGGCAGCATAGATGGCCTCTCATTAACAGACTCAGTTTGGACTCCATTAACAAAAATCGCATTCCTTTTGGCCAAAAGATGTTTAACCTCATTGCTGACAATGATCGAAGACTCCCACCATGCCTTTAGGTCAAGTCCTAGAGTTTGCCTTAATTGATCCATCAAACTAGTCAACTCTTGATTCCACTATATGGTTGGTTACCTTTGCCCAATAGGCTGTTCTCCATGCAACACACTTTGCGTTGGTTTCCACTCCCAATGCAATAGGTCCAATGGCATTATCTGATTTGGAACTCGTTCTCAATTCTTCACTACAAATTCATATTATGGCACATATTCCCTAAATCATAGGATCAAACTGTCTCATGGACTTCACATGATTGGGCTCACAGGAATCTATAAAACTCACTCAACAAATTGGAACTCTTGATTGCAGTATGTTGAATTTGGAGTGAGCATAATGCACAAATCTTCAAGGGGAAGAGATTGAATCGATCAAGGATACTTCAAGGTATTATGGATATAATTAGGAACAAATTATTCTTTGTACAAATTAAAGACTTATGTCTGGCACAAAGAATATTGCTTGAATGAGATTTGCCTTCTTCATTCATTAGACCTTTGCAGGAACCTCCATACGATCTCCATTAAGGTTTTGCTTCATCGGAACGATAACGGAATGAGATAAGGGCATTGCTCTAATGCCCTATTTTGTTTAAAGTAATGGGCTTAATCAGTAGCAATGTTTGGGCAAGGATCTTACACTGTACCTTATTTTGCCTTTTATTTTTAACTATTGTAGAAGTCAATCTCTTAGTGAGAATGTCACTAAGTAGATTAGTTAACCAAATTATAATTCTTTCTAGCACAAGAGGGATCCCAATACTTTTTAAGGATTGTGAACGCACCACCATGCAATGAATCCCACGCGTTGGTACATTGGGGTCCACGTATAGTGTGGTACAATCACCACACTATAAAAATACTGAATCCCTTTAGTCTATACTACTATTAAAAGTACAAAAGAATTTTTTAGTTTCAGTACACTAATTTTTTTTTTGAATTAGAAAAATAGAGTTATAACTTAAACAAAACTCTTTTTTAGTGTCAGTACATTATTTATTTATTTTTAAATAAAAAAATAGACTTATAACCTAAACAAAACCCAAAAACTCGTAAAATCATAAATACAAACACTGCTCTCATTAATCGGTGATTCTTCCTCTTGGCTCTCATGAGTAGGCATTCCAATTCGGTTTTCTCTCAGCTCTCATCAACTGTCACGTGAGTTTCTTTTCTTTCTTCCTCTTTTTTTATTATTTATTTTCTTTAATTTTTCCTCCAAGTATTCTTTTTTATTGTATGTTTGTTCATGTGATTAGACGCTCTCTGCTATTTATTATCCATCGATTTCTGTCTTTTCTTGTGATTTAATTACTGCAAGTTTTTCTTTTTATCTTTTTTTATTATTTGTTTTCTTTAATTTTTTTTTCAAGTAGGTTTTTTATTGTATGTTTGTTCATGTGATTAGATGTATAAACAAAGAGAAAAAATAATTTGAAAGGAATTTTTTTTTTAGAGAGATGTCATCCCAATAATTTCTCAAATTAAGTCGATTACCTGATTCTTGTTTGATAGGAGTCCAAAGAAGAGATGCAAGATCAACGTGCATAAACCATGTACATAGAAAGCAACCAAAATTTAATATTTTAGTATTATAAGAATTATTATAAAATTGAATAATCAATCTTTTTTTTTAAATTCAAGTTGATTGTATAAATATATAACTATGTAATCATTTGTTCTCACTCAATCCGTAATTGGGTTGAAGGTTTGCTTTCAATTTAGAATTAGGGTTTTTCAATTAGGGTTGTTTGGTTATTTATGATATGAAATTTTGGTATTGAAATTGATGAATAAATGGATATATATCTATATATATATATATGATCATTTTTAGCTAATTTTTCTTTTAGTTGTCAAGATAAGTGAGAAAAAATAAAAAGAAAACTAAATAAGTTTTAAATCTCATGTTTTATGTTGTTGTCTTTTAGGATATGAAAATCTAACACATCTAATGCCTCTAATATCTAAAGTTGAACAAGTAAAGATTTTTGTTTATTTGGGTCTCAAATTATGGTTCATTAATCAAACAAAGCATATTGCTACTTTCACTAAAACTTAAATAAATAAACTTAAGCCATAAGCAAATTAAACTAATTAAAACATAATTTTCGTGCATGTAATTTAGGGGTTTTAAGTTTTTTAATTTGGAATTAGGGTTTTTCAAAAAGAGTTTCAAAACTGGAAATAGAGTTTTTAAATTAGGGTTATTTGGTTATATATATATGCGCGCGCGTGTGTGTGATATTTTTAGCTAATTTTTCTTTTATTTGTCAAGAAAAGTGGAGAAAAATAAAAAAAATATACATAAGTTTCAAATCTCATTTTTTTTGTTTTTGGCTTTTAGGATATGAAAATCTAATCCATCTAAGGTCTCTAATATCTGAAATTTGGCAAGTAAAGATTTTTATTTATTTGGGTTACAAATTATGGTCTCATTAATCAACCAAAACATCCTGCTACTTTCACTAAAACTTAAATAAATAAACTTAAACCATAAGCAAATTAAACTAATTAAAACATAATTTTCATGCATGTAATTTAGGAGATTTTAGGATTTTCATAAGCAAATTAAACTAATTAGAACATAATAAGATCAAACACAACTTAAGCTTGACCCTAAGAGTTCCAATTAGGCAAAAGTGCAAAAAAAATCCCTGAGATTTTCCCAAGTGAGCATAGGGGTACTTTCAAAGTGAGCAAATAGATCCTCAAACTTTCAAAAAGTGAGCAAGATGCCCCCTTGAGACTATTTTCAACCAACTTTTGAAATACAATTCCTAAACTACCCCTTATATATATAACATTTAAAAATTGAAAACAAAAACCAAACAATGCCAAAAACTCAAACTAATGAAATTAATGCAAGGGTGATGGTGGTGGTAATAATATTTTACATTATATGAAGAATATTACTTGAGCTAGCATTATTTTAAAATTTGATCTTTTTTCTTAAAAAGAAAAATTACGTACTTTATTAAATTTAAAATAATAATAATAAATGTATTTATAGAAAAATTGGAATAAAAAAGTATTTATTAGCAAAGACTTGGATGGCATGGGTCTGCCTACATCAAATTATTTTAAATTTAATAAAGTAAATAAATTTTTTATTTCAATTTTTCTATAAATACACTTATTATTATTATTTTAAATTTATTAAAGTAAATAATTTATTTTTGAAAAAAAAAAGATCAAAATTAAAAATAATGGCTCAACTAATATTCCTTGTATAATGTAAAATATTATTACCACCACCATCATTCTTGCATTAATCTCATTAGTTTGGGGTTTTGGCATTTTTTGGTTTTTTTTTTCATTTTTTAAATGTAATATATAAGGGGTCGTTTAGGAATTGTGTTTCAAAAGTTGGTTGAAAATGGTCTCAAAGGGGCATCTTGCTCACTTTTTAAAAGTTTGGGGACTTAATTACTTACTTTGTAAGTACAGGGGGTATTATGCTCACTTTGGAAAACCTCAGGGAGATTTTTTGCACTTTTGCCTTCCAATTAAATGGACCTTCCTTTGAAAAACAAGCAATTTCAAAAGTTTCACTATTTAAATTTGCCTAATTGAATCAATTTTCTTTCTAATCCAAACAAATTTGTTTTTTCTTTATTATAAAAAAAGTCCTCTTTTATATTTGTTTTCTTTGACCTTGTTAATGCATTGGATTACAACCATATAAACTTGATGTTGAAGTAATAGTTATCTTCAATTTGTTTTTGAAAATGCACAAAATTGACCTTAATTAATTTGGCCTAAAGCCCAATTAAGTGACTACCCTAAACTTTCTACAATCTACTTAATTAATAATTAGCTACTCGATCATGCTAAAATATTTTTTTAAAAGTCTATAACATCCTTAACCATTGAATAATTAGAGATAATAGGAAACTGATGCTCTTGTTGTCTCTTCAGATTAAATAATCCAATACTAAAAGAGATTAATGTTATAGTAAATAATTCAAGAAAAATTAATACAAAATATGTTTCTATCCTGACAGAGGCTAATTATTAGTTAATTTAGAGAAGATGGATGTTAACTTTAACTCTGGGTATAGAAGAATTTGCAGAGTTCAAGTTCTCTTGAGATAATATTACCATTTTGTATATGTGTGATTGAGTTGGGTGTATAAATCTGAAATTTAAGTATTGAAATTGATGAGTAAATGGATATGTGTATGATTTTTTTTAGCTAATTTTTCTTTTAGTTATCAAGAAAAGTGAAAAAAATAAAAGAAAACTAAATAAGTTTCAAATATCATGTTTTATGTTATTGACTTTTTCTTTTAGGATATGAAAATCTAACACATCTAAGACCTCTAATATCTGAAGCTCGACAAGGGAAGGTTTTTGTTTATTTAGATTGCAAATTATGGTCTCATTAATCAAACAAAGCATATTACTACTTTCATAGTTTGTTTTATTTTATCTTTGTTCAGAATTGCTCAAAGTCATTTTATTGGAGTTTGAACAAAATATTTACTCTTTGCTTTCTGTGTAACTGATGACATATGAGATACGTACGGTCAGCAAGTTTTAACTTTATGCAGGCATATAGTAAAATTATTTAATTTTGTAAATTTGAAGCTTTGCATAATAGCTTATATTTTGAATATTATATTTTGTTCAGAATATTATGCTTTTACTTTGGAATTAGAGTTTTTGTGCATTTGCTCATTTTATTTGTTAATGATATATTTACTGTAATATGTGATTGTTTTTCATTGTTTAACATGAAGTACCTTCTGTATAGTTCATCGACTTGAATTAGTTATGATTAATTATTTTTCACAGTATCTATGCATCTTCTATTTATGTGGACTGTGTAGTTTTATTGTCTGTTGTACATTAATTTTTTCAATTTTGTACTGGCTACTTTTAGTTGACTCGTTTATGTGAAACGTTGTTTGAATTGAAAATCTTAATATTACTTTATGAATATTCTAGAATCCATAAAGGGAGATTGATGCTTTTATTTTGTTGAATATCTTCTTGAAGATACATATCAATGGTGAAAGCTTATATTTTTATATTTGTAACTCTATAATTATATCGGATTACCAATATAAATGACATTATTGAATTTGGAAGGAAAAACATGGAAGCTCTCTTTTTCCCTCTAAAATTGAGTGAAAGGATGACAGGAAGTTATATCAGGTTATTTAACTAATTGGGATGGCTTTTAAATATATACAAATTTATCAGTCTTAGTGGTTGTAATTTCAATTTAGGGAGATTGATACTCATGATGATTTTACTTTCTAATTTCTTTTCCTTGCTGTTTTGAACTCAGTTTGATTGTTGGTGTTTTAAATGGTCTGATGAACATGAATTGGACAAAAGAATTTGACTTGAAAGGCTGGACGTTACTCATGAAAATCCAATGCACAAAGAGAAATAAACTCTAACTGTACTTCTCTTAAAGATCCAATGCATTCTTAAAGTTGATGATCTGAAATTTTTTTATGTCATTACCTTTTGGTACAATATAAGAAGTTAGAAATTAAATTTGGCATAAACTAACTTCATAAAACGCAAATGATTGCAATTAGATGTATTGGATATAATATAAAACTACTCCGTAGAATTAAAGTACAAGTCCAATCTTTCTATCTTATAGTTTTATTTTTTCAACAAGTTTCAGAGTTCTTTTTTTTAGTTGCAATATTCTTGAGAAAATATACAAAAAAAAATTTGTTGGATTTAGTTTCAAATCCGTATTTATAGACTTAAAATACATCTAATTTTGTATGTTGAGTATTTTTTTTCCAATAAATCATGTATGTTGAGTATTGTTAGAAAGTAAATGCGTATATGATACTATTTAATATATAAAACAATTGTACTAACATGTTAAATCACATAAATTATATATTTTCTTAAACATCATAAGAAAATCTTTTATCATTCCACAATATATATAAAAAAATTTATCAGTTTCTATATCAAATAACATTATAACACATGTAATAATCTAGACTACTAAACTCAAGTATAGTACATATACTACATGTTATATAAATCATATGAAATATAACACAATCAAGCAATTCATGTTGATTTTATATTTTATAACTTAAGATACATAAATACTAAAGAACCTGTAGATCGAGGCTAGAGTTATATTCTATGTCCTTAAAATAATTATCGTCTTGCAATGGTGTTGAACGAACCCTTGGTGACTGCCTCCCAGAATACAACGATCTTTCTCTCAATTGGTAGCAACACTTTGAACTAACTGAGCTTCTGTGAACCACATATGTGCTAGTAATCTCTTGGACTTGACTCTCTTAACCCGTTGGTGAAGACCAGACCACTAAGACTCATTGGACTACGACTTGGTTAGGCTATATAGGTTTTGTAAGGAGACTTCAGATGTAAAGAGAAGAAGAAGTCTAAAAATTGTATGTTTACAAATATGGTAAATAGCCTATTTATAGGCATACTGATACCCTTTCAAAAGTATTTAAATAGCCATGGAACGTGTACTTTGGTGCAAAAGGTTGCGAATCGTACTGTTTTAATTTCAATCAACACTAATAGTGTCTATTCGATACTAACAGAAAATTTTGGTGTCTATTGAGTGTGAATCGCAATGTTTCACCTTAATTTTCATTCATTTTTTCTAACAATTCCCTATATGAATGAAAATTAATATAATTAGGGAAACAAACTTTGACTTACAATAAGAGAGTACAGTTGAAAAATTATTACATCGGGATAAATAGTTTTTGGCCTTGAATCTTCCCTAGTGTAATACTATCGGATTTATTTGGCTAAGTAGTGACATAAAGTCTTTAACTATTCAGCCATCTATGTAAAACCAAATAATAATATACACACAACACTTTTTCGCACAAAGTTGGTTCTTTCGGTTGTGTTCATTTCAGCCCTGAACAAATCTTAGTATTCATGAATGCTCTAGAGAACTTAGTTTTTCATTATCATAAAAGCTGCCTACTTCACACTCATATAAGTGATTCTCTATTAAAAGTATCCTGCCATACCTCATTTGAATTTTCAAGATATAAGAATCACTAAAAGCATTTGCTTAAGCTGATACCCATGACAGGTAGCACTGTGTCATCATAGGAATGGGTAAAAGACAAAATCTTCTAGTGCTATTAGCGAGTCACTCAAAATTTCAGTTGTCCCTTTGAATCTAGATCTTGAGATCTCTTGTCAAGTAGATAGGATTTTCATTAAGGTGACTAATTAGTTTTAAACTTTAAACCCATTCCCCTCAATGACATCGTCACTTACTCTCTGGTTCAACCTTTCATATATGTGGCCACCAGGTTGTTCTTTGATTTATACACTCTATAGAGATTTTCTCATTTGAGAGCAGTGACACAAGTGTTAGCCAATTTGGAATACTCTTTAAGAATTTTTACAACTTCTTAATCATTCTTGCTTTATTTAAAGCAACTAGCTTATATTCCATGACTACACCTTTAATATTAAAGACATGTCTATTTATGGATCTAAAATCTTTTATATCCCTTAATTCTAATGTCAATCATTAATAAATGCAATCATTAATTTCAAGATAGATCTTAACCACCGCAATACATTTAGTATTCAAGTTATGTGCAACTTGTTATTTAGATCACAGCAATATAGTTAGGAAATATATCCATCTAGAGTATCTTTAGAATGCATCATACTCATTGACATGTAACCACCTAACCTATGTCATTGATTTAGTGTTTCTTTCAATTTACATATAGATTTTCCAAGTTTGCACACTCTCTGTTTATGGTATAAAACTATGAACCCTCCTTGGTTATCCATTAATAGAATCCCGTTCTATATTTTTTGAATTATGCACAATATATGTCCCATTAATATCCTAATAATTTTAGGATTATCACATTATATAGACACCCCCACATTTCTAAGTACTTATAAAAAGATATAAGGTTTTTTTATATATCAATCAACTTGTGTCTTGATAATTTTCTTAATAAGGTATAATACTAAATTTGAGGATATTTGAGTTTTCCCCATAACTTCTGGGTAATCCATAATTTATCTATAAATCATTTGTACTTTATGGTGCTTGCATTTTAGCAACACCATTTCAATTAAATCGCTAAATTGACTCTCAACCTCATTCTCTTGCTTCACAGTATCTTGTGTAATTCCTATCAAAATATTAAATTTTTTTTTTTCATCTCTCATGTGCAAATATATTAAGTCACATATATCATTGTGATTTAATGCTAGATGTATAACACTCTTCTATACAGGTGAAAATAAATTATGATTAATTTCCTTTCACATGTGCCAAATTTGAGTTAGGATATTCATTAATCCACACAAGTAGAAAAATTAACTTGATTCTAGGCTTAGGATATATCTCTCATACATCCTTGGATTTCATACAAATTAATTAATATAAAGACCAACTAGAACTCATTGAAGAACGAGTTCTCTCACTAAGATTATTTCTAATACAAACTTATTTTGGTAGTAAAGGATTTTCTTAAGAATATTTAACATTTATATTTGATAAATAATGCAATCTTCTTATCGGAGCAGATATAATAAGAAATATCAACTCATCACCCTCTGATTTGACTATCAGGTTGATTTTAGAAATCATGATAAACACCATTTATCATATGAACCCTCAACGGTCTTATGTGGTGTATATCTCTTTCTAACACCCAATTATTCCTCTAGCACAACATATACTTTGGAGAATTTCTCAACGTTTCTCTTTATTTTCGACAAGAATAATTATCTCTATTACACTTGTTATTTGTCACGTTATAAAAATATTGATAAATACAACTCTAATTTAAATGCAACACTAGATTAATATTTCATAAATATTAAATAACATGTATCATAATTAAACTTATCACCAAGATATAAACATACTAAATGCACATCATAAAACTACCAAATAAAGACATTCAAGTCAAATCGTATGATTTGCATATAGATGAATTTACAAAATAATAAAATATATATTCAATATCACACCAATATTGAATTAAAGCATACCACAAACTTAAACAATATTATATCACAAATATTGAATTTCACAAAATAAACAATACTCTATGTGGTACTGATATTTCACAAATTTTGAACTCGTCAATATTTTATATTTCGTATAAAATCACTATCTTAAATAGTAGAATATATATAACAACAAAGCACATAACTGTCTTAAGATTGTTGAAAAATAAATGCGTATATGATACTATTTAATATATAAAACAATTGTACTAACATGTTAAATCACATAAATTATATATCTTTTTAGACATCATAAGAAAATCTCTTACCATTCCACAATATATATAATATGAAATATAACACAATCAAGTAATTCATGTTGATTTTATATTTTATAACTTAAAATACATAAATACTAATTATCGCCTTAATACAATTATCGCCATGCAATGGTGTTGAACAGACCCTTGGTGATTGTCTCACAGGATACAACGATCTTCCTCTCAATTGGTAGAATACTTGAGCTTCTGCGAATCGCTTATGTGTTAGTACTCTTTTTTTGGACTTAACTTTTTTAATCCGTTGGTAAAGACCAAACCACGAAGACTCACAGGACTACGACTTGGTTATGCTATATAGGCTTTGTAAGGAGACTTCGGATGTAGAGAGAAGAAGAAGTTTGAAAATTGTATGTTTACAAATGAAGGTAAATAGCCTATTTATAGGACTAGTACCCTTTCAAAAGTAATCGAATAGCCATGAGGCATGTACTTTGGTGGAAGAGGTTGCGAATCGATTAACACTAATAGTGTTTATTCGATACTAACAGACACTTTTGTTGTCTATTAAGTGTGAATCGCAATGTTTCACCTTCAAATTTTATTCAATTTTTCTAACAAGTATTACTACTGTGCTATTACTAATTTTTTATTTATATTAACATTTATTATTCATTTTACTGCTTAGTTTTAATCATCATATCAATTTAGTTAGTCATTTTTTTAAGCAAACCTATTGTGAATAGTTCAATGTTGGTTTCACGTAACATTTTTTTCATGCTTAGTGATTCACAAAGGTTTGGTCTTGGATGATTGGTCTAAATTTAAGTGTATTTTATTTTTTTTCTTTTTCTTTTGAACTAATTTTGTTGATATGATATATCAACTAAATTTTCCTCATTCAGTTAGTGTCATGTTCACCACGCTTAGTTGGGAATATTATATTTTAAATAAATAGGTTGGTCAAAATTGGATTTGTCATTACCATTGCTATATGGTTGCATATTAATAATGAATTTTCTTTAAATGTTCGATCATTTGTTTTTTTATGTACATTAGATAATTGTTGATTCAGAAAATGAACCACCTCTATATGTTTTGATAATCAGATTATTATTTTTTCACAAAAAGATGTCGAGTGGGACATCCTTTGGGCTAAAAGATCCCGGACTCAACATTTCAGATGGTATGTTTTTTTATGTTTCTTTAAATAAAGCAACTTGAGCTCACTTTGTGTATAAGAAATCTAACCATGTGTATATTATGTCAATCATTAAATATATGCATAAAACAAACTAATGAAAACAAAAGAGGACATATTATATTTGTCTCCTTAGATTTTAGAATTAGTTATTAATTAATTATTTATATAAAAAAATTTAATTTTCCTTTTAGCCACGTGCATCCCACGTACTTTTTACTAGTATTAGAGAGGCTCTAGTCCGACTTGACCAAGCACTACAACTTTCTTTTCTTTTTTGGTCCACACAATCAAAACTTATTAAATTGGAGGATGAAAAATACAATCTTTTAAGCTTCATGTAAAAATCACTCTTAGTTTCCATAAAAAAATCCTATTTCTCACTGCAAAACATCTCACAATACGAGCCACCCACACCATAAAAATATCTTTATTTTGGGCCAAAAGATCAATAATGTCCTGCATATAGGTTGCCAATGAATGAGCCAGGTAATGCAATTTAATTTTTTAACATCTTGATTTTGTATAGTCACATCTTCCATGACCACCTTTGTTTGAGATGGATCTCATGTAATACCAGTTATGTGGTTCACCTCAATGTCATATATTCCATTTTTTTTTATGTTTGATCCATTTCATATATTAAAAGTTATAAATTGCAAAAGTTTCAAATTGAATAAAAGATTTCAATTTGATTTTGTTAATGTTGATGGCATTCCTTTCTTTGATTTCCATGGCTAAAAGAGAAATTTTGCTTGCAAAATTCAAAATATGACACTAATGCAATGACAAAATGTTATTCAATGAGTTAATTACACCTTGATTAGTTAACTATTTTAGAAAAAAAAAATTTTATTATTTTATCAAGAATGATAGGCATAGTGAAAGTTATCTCTAAATTTAGAAATCCAATCACTCTCATTCTTTAGATAGTGCAAGATCCAAACATTTATTACACTTTTACGATGTTCACTACACATTGAGTGATAAATTTCTTTGTATAACTTATTTTATTTAATGAATTATACAATGATTTATGAACTCTAGTACTTTTCCTTCCAAACTCATTCTCGTTGCTATTTCTCTGTTTCCTTTTTCAAATTCATACTGTAATGCTACGTTTGGTATGCAATAATGGAATGGAATGGAATGCCAATATTCCCTTGTTTGATAAGAAAATTAAAGTGAGAATGATCATTCCGCGTCATTTATTTGAAATGAAAATTCATTCACTATTCAATCTATGGAATGGTCATTCCATTCCCAATAAATATTAAAAAAAATAAAATTTAATTACCAAAAATAATGTAATCATCATTTCATTTCTGCATAATTTCATGTTTGAAACCAAACAATATAATGAGAATAACCATTTCATTTCAATTTGTATTTTAATGGAATGCTTATTTCATTTTATTGTTGCATACCAAACGCACCATAAGTTAAATTTGGAGAAACTCCTCAAATGTGTATTTAGAATTCTCAAATTATAATTATATCATAATGAATGGTGTGTTTATTAATGATGATTTTTTATAGGAAGGCTAAAGTTGCCCCAATATTTTTATAAAATTCTATTTATGATCACTTATTTATGGTTATTAAAGGTGATTTGCAAAAGAAATTACTTGTAGTCTTTCAAAGTCCGATAAACCATTTTACTATTTCTTTTAAAAGTTCGAATCTAATAAAAAAAGTATTAATTATTATTGTAATTTTTATTTGTTATGAATTTAAGAGAGAAAAAAAATCCTCTTTATTTGACAATCTCATATATTAGCTATTTTCTCTTCATTTTTTCTTTTCATATAATTTAATGAAATAAAAAATGTTACAATTATTTTATTTTATTTTATTTTATTTTTTTCAAAACTTTTTAAAATTTAGATACTAGTACCCGAACCCAATATTTTTAATTCGAGCTCCAAGCACACATTTGAGTAATATTTTTTTCGGAGGTTCACATTTGAGTAATTTTCCCTTCTCATTTCCTTTCCCTTCCCTTCCCTCCAACTCCCTCCATCTACACTCACTGTGATAGAAAAATGGCGGCTTCATCACCTCCCCTAAGCACCACCATCAGAAGCACCGCCACATTTTCCATCACAACAGTTGCCCTCCCCAGCCACCGCCACCATCACCATCACCACCAATTCATCAAAGAACTTTACGCGGCCTTAACAAACCCAAATACATCAAGTGCGGCAACGTAGTTCGATCCAGGTAAATTTAATTCCTATCCACTAAATCACCTCCTATGCCCTTGAAAATTTGCTCATAAAACGAAAAGGGTTGCATATAATTTGATAGTCGAATTCCTAGGTTTCGTTACTCAGCTTAATAATCACCCCCAACACACACAAATACATAAAATGTTGCCGGATATTTGTGAAATAATCCCTTAAATATACCATTTAAGCGAATTAAATTCGTTATTTGTCTAGTTTTGGTTTAATTATGCATTTCTTTCATTGCGTATAAGTTTGAACCTTATGTGTGACTGTATGTACATGTTTTAGTAGCAAAACTGTGTGATGCACGGTGTGGTTTGCAACTAAGTTTGTAGAATTAAAGTATTCTATGGAACA
This sequence comes from Cornus controversa, assembly GCA_026545225.1. Lineage (NCBI taxonomy): Eukaryota > Viridiplantae > Streptophyta > Magnoliopsida > Cornales > Cornaceae > Cornus > Cornus controversa. The sequence goes on from CM048845.1 coordinate 78,435,012, forward strand.
AAATTTTTGTGCAATTAAGGAAGACTAGGCTTAAAGAGAAATTGATTTACTTGTATTCTATATATGTGTGTGTGTGTGTATATATATGTATGTATGTATGTATATGTTATAAAGAAAATTCTTTATCTTGCCAAATTAGAGTTCATGCATGCAGAATTAGGGTTTCTAAATTCTACATGATTTGATCTTATTTAATTCCCTAAATCTTTCAAAACATGCATTTTAGAGTTTTTTGGAAACTTCTGTTTTGATAAATTTTCTAAGTTCACACTACAATAGACTTTGATCGATTGAGGGTTCGATCTAGGCCCACTGGAGTATCATCGATGGATTGATCGAGCGAGCTTTGTGGAAATACAGTTTCTAAATTGAATTTAAACTATACCAACCTATATACTACACACACACACACACACACCATGCTAGGGCAGAACACATATAAACTCATATGCATATAGAGAGAGCAGATTTGTGAGTCTTAGAGTGCTTCGGTTTCTATTTTTGTATTCATCATTTGTAGTATTTGTGAAGTGCTAATTCATGTGTTGACAACTGTTGTTGCGTACTTAGTCAAAGAGTGCAACACTATACTCAGTTCATTGTCAGAGAGTGAAACTGGACGACTGGTGGTTGAGACCAATTCACTGAAAAGAAGCAGATTCGTGAGGAGCGGATGTTATTGACGAGCTGTAGGACGATCTAGAGACTTTTGAAAAAAAGTTTGCTGTCATCAGTGTAAGGGAGGTAACTAGAGATTCCTAGGGTTTTCGGAACTATAAACCTAAGTTGTAAACTTCATTTTTTATAGTGGATTTTGGTTTGCCTGTACTAGGTCTATGATTTTCCTTTAGCTTTTCATCAGCAAAACAACCAAGCCTTTTTTTCCAACTACTTGGGGTTGGCTATATGAATCCTATGTTTCCATTCTACTCCATCTAAGATCATAGCTTCAATCAAACCACATGCTATCATATCCTTCTTTACTAACTTTACTCGCGTTAACTTTGGTCTTCCTCTTCCCCTAGTATTACCCTCAATGTGGACTCTGTCACTCTTCCTAATTGACACATCTAAAGGTTTTCTTTGCATTTGTTCAAACCATTTTAATCGATTTTCTCTTATTTTATCTCCAATTTGTGTAACTTCAACCATCTCCCGTATGTGATCATCTCTAATTTTATCCTTTCTAATTTTACCGCACATCCATCTCAACATTTGCATTTCCGCCACACTCACTTTATGCATATGTTGTTTCCTAGTTGCCCAACATTTTGTGCCATAAAGTATGGTTGGTCTAGTAGCAGTTCAATATGATTCTCTTTTAATCATAAGGGATGTGCCTATGACACAATATAGTAATATACTAGATGCACTCCTCCATTTAACCCATCCTGCCTTGATTATATGATGAACGTGATCTCTAATTTCTCCTTCATTATGAAAAATTGAACTAAATAATGAAAATGTTTGCTTTTTTGTACCTCTTGATTCTCAATCCTCACTACATCCTCATTTATATTTCTAGATTTACTAAAGTTATACTCCAATATACATCATGGAATCTCATCTTGGATGTGTCTTGTCAACTCATCCATAACCAAGGCAAAAAGGTATGGGCTTAATGTTGACCCTTGATGTAAACCTACAATAACAGGAATTCATTTGTTTCCCCTACATGTGTTTTATCTATAGTCACACAACCATCATACATGTCCTTTATTGTGTTAATGTATCCCTTTGCGACTCCTTTCTTTTCTAAAACCCTCCTTATTAGATCTCTAGGTATCGTATCACAGGCTTTCTCCAAATCAATGAAAATCATATGTAGATCTCTCTTCTTCTCTCTATATCCTTCCATTAGTCTCCTCAACAAGTAAATAGCCTCCATCCTTGACCTTCTCGGCACTTCAATCTCTCGTCTTAGGCGTTGTTCAATCACTCTCTCTCAAAGTTTCATAGTGTGACTCATTAATTTAATACCAAGATAATTATTACAACTTTGTATATCCCCTTTATTTTTATATATAGGCATTACAATTCTTTTGTGCCACTCATCAGACATCCTCTTAGTTGTTATTAATTTAGTTTTAAATTCAAAAAGTTGTTAAATTAGGTAATAAGAGCTATTCACCCCCTTTAGGTCTAGATCACATGCGTTATTAGAGCCTCAAGTTTTGGTCCTTACCATCACTGTATCACAGGTACTTTTTCTTATTATTGATAAGTTGCTATCACAGCTACTCATACAATTCATGGAAGAGTTGTTGTGGAAAGGCTCAAAATTCCATGTCATGTACACAATATGCAAACTTATAGATAGGAGTGAATAATGTCTTGATTTATTTCATACTGGATTTTTTTTTTATGTTTGTGCTCACACCTCCCAACCTTGATCATAATCTACGGACACAGTCATTGTTTTGAATTTATCTTTTACGTATCACTTTGGACATTTCGTAGCTCAAGGTGACTAGTAGGTCAGAATTATCTCACCGTGCAACCTCTTATTCTTTTTGTCATGGCAGGAAATAAATCCACATTGACAGAATTAGTTGATACTTAACATGGCACTCTTCAACATTTTGTTACAAAAAGAAAAAGAAAAAGAAAGGGGTTTTGGGCAAGTTGGGCCTGATGGGATCCAACTTAGACCCGTTGGCAATTGATCATATGGAATAGGCTTATACTTTACTATTTTGAGAACTATGGAATAGGATTATGGATTTAGGATTGTTAGGTCAATAGGACTTGAGTTGACAATTTTCGTGTATCAAAATAAAAGCCTAAAACTTTGTTGGTTTTTTTTTTTTGTTGAGAATGTTTAAAAGTTAGTTAGTGTCATGGTAATTACCTCTTGGTCATGGTCAAAGATGATCAAGCTTCAACCAAGGAAAAATGCACACACCAAGGGTATAAAGGTAAATTGACACTTCAATGCACTCCCCAAAATTAAAAATCTTTGTGTCAATCTTTTATGCTTATACTGTTTTAATTTATAATTTGCATGATTGCTTGGTAATTTGATTAGCATGATGGATTGAATAGATTTTTATATTTAGTTTTAATTTGAATTTAAACTTCTGGTAATTTAGTTTAAATTCAAAAAGTAGTTAAAAATTAGTTAATCCAACCATCAAGACTAGTCACTGCCCCTAGGTTTATAACACAGACTTTGTGCAACTCTACATCTCCTTACAACTAATAAGTGTTTCCAAATGAAAAATTGAAGAAATTAAGGCTAGGTGCAATTAAAATAGTAGTTCCTGATCATGGTGAATTTAAGAGAATAAGGAGGAGGAGAAAGATATAATTCTCTAGGAATCTTAGAGTTTCTTATACTTCACTTCTTTAAGGTTAGGGATGCATTACACGATAGAATCTTCAAAGTTCTGAACCCTGACCACACTGAGTAATGACCTTTTTTGTTAAATTGACTTCTCCTACTACTAGAGTCTGGGACTAGGAATTTAATGTGTAATTTTTTTGAAACTTTGACCACTTCAAAATTATTCTGGACATGTGAATACATCGTGACTCAATCCAGAATACGAACCACAGCCCACTACTACAATCCATGGTTAGAAAATCTAGGAAATCATTAAATACCCTTGACCATGGAACTAATGAAAACATAAATAATATGTTGACCCACTGCAAATTAGCCTATGGTAATCATAAATAAGAGTCGATTCAATCAAATACTTGATAACACAAGGTCCAAAGTGGGTCCCATAAGAAATTCCCACTTGTCCATTTTTTGTTCGCATGTCCTGCATCGTTCTCACACACATTAGAAACGACTCAACTCAATCTCGATTTAGAGTGTTAAAATAATAACCATGAACATTAATATTGCATCCTTGGAGGCATAATGTTGGAGAAATTAGTTTGAATTTGCCACTCGGAAGTAAACAAGACAAAATTTAAGGATCTATCTTTTCTATTATACCATTCAAGGTTTGAGATTGAGACAGCCTGTCAAATCAAAGATGTTCTTGTTTTGGACAATGGTTTGAAAATCAGTTGAATTATCATCCTTTATGTGACGTCCGACATTGCCTGGGGGTGGGAAAGTTGCTGGCACTTATAAGGGGGGATGCCTCATACATAGATGTGTTTTGTAGATGCGTTTTGAAAACCATGAGTGCTTGTGTAGCGCAAAGTGGACAATATTTGCACAGTGTGGGGTGGGTCCTAACACTTTGTGTTGACTTCTCCAGTTTAGTGTTGTGAACATCTTGTTCTTTCGTGTTTCCACAATAATACAACCTTTGTCTTGCACATCTGCTTCTTGGTTTTTATGATTGTCTATTTTAAGATAAGATATCGAAATTGAAGTTGGATTAGATTGAAGAATTCTGATTCTTGTGTCATATATGCTTTAGCAGAATTCGTAACTAGAAAAGTAACTCAATAGCTTTAAGTACTCTTTAGCAAAGCCAGCAAAGATGTAAATGCTTCAGTTAGACTCAAGTTGTTGTCCAATTGAATCAATGTTTTGTTGGAGCTTGTTACTTTGAATTCAACTCAATTTTATTTTTTTATTTTTTCCTCTCTCCACTCTTTACCAATCCTCGAACTCTTGACCCAAGGGTTTGGCAACGCATGCCAACTCCGAAGCCAAAGAAGCCAAAAGAGGACCAGTCTATTGGAAAGGTTGATTATATCAAACGATTGATGGGATGAAATTAGGATCCTTTGGCTATTATACTAAACTGATGTAGGACAAAACTAGAAAACTATAAATAATGTTGTTTACAGTTGATTGTGTCGTGCTGAAGTTATGGAAAGCTTTGTACCTTTAGGGCTAGTTTGGTACGCAGAAATGAAGGTGGAATGGAATGGTCATTCCACCTTTGATTCTCTTTCTTTCGTTTGTTGTGCTACATTAGAAATGGAATGACCATTCCAAATCATTCCCTTGGAATGCTCATTCCAACAAAACCATTCCACTTCTTGACTCATGGAATGGCCATTCCATTCCCACTTATTATTAAAATCATCCTCTCTCTCTTCATTAATGCATCTTTCTCTTTTACAACTCACTCTAGAAAATATATATATATATATATATATATATATTAGGTAATTAGCGTTAATTTCTCTCTTTCTATATATATATTTAATAGGTATATATATATGTAGATATATATATACCTAACATATATATATACCTATTAAAATATTTAATAAAATATTACTTTTTATTACTTTTAGTTTTTAATAAAATATTAATTTTTTTTTCGTATAAAAGATTATATTAATCTTGACTAGAAGAAAAAGACGGATTATATCTTGATTTATAAAGTTTTAATTGAATGGATAATTAATTTTTTTTTCACATGGTAATTAAATTAAATTGGCCAAATGTCCTATTTTTAAAACTAATTCTATTTTATATAGAAAAATATAACATATTGGAAGGTAATACTATTTCATTCCTACGTCATTCTCTATCTGTAGCTAAACATTGAAATGAGAATGGTCATTCCATTCTATTCTCATTCTCATTCCATTCCTGACTTCATTCCATTCCCACCTCATTTCATTCCAGTGTACCAAACTAGCCCTTAAGGTTTATATGGAAAGACAAGAGAGAAAGGACTTGTTGAAGAATGAGTTACTTGATTGGCTTGATTTTCAATATAATTGGTTTCTGGAATTGCAAAGAATTACCTGCTGAAAATTCTGATAGTAGCTAATTGTGGGTCTTAGAATCTTAAATTAAAGGCCAAAAGATTGTGGAAAGGCTTGGGGTGATGGAACTAGGGTTCTGGGATGAAAAACTAATGAAATTAATAGCTCATTGAGATTAGCATTTACAGATTCTGACCTTGTGATTAACAAAACAGTCTACCTCCAATTTAAGGCTGGTGTGGCTTCATACTTATTTCTTTTACTCGTAGCATTTTGTTATAGGCCTCACCTCGTTTTTATGTGCTTCTCTCTTTTGGACTGTGATTACAGATTTCAAATCCATTACAACTTTTCCAGACTAGCATCTTCTTCTAGCTCTCCTTTGTTTGACCTTCTGTCAACTGAAGGATCTCCCTCCTGGTAGGTTGTAAGCATCAATTATCCTTGATATATATCTTAGTCCAATGTTTGCTGTTAATATTTTATATGTACAGTTGAGCAACCATGGAAATTATTGCCCCCCGAAGGGGCTACATTTCATTCTTATCATTTCTGATGGGAAGTTGCGAGTTTTCAAATGACATGTACCTGGTGCTTTTCTTGCACCCATTCCTTGCATATTTTATTCATGCCTACAATTGTTCAAAAAATCAGTGTAATTCATTCAAAATGACATAAATGAGTCTGGGTTTTTGAAAGTCGCTTATATTTGGTATGTTTTTTGAAGGAGAGGCCGGTGTTGTAAATTTTATTGAATTTTTTTCTTGCTCATGTAATGCTAACTTCCAACCTTTTACATTCTTTTTACTTGTTGATTTTTCTTTTAATCACATGTAAAACTTTCTACGCTATGGCATTTACTTGATGTTTCTTTTCAGGTATTTTTGTTTATATATCTAATTACACCACCTTCTGTGGGATGATTAAATGCTTGTTTGTAACACTTGGTTTGGCTGTAGCTTTCGGGCTACAAATCAAGTTTCGATTTTTGTTCTGGGTGTAATCAGTGTTCTTTCTTAGTTCTGTTGGGTATTGTTCAGGAATTCACTTGGAGTTGCTTCACTTTGGCAACTTTCGAACAATTTTGCCTGATTTAATAATTTGCACACCCTCGTTCAAGATAGCTGCTGACCGGAAAAGTGCATGGACACTCAATTATTACTCTCTGTGATAATTATATTTTGATTCAGAATGTCTGGTCTTGATCCAGGAAGCAATTTCAGGATGCTGAAGTTATAAATGAATGAAGTTCTGAAGTGAAGGAAAACAAGGACAGAAATGTTGAAGCGGAAAATGAAGCTTTTGATTGGTATATGCAGAAACTTCATTCACTGGAGGAGGTGTTCCCTTTGAATTCTACACCAGAAAGGACCTACCAAAGATGAGTCTCCAATATTGCACCCTAACCCCATTTCTATGGACAGTTACAAATTGTTGATATCGGGTTTGGAATTTAGGTTAAGATCTAGCCCAGTTAGTGCCATAAACTTTAGAAAGAGGATGCAAGAAATGGTTGATCAGGGGTTAAGGAAGTTTCAGAAATCAGAGTCAAATGATGATGGGAATCACCTCCATGAGCAAGATGAGCTTATCAGAAGGCCAAAAGCTTGGCGGGAAGAGAGGGCGTTAGCCTCAGGTTTCATGGCAAATTTTAGTTTTTTTTTTAATTTTATTAAAGAGAAAAAACTATTAATATGTTATAGTGTTTTGAACATGGTTATCCAAATTCCCAGTACCCTATTAATTTGGAACATTTCCATTACAGGACATCAATTTAGCAATCAATAGTTCTTTCCTATATCTTCTGTTTTATCTGACATGATCAATTTCTTCAACTATATTAATTTTAAATGTCTGTGGTTTGCAGATAGTGGTCGTTTGGAAAATGTTGAAATATGTCCCCAGTTGGTCTGAATCATGTTCAATTTCAGAGTCCATTCGAGCTAGGTCATACCCGAGCAAATTGTCCAAAACTATTTCATTATTTGAGTGCCAACTTAACTCTGAGGCTGGATTTGAAGGTGGGTTCGGACAACCCTTTTTTGCATTTGGGGTTGAGCTTGAGTTGAAAAATTGAGCACAAACTTAATTTAAATTGGAGTTGGGTTGAAGTGTCGGCAATTCGAAGTCAAATTTTAATTAGTTTTTAATATATACATGTTTGTTATCCCTTTCTTTTTCTTTAATTCCTGATTTGTTTTTTTTTATTCCCCTAGAGAAGTAATTTCTTGAGAATTTGTTTATAATTTTTTATATATTTACATTCACTTTTATAAATTTTTTATGCATAAGAGTAACCCAATACTAACTCAAGACCAGACTATATTTTTCAATCCGGTTTCTCTAATTTAAGCCCAGCCCCAAGTTTAAAATTTTAAAATGGGTCGAGTAGTTCATGTTGGAGGTTAATACCCATCTGGATTTACTCCCACAATGTGCTAAATCCATTTGAGTTGCACCCTAAGTCACATGGAGCAAGAGTGCGAAAATGACAAATTTTATGTCATATAAAGAGAGTGGCAGATCGAGAGTGCACGCAAAGTGTGCGATTTTCTTGCCAAGATTTTATTTCTCAAACATATATATATATATATATATATATATATATATATATATATATATATATATATATATATGCATCAGGCAGAAGGACAAAAAACAGCTTCCATAATCAATACTCAGAAGGGCTCCTTAGTCTTGACTTTTTCAAAGTTTGACTTTCAAAGGCAGTGTAAAGGGTTCCAGCATTATAAAACTGCATATGGCAACCATTTTGGGCCAAGAAAATGGATCAAGGGACTACAAAACAAGCAATAGAAAGAGAAATAAAAAAAATAGCAATATATAATACAGAAACACTATTCTATATATCATATTAGGAGTGGCATAGAGCAATTTGAGGAGTTTAAAGCCATCATCTATCAATTGGATAGGAATATGTTGTTTTCAAGCCATAGCTTGTCCAATTTCTTGGTAGCTTCCTCCTCAAACATTGCCTTTTCAGAAAGTCATAATTTAGGGTTGGTTGGTTTGGTTGTTCAATGAAGACAGAATTATTCACTTTACATATATTAGTTTTTTAAGTTATAAAAATCTAATCCCCAAACCAGAATTGTTGAGTAAAGAAATGGAACCACAGATTGAAATGAAGAAATACTGAAAAGACAGTTAGTGTCCTAGAATCTCTAACATGCAGTGCCAGCAATAATTGACACAATTCAATTTCAAATTCCCATTGGGACAACCAAACAGGTCACTTGCTCATTATTTAACTTTGAATCAAAGTCATATATATTAGTCATTGGTCATTGCTCATTGGTGATTGGTCATTGGTGGTGTCTTCACAAAAGAGAATCCTATATGAAATTCCATTATGAGAAACAAATTCCATCTTGAATGATATTCCTCTAATAACTTCTTTTCAAACTATTTTACCTTTGTGGATTTTCTTAATGGGGATAGTGCTTTCTTGCTTTATTTATTCTCCTATATATATATATATATATATATATATAACCCAACTTTCTTGGTGGATTCTTTTTCTAGGCCAATTTTCCTTGAAACAAGGCTGCCAATACTTGCGTTTTCTTGGCTCTACACAACTCATCTCAACATCAACTTTTCAAAGACCTTTTGTATTATTATCAACACCATTATCATAGCCAGTGCCACCCAACCTCTCTAAACTCAATCATGATTCTTTCTAGCTGAGTTCTATTCATTATAGACTAAAATATCAACCCACTAAAAAATAATAAATGGCTATTATTTAAAATATCAATTTTGCTCTATTATGATTCGGATGTCACTATTCAAAATAAGAAAGCAGTCTTTTTACATAGAAAAGTAAGATTGCGTACATTTAACACTTTTCAAATCCCACAATGACAGAGGAGGCATACACTGAGTTTGTCCTTTTTAATCTTGATTTTACTGGGTTAAATATGAATTCAAGTTAAAGAATTTGACTACGTGAAATTAAAAAATTGGAGATTTTTTTTTCCTTGATCAAAGTATCAATTTTTTGAAGGAAAAAAAAAAGACGACAAAATGTCCTCTAAATTACAGGATGAGTTTCTTTCTTTAATTATAAAAAATCATTCTTGATAATAGCATGACCAAGAAACTATTTCTTTAATTTACACATGGGTCAACAGGAAAAGCAAACTCAAAAGACATGAACTGATTACTCTGGAAGAGTACTTTTATTTCTCACTTACTTTCTATCAGTAATCTTTTTCCATTGAGATCAAGATGATTAGTTTAAGGCAATAAGCAAATCCACATGTAGGCAAACCATAATCATGTTAGTGATAAGGATTAAATAAAAACTAAACATTATCACAGGGTAATGGTGATTTCCAAGCAGTCTAAATGCAAACCAAACTATAATATATATATTTATATACAAGTGTGTGTATATATATATATGTAGATATTATAGATAAATAGTAAGTGATATGACTATTAATTAAGAAAGCTAAGATTGGGAAGCAAGTGTCATCATATGTGATGTTTGGTTATTCATGGCCACTTTGAAAAAGTCTTTCCATGTGTAGGTGCAGTGAAGAATCATGGGTTCTCTATGATCGTCCATTTTGTTCCTCAAGAGAAGTGAATTGAATTGAATTGATGCCATTGCAATGTTGGTAGTTGTATGATTTGTACTGTCATATATATATATATATATATATATATATCATAGCTTTCACGAGGGTCATGGTAGTTGGTGGTCAAGTACCACAAGGGGGTCACCTGTTTCTGCACAGTAATCCTAAGACCAATCGGGCATCGTAGGTAATTTGGTCACAATATCAAGCTTATAGAGAAATTAATGAAGTTAGAGGTCTGTTTGGTTTACTTTTTTAGAAACAGTTACGAAGAACTTCAAATAACTATAAAAAAAAATGCTTTATCATTTTTTGAACTGAATTTTCAGTTCACCCAGCCCTCGTTCGGCTACAAGCCCTTTGGTCTTTTTGTTCTATTTTTAAATTTTCAAATTTTTTAAAAATAGAAAAATTTTCTTAGAACCAAAAGTTTTATGTTTTATTTTATAAAGATTGTGATGATGTATGTCAATTGCTAAAGAAAAACCATTACTATGATTGTCCTAAGACAAATTGGGCATGGTAGGTAATTTGGTCACAGTATCAAGCTTACAGAGAAATTAATGAAGAAGTTAAGGCTCTGTTTGGTTCAATTTTCTAGAAACAGCTATCAAGAATTTCAAATAACTATTAAAAAAAAAAAAAAAACTATTCTCTGAAAATACACATTTTTTAAACTGAATTTTCAGAAGAAACTATCCACTAAACAACTTTTTTCTACTATTTTTTGATTTTTAAATTTTTTGAAAATAGAAAATTGTTCTTGGAACCAAATTTTTTATTTTTTAAAGATTATAAGTATGTCAATTGTTAAAGAAAAACCATTATCTATATTGATTTTGTCTACAAGAGAAGCTGGGCAGCACTCTCAGCCCACAAAATATAGGCCACATGCTGCAAAAACAAGGCCCAAATTAGGCAATCAAAGTAAAAAACTATACAAAATCAACCTATACCACAACAATTAGCATGGGGTTGTTTTTTGTAATTAATCTGGCATACACAGATATAAAGTCCACTAGGAAGACACTCTCCCAGTGAATTTGTGTCCTTTTTCCTTGAAACAGGACGTTCATCTTTATTACTTCTCATCATCTTATGTATGATAGCAACCTATGAAATGTAGGTGAGTTAGGCTACTTGAGGAGAGAGAACGTGTGTGTGTGTGTGTATATATATATATATATATATATATTGGTCCCTTGTGGGCCTTAAAACCATCAACAACTACAAATTAGAGTAGTGGGCTTATCCCTAAATTCATGAAACGTACATTTGATATATAATGCTTCACCAACACGGCACGAATAAGGTATTGTGCGATCGAGTCAAGAGAGTTAGGGATCAATTTCAATGGGTACAAGCCAAATATTAGATTCCAAATTAATGCATTAATATGAACATTTTGTAAATATTATGTGTCAAGTGTGACGCATAAACCTTATTATGGCATGGCTCAAATTTTGACATACTCTCGAGCTTTATATATGTATATAATGGAATTAATATTTTCAAGAGAATACGTAATTGAAATGATGCCCTCTCCTCTTTTTTCTAAAAGTAATTAATGATACTAGGCACACACGGAGCCAGAAAAATGATTGAGGTGGGCATCTTTTGAAAAAAATAATTTTAGAATGGACATCTAGTAAAAAAATAAATTTAGGAGCATTGGTGTAATTTTTTTTGTAAATATATACATAATATCTAATAACAAATTAGTGGGCCAGCATGGACCGAGGGATCCACCTCTCCGAAAAAAGAAAAAAAAAATTATGATTTTTTACTCAAGGTTATAATATCTAAGCGTCTGACTCACTGGTCCGAAAATGTCTAGTGTTATAACAAAATTAACAATCTGAAAAATAACCTAAAAACAATCTGAAAATAGTTATTAGGTTATTTTTGAGACCAAGTGTTAGGATTGTATAGCATTTTTCTAATTTTAAATGACAAAATTTAAAAAACTTAATTTAAATGATTTGGTGATTTAAGAACGTGATTAAAACGTGGTCTCTACAATAATCATAGCAAATGGTGTCTAATTTAGTGCGTTTATTTTATTGAGAACAACATTTAGGGGTAAAGATATATCTAGGAATTCAAACTATATATAGACCTCTCTGCACATAAACAAGAAATTGAAATCATATGTATGCACATGTATATATACAGGCGGATATGCACATATATATGCGGGATTGGATTTTTCTATAGTGGAAATGCTATATATATATATATATATATATATTTGAAGGAATCATATGGCAGCCGGAAGAGGTTAAGACAAAGTACAAGACTGTGTGTTGTGTGGGGGGAGCGGTTGAAAGTTGAAACCATGCACATAAAGACAACAGTATCCTCCTTGGATGGACGAACATGCATTTACTAATTTAACAAAGTGTTTAAAAATATTTAGGGGGGAGAGAGAGAGAGAGAGAGAGAGAGTAGGACAATCTTTCGTCACGTTAATGTTTTTGCTTATTAATTAATTAATTAATTTAACTAGAACTACAACTTATTGATAAACGTGCAAAGCATTTTTTTTTATAGCTCATATAATCTTGTAAGTATTTCGTATTTTTTGTTTTCAACCCTAAAAAATAAACCTAAAGTAATAGGATTTTTTTAAAAAAATATTTAGAAGAAATTAATGAGATATATAAAAACTTGTAAGTATATCATTGTTTTTCTACTATTTTTTTTTCCCTTCATGACCCTCCAAAACAAACCTAAAAGGATGTGTTCACATTTGGTTTTGATAAAATCTAAGCCTAGAAAAAAAGCAGGCCATAGTTGGTTAAATATTTTTATTTTTTTGTCTACAAATCAGTTGGAAAGTTCAACGGAAAGATTTGATTATGACTGGGCATTGCTATTGCCGGGCCTAGGCTCTTCTTTCTTGTCTTTTTTACTCCATTATCACAACCATTGTGGACTTACATATACCTCAAAAAAAAAAAAACTTTAAACTCGAAAAAAATAAATTGAAACTTGATAATTTCAACATCTTAATCGCATAATATGGTTGGATTTGGTGGATCGCACATACCTTTATATATATATATATATATATATATATATATATAGAGACACACACATATAAGATCTTTGAGAGGAGAAATAATGGACCAAATGAGAAAGTGACTCTCATGTGAGTATGCATCTTCTCTTATATTTCTTTTTTCTTCGAACATACTTAAGATAATATTCGACAATTGTAAATGTGCGAGATAATTAGTTTTGTTGAAATTTGTGTATAAAATTATGCATGGCATAGCAAATAATTGAACATGTAATTACATTACACGTTCTGTAGATGTTATTTTAAAAAGAATAATAATTTATTCTTTAAAAATAAATATTTTTTAAAGTGATTTATATGATGGATAGATTTTATAGGATGGATCCAATCACATACCTCGATCTTGAAAACAATCGAATTATGGTGTGTGTATCAAACACTGCAAGTCTCGAATAGCTGGCAGATAGAACAATTGAGAGATTAATATATGTTTCTAAAATGTCAGCAGATTCACGTGTGTGTGTGTGTGTGTATTTTGGGGGCTATATTACATTCAATTACCCAAGTTAATGGGATCTGCCTTCTGCTTGTTGGTTCAAAATTATATTCTTTTTATTTTTATTTTTTATTATTATTAGTTCTGAAAGTTTGTATTTTTTAACAATATTTTCTTTCATTAATTATATATTTGCACAAATTGTGCATTTGGTCCGGACAACGTGATTAGAGCTGCACAAAAAAATGGTGGGAACATTATCGAAACTGTAATTGTACCGAACTGTTCACTACATTTTCGAATCTGATTTCAAATTTTTAGGAATCATTCACTAAGTTAAGGAATCGAAACTGTTAGAAAAAATATCTATATAATATAATATATAAATGAATAATAATAGTTTCTAAATTTTAGTGTTCTATATAAAAATATATAGAGAAAACTATACTTAAATAAAGTTAGGAGACCTAAATTATAAAGGGGTTTATTTTAAAAGTTCATTTTTCACATTGGTTAAATTAAATAAAATAATTACATATGCATTCAAAATTATTGTTTAGGTATAAATTGCCCTTCAATCTTTTATTACAAAATATCAAATTATCATTCTTAAATTAAATAATTTCTTTATTCAAAAAATTAAGAAAATATCTGAAATATCGTTTGGTTATCGAAAAATTGCAGGAATATAAAAGTAATCCAGTAAAATTGAACAAACTCATAAAGTAAAGCAACATATACGTTATACAAGCACTTGTGAGTATGTTATTATGTCGTAAATTAAAGTAGTCAAAATTAGATCGCCTAATATAACCCTGAATGGCAGTCAACTTCTGTTTCATCTTAGATTAATGCAAGTGGATACACTTGTGGTATCACAACACATTAACTATATCTGGATGAGAATAAAGTAGATTTTTCAAATGTGCTTAGATAACTTTTCGGTATGACATACCTAGAAATATACGAGCATCAGAAAGAGATTTTACATCAAAACACGAGGCACAAAGATAAGGAAAATTCAAATTTCAAAAGTGAACTATAAATTTCAAATATGCCTCCAAATGCAAAAAAAATTTGAGCTTTATCAGTGAATGAGTTATAAATTATTCTACATAGAATATGTCTGTTCACTAAATCAAATTAATAACATATTTAAACAAACAAATATAAATTAGATAGTAGATAATGACAACTTAAAAAAATGACTAGTAAAGCCATTTATCACATTTAAAAAATCTCAAAATTAAGAACCATTGGCACATAAATTTGCCATACAATTCAAAATTTAGTTCACTAATTTTTTATTATTATTTTTAAAGTGTAAAAAGCAGTTCACTAAACAAAAAAAAGAGACCATATTTTTGTGATGAGAGATGATCAACAACCAATAATTTATCCAAGCAGTGGTGTTTTGAAATGAATTCGATTTTCTTCC
Organism: Cornus controversa; assembly: GCA_026545225.1. Taxonomy (NCBI): domain Eukaryota; kingdom Viridiplantae; phylum Streptophyta; class Magnoliopsida; order Cornales; family Cornaceae; genus Cornus; species Cornus controversa. The sequence continues at coordinate 78,450,218 of CM048845.1, forward strand.
AGTGAGACGAAAAGACAATGATCTATTGGATTTTATTTAGTCACGCACAACGTTCATTCAGTCCTACAGGAACCAAACAGAATTCAATGTGGGTAGGAATAAGAGGTTGAAGGGCATTTTAGACTTGAATAATAATTTTCAATACATATGTGATTATTTTGTTTAGTTTAACCAAAGTGAAAAATAAACTTTTAAAATAGACCACTTTGTAATTTAGGCCTTCTAACTTTATTTTAGTGTAATTTTCCAAATATATATAAAGTATAAAATATATAATATATAAATAAATATTAATACATTCTAAATTATGTTCTATTTATATATAAGGTATAATAATAGCTTCTAAATTTTAATGTTCTATATATTTATATAATATAAAATATATTATAATTTATTGTTATAACTAAGGGTGCATAAGTATGAGTGTGTAACTTGATTTTTTTTTTTAAAAAAAAAAAGTTAACAAAGAACCGTTGAAAAATTATAACTGCAAAGAACCAGAACCGAACCAAACTCAACAGTTTCGATTTATGTTCCACCAAGAACCGTAAAAAACTAAACTGTGTGCAACCCTAAACTTGACGCAGATGTTAAAAGTTAATTCAAACTTTACTTGTTATTTGTTCTGTTAGTATTTGAAATTAAAATAAATTGATTGGATAAAGTAAGGGAGACGATATTTGCACTCTCCTTTTCTACATGAAATGACATTTCTTACCTTAATCTTTAATGTATTCATTCTCTTTTAACAGGATCCAAAAAAAAAAATTGATTCGAAAAACAAATTTTTTATTGTTTGACATGACTGAAAAAAAAGTTTTACATATTGAATAAATTATTTATTTCACAGAAGCAAAAAAAAAAAAAATTGTTATCTTTATTGAATAAGTTATATATTTTGACAGGAACAGAAAAAAAAGAACCCAAAAAAAGTTCTCTATAGGACCCAAAATAAAAATATATCATGAAAAAAAAGATGTATTGTATGTAAAAAAAACAAAAAAAAAAAAACTTATCTATGTTAGAATAAATTCTCTCATTTGACAGCATCAAGGAAAAAAAAAAGTATGGTAAGCAACAAAAAAAAAAGTTCCCTCTCTTGATAGAGTATTCATTAAAAAAATGTTATCTCTGTTGAATAAATTATCTTTTTGACAGGATAAAAAAAAATACCGAAGAAAAATGTTCTTTTTTTGTCAAAACAAAAAAAAAAAACTAAACGAAGTAAATAGAAAATAAAAGGAGTTAAAGTTTATAGTATAAAAGGTATTTAAGGTATTATAAAATAAGGTATGATGCATTAATGAGTTTATGGACTTTCTTGTCATTTTATTTAAAAGAAAAAGGCAAGTGAAATGCTATTGTAGAAAAGTGGAGTGCGAATATCGCTTCCCTAAAATAATAGTTTTTTCAATTAATATATCTTATCAATTAGATTTTCTCTCTGTCTATTTAAGGAAGCACTATTTCTATGTGTCACCAAATTAAGGGTCCATTTGGTAATGTTTATGTTTAATGTTTATTGTTTAAGTATTTATATAAATAGTGTTTATGCTACGATTTTGTTTATCCATAAACATGATTATTGTTTGATAACGAAAAAACATTCGACTTATTTTAAAAATCATAAACAAAAAAACATGTTTGTAAACCTTAAACTATTTTTTTTAAAGAAAAAAAATCAACACAATAAACTGCATAAAAAGTCAAGTTCATGCTACAACAAATCTATACAGTAATAACAGGGCAAGAAATATACATAAAAAAGAAATAAATAATATTGAGCTACATATATATCTACACAGCAAATTATATTATAAAACTAAAATGACCCACAACCTATAAGGTCCCAACAAGTAGAGGTGCACAAGGTTCAGTTCTTTATGGTTATTGAGAGAATTGGAACCAGAACCATTCTCAACGGTTTCTTAATTTTGAAACCAGAATTATTGAGTTTGGTTTAATTGTTATTATAGGAGTTGTATTTAACCTTATAATAGTTATAAGAACTCCATTGTTTAAAATTTTTTACTTAATAAAAGGTTATTATAACTATTACAATGATTTTATAACAATTATATATATGTATATTCAACGGTTCCGATTCCAAGGCTTGGAACCGAAATCGTAGTGAACGGTTCCTAAAACTTGGAGTCGAAATTGTAGTGAATGGTTCGGTTCGCTTCAACTGCAGTTCTTTATGGTTCCACCAGTTTTTTGTGCACTCCTACCAACAAAACAAAATATATATAACTATGGAGAAGTTGAAAGTTTTTCAATTTGTATGGAGTGAAAAAAAGAATTTGGCGGACATACTTTTACTCTTGAACTTCTTATGCTATTACTTTCTTTTTCATTGTTTTGATTTCTATTTTCCTTTCAACACTGAAAATGAATGAATGATATGAATACAAAATACGATTCTTGTTTCTTAGACAAGGAAATGATTGGGACTTCTTTGCTTCTTCTTTTCCCCCTAAAATAAGGGTATTTTTTTAGCATCGCACCCCTAAGTAATTATTTCTTATTATTAAGTATATTAGTGATTATTCATATTGTACCCAATATTTTTTTCTCAGGGCAATTGATGCTCTTTAATTCTGTCTACACTTGATAATTCTAATATTTTTATCGTTGTATCAAGCAATAGCCTTTTATAATTTTTAGTTTCAATTTTTAATTAAAATAATATAATAACCATTTTAGAAAAAATAAATTTTTTTAATAAACATAAACACTGAAACATCATTTTCGTGTTTAGAATTTGAAGGCCTATTTACAGTGTTGTTTTAAAAGAGTTTTGACAATTTATAAACAAAACAAAAATTATCACAACCATCAATTGGATCTGAAGTTAGAAAAGCAATGCTAAGGTAAGAAGAATGGCTGCAACAAGTAATTCTACAAATAATTCTCATCTAATTGTTCCAATTTTCAAAGGTGAAATTACTAGTTTTGGAGTATTAAAATGAAAACTTTTATTATCTCTCTTGATTTGTGAGAATTAGCTGAGACTGCTTAAGCAAAAAATGATAACTTCGACAAGAGAATTATAACTACACAAGACTTACACGGACACTATTTTTTTCACCACTATAAATAGAACTCATTTATGACGAGAAAGAGTTCCTGCACCAACACATTTGCTATTCATACATCATTTATCCAACCCTAGGGCTTCTATTATTTACTTTTTACTGCTTTCATTACATTCGGTGTAATTTAGGTTTGCACTTTCTTACACTTACATGCTTTCACATGGTAACTTGTAACTTTAAGTGAAACGAAGCTTAAGATGACTGTTATATATATATATATATATATATCTCGAACATATTACACACATGACATATTATTATATGTCGACATTAGTGGGAACTGGGAAAAGGATGGATCATATGTACTAGAAATTGTACTGGTGTACATTCATTCGTATGTCCTAGGTCACATGTACAGCACATGATATGCTTGATTTCAATTTCCACCTAATTTGTAGTTTGTCGAAAAGAATGGTACGCATGCGTACGCATTGGGCTATGACTGGGCCCAGCAAGTAAGAAAAACGATTAACCCACAATTAATGGAAAAGAGTGGACCTAAATCTGTGACCTCTAATGTCAAATCTCTTTTAAAATATTTCATTCCAATTTTAGCCTGAGCAAACAAAAGAACATTAAATTTTAATTTAACTATTCTCGTTGAATTAACGTGAATGATTTTTTTTTGGTTCTGACAAATAATAAATTCTCACAAATTTTGCCCCTTCAAAAACTTGAATTCTCAATTACTTTCTAAATTACTATAACTTTTTGATGGTTTCAATGAGTTTAATTTAACTAGTCTCTTTATAAATATTTGAGTACAAGTGCAAAAAAAATTCTTAAACCATGTCCAAATTTATAAATAACTCTTCTAAATTATATTTTGTACACGTTTTATTGCAAAATGCCGCCCATGCCTAGTTATTTTACACTTAACCCTAATATTTCATTCAAATATATTCTATTATAATGAAAAGTATATTGTTTGACTATGACAAAATAAAAAGCGTGAAGCCAACTCAAATAGTTTAAACTATTTTTAAAGGATTCAGTGAATTACAAGATTACTTTTTTGTGTGTGGAAAGTATATTACAATTACTCATCATGCACTCGCTAGTCCACTGAGTCATACGATTACTATTGTGTTGTCCCAAATCGTTTGGGTATGGTGAATAAGATGTGCTTATATGTGGCATGATCTCTTTTATAGTATGAAATATTTTTGGGTAAATTTTAATAACAAAATATGTGTGAGCTTTGATCTAAAGCGGACAATATCATACTATGTGAAACAGACTTGATTATAAATGGTATCAAAACTGTAAGCCAACCAAACATATGATGAATGGCATGCTTAAACCCATTACCATTAGGGAGACCAGTACTTATATGTGGCGTGCTCTCTCTAATGGTATGAGATATTTTAGATTAAACTAAAAAATAAAATTGAGATATTTTGGAGTGAAACTCAAAAATAAAATCTTGCCGACATGACCCAAAGCATACCATAAAAATGTGAAAAATTAAAAAAAGAAAAAATAAAATAAACAAGTTATATATAAAGTTATAAACACATGAATAGATATTCATGTTCGTATTTAATTTAATGTGGCATGGCAAGTCTATGTGGGCCCTATGATTGGGTTGAAACCTTCAACCCAAGACCTATAACTTGGGAATGGGCTTCCGTAAATAAGTGGGTAGGTGGGCATCCTTTCATTCCCTACTCTAATATCTGTGGATTTTTTACAATAAAAAATAATTTTTTATAAATTTAAGATAATGTTATCTAAAAATATTATCAAATTATCTTAATAAATTGAATATAATGTGAATTTGAAATAAAACTTTTTTTTAAAATATTTATTTTTAATAAAGTTTTTAACAAAATCGTTTGAAAAAAATTAGTTAGACAACATACATGATATATGAAAAGGGTAAACGAAGAATTGTATTAATTATAGATTTTGTTGAAATTTTTTATGAAAGGTAGGATTTTATTGTCAAATAAGTTTTTTTTTAGGACTTATTTATTTTGTGAAAATTTTATACAATTTATTTGTCTTTAGAATTTAAGCATGACTTATTTATCTTTATTAGTAATTTTTTCAAAAATTACACAGAAAATTAAAGATGAAAACTAAAAATAATTAGGGTATGGTAATAAAATTGTACTTACTTCAGTGGATTTGAAATTGTGCCGTGATTTGTACGCCGAGTGAGTGGGCCCCAGTAGGTGGGGCCCAGAATTATTTCAAGTTTCCAAACAAATTTCCTTTGAAACTATTGGTCACTTTTTAAAAAATAACAAGCGTCATTATATAATATAGTATACATGGTCTTACAACAATACCATAAAAACATCTCTCCCACACATGCATGCACTAATTAGTATTTACACACACACATATAATAGATGAGTAATGTGGCCTAAGCCATGGTCTTTTCCCATTTAATCCACAAGTTGAAGTAAAATTGGAAAATTGGTCATCCTAAAGAATGGGTATTTTGGTACCAATGAGCCACGAGTCCACTCGTACATAATCATATTATAAAGTTGGTACTTACTTTTTCCATTGTCCCAAAGGTAGCCTTATAACAAGGGCCCACCAGTTTCGTGTTTATGCTCATAGATGATGCGAATCAAATTTACTCCGAGTGAAAATATGACGTTGGAGGTAACAATATATATATATATATTTTTTAATCAATCCTATCACATGTAGTAGTGATTTTTTTAGAGTTGTGTTATTATTAATGATTGTGCAAATTTTTTTTTTTAATTCGGGGAATTAACACTTTTTTTTTTTTTTACACTGAACTCAAATTCTTTTTTTTAGACGGAGAGATTATATTGTTAGACTAAAAGTTTTTAAGTAATATGCAACTTTTTTGTTACGTTAAATAGTGATTTTTAGAGTTGAAATTAATTTATAAAAGAAAATAATACGTGTTGGGTTCAAACGTCTATTCAGATGAACTACTCTGTAGCAAATCTCGTGGCGTTGAACTAGAAATTTGAACTTGAAGAGAGAGAGAGAAAGAGAGAGAGAGAGAGAGAGAGAGAGTAACAATTCAAAGGATGACAAAAGCATAAATGGGTGCATGTGATGGGAAGAAGCTAGGGAAAAATTAAATGGTTTGAAAAATCTCTAAAAGTGGAAACATTGAGAGCCCATTTAATTAATACCTTAAGATATTGTCATCCATGCCTCTCATTCTTTCTTGTGCTTTTTTTCTCTATTGGATTATTATTTACCAAGAGTAAGGTAGGTGAGACATAGACAAGAGAGGTGATTTCAATTGGGGATATATATATATATATATATATGTGCGCGCGCGCCTAACAAGGTGTGAGATGAGAGCAGCAGTTACACCATGAATGATAGCATGAAAGAGGGAGGGGGGGTCAAGTGAGAAGACTCAAGGAGGCAACAGCACAACGTGGATGCGAAGGAATGGAAATGCTGACACCCATATGCTTTCAAATGGCGTGGGTTGTAACGAGGGGAGACTTTGGTACCCCATTTCTTAATTATAGGAATAAGATACAATGAGGCCAGTCTCACTGAGCTTGCGTCCACCTTCTTGTTAAATTAATGTATGTTTGATAAAGGTTTGTAATTACTGTTTAGTGTTTATATAAACTGTTTTTACGTCAAGACTGTACTTATTTATAAATATGACTATTGTTTGATAACCAAAAGACGTTTAGCTGATTTTAAAAATTATAAACAAAAAATTATGTTTGTTAATATTAAACTGTTTTTAAAAAAAATCAACACAGAAAAGTGAATAAAAAATAAAGTTTATGTTATAACAAATCTATACAGCAATAACAAAGCAAAAAATATATATAGAAAAAAATTAATAATATTGGATTACATATATATCTATATATATACTGCAAATTTATATAAATTAAGAATTTCGTTGTTATTTATGTCGAATTTTTAGTGCTTAAAATTCAGTGACAAGTAAAAACTTCTTTAAAGCTTTACTCTATTGGAGTTGCACTTTTTCTTTTAATACTATCTTGGATTGTTGGTGTTTTAAAATTCTAATTGAAATGCTACAGAACAAAGCATAAGTGATATTCATGTTGCATTAAGTATCAAATTACTTTATTGAATATACACTTAATTTATTTAAAATTAATCAAGAAATCAAATATCTAACTTGTGTGAAGGGATGCGTTGAAGAGGGCGGGAACGGACCCAGTGGGGGGGCTCACTGAATTTTTTTTATTTCTATTATAAACTCATATATTTTGTATAATTTCAAAGACGCCCCACTAAAATTATGACAAAACTCCATTATAAAAATATACCCCACTAAAATTTTCGCTGTAAGTGCCTAATCATTCTTTCTAAATATATTCAATAAAATTATTAATAAATGTTAAAATGTTTTTTATTTATTATGATAATTTGAAAAAAAATTATTTGTTTTTGTTTAAGGCCACGCCCCTAAAATAATCTTTTGGGTCCGTTACTCAAAGAGGGTGTTGAATTGACTAATATGCCCTTGCTTAAATCATCTCATATACACACTCATAGTTATCTTCCAAAGAAGGGAAAGAAAACAAATACTCATAAAACTCCATATGTATCTCTATCTCATCAATGGATCATTCTTTTATTTGAAGTTTCGGGACACGTACAACTATATGAGAGAGAAAAAGTCAATGAGTTTCAGTCTTTCCCATCATGGTAAAAAGCCTTTATTCATGCAATATATATCGATCTTCCATGAGTATATATATATATATATATATATATATATATATACACACACACACACACACACACACACACACTTCCTAGCTAGCTATCTTTTCCATTACACTAAAAAGTGGTACGTCTAAGCTATATATCAACATATATGGAACAGTTTTGGAAAAAACTGATTAAGGATACATATACAGGATTAATATTCAATACAGCTTGCGTGGCCACTGGCTTAGCATCACAATTTATGGGTTAAAGATTAGACCTCTCGTGGCCATTGCCACTTAATTCTTGGGTAAAATGCTACAAAAATAAAACCCTCGATTATCACAGTTTTTAAAATAATAATAAATAAATCATGAATTACAGTCATTTGTTAATGACACTGTAAAATTATCCTAGTGTCGTTATAGAATAAGATAAAGAAAGTCTATCAAAATACAACAAACTTCTCTTAACTATCATAGTTTTGCAATAAACCCTTCTCAACTATTAATTTGGTAATAAAAAAAAAAAGAAAAAGATTTGCAATATATATACACATATACATATGTGCGTGTGTGCAAATGAAAATGTATATATATATATATATATATATATATATATATATGAAATTAATGAGCAACTCAATTGCAAAGAGAACTAATTAAGCAAAATAATTTAGTTTAATTAATGGGTAGATCAATAATTTAACATCAAATTAGGTAAATACAATGGTCAAAGAAGCCACAATATTACTTGAAATGCAAATGACGAACTTTCATTACTTTTTTAAGGGGACATTGCATATATATGTTTTAAATAGTTCAGGGTTTTTTTAATCAAATTAATAGTTCATTTTTTTTTGGTGCAAAATCCTGATAGTTCTATCTATGAAGTTTTTTGAATTTTATCCCTCAACTCTCTTTTGATATATATTTTCAATGAAATACTGAGTTTTGCTTTAGAATTGCCCATGATGGTTCAGTATATGGTGATAAACATTGAGAAAGAAATGGTTGATGAAATCTTCAAGCAATATAGAAGGTGGGCCTATTACTTCTTTTTCACTTGCATAGTTGCATGACGTACACTTGGAATGGAAAAATTAAAGAAGATAACATATATATATATATATATATATATATATATATATTAGTATGGTTTTGAATATAATGGGAAAGCTAAGCTACCACATTATAAGCTTTTCTCTAATTTTAAGGTGGTTTAATTAGGTGGGTGAAAATGGTTAATCTCATCACATCTATACTTGTATGGAAAAAAACAAAAACAAAGTTGGTTTTTCTTAGAAAATGACCAGAACCAAACATGTCTCACTCTAAGCTCAAATATATATATATATATATATATATATATATATATATATATATATATATATATATAATATAGAAGTGACTTGAGCAATATAACTTAAATCTTGTAATAAAGCCAAAACACTAGGAATAAAAGCTATCTGTGAAAGAGTACCTCATCAAATCAAGAAGAATCAAAAGAAAAAACAAAGCAAAGTGAAAATTTTGAGGATATGATTTCATGGACTCTAGAGATCTGAGGGTTTTGAGTTGTTTTCACTTGTTTTGTTTTTTTTTTCTTTCTACTTTTTCACATATATGTATGTAATGTACCTTCCAATGTGAAAAGTAAGATTAGAAAAGATGCCGTATAGAGATCTTCTTTTTAATATATATATATATGGGGCTTGTTGTTAGTGATTAGAAAGTATTTGTTGGATTGTAACCAATGAAATTAAAGCTGCAAGAATATCATCACCACTCACCAGTGAAAGAGGATCGAGAGGTTCTGATCTCTTTGTTAATTCTTTGTTTTTTCATGCATGTGTATGTGTGTGTCTGACGCGTGAATGATATTAATGCGTCTCGTCATCAGAGAGAGAGAGAGAGTTATTCACAGTTGTTTTCACGTACACGTCTCTTCTGATCTTAACAAGCTAGCATGCATTATTATCAATGGTGCTGATCATGTCTGAAGCAGCAGGCGAGAATCCAGGTCTCAAATAGTGGAGTGGAGAGAGATGCTAATATTACATTTTCTTATTTTTTATATATATATACAAGTACGTACAACCCTTGTGTGTATATATACATATATTCACATTTCACATGGAGTCAGAACTAGACAAATCATGCATAGCAGTGGGATATATATATAAAACTATGATTTATCTCTGTAGCTAAAGCATGAATGTGTGTGAGAGTTATTATCTTTGAGAACATTGGAATTGTCGGTAAGGTTTGGTTAGTCCTTTTCATTTTTCAATATCTAAAATAGTGATGTGGCACTAGTTATTAGAAGTCTTCTTAATTATTTTATGCTAAAAATAATAGTCAGTATATATATATAATAGATAAACCAAAACAATGAGCCAAAGCAATGATCTATATGTGACTTAGGGTAGCAGCATAACATATTGCCATGTTAATTTTCTTTAGGAAATTATGTATGTATGTCCACTAATTAAGAAAAGTTCAACTTTCATTCTGAATTTGCTACAATCCATGCTTAAATGCAACTTTGGATACTTCTAGTGCTTGTCATTCTGTCAATACTTTAGACTTTTTAGTTGATACTTGACGATAAACTCATTGAAATAATTATGCTTACACTATAAAATTAAAAATGATCGTACTCAGTGTATAAGACTTCCGTTTAAATATAATTTGAAAAAGGTGAATGTCCGTATGCTTAAACTATAAAATTGTGATTAGTTAATTGGAGACTTAAATCCTCCATTTTTCACTTTAAAAGAGGAACAAATATCATTAGGTCACATGCTCTCAAGGAACAATTAATAATGCAAAAAAAAAAACCCGAAAGGTAGAATTATTATTAATCTTCGGTACGCATTATGTGTCGGTCCTCTTAAGAGTTAATAAAGAAGATATGACATAATTACTCCTCAAAATTAGGGTGTAGGAGTACTATTGAAAGAATTATGGAGTGGTTGAGAATATTTTCAAGGAATAATTGTGTTATTTTTTTAAAAAAAAAGTGTGAGAGTATATAAATACTGTGAATATAATTAAGGCTATGTTCGATCAGTTATATGAAATTTAAATCTGTGAAAATTGAGAAAATTTTGTTTAAAATTTGTCTTGATTTCATTTCGATTTTATGCTACCGAACATTAATGCCTTGCTTATCAATTGCTTAACATGTCAATTGTTCAGGTGGTAAAAATTTTATGATGCAAAGAAACTTCTTTCCATACTAAAAATGATCTTCACCTCTTTACCAACGACACCCAATAAAAATTGACTACTTAAATGAGTTTGAAAAATGGGCCTTTCATTTTATTTGAGCCAGACAAGATCTGAAAGGGACAATACCGTCCTTGCACTAGCTAGGTGTATTAATTACTCGTAGCTATTTAAGCTAATTTCTCAAAAGAAAAGGTGCACAAATCAATGACCATCTTTTCTCTCTCTGTCTCGATCTCTCCATATGGAAGAACCAAATAAAGAGAGAAAAGAAAAAAAAAAAAGAGAAAGCTAAGTTGAAATTATTATATTCTCTTGGCACCATTGAAAAAGATGAAGAGCTTCTCTTGTTTGCATCCAAGTCAATATAGTGCCAATAAACACTCATTCCATGGAAATGTGCCAACCCATGGCTTGATTCCCCTCTTCCCACCCTTATCAATCCCCTCATTGCCTCGTTAGCTGGTCCCCATGATAGATAGATGAAATATATATATATATATATATATATATATATATATGATGAATAGCCATTTTATTATTTGGATTCTAAGTGTGGACAAGTTCTCTTGAAAGGGTAGTGGCCTCATGGGTCGTGCCTCGTGCAGTGTCTAGTGGTTAGAACATAAAGGTTGTTACAACCATGACTTGCATATGGTTGGCTCAGCATCATAGTCATTATAGCTCATCACCTCCGCCATTATGTTAGAACAAATCAAATCGCTTTCATTATACGTGTTCTTCAAGAAGTATATATATATATATATTCTTGTTTATACATGACAATTCTTTATTCAAAATTAAGTTCAAATATATATATACACACACATATAATGACTTCTTCTCATATATGACAATTCTTTATTCACAATTAAGTTCAAATATATATATATATATACACATACAATGACGTCTTCTCATATATATATATATATACACACACACTAATTAATCTATGCCAATTTATTGTGTAGAAAGGTGATGTTGCGGACCGACCATGACTCTGAAACTATTCTTGATAATGCCGGTGATGGTAGAGCAACATCATTCGTACGTTTTTAGTAAATTAACATCTAACTGTTATCAACAAAGAATTGCATTATTAATATAAAGGGTTAAATATACTCACACCCTTAGAGTTTATCCTAACTACACTCATATTTATAATTTGATAAAACTTACACGTATTATCTGTTTTATCTATCTGTTGACTACAAATACATTTTTGAAATCAATTTTCACATTTAAAATATTACATTGCCCCAACTTTCTTTTCATTATTTTCCTTAAAATCTTAAGTCACACACATAAATATATTCTTGCAGCACTAGAAATATATTGCAAATTTTATTAAATATATTTTTAATATATGTTATATTACGTATTTTACTAAAAAAATAAATTTAAATATAAATTAAAAATGATACAAACTTGTAATTTTTTCAAGTTTTATAAATCTTAATGTGATGATGATTATGTATATATGTGCATGTGTATGAAGCTTTATCAGCATCATATTAAAATTCATAAAGCTTGAAAAAATTACATGTATAATTTGTAATTTTAAATTTAAATTTATTTTATACTAAAATATGTAATATAACATATATTAAAAATATATCTAATAAAATTTGCAATATATTTCTAGTGCTGCAAATATATACATATATGTATGTGTGTGTGTGGCTTAAGGTTAAAAGAAAGTAATGGAAGAAAAGTTGGGATAATGTAATCTTTTAAAAGTGAAAAATGAGGTCAAAAATATTTTTTCGATCAATGGAGGGATAAAACAGACAATACATATAGTATTGGGGTTAAGTATAATTATGCATTAAATTTCAGGAGTTGTGAGTGTAAGTTTTACTAAATTATAAGTATGAGTATAGTTAGGACTCTAGGGCAAACTTCTGAGTGTATTTTGCCCTAATATAAACACACACACACACACACACACACACACACACACACATATATATATATATATATATATATATATATATATGTTTTGTTTGTGATAAAAAAGTATGAAAAGCCATACAAGCTTACATGGGCAGGGGTTGAATCCATGGAAACTCTGACTTCTATATAATTTGAATTTCATGTGGAGTGTACATATATACTTCTTTGAAAATAGAAAATAGTTTTCAAACAACAATAAGATTCAATTCTCTGAATTTAGTTATTTTTCAATTCAACATTCAGACGTCTATTTTCAAGAACAATGCTACTCTAGCCAATTAACTCTAACCTATAAGATAAAGTGGATAGGTCCGTGTTTATCTAGCATTATTAGAGATAATAATTTTTTTTTTTACTATTTAGATTATTTTCTAAATTGAGTAGTGTAACTTAAGGGTTTTTATCCATTTGATAAAGTAGATATGGCCCGTGTTTATCTCATCCATTTCGGATAAAAATTCCTTTAAATAAATTGGTCTAATATTAAATTAGGATGATGGATTCCACATGAAACATATCTGACACTAAATAAGCCTTCGATTTATCTTAAATTTATCGGTTCAAATATCATTTTCCTTTTAAAAAAATTGTAAATCAAAACAAATTTTGGACCTTTTTTTTTTTTTATGTTAGATCAATACCCTTATTTTCAGAACCAAATCCCTTGATGGCTCCTTACATAATAGATCCACATCACATGCATCTAATTTGAACATATATATAGTTAACGTACTATGCAATGCACCTTAATTTCCATATGCTGTGATAATTGACCTACTGGAATAGACTATGAGAAGTCACTCAATCTTATTTTCAAAAGTTGTATACAAAAAAGTTACAGTTACTAAGCATTGGTTTGAACGGTAGTCTCACAGTTGGGACAAATTTGGTGTGTGTGATTGTGACTTATAATTATGGATTAAAAAATATAAATGATTTAATTACGCAATTGTAAGCATTGAAAAAGTGAATATATATTTAATTACGCGATTATATATTCATATATCACATAGTTTAGGAAAATTATTTAGTGATGAAGTAGAATTCAAGTAAGGTATACTTTATCAGTAGGATAGAGGATTTAATGTAAAATATAATACTTTTCCTAAAATTTTAAACCATATTTGTATAAATGTTTCCTCCAAGCAAAAATAAATACTGATGAAACATTTCTGTGGCCCTCTTTAATAAATATAAAAATACATATATTTAGTATTGAAAATCTTATTTAATTTATGGGTAAATTGCATTGACTTCTCCTAAAATTTAAACAAATCACACGAATAAAGCGTTTGAATTTTATTACTTTTACCTCCTGAAGTTTGGTGTGTATATTCAACAACACTCTTTGATATTTTCTTTTTGCTAGACCTGTTAACCAATTTTTTGAAAATTATCATTTTACCCTTTCCTTCAACGATATTTTATATAATAAGGGTAAAAATAATATTTTGTACTATAATTTAAGATTAGTTAGAAGTTTAACATTCACAAAAAATAACAAAATAATAATGGTCAAATACTCTACTTGTGTATAATTTGTTCAAATCTTAACGAAAAAGGCCGGTGTAATTTACAGTTAATTTTTACTTTGACACAAAAATTTCCATTTTCATGAAAAACCAAAGAGCACCAAAACAATGAATTTGTCGCATTGCGATTGTCACTCCGAAGATCGGAAAAAAACAAGGTATATTATAGAAAATTTCTGGCTCAAATATGCAGTCAAAATCAAAGTGGTACTACTACTGGTAGTACTCGTACAGGTCATTCTTCATCAAAGTTGACACCAAGAATGCACCCTTAATTAGGACTGACCCACTTGCCAGAAAAAGGTAGTGCACCCTTGTTGTGTAGTTTAGTCACTGATATGTGTATGCAAATAGGTGATGGACATATATAGATCGATAGATACAATACACGTATATGGTACGATTATATATGCTATGATGTGATATGTACTGTACCAATTTATTACCATGATACCCTGTGATACAATCAGTTTGATAAGGGACCACTGATTTCCTATTCAATGCTTTTGTTCTTAACCCCAGTGGGCTATAGTATCTCCACATTTATTACTCCTTCCCTTATCAAGTGCTTGAAATCGCATGCCCTGCCTCAGTAACCAAATAATACTTGGAAAATAAAGGAAGTTGTCTGTATTAATATATATGAATCTGTGTATATATATTGTCAGTGATTATATTTATTGAATTGCTAAATTGGTAAATATGTGGTGTTCAGGAAAGAGTATGAGTGTAGATTATTTTGGCATGCATCAAAATTTGTATACATTAATACATACATACACTATATATATATATATATATACACGCCCTGTATGGACAGGATTAAATGATATCTACGGTGAGAGATTGTTAGTTTTGCATCAGCTATCATGCATACTAACTGCCACATGAATTTAAATATGTACTGTGTATTGAATCATCTAATCAATAAATAAAATTTAATTGGTAAAGGGTGTTAATCCATACAGTAGTACTTGCTTTAACAATATATAATTTTGCTTTGATAATGAGTACAACATGAAAACAAAATTGTACATATGAAATAATTCTTAAGTTAGTACTTTTCCATAAAGCATGACAAGCATGGTAGGTACATGCAATTTAAGGGTGGGGTTAGTTCGCTGTAAAAGTAGTAATTTTTCCATTTTTGACAGAATTTCTTAAGTTCATATTCAATTTACTTCTTATAGTCTTTCAAATTTGCACATGCACACACACACACATATATATATATTGGGTTAATAATGTATGACATGACCAAGTCATACTGACATCAAGTCATACTTACTAGTAGCAAGTGTGTGTGTGCATATATATATATATATATATATATATATATATATATATGCAGAAGCTGCCCTGTGTATGGCTACAAAAGGTGTGACCTCAATAAATTTAAGGGTCTTGGGGGTTGCAGCTAGCGGTGGGAGGGCTTTGATTCCTTGCAGCAAAATACAAAGACCCACCCAACCCAACCCACACTCTGATGTTGCTTCTCTTCTAGCTCTCTGTAGTGTTGCCTGTTGTGTTGTGACTGACATATGCATTGTCACAAGAATAGATGCCAAGTACTTGCATGTCTCTTAAATAATTAAGACCACCCACCTTCCTCCTACTGACATTATCATAAATAAATCTCTACCCCTCTCTCTCGCTTCATAATTTTGTTTTCTTGTCACATATATGTGTATATGTACTTGTGTATATATGTATTTTTAAGAAAGCAAAAAGAAAACAAATTTTGAAATGTCTCTTAGAAAATAGTATTTCTAGAGAAGCATGTGGGTTTTATGGTTTGGTTCTCACTGTATCCCTTAAAGTCACTGAATTGTCTTGGAAGAGTTGAATTGTATATATATAATATACTACCATACATGAAAGCTTTACATGGAGAATAAAGTGAAAATGATGATATATACAAGTAATTGTTACTACAAATTATACCATCATATTTAATTCTTACTGTGGTTGTCCTTACGTAGGAGGTACGGTACTCTAATTAATAAAAACTCTCAATTTCTCTTAATTAAATAAAATAACAATTTATCATTGACCGAAAGTACAATATTCAAATATTCAATACTTTCTCGAATTTCACTACGCAATTGACAACATCCAATGACAAATAATAGCAATATGCATGTTTGTTAGATTTCTTTCTTTTTCACATCATTTTGATTCTAAAAATTGATATATGTATATATTTAAAAAAAAAAAGAAAAAAAATGAGAAAAAGGTGAAAATGTTAATGGTAAATAAATAATATATGGTAAAAAAAGTATACTGGTGAATAATGGCAAAAGAACACAAGCCTTCCAATTTTAATTGTCACTAATGTTAATTATAGTCTCAGCTTTTTATGGACAAGATGTACTATGTGGAATTCAATCATAATCTTTACCAGTCACCAAATAGAAATCTACATCCTTTGATAAATAAATAATGAGAAAAATAAAAAAGAGAAGTTGAAATTGGGTGGATGTGATTATCCACCTGCTACAACAGCACACCTATAAAGTAAAAGCTGAGATGCTCAGTGTTGTTTTTGGTATTATTAGTTCATTAACTTGTGCATTATATAACCAAAGTAGCCCCAGCACTAATACACTCCATTATCTCATTTGTTAGTTCATGATACAACCATGAATGATAAGATAAGATTTGTACAAGCTAGTGTGTGTGTGTGTGTGTATATATATATATATATATATATATATATATATTTATTATTTTACTGTCAAGTGTCAACATAATAATGTGATAAACTAAAAGTAAGTTGCACTATTTTGTTTTTCGCTTAATTTCCAATATAGAACAAAATATATATAATCTCTCAAAATTGAGTAATTAAATTCAAATTAACAAAAAGAAATGCCTTTAGCTTTGATAGATAGGATTTGAACCAAAAAAAAAAAATGCCTAGTCAAATAAAACAAGTAGAAATTAAGTATAAAAATTAAGAAAAATGATAAATACACTCCACTTCTTTATAAATGTATTTTTTTTCTTAAACTAAATGATATAAATGCCCCTTATATTTTATTATTATGAATTGCATCAAGGACAATAATATTATTTTATAAAAAAAATGGAGTCTTCCAAAATTAACTGTTGCCCACCTTGATGAGGGATGGTTGGGAGTGCTTTTTGGTGCGAGGAAAGGCACAGGTAGTGGGTGGACTGTAGAGGAGTGGTGGAGGTGAGGAATGAGGATGGTGCTATGTTTAAGAACAAGACAAATTCCAAGAGAAAATTAACTGTGTGTGGGGGAAAAGAAAAGAAAAGAAAAGAAAAAGAAAGGGAAAGTGAAGGAAAACCCTAGAAAATAAAAGGTGTTTGGGGAGTGGTGTGGGTCAAGAAAATGGATGAAAAATGGTTGGATTAGGATTAAAGAAATGTGTTAAGTAAAGTTGGTGTGTCATCAACCCAAGGAATTGCGCCTGATTTCATGACACTTCTTCTATAGGAAATGATGATTCTCTTTGGATTTCAACTTCTACCCCAATTAAACATTATAAAAAGAAATTGATAAATTATGATCCATTAACTCACCGACTCGATCAACCGAAAACAAGAGCCAAATGATTCACAGTCACATGATGCAGCATTAGAGTGGCCGAATCAGTAGGCCCTGTTTTCCGTCGGTTGATTGAGACTTAATTAAAATCATTTTTTCTAAATCAAATAGCACAGAAAAGATTAGTACAAAATTTTAAAGGAGGTTAAATGTACACAATTTTATTTTCACATGCAAAAATATTGTTTTCTGTTTCAAAAACTTTTAGATCACAAATAGCACATATACCCTTAATTTTGTATGAATATATTTTTTACTTAATTATTTTTCCTCTTAAGCAAATAACATATCAAAACAAGTTCATTCTCATTGATAAATGCTCAGTTGAATCATTGATTTAGGGATGTTTTTGTAGAGACGCCTCATTAGCAGTGGATTTGGAAAGAAAGTTTAAAATTCAACGAATTTTGATCTATTCCAATTAATAATAAATATATAAATAAATATTCTTTTATTAGTTATACTTTTTTTTTTCTTCATTTTATGATAATTTTAAATTATAACACCTTTTTTGTTATTATGATTGTTAAGCATTTGTCTACACTTCAATTTTTTTAATAAAATTTATCTTAAATTTGTTCAAATTTGAATTGTTTTTTTTAAAAATATATTTTTATCAGAATATCCCGAACTCACCCCCGACTTCGATGCGGGGCAAGTTTGGGAATAATTTTTCATTTATGGGGCGGGTTTGAAAAAGGGGTACCCGTCTTGAAGAATTCAGTTGACATCCCTATGAGTTTCACTTGCTTATTTTGTTCCGACATTTCAATAAAAAATTCAATCTCTCTTTCTAAAGTGGTTATCTTAATAAAAATCGATATTTAAATTTATCTTTCTCTTTTGTTTTATGATTCCGATAAGTCCTAAACATTAGATAATATATTTAATATTATGTTACTTTTTTATCATCTTAAACTATATAGGATTTTTAATACATTTTCTTAATTCATATAGGATTAGAGTTTCTTATCTCATAAGTAAATTTGATTTATAAAATTTTGTGTTTATAAATAAACATTTATGTATTGTTTATCGATACCAATTCAAATACATGTATTTCTAACAACATCATTAGCTTCTAGGAGAGAGCCAAAAGGGAGTTCCAAGGGCATCTAGGAAATAGATGAATCAATTAAATGTCCTAAAATCTGTTCACACACATAGTCGAGTTGGCCAAGTTATGCATCTTAGTGTGTTCATCATATTTTCATCAACCTGTAATTAATTTACAGATAAGTGCTGATGGAGGTCCCATATATAATATATATATATAGGTCAAACTGTATCAGAGGGACCTTAGAATTTTGGCTCTCTCCCTAGTTTGTGGGGCAAAATCATTTTCATGTATAGATTATCATGGCTTGTAATAGCTAGCCAAATCAATGTTATTGTCACCAAAGCTCTTGATGTAACAATATATGTCCCAAGGACTTGAATGATCATATCATGGAAACACAAAGTAACTCTCACGTTAACGTGAAAAAACATGAACTTAGCCTATAGATTTTTATTATCCACCGACAATAAAGAATCGTATTCGAAAAAGCCTTACTTTGAATCACCTCAAAAATTCAATAATGCTATGGGTAATCACACCAAAACTGTTCAATACTGAATGACCATATAATAATAGAGTCGACTTCATGTAAAAAAGTGAATAGTGTGCAAGCCACTCCAATTCACCTTAAAATTTACAATAAATTACTTTAATCTCTCTTGAAATTTGATTTAATTATCTTCAAATTAAAGTTTTTGTAACATTACTCTGCCACCCTGTCAAACTAATGATCCGTTAAACAAAATCACATCTAATATACAATTACAACCGTATCCTCAAGTTATAATGATTTTGTGTAAAAATAATCTCAATTTCTAATCTTTTGATTGAAATTAACATGTTATATATATATATTTCATCAATGTCACATTAGCAAGGTAGTTTTGGTATTTTGATTTTTATGCTAAATAACTTTAACGGAGCTAGTCATCAATTAGCAACAGAGGTATCCGAAGTAAAATCAATCAAATCTTAGAGGAGGTTAAACACCATATTTTAAATTTTTTAATCGGACGATAATTAAACAAAACCTCAAAAAAGGTGAAAGTAATTTATCCGAATATTTAACTAAATATACATACGCGCATATATATATATATATATATATATATATATATATATATATATATTGTGTGTGTGTTTGTTTGTTTGTTCGAGGGTTTGGCAACCCTATTTAGCTAGGGTACTCAACTTACTCATAATTCAGGTTCTTTACCTTAGTCAAGGAATTGAATTGACCAAATAGGTATTCAGGGATTTATAGGCCAGTCCTTTCGGTTAGGGATGGATTTTGTGACATGGTTTACAGGAATCAATCAATTCAATTTATTAATTTATAGTCAACTTCATGAGTCTTCAAAAATCTCGAAACACCCATCTCATATTTGTACTTCCTTGTTTATTATTTTGGGCTTTGTAAACCATAGATTAATATTGAAATAAAAAACTATATTATAAAATAGAGCAGTCAAGGGCACGGTATTCATGCACATAGAAACCAAGTAAAAAGGACAAGTTGATACTTATCTCTTCTAAGCACAAACATTATAACAAAAGCAACACAAAAACAAAATATGTAAAGAAAGAGAGAAAAGGAAAGGTTATCTTGAGAGGGAGAAGAAAACAATGAGTTATGAGTTGGGTGGAATAGGTATTGATGTGCAGTGCATATATATATATATATATAGAGAGAGAGAGAGAGAGAGAGAGAGAGAGGCCTTAGAGAGAGAAAGAAAACCACGTTGCCGTGCGGGGTTGTGCTATTACCGAGAAGAGGGATGATTAGTATTGGAGGAGGTGGAGGAAGTGCCGACCCTTGTGGGTCCTAAGCAAAGACAAATATTGTGATGCCATTCCAAGCACTCTCTTTCACATTTTCTTACTACTGTTTCTTTTTTCTCTCTCTCTCTCTCTCTCTCTTGATAGCTTCTCTCTTTCTTTGTCACTTCCATTAATTTAAAGTAAATAAAAATCATTCTTGGTTTCGGGGAAGATGACCTATATCATCTCAATTCTCAACTTTTTATTTCTTTTTTATTTTTGCATTAACTTGCAACTGATTTTATGGTAGGGATGTCAAATTTTCAATTGACCAAAATACCCTTACCATGGTGATATGCCAATTGAATCCTTCATAACGTAGTATATATCTATTAAATTCTTAATCCATACAAAAAGGGGAAAATCCACGTATGTTTCAAGGCTTGAATGCGGGTTGGCTACTGTCTTGTTCAAGAAAATAATTATGCAAGAGAGAGAGTGTGTGAGAGAAGAAAAAGGGGAAGTGGGGTGGTGCTATTTAGTTTGAAAAGGAAAGGGAGAGGAAGTAGGAAAAGGAAACGAAGGATGGAGGAATTTTTTTCCTGAAAATTTATAATTTAGGATTTTGTCCATCACTATAAATTATTACATGTCTTGATCAATCATAAACTGTCACACAATCAAACTTGTAGGCCTTATTCAATTTTTAATTTATATTGTAACTTGTGATTGATCAGAACGATATAATAATAATAATTTCTCATCAATCAGTGTATATGTAAAAATGAGAGAAATTTTTGTCCTCCCTTTTACAATTAATGGATATTATGTTCCAATCACCTAATAATCTTATTTCTTCTTTTCTCCCTATTCAACCAAAAATAAAAAATAAATTATTTTCTTAAATTTACCTCTTCCATCAATGTTACATTTTCTTTCCATTTTTAGTGATTATGATTAAAGTTTCCTTGTCCTAACCTAACTAGACAAGATGGACATTTTGGGTAAAGCAACCAATTCTATCACATATTTTCAATCCACATGTAAATTTAATTGTATGACAAGTTCATTCGATTGAGGGGTTAGAGCCCTTTAAAAGTTACTTTCTTCCATTTATTTGAAAAAATTGATGTGAACAAAGCAGAGCTAGCAATGTCATCAACCTAACAATTCAATGTATATTTAGGCCAGTTGATTGAGTTGGGGTTGTTTGACTAGTTCTCATTGGAGACGTGGAAGTTAGGTTTTTCCACCCCAACACTTGAATTGTTTATGGTTCAAAGATTGATTAGAAAGGCAATCCGAAGATGGCATTTATGGAAATTCACTGAATGACGACTAGGTTTAAATAAAGCACATACAATTGTCAAATTGTAGCCTAATATGGGACACTAAATTATGGTAATTTTACATTTTTCATACAAATTTATTCTTAATCATAACCGGGCATTCTAATATTACCATATATAACTACATGATCCAAATCAACGGTAGAAAAGTAAATATTCTTACATTCGATTCTTTCTTGAGACTATCTCATAATGTCTCAGATGTTGGCGCAAGTTCAGAAAAAATTAGTGTCAGCCGAAAGATGGAGACGTTCCTCTATTAAAAAAAAAGTAATAATAATAATAATAATAAGTGTGCTAGGAATGGGTGACCATTCCTATTTTCAATCAATAGTCTAGGATGATTTTAGGTTTAAGAAAAATGTCTATTTTTAATAGATCACAACAATATATGAATTTTGTGTCCACTTCATAATAACCTCATATTACATTCAAATCTATACGCCACTTGAAATGTGAACGGTCTATTTTTCTAATACTTTTTAAGGTCCATACAGCGTAAGCTGAAATCTCATTACATCCCAAAATATGCATTCTATTACTTGGCAAGCATTTTGGCCACCCAACAGAAGATCGTGCATGATGAGGCTGCTGGGTTTTTTTTTTTGTTTGCAAATTTTAATTGCCATAGTAAAATATGGTAGAGAAAAACCGCATTTTATAAAAAAAAAATTACAAAAATTCATTCAAAAAAATATGAAAACATAAAAAAAAAAAAAAACAAAAACAAATATGAATACGTAAGTATGTAATATTGGTTAAAAAATTGATTATCAGATCTCATAATAATCATGAAATATGTAAAAAAAAAAAATCTTTAAAGATTTACTGTCATTCTCCAAAGTTGTAAATAACTTGTATCCAGAACTATACAGCTGAATGTCATTGAGTCATAAGTTCATACAATTTCATTACTTTATCAAACACTAATTCGCTTAGTAAAAAAAAACAATTGCCTATGTGGATTGGGACTCAATTGATTTGTAGGATTGTAAAAAGAAAAAGGTTGGAATATAAGGCGAATTAAACGGTAATCTCTTACACGCTAGACAAATTAAAGAATTTTATGCCATTTCAATTTAAAATAGGTGTATACACAAGTAGGATTTGCTAAGTAGGGTAATTGCGAACAAAAGGGTTGAAATTTTCATGTGCCCTAAATAAAGGGTAAAAAAAAAAAAGGGTAGATGAGTCATTTGACAGAGTCATAGAAGAAAATACTGATCAAACACAAACTTTATGAGAAGGAAAAGAGGACTCAACCAACAACCATGCAATTAGGTCGGAGGTATTGTGATCTCTTCTTTATTTTCTAAGATAAGGAATGGGAAGTGATGGAACCATCTGTTCAAGAGTTTGAATCTTCAAAACCAAGTAAATGTTCAAAACTTTCCTACAAAATAGTAGAATTAAGGAAAGTCATGTTTCTAAATAGAAAATTCATGGAAACAGAAAATAAATAAATAAATAATAATAATTTATTTGGGCACCTTTTATCAAAAAAAGGTTTGAACACATTCATTATTATGATTTTAATCTAACGACTGAAGGCACGAATCACATGAAAACTCGCTTCTTTCACGTCATAACCTAACTAGAATCATTCCTCTTTAAACTCCATTAGGCATAACCCAACTTAACAACAAAGTGGGCATCTTTATTCAGTCCTCTTTTTTATGCAAGCAAGGGCGGTATTGTCTTTTCCAATAGAACTGTTCCAATTACCAAGATCTATGGACTATAGATTGCCCAATTCAATAAATAAATAAATAAATCAACAGAAAAAAGAATACATCTTTTATTGTTATATATGTTTTTCTTTTCTCTCTAAAATATATATATATATATATATATATATATATAGATATAGAGAGAGAGAGAGAGAGAGGGGGGCAAAGCTGGCGAGAGACGCATGGGCCATATACAAACAATCCCAGCGGCAGCGGTAGCGGCAGAGACCCTCTGCACGCCCAACAACAACATCACCCAACCCCAACATCCCCACTTCGTTGATTTTCTCACTATATATATATATATATATATATATGATTATTAGGTATATTTTTAATTTTAAGAATTAAATAAATAGATAATTAGAAGATTATATTTAGATAGAGTAGTTGATTACAAACACGAGAGAGGAGTCCTCAAGGCAAGCTAGAAAAAGCCAAGCCCCACGCGAGAGGAAGAACAGAAACAAAGAAAGAAAGAAAGAAAGGGGAGGAAGAACAGAACAAGGTGTCTCTCTCTTGGACTGATTCGCTTCAATCGCATCTACCATCTATTTTCTCTCTCTCTCTCTCTCTCTAAAAGAATGCTATAGCAGAAGAGCAACCCAAGGCAAGGCAAAGGGCAAACAAAAGAAAAGTAGGTGAAAACAAAGTGATGAGAAGAAGGATGGTGGTATCAGACAATTCATTTACTTCCAATTCTCCAAGCACTCTCTGAAAGGAGAAAACCATTTCCAATTTTCTCTCTCATTGAAGAGTCCGCAGGCATCTTCATTTCTTTCATGCTGTTTATGTGTTTGCGTTAATTAGCCCTTCATTTGCGTCCCACCACATTGCTCTCTCTCTCTGTCTCTCTATAACCTCTCCTTCATCTATCCATAACCTCAACTGTCATCTCTATACAAAATCATCATCTTTACATCTATCTTATATCTATCCATATTTTTTCATAGCATATCACCTAGACATCTATAGCAATGGCTGTTCAAGCTCAATACCCTTCAAATGTCCTCTTCCAAAACAGGTATATATGGCTTGAGCTTTTCTATTTACATATACATGTATATATATATATATATGGATTTGATTCAATGATTAAGGCATCTTTATGCAGAACCTTAGAGGAGGGAAAGAACCTACTTGGAAATGACTATTCATTGCAACCACAACCAGGAGGGGGATTTCTTGATCAATCCCACATAGTATTCAACAATGGAGGTGAGTTTAATTTTCTTTGCCTTTACAATATTTTCTGTATTAATTTGGAATATAATCAATTGGAAGTTGGTGTGATTCGACGATTATGATTCTTGTTTATATATAGGGACTAATACGCGCAAGAGAGGAAGAGAATTTACTGCAACACCACAATCTATCAATACATTTTCATTGCAATCTCAGCCACTACAGCTAATAGACCTCACTCAGCTTCATACCCACCAACAAAATGTAGTCTCCACCGGTCTCCAATTAGCATTTGAAGACCAACAGCATCAACAACAACAACAATCACAGCAGCAACATCAACAGCGACCACACACTCTCTCTCCTCAATCTTCATCATCGGTTCTGTTATCGCTCTTGTCGGAAGACTTGTCACCCGAAATCAGACGACAGAGAGATGAAATCGAACATTTTCTTCGAACCCAGGTACTGATTCTCCTCTCTAACAAATGGGTTATTTGAGGTTTCAATTTTTACCGTCGATATAAATATATACCCACACAATATATACGTGTATGTTCAGGGAGAGGAGATGCGGCGCACGTTAGCGGAGAAGCGGCAGAGACACTACCGTGCACTGCTGAGCGCGGCGGAGGAATCCGCTGCGAGGAGACTGAGGGAGAAAGAGGTTGAGGTGGAGAAGGCGGCTCGGCGCAACGCCGAGCTGGAGGCTCGGGCGGCGCAGCTGGGGGTGGAGGCGCAGGTGTGGCAGGCGAAGGCTCGGGCGCAGGAGGCGGCGGCGGCTTCGCTGCAGGCGCGGCTGCAGCATGCTATAATGAGCGGGAGGTGTGCACAGGAGGAGGGAGGAGGAGGGGGAGTGGAGGGGCAGGCCGAGGACGCCGAGTCGGCATACATTGACCCGGACCGAGTCGTGATGACGAGTGGGCCGAGTTGCAAGGCGTGTCGGAAGCGAGTCGCCACGGTGGTTCTGTTGCCGTGTCGGCATCTTTGCCTCTGTACAGAATGTGATGCTTCGGCTAAAGCTTGTCCACTCTGTCTCTCCTTCAGAAATTCAAGTGTTGAAGTGTTTCTCTCTTAGGAGCCCAAGCCCAAGACCATGTGTGGGCCCATCAAAGGGTAATGGTAATGGAGCTGAAAAAACCCAAAAAAAAAAAAAGAAAAGAGAGGTTTTGAGAAAATGAGAAAGTCAAATAATATTGAATATAATAAAAAATTATATTATCTCCTCGTGCTTTTCTTTTTCTCTTTTTTTTTGGTTTTTCTTTTTACCCACCGAAGACTACAATTTTTGTGTTTAATTTTCTTTTTCTTTTCCTTTTCCTTTTCCTTTTCCTTTTCCTGGGGGGGGGGGGGTGGAAGTACCTTAGAGGTAATGTAAATGGGCATTGCTTTTTTTTTTTTTGGAAATTTAATTCATATATAAATTCTTTTATTTGAGCTCTTGTTTTATTTTATTTTATTTTATTTTGTATTTATATTATTATCATATTAATGGTAATGCCAATGAGTTTGCTAGTTTTACATGGCCATACATTAATTAGAAAAGCAATAGAGCATGCTTAATGCGTGGCATATTTTTGTTTTGACTCATGACATATTGACATGTGAAAGCCATCTAAGACCGTCTTCATATTCATTGATGATAAGTGTAGCTCAGAGGTGAATTTTAATGAAAGTATATTGCATTTAGCGTGACACGGTTATCATAGTTTTTCTACATTTTGAATTCAAAATTGACTTAGGAAAAATATATTTTTTTCTTAGTTGGTTAACTTGTGATTTTGAATTTAATTTTGGGATAAATAAATTTGTTAACAAGTGATGAAGATGCATCCATATATATACATAGACTAGAAGAATCAATTAAAGCATTTTATGATGCTAATAATTTTATTAACAACCTCCAAAAGTGTTTTTGATTTATAAGTATATGTGTGACTAATTTTGTGAGGGATTAATTTTTATCATTGTATATAGTTTTCATCATTTTCCTATAAAATTTTATTGTGTATTAAGTTAGGAAGCACCGACATGGGACACGAGTACAGCATAATATAAACACGGCTATAAAATAATAATATAATATATATTATTTATTTCATAAAAAATACTACATTACTACTTGAATTCATATCATTAAGCAATTAATAATCAAACAAATTTATAAACAAAAATAGACAAATAGGTTAAAATAAAGTAAAGAATCAGACTTATTTAGTCTTCTACATATATTTAACTTAGATTTTTAATCATAACTTGGTAGCATATAATTTTCATTCGAAATATTCTAGGAATGTCCAAGAAATGTTCGAGAAGTGTTTTAAAAAGAAAAATATCAGGACACTTCTACGAAATGTCCGACACGAGTATGACACTCTCGATGTATTCGAAGGGTGTCCGAGTGTCCGACACGAGTATGACACTTTCGGTGAAGTGTATGTGCTTTCTTGGTTAGTAAAAGACACTTCTGGCTGAAGGCCAAACCCAATACAATGTGTGTTGGGGCCCACCAGTGGAGTTGTGGGCCCACAAACATGTTGTCTCTAGTGCGGTAATTCGGGTTTTGGAAGTCTATAAGGAGATTATTAGATAGTGTCCACATACGCATGTGTCCCTTTTTAGGGAACACTTAATGTGGTGACGCGTTATTATTGATCAGGACAAGTAAGTCCGAATGTATCTAATAATTTCTAGTGCATCCGTGCTAATTGGGTTATTATAGAAAAATTACTACACTTAATTATTATTATTATTTTGAAAATTAATAAATACACTTGTCTATGACTTGTTTATAATGATTATCTAAGAAAGCTTTTCAAGTCCCTTGTAGGAGAGAGAGAGAGAGAGAAGTACGCAATGTAGTTTCTCAATTTGTGTTTGCCTCTAGGAATGGTCTTTCTCCCCAAGACACTCTATTCCTCTCATAGTTAGCAACTTAAAGAGAAATCCCAAGGCTAATGGATGCATGAGTGACTCCATCATTTTCATTTTCTTTTTTCAAACGTTATTTTTGAAAAAATTTGAACTCTTTATCTTTCACTTTAAAAGGAGAAGAGATACCATGACCTTATAGTCTTGATAGTAAAAACTTTCTCTGCCTATGAATATATAGGCATAATGATGCAATATCAAAGCCCAATTTAGTCCAATCATGCAAATACAAGAGTGTATCTACAATCGCATGCAAAGAGAAATTATTGGATACTCTGAGTATGAGATTGCGACAATATCTGCAGTTTCCTTGCATCTAGAGGGTTAACGCAAGGGGACCCCTTTGGCCTACCTTTTCATTAGGATTGTTGACTTGTGATTTAGAGCAATTTCCAAAGAAATTCAAGAGAGAGGGTTCTGAGGAATTAGGATCAAACCTTGTAGCCCTATAGGACACTTTTGACTTTGCAGATAACACAGTACCTAAGCAACTAAGACGGATTGTGAGATGTTACTATCAATTATTGAAGCTTTTTTCTGCCAAGAAAGTGAATAAAGCAAGTCAACTTTGGATTTTTAGATCCAAATCCAATACCTCCCCCAAGGAACTAAAAGCAGAGCTCAATCTATATATATATATCTCTCTCTCTTAGTCATCTCTTAGTCAGGAAGCTAGCAAATGCATACATAGATACATACATAGGGCTTCCCACTGAGTGGGGTGGTTCAGAGAAGGAAGCTTTGTCAAACATATATCAGAGATTTAGAGTGTTAGCTAAGGTTAATAGGGTGCAAGGAAAGGAAAAATTCTGTCAAATTCAGGAAGAGAAGGGAGTATTGATAAAAGCTGCTTCCACTGTTATGCCATCTTTTGACATGCTGTGCTTCAACTTCCCTCTATCTCTGTGAAACAAAATAAGCTTTGTTTTACCCAATTCTTGTAGGAGCAATAAAATATGAGGGGATTTATTGGGTCACTTGGGAATTTTTACCCATCCAAAGTTAAAAGGGGAAATGTTAGCCTATTATTGTCTGTAACAGTATCTAAAACCAATGCACTTGTATGATTGAGTTCTCTCAAAACAATTTTCAAGATTTTTTATTTTAAAATTACCCTTTTTAAGTCAATTTCAAGATAAGAAAACTTTCAATTTTAATATATTTTTTTTACAAGAGAAAATATTATCCGAAAATTAAATCATGGACATGCTTATTTTGTCACTCAAAAAACAGAAAATTATTTCAGAGAACTATAAAAGACAGTTTTCAATAACTTATAAAATAAAATTTTGTTTCAAAGAATTGTAAAAGACAGTAAGTTCTTCAAAAAAAATACATTTTTTTAACTGAGTTTTCTGTTTACTGAGAACTAAAAATCTTGTTTGGTCGACAGTTTCGAAGAACTATTCTCTGAAAACTCATTTAAAAAAATGTTTGTTCTTTTGTTTTCTGAGTTTTCGAGAAACTGTTTTGAAAAAATTGAACCAAGTGGACCCTATGTTTCTGCTTGCAAAACAAGGATAGAATCAATTACTTACAGTATTTTCTTCATTGGGTAATATCAGTGCATTAAATTCAAGTCTTTGTTCAATTTCATACAAAAAAAAAAATCTAGTTGATGAATGATAATATTTTTAAGAGTCAATGTGTTATTCTTGTCGAATCAATAGGACTTCCCCTCCAATTTTCTACATAACCACATCATGGTTTAGTGTTATAACTTCCACTAACAATGTTTTGAAATAGCATCCAAACAAAATTCAACATCTTTACTTTTGTGCAATGAAAATTTAATTAATTCTCTCGAGCCCGTCTCAGATTAAATTCGAGTGATTTTTGTGCAATGGTTCGAGTGATTTGATTCGTTTTAAAACCAAAAAACATGAAATGGCAACATGGGTGCAGGTAATATGTGTTTTGTGTTTTGTTTGGTATGAAAGAAAAAGAAAAGGAAGATATAATAATGAATAGTATTGATTTGTAGTGTATGTTTCCACTTCACTTGCAATAATTTATGCCTAAGAATAGATTGGATCATGAGCATTTCTATGCGCATTTTATTACACAACTTCAAACTGTTTTATCTTGTAGATAAGCTGGAATCTGATTGTGTCATCACATGGTTTTCACACCACATTGTCCAATGTAGGCATATATATAAAGGCTTGTTTGGGGAAGTGAATAAAAGCAAGTCACACTTATTGAATATATGACATTTTCAGCACAAGTCTCCATATCTGTACAAATTTATCACCCATTTTAGTAAAGGGTTTTGAATTACTTCTAGAAAAAGGATTGACAGCCTTCATGTGTGCTCTGTCAATTTTGCTTTTATTTCTTTAAGGCCTGTTTGGAAATGCCATGAAATATTTTGTCCAGTACTGAAGTAAGAGCTGTCAAAGTTGTCATGAGCAAGAAATTCCTTGTATTTAGTATGGTTTATAATTTGATCAAGACTATTTCTCAGTCATCCAAACATTTCCCTAGTTTTCTTGTTGGTAATGGCTAAAGATTCCTTCTCTATTTAGATTTAAATCATACTTGTAAAGCATCTTTCTCACAGGAACTGTAAGATTAGTATATGAATGGAAAGCACAAACTTATCCAATTACATACTTGTTAAGTTGTGAAAGAAAGAGCAAAACAATGACACACTCTCAGTTTGACCAAATGAATGAAAGAAACCAAACATATATAGATATACTAGTCACATATATATATATATATATATATATATATATATATATATATATATATCACATGATCTCTGCACAGTTGGTTTAGAATTGAGCATCTACAGGAACTTGCCTTAATCTATTAGATATTCTTTGACATAGTCTATTTTAGGGTTTATAAACTAAACCTAACCTAAATATGAACAGAATTAGGTGCAAATTTCTTGTCACTAAGCTGACCAGATCTCAATAATGCAAATCTAAAACTCCCTTTAAATAATGATAGAACCAAGATTGGAAAATTTTACTGTTCAACATGAGAAAATGTGCCTGCCCTTGTCTAAAAAGATCTTGAAATAAGTAAGGTTGATAATCATGTGAAAGTAGAGGAAGATCTTATTGTGATCTTTGATTTTAATCACATGAAAAAACCATTAAAGCGCACATAACTCATTTTCAGGTAATGAATGCATAAATCTGAATATTTTGTATCTATGCTTTTAATCCCATGAACTTGGACATGGTCTTTATGTCCTTGACAAAATCAACTACCAACCATTACCCAAGAAAAAATAAAAAAAATTGCAATACCTCTGTATGTGGACAAAAAATGACAATGTAAATCAGCATATAGATATTACCATAAGATATGGTTTGAGTTACTGTCTTCTGGTTTTATTTATTTATTTTTTTTTCAATATCGTTTTCTCATTAATTCGCGGCAACCAAACAGCACTAATTGTGACCAAGCTGCCAAAATAGAAATGTGATGACATGAAAGGGGTCCTTGATATGACTCCATTGGATGGTAGTTTGTCAAAACAGAGGCATGAAATTTCAATCTGAAAGTGTATTTCAAGTACTAGTCATTACTAACATGTTTTCTTCTGGTAAGTATTGTCATAGCTACTATTACTAGAATGCCACATACACTTTTTTTACACATCTTTTGGCTTCTCTCTTCTTCTTTTCTGTTAGGAAAGAAGCTGAACTTCCTGTTCTGTCCCCTTGTCAACCCTAATTTATTTAGTGTCGGTATCCAAAGTCGGATGTGAAAAGGATGTGATTTAGTGTCAAGTAAACAATCGACTATAAAACTTAGGTCAAATCTTTCTAATGAATTCTTACTCAATTGGAGAGAATTCATGTGGCCGACCCCATTCATATTGGATTAAAACAATGATGGCGATGATGGTTATCATTATTAACCCCTCTCTCTCTCTCTCTCTCAAAGAATGATTTCGAAAATGCATTATATATTGGAATTTATATTTTCCTCTCTGTTATCATAAAAATAGAAGAGTAGCGCTAGACGTACGCAGCCTTGCCTCTGCATGCGGAGGAGCTCACAATGGAGCAACCTTACTATTTCGCCAAATACAATATATGACAAAAAAAAAACATAATAGTATAAATGAGGCCCAAAATCTTAATTTATAATCACAAGTATGCAGTGGAGTGCTAAAGATTAATATTAGATGATTAGTGGACCAGGAATCATAGAAAGGCACAAAGCCCATTAATGAGGCCCAAAACTTTAATGGCATGTTTATGCCACTGCCCTTTGTTACCATCTAACTGGTACTGACAGTAAATGTGATGGTAATATTGTAAAACACTCTCCCTCTGTAACTCCTTCAAATTTGAGTTGCAAGTAGATGGAGAACCAAATATTGATAGGACCCACCTCTGGATTTCTTGATGAACAGCCCACTTGAAAGCCAGAACCAGCTGGAGTGTAGGACAATTACTAGTATTGGATTCTCTGTTTCTTTCATGGGCCTAAGTATCTTCTACATTTTCTGTCATCATTAAGGACATCAATCACTGCATTTCATAAGAAATGCAATGTCCTTTTTTTTTTTATTATTATTATTATTAAATATGTTGGTCATTTCTTTCACCTAATTCACCATCTAATTGTTGGGTCATGAAGTGTGCAACTTTCCTTTGCTTTTGCCCTCATTCTCCTTTTCCAGTGGAAAAGACTTGACTGTAAAGCATTTAATGAGTAAAACCAAGGAAACCAGTGAGCAACAAGAAATCCTGAATCCCAACAAGAAGTCTCTTCTTTTTTTCCTTTCCCTTTTCCTTTTTCTTTTTCCATTGTTTGGGAGGGAAGAGTTTTGCCCCTTTCTACAACTAGTTTGAAAATGTTGGGTTATGGTTAAAGAAGTGGCCAATAAGTATCTATTTCCCTTTCCCACCATGTTTTGACAAGTATAACACAAAACACCTCTATTTCCATTTAGATTTTAACCCTACAACTCCTTAATGCTCCCGTTTGGTAGATAGGAAAAAAATTGGATAAAAGAAAGAGAAGGAGGGATGAATGAAACATACCTAGAGAACAGATTGTATTATTCCCTCTTTTTGTTTGGCTGGATGAAAGAGAAGAAAATGAGATAATACCTTACTTTGTTTGACATGAAAGAAGAAAAGAGAAATAAAGAAAGTTTTATAATTCAAAACGTTTATAATAGCTTGTCTTTTTTCCTTTCTGTCTTCCCTCCAAATTTGGAGGGATGAAAATTTGTGAAATATGAAAAATGACTCATTTATTCTCTTTTCTCTTTCCTCATTACATCTTTTATATTAAGCGGAGAAAATTTGCTTATCTTCTCCTATCTTCCCTCCACCCCTCTTCCTTCCTACCAAACGAAATAATAAATAAATAAATAAAAAGGTAAGTAGCTAGCCCATTCAATACACGAGATTCTCGTCATTACGAGATTCGAGTAAAGTTTGATGTACGCAATCTTACTTTCATACACACAAAGAAACCATTTCTCATTTTGACCTCGTGATGTTCAGAACACAATAAAATAATCTTAGTGTTGCGCTAAGGCTGGCCCTTAATTAGAGGTGGTCCAATTCCTTTCGGCTCTGAAACAATTTGATATACCACTCAACTAGAGGTGGTCCAATTCCTTTTGGACTCTAAAACAACTTATATTTTATTTTAAATGCAAATGTGATGTGCTCTTTTTCATTATAAAGCTAAGGACTTCTCCAACGTGATTTACATATATAGAAAAGCATTTTCTACCATTTTGGAAATTATGAACCCAAACTAGTTACACTTTGGGTTAGGGGGTTGCAATTCGTGTTCTCGTATCGTATTCGTGTAGTGTCAGTTTATAACTATTCTACTAAATTGCTCAACTCTAACCCAATTTATTTAATAATCACATCATAGACCCTCAACACTAACCCAACTCGTTTATTAAACGTGTTATCTTTGTCGATCCGTGTAATCCGTTTAATAAACATGTCATGGTCGTGTCATGTTATCCCCTATTTCCAATCAAGAAGAAGAAGAATTAAAGACAGGCCATTCTAAAAACGAAGCAAATCTAATTTTTGGATCCAGTAGAATGGGCTAATGTAAGGAAATATTTGATCACTGGGCCCAGACAAAACAGCACAAATTAAAGTCTAAAAACTTCTAATGGAAACTTGAATTTTTGGACCTCACATTCTTACAGTTTGGTTTAATTCTGAAATTAATTTTCAAGAACTTTGAGATCATAAAACAGTATTAAGAGACATATATACAAGTGGGTTTCTTTCTTTTTTTATTTCTTTTACTGTTTTTGTAGAATAATTTCACAAGACGTAAATGGTCAACGATCAAACCTTTTTCTATTATTCTATTCTTTCAAAATAGACAACCATTCTCAAAACAATCATCCAAACTGACCCTTAATTCTTTAGAAACAGGTTCAATTAAAATCACTTCGACATGAAAAGGCCCAGTCAAAATTATTTGCTGCCTGTTTAAGGTACTGATGTAGGAAGCCTCATATATATTCAATAATTTAAGAATATTCATGCCAATTTTATCATCATTTATTTTTTATGCATGTGTGTGTGTGTGTGTGCGAGTAATTGTGTACATATATGAAGGTGGAAGTGCAAAGGGCTTCACTTGGGCCTGGCAGTGTGAGAGTTCTATAATGTTTTGTTAATGGTCGAGGCTCTAATCCATGTACATATTAAAAAAAACTCAGATAATTTGGTAACTCTTATTAGACTAGGCCTCTGTTTGGGCTGTAGGATTTCAATATTGCTGGACCAGGTCATGTAGGCCGTCCCTGCTTTTGTCCACTTCATGAATGATTGATGATTCCAATAAAAGTTGTCTTGGAACCTCAAACACCTGTATAGTTTGGCTCCTTACAATTTATAGTGGAACCGGAATAGAACTGTTTTCAACAGTTCCTTAATTTTGGAATCAAAATCGTTGAATTCAGTTTGATTTCGATTTTTTGTGGTTTCAGTTCAAGTTTTCCAACAGTTCTTTGTCAACTTTAACATTGGCAAGATACACACTCATACTTATGAATCCCTAGTTAGAACAATAGATTATAACTAATTGATATTTATTTATACATTTTATATTATATAAATATATAGAATATTAGAACTTAAAAACTATTAGTATTTATCTATATATTTTATATTTTATATATAAATAAAACAATAGATTTAGAAGGTATTAGTATTTATTTGTATATTATATATGTTATACTTTATATATATATATATATATATATATATATATATATATATATATATATATTCTAATGGTTTTGGTTCTTTGACTTGGAACCAGAACCGTAGTGAACAGTTTAGCTATAATTCTGGTTCTAGTTCCGATTCTACCGATTCTTTATACATCCCTAGGGCTGCAAATGAACCGAGCCAAACCGAGCTTGAGCCTGCTCGGGCTCAGCTCATTTAATAAAAAAATTTGTTCAAAATCGTTTTAGCTTGTTTATGAACATAAACGAGTACATATAAGCCTATGTTCATGAACATGTTCACAAGCTTACAAGCACTAAAGGAGTTTTGTTCACAAATATAAACGAGCTCATTTGCCGAGTCCAATATTATTCGGAATCAACTCATTTATTAAACGAGTTCGAGCTCGACTTGTTTGCTTAACGAGCAAAACCCATTCACGAACAATTTGATTCATTTGCTGCCATATGCACCCCTAGTGAAAAGCAAATTACTTTATTTATTTATTTCTTCCTTTCTTTCCCAAAAGTTAAAGCATATGCACAAACTATCAAGCTTGTTCTAGTAACAAGCCGAAGCTTAAAAACAAAAATATTACATCTGAGGCTCAAGGTGGTATAAAAAATTAGGTTGTCTTTGGATAAATGTATTTGAAAAGTTGAAAGAGGGCATTTTGGGTTCAAATTAAAAAGAAATGTAATAAATGCATTGACTATTAGAGTTCCATTAAGAGAAATAAAGGAAAGAACCTAAATATTTTTCATCATCAGTAATTATTTGAGTTTCAAACATAAAAAAAAAAATCATTATAAAGATTTTTTGTCTCACTCACCATACTTTGTGTATATTTGTCACACTAAACTCCCTCATTAGTTATACTCAAATGTAAGAATCTAATGTGATGTACATTAATTAATGATTTTTAAAAAATTCAATAATTGAATTTGATATTTTTTAATT
Organism: Cornus controversa; assembly: GCA_026545225.1. NCBI lineage: Eukaryota > Viridiplantae > Streptophyta > Magnoliopsida > Cornales > Cornaceae > Cornus > Cornus controversa. The sequence goes on from CM048845.1 coordinate 78,486,454, forward strand.
TTCATTAAAATGAAACTTTGAAATTTTAAATTGAATTTTTTAAAGCGACAAATTGTCTTCATTGAAAATCAAACTAGAGTCAATGAAAACGCAAAATATGCGATTTATTTATGAAGTAAATGTGTTAATTTTAAATAAAATGACTTCTTCTTCAATTTAAAAGCTTAAATAAATTAAATACACCAAAAAAATAAAATATGGTGATTTGTCAATTAAATGTTTCAAATTGAATATCAAAATTTTTTTTTCAATTACATGCAATGAAAACTCGAATTAATTGTGTTGAAAATCGGAATTGAATTTTTTATTTTTGAATTACTGTATTGATTTTTTATTGAGTACACATTTTGCAACTTTTGTTCATTATTTGTGAGTTTTAAACATAAAAAAATATGTATTATAAAGGTTTTTTTTTATCTCACTCATCGTACTCTGTGAATATTCGTTACATACTAAACTGCTCTATTGGTTATACACAAATGTAAGAATCTAATGTAATGTACATTCATTAATGAAATTTTCAAAATTCAAGAATTGAATTTGATATTTTTTTTAATCTTCATTGAAATGAAACTTTGAAATTTCAAATTGAATTTTGAAAAGACAAATTGACTTCGTTGAAAATCCAAGTAAATGTGTTAATTTAAAATAAAATGACTTCTTTTTAATTTGAAAGCTTAAATAAATAAAACACGTCAAAAAAAATAAATTATGGTGATTTGTGAATTAAATATTTCGATTTGAATTTCATAATATTTTTGAATTAAGTGTGTTAAACCTCGAATTCATTATGTTGAAAGACAATACGTGCCTACTTACCACCAATGTGGCATAATAATAAGGAAAATGCTAAACATCATGAATATAATTCATGAATTAGTATCTCGTGGCTGCTAATTTGGCATTAGGTGACTAATTATTTGACAACTTTCTATATTTTAAAAGTATTATTTTGAGAGAATACAGAAAATAAAAAAGGGAAAAAATAGCAAAACGTAGAGTTCAAATTAAATTTTATGCCTGTATCTTCTTTGGAAAGATATTTTTCATTAAATTTTCAAATAATTGAAACAAGAAACTACAAAAAAAAATTCCATAATTTCTTTAACATAAGCTTGGAACTATTTCTCTTATATAAAAACTCTAATTTTCTCTACCATCTACATGTGTGAATAATTAAATAAACACATAATGTACTTAAAATTTCTTATAATATTTTGATTTGGTATTTTCGATTACAGTTGAATTTTAAAAAAGATTTGGTAAACATGGAAAGAAGCTGAAAGAGAATATATGTATATATAATAAAATATATAAGAAAAAAATTAGAAAGAGAGAAACCCAATTTAATTTGAGTAATGTTGTTCCTTCGTCCTTTAATAGGATTCATTTAGTTTGATAAATTTTTAAAACTTATGAAAAGTGTAATATGTATCAAAGTAGAGGATATTTATATCTTTTTTATATTGCCACGTAATATTTGAGATATGTAACGCTGCTCTAATAATAAAGAGACAAGTGTCAAGATTTGGGTTAAACCCAATAAAATTCAAATCAAATTCTGAATCTCTTTCTCTCACGCACGCAAGAAAGCCCTAATTTTATTATCTCTCCGTCTCTCCCTCTCACACACTCTCAACATAAAAAGAACAAATTAAAATGTACCAGCAAAATGTGGTTTGGCGACTGAAGAGTGCTCATCAGGATTTGTAAAGAAACAGATGCCTTCAGTCATTTCAAAAAAGCATTTTATTTTGTACATTTTAAAGTGTTCTTTTCATGTTGAGAGTGTGAGAGAGGGGGAAGAAAGAATCATATTAGGGCTTCGCATCAATAGAGTTGTGAGAGAGGAAAAGAGAGTCCGATATAGAATTTGATTTGGATTCATTCTTCTCAAATCTTTTATTTTATATTTTTCGGACATTTGTCTCTTTATTATTATGTCACATCAATAGTGAGTAGGAAGTGCCTACTCACTAGAAGTAGGCAAGTATTGTCGTGTTAAAATTTTGAATTGTCTTTTTTGTTGTTGAATTTTTATTCTTAATATTTTGTTGAGTTAAAATTTTGTAAGTTTTTTTTATTGTTGTAATTATTTGTGGGTCTTAAATATTTATATATAAAAAATTATTATAAAGGTTTCTTTATCTCACTCATCATAATATTGGTCACACACTAAACTACTTCATTGGTTGGTTAAAAATTTTTTTTACTTTATTGGTTATACACAAATGTAAGAATTTAATGTAATGTACATTTATTGATGAATTTTTTAAAATTCAATAATTGAATTTGATATTTTTTAATTTTCATTGAAATGAAACTTTGAAAATTTAAACTGAAATTTGAAAAGACAAATTAACTTCATTTAAAATCGAATTGGAGTTTTTGAAATGGCAAAATATGCTATTTATTTATGAAGCAAATGTGTTAATTTTAAAAAATATATAGACCTAGAGAGAGAGAGAGATTTTTATTTATTTATAAATGTGTGTATTTTTAGAATTCATGTAAATTCATCACACTTTATATTAGAGGCAGAAACTTGAAAAAAAAATAGAGAAGGAAAGAATTTACATAAATCACCATATTTTATTTTATTTTTTTGACTTATTTAATTTATGTAAGCTTTCAAATTGAAAAAAAAAAAAGTCATTTGATTTAAAATCAAAACTTTTACATCATAAATTAATAACATATTTCAACATTTCAATTACTCCAATTTTTTTTTCAAACTTTCAAATATATTTTTAAAAATAATGTATGTATATATATATACACACACTTATAGAGTGAAAGAGATTTATATAAATATTTATAGATTGTTATAATTTATATAAAATAATCGAAAATATATCATATTTAATTGTGGGACCTTATGCTGCACTTAATAAAAGAATTTTACTTTCTAAGAAATCAAAGTCTGCACATGCTATGCTTAGCTTTTGCAACTCCAAAACAATAGAAAAGAAATGCCACGAATCACAATAGCACATGAGCCTAGATTTCAACAATAATAGCTAATTGATACACACGTGTGCCAGTCTCCTCCAAACGTGTGTGATCTTATTGATTGTTCGAATCTTCAAAATTAAAATACATAATTAAATAAAATAAAATACAATATGAATTAACCATGCGTGTCAATCTCCTCCTAACGTGTGTGATCCAATTGATTGTACGAATCTTCAAAATTAAAATACATAATTAAAGAAAATAAAATATGACTTAACTTAAGTACTTTATAATCTATTTAATTGATTTTTTTATTAGTGAAAACAAAAGCAAGGTGCTTTGGATGCCACCTGAAGAGATTCAAAGCCTAAAAGCTTGCAGACAAAGAAAAGAATTTCATATTAAAAAAAAAAAGGTATAAAAAGGTGAAAAGAAAAGAAACATGGAATCAAAGAGGTTTCACGTTCCAAAGACATGCCGGGTCATTGGGAACCACACGTGTACTAGTTCTATTGCTCCACGTGTAAGTACTTGATATTAAATTATAGTTAGTGGAAAAGTGGTACACGTTTGCTGGTGTGCTCTTCACCTCATTGTATTGCTTCTTTTATACATTTGTTACTTTTTACAATTTTATCATAATTTGTATAATTTTTTCATTCATTGTCAAAAATTAATATGCAAAACCTAAGGCTTGTTCAACATTACATCATTGCTCTTTTGACTGCTTTTTTGCTTCTTTTTTTTTTCCCTTTTTTCTTCTCCTAAAGCAATGCTTTACTAACTGATATTTTGCATGTGAAGAATTATGACAGCTATGAATGTAGTTGGATGGGGAAGTCAATTTGACTCGTCCTTATGGAGACCTCGTCTCCCGTTTTGTTCAAAACGAGTTTATCGTCACATGTTTTGTTCCAACCGAGTTTAAGATCATCTTAATAAGATTAGAGATGAGCTTGAGAAGAGGGTTTAAAACTCACAAAACTCCGAACCAATTCCAATTAATAATAATATTCTTTTATTAGCTATGTATATTTTTTTTCTTTAGAAAAATTAAAAATGAACATTAAGATTCAATAAATTGCAAAAATATATAATTATCAATTATAAAGGATAAAGTTAAAAGTTGAGTGATTAAAAATTAACACAAAAATATTTATCAAAACGTATGAATTAATAGTATTACTGAAATTTGATAACATGGCCATTCAAATAATAAAGTAATCACAATTAACTCTCTTGTGAGATTTCTATTAGTTTTTATTTTATTTTTATCGAAAGAGATTTTCATTAGTAGGGGAGGGTTTTTTTTCAATATATATATATATATGAAGATTTTTTTGTCAATGAGAGATAATCACGAGGTTTTTTTTTTTTTTTGTTTGCATATTGTCCAAAGAATAATGATAGCTATGAATGTAGTTGGGTGAGTTTTCATTTATCTTCTTCTTAAGTTCTTATGGTGTCTAATTATAGCATTGTATTACAATGCTTGCGGCATTGATATAATTCAGTACACATAGGTATGACACATTGATTAAAGGTCAGAAACTAGCTAGAACATTATTAATTTATAGTTAAATACAAAGTGATATAAAGTAATTTAATTATATATCATTTAAATGTGTGTCATGGTGCTATAGCATGAGATGGAATTGTAGGTATGCATATCCTCGCAACTATAGTATTCCAACAACTTTTTACCTAACCAAGGTATTACCCTCAATTATTTAGAGTCACTTGCATAAATCATGTTTTGTTAACCCCTTTACGAAGTATTATCATAAATTTCATTTCTCTCACACACGCTATCGTTTTTTCTTTATTATCTCAACTTATTTAATTCTAGACTCTCTCTTGACATTGTATAACCATTTATATGGATCATGTTCTTTCTCGTTGGCACAATTAATAATTAGTTCATCTTAATCAATTTTATATCATTTTATACGATCCAGATCATCTCTTTTTTCTTTCTCTCTATATTTCATGATGGTTGATCATGTGGTTCAAAATGTACCACGTTAACTCGTCTTTCATCAATCAATACCATTATATTTTGAAAAAAAAAGAGTTAATTAGCTGATGTGACACATTTTGAGTCACATAATTAAATTTCACAAAGTATATGAGAGAAAAAGTGAAGGAGAGGATGGTGCTCCCATTTCATATCCTTTGGATATTGTTCACTCTTCCACATTTATATTTAATGTTTTGCTTAAATTATATTTCTATCATTTTATTTTAGTTTTAAGATAATAGTTTTTTTGTTATTCTTGTTCCATTGCTTCAAATATTATGAAAGATGGTTTGAATATCTTTTTTTTCTGTGCTTTTCGAGTTCGTTTTTCTATCATTAATGATATATATTTTATTGGGTAAATATTACTTACACTGCTTCAGTTTAGACGATATTTTGATTAGACTTATATGATTTGAATATTCTCGATTACACCTCCTGAACTTTGGGTTCATGTATCAATTTTTTTTTATTAGTGTCACGTCAGTTGACAAACAGAATCAACTGACATCAGTAAAAGAATAAATCTGACATACGTCACTGACATGGAGTGTAATTGATAAAATTTAAAACTATAAGATCCTGGTTGAAATATTGTCTAAACTGAGAAGGTGTAAGTGATATTTTTCTTTTTAATTTTGTCTTAGACTCTCATATTGTCAGTACGAAAAACTAAATGTGAAAAAGTGATGGATTGGTGTCGATGGCGGCTGATAAATTATTATTCAATTAAAGAGAATTAACGTGACCGACTCAACATTGTGACAATCGAAATATATACGAGGACACTAGCTAAATGCCGAATTGTTGAAAAAGGGTATGGGGGCATGGGCGGGTGGGCCACAACACTGTGCAGTAGTGACTAGTGAGCGCAGGCCTCATGTCCCCACTCTCTCTTTAGGGCATTAAAATCTTGATTCATAAGTTTTTTAATTACGTACCAAGAAAGGTAATCTACAATATCCTATGATGATCATGGTTACAAGAGTTAAAGATTATCTAAAAGTAGGACCAAATGTGTGATTCTTTGAACCTCAACCCTTTAATGCAAATAAACGATCTCGAAAAGTAGTGAAAGAAAAAAAAAACAAAAAACTATATTCCTCCAAACTTCTTTTACTCTAATTTGACAATAAAATTTAATTCTTTTTTTTCTTTTTTAATTACTAGAGTATTTCAATTTGTAGATTTAAAACAAAGACAAGTTGACTAATTATTCAATCCCTTTATCTCTTGAAATTTATTAAAATCAACCTCAATTGAATAGTTGAGCGACTGTGAAATTAATTCTTAAAATTTCATAATTGGACGTTAAATTTTCACCCAAAATAAATAAATAAATAAATGCAAACAGAAAAGACAGAAAAAACAAGCAAGTTAGCCAACAACTGTCACAGGTCAGAAACAATTTGTAACTCATTGTGGCCCACCTTTCACAATCCGGACCAACAAACCCATGAATTGTACCATCCCAATTACATTACATAATGGAAGACACCATTATAATGTTGGCCGTCTCAATTATATTTATACATGTCCACATCAAAAAGCAATGCCATAAGGTATATATATATATATATATAAATATATATCTAGTCTATGCCTATGCCCATCCCTACATACCTATAAATGTAAGAGAAATAGTAACGCGAGAGATAAATATTAAATGTAATATAAATATATCTCATTATATATATATATATATATATATAAATATATATCTAGTCTATGCCTATGCCTATGCCTATCCCTACATACCTATAAATGTAAGAGAAATAGCAACGCGTGAGATAAATATTAAATGTAATATAAATATATTTCATTATATATAAGGTAATGTTACTCAGGTAGAATTATTAGGCAAAATTCATAGGCAGAAACTTTTACAATCATTGGATGTATGTGGTGCACATACATCCAATGGTTGTAAAAGTTTCTGCCTAACAATTCTACCTGAGTAGCATTATCCTTATGGGGTAATGCTATTCATGCAGAATTATTAGGCAGAATTCATAGGCAGAAACTCTTACATTCATTGAATGCATGTGGTAGGCCACACCACATACACTCACCTCATACATCCAATGGTTGTAAAAGTTTCTGCCTATGAATTCTGCCTAACAATTCTGTCTGAGTAACATTAATGCTACTCAGGCAGAATTATTAGGCAAAATTCATAGGCAGAAACTTTTACATTCATTGGATGCATGTGGTAGGCCCCCACCACATACACTCACCACATACATCTAATGGTTGTAAAAGTTTCTACCTATAGATTCTGCCTTACAATTCTGCCTGAGTAACATTATCCTTATGGGTAATGCTACTCAGGCAGAGTTATTAGCCAGAATTCATAAGCAGAAACTTTTACATTCATTGAATGCATGTGGTAGGCCCTACCACATACATCTAATGGTTGTAAAAATTTCTGCCTAACAATTCTGCATGAGTAGCATTATCCTTATGGGTAATGCTACTCGGGCATAATTCATAAGTAGAAACTTTTACATTCATTGGATGCATGTGGCAGGCCCCACCATATACACTCACCACCATATACCTAACATTTTCTGCAATATTTTAGCATTAATCTTAATGTAAACCTTGATTGATTAGGTTGTCTTGACAACTAAGATGTCTCAAATTCAACTCATTTCATGGTCAATTTGATACTTCGATGACACAAATGACTTTGGGATGATGGTGTGTATCCAAAATAATATAGCTCAAGTCCCATATGTTAAAAATATATATTTAGTATTTGATAAATATGATGGTTAAGATACATATTTGTACCAATGTCAAACCTCTCTTACATACTATGCCATAAGAATTATGATTTAAAAGTCCAACGAACTAGTTCAATTCTATTTTTATGTGAGTAGAATAGTGAACTCTATTACTATAACATCATGGTCACTACATTTTTCACATAAAACTTACTCATGGCGTAATAGTCATCAATCATCGAAAAAATAAAAAAACTTTCAAAATACTATTCCAAACATTAACTCTCATGTCTTAATGTACAACATTATGGCACGTGGACCATGTGGTCTAGTGTCACGTGATATCTTTCTTTTTTTTTCTTCCAAAAAGAAACATATAGGATTCAAATTTTACCAAAAGCATTATGACAACTCTTATTGGACATGTTAACCTTTAAAACTTTCTACAAATATGAGTTAAAATTAAATTCAAATTTTGGAGGAAAAAATAGAAAGGAGTATTTCTTAAAATTATTTTTCTTTTGAGCGTCTTGCGGAAAACTACTTAAGAATTTTTTTTGTTTTTGCACTATTCGAAATTCATTGAAAACTAAAACTAATAATTTTTTTTTCTTCATATTTTCATAATGGGACATTGTATCTGCACTCCACTTTAGTAGCGACGCTCACTTGTTTTTTTTTTTTTTTTAATGAAAAAAATGACAAAATCATCCTTGAAAAGCACTATTACACTCTACAATTATGGGTGATCGTGTCATTCATTTATTAAGAAATCAGATTGTGTGCAATAAAACAAAAGTGAATTTCGAGTTCTCTAAAATTTCTCTCATTTCATTTGCCAGAAATTCAAAAATAAAATTATACTAATCAGATTATAAAAAAAAAATACAAAAAAAACCGAAAAAATTAATTGCCCAAAATGTAAGGGTTGATCCCTTAATTATGGTCTTTTAACTCTTTGGGAAGCATATCAATATAGTAGATCGTTAAGAAAAAGACATGCATGCACTTGAGAAAGATAAGTCTAAAAAATAAGGAGATTGTCATTTCAAAGGCACAATTATTTCACGAGGATCGAATTTCACTTTTAGCCACTTTTCTTTCTCTTTCTGTTTGTTAAATAATCATCACAAAACGACTTAGCCATCTGCTATCTTGCGCCACCGTGATGAATTCCAAGTGGCCATTGCGCATCCTCGAGTCTTTGTAGCCACTTGGAGGCAAAAAAAAAAAAACAAGCAAACTAGCCAGATCATGGTACCAAACCAAATCATTTGATTCAATCAAGCTAATGTTGATGAGTTGGCCTCTCAGATCTAATTGAAATAAAATAAAATCAATTGTCATTCTCAAGATGAATAAATATATATATTTAAATCAAGATAGTGAGTGAAGTATATAGATGTCTCAAGTTGTGCATAGACCTAGTAATTACCATTTCTTAGTTGTTCAACTAGAAACCAATTCACTAGCCCAAGAACATCTTCTTTGTTAACTTGATATGGACTACCCAAAAGTGTGACAATTAGGCCAATTAATTAGTTGTTTGGGCACATTTCTGAGCTACTTGGCTTGTATTGAAAATATTATTAGGGAAAAGTCTTGCTAGTTAAAAAGAATTGGGTTTGGGATGAGCTCTACCCCCAAGGTCACATTAGATATAGATCTTGTCTAGCCAGTTATTGATGGAAAGTGTGGGTCTGATAATACTGTACATTTTAATCCAATTTTGCATATCAATTTTTTTGAAAGGTATTTTAGTATATCCTGCATTTGTTATATTGTTCTAGGCAGTGGTATATATTCATTTGGAACTCCGTGTGCCATTTTTTCTCATCATAGTAAAATACCTACAATTCTATAGACGTAAAACAAAATTTGGGTGAAGCGTGTAAATCTATATTTCTTTGCTTCTGTGTTTAATCTAGTTTAAGTTAATTTTCAGAACAATTATTAATTTATCTAGGTTAATTTAGTTATTGTACGTGTACAACACGTAAAGTCAAAATTCACCCAGTTGTATTTTAGACGTACTCTTACTAATGGAGAAGATCTACAATACACCACGTGTAAATACATTTATACACACAAATTTAGTGTTCGAAATTCTAGGAACGAAAATCAGTGATAAATAAACAATTTTATTAATTTAAGAAAAATGGGTACAATCCTCTGTGAATCTTTACAAAAGAAATATGAAGATAAAGTCATCTGATTTATCTTGAATTGGATTGAAACTGTGGTGAAGAGCGGCACGTAGATGATGTGCTTGTTGTTCTTCTCCTTCAGGATTTAGGTGTTTTGGATTTTGAGTGAAGAGTTTTGCAGAGCTTCAGTTTTTTCTGAGAGTGTTCTGATCCTCATTTTTTTCCACCTCTGGACCTTTATTTATAGGCTCATCGGAGGGATAGATTTGTAACTTTCTTTTCTTCTGATAATTATCTTATAATTATCTTTTGTGATAATTATCCAATATATACATAATAATTATCTTTATTAATAATTATAATTATATATATATATAATTATCCATTAGACCCATTTTCAAGTGGGATTAGACGTTTTTAGATAATTTGGATGAGCCTATGACTCATTTATTTGTGGTGGGTCTGGGTTTCAAATTATCTGACTCCGAGCCACATTCAAAAGTGGGTTAAACTGAAGATAAGCCCAAATTATATTTTGGGTCTATCGGATAATTTTTTCATTTCTACAACACCAATTGAATCTGTATCATGAATGCACAACACGCAAGGTGGGTTTTACTGTGAGTGTACAACACACAAGGTCAAGAATCATCCGGTGTATCTACACCGGGTGTATTGTAGATCTTCTCCATTAGTCTACTTCTTATGATCGAGATTCACTCGATGTATCTACACCAAGTGTATTGTAAATCTTCTCCATTTGTCTCTACAATACACCTGGTGTAGATACACCAGGTGAATCTAGATCATGTATGCACAATGCGTAAGGTGAGTTCTACTACACGCAAAGTCAAGATTCACCCGATATATTTATATCAAATGTATTGTAGACATACTCGTACCAATGGCTATTTCTATAAAGGAGATAATAAAATGCACTATTTTTTTTAACAAATGACAAACTTGCCTTTTAGTACTTGGTTTTATATATACAAGTAAGGAAGTCTTATGTCATTTCAATTTTAAGGGTGGAGTGCGTTTGATTTAAAGAAGAGTACGTGTACCAATTCCATTTTTGTAATAAGTTTAAATCGGCATGTATGTTCTAGTTGAATTTCACTTCCAATAAATATTGTAAATAAACATAATGGGTGACTTGGTTTGAAAACTTAATTATTGTTGGAATGAAGCTCAAGCCTTGATTTCTTACCTTAGGAGTGATCTTAAAAAACATACATATGTCTAGAATGCTCAACAACTATTAAGCTAAGCTAAAAAAAATAGTGGATTTGATTAAAAGCCAAGTTTGAATAAGTCTCTTCGGCCTCTATATAGTCAGATCCAATACCTTTGGCTGATTTACTTACTCTCTACTTCTTAATTTGAGGATTGAACTCCGTCTTTCAACCTTAATTTCCACATGTTTGTTTTTTAAAATCAATAAAACATGACAAACAAAGAAGTGAAGATATATAATAAATTGTAGTAGACATGAAAACATGTTTTCGACCTTTTCGTTCGACCCATGGTAATTATCTTCTTACGTACTCAGAGACAAGTGTTTCCATGTTTGTTTGACAAACATGTTAATAGAAAATTGGGGAAAACGACGAAATGATATTGATATATTTTTTAAATAAAATAATTACTTTTAAAAGAGACATTCACTCTCAACAATTTTAAAAGTAATTTGATAGTCCACTATTAAAAAATAATTCTACTATTTTATTTCTGAAAATTTTAATATTTTTGCACTGCATGACGATATATATTAGTGAATTTTTCATGATAGGAAAAAAAGATGGCAATTCCGACATAGATAGATTTTTAAATAAAATAATTACTTTAAAATAAAATTTTAAAAGTAATTTGATACTCCAGTGTATTAAAAAATAATTCTATTATTTTATTTCTTAAAAAGTTAGTAATATTTTTGCACTGCATGACGCTATGTTAGTGCATTTTTCATTATTGAAAAAATAAAAAAACAATCTCAACACAATCGTAAAATTCAACGGACAAGATGCTGAAGAGGTAATACAGCTGAGCAGGACTGCATCATCGCTCCGGCATTTGATTGCACTACATGACGCAATAGATTTTGTCAGATGCCTGTCACGTGACACGACAACCGCAGAATTAAATGCTGCGGTGGTAACATTACATCTGTACGTGGCACGGGTAGGGCAGGAGCCTGTACTTGCTGCCCGATGTTCACGGGCACAGGTAGTGAGTAGGGGAACAATAACCTCGGAACCTGAGCGCATAATAACAATCTCAGAGCCACTCCTATTCCCCTCCCTATATACATGCATGCATGTATGTAACTGTAATTTTATAATAGGACCGACTTCAAGATTGTTACTGTGAGCTCGTCTTCACAATTTTCAATAAACAATCTCATGCAGTAAATAGTAAAAAATATTTTGAATTTTTAATCACTTTTAACCCTCTTTTGTAACTTCTATATTATATATAGATCTATATATATATACAAGCCTAATTTTATAATAGGACCAACCTCAAAATTGTTACTGTGAGCTCATCCTCATAATTTGCATGTGAAAGTTGAATCTTTGGATCTTGTGCACTCCCAACATTCTTAAAAAAACAAAAAAAACAACACAATGCAGGTATCATACTATAAAAAAGAATACAAATGTTAGGTTGGGTGCCTCTTTTCTAACTTTAAACAAATTAAACCAAACAAAATTCTGAAATTTTTTTGGTTAGTATTTTAATTAAGGCAAATGATAGCATATGAGTCGCTAGAGGACTAATCAAAATGTCCAAAAATTAGGAATGATAACTATTAGTGTAAGTAAGAGAAAATAAATTAATATGTGATGAAATTGTTATAAATAGTTTAGAAAAATAAATATTAATAAAAAAAGGGTACCGCAATAATGATAGTTTATACACATGTTAAATGACAATTTTATTAATATTTTAATAGTATTTTTGTCATTTTATTTCTGAAAAAGACAATTAAGTTAGTTTTTAAAATTTTATAATGAATAAATATCAAAATGATTACTGTGTATAATTAGACCAAACTTTAAAGCAAGCAAGTGTATTTTATCCGTAAATTTTTCCCTGCTGAGGATCAAACCCTCTGATTTGATCAATTTATAATCCGATTGTAGCAGAACAGGTCTGAATCGAGTAACAGATGATTGAAACTTAAGATGAGGTTGACCCATCGTACCATTTCCTATATACAGGATTACAGGGGTATATTTTCTTTTTCTGTATGTAGTAAGTAAAGTATAAATGAGGGCATGGTGGTAATGATAATCTATGGGCCATGAAGGGAGTCATAATGAGTTCACATATCAATGGTTTCGGGAATTGGGACCCACTGAACTTGGAACTTTGGAATGGAGTTAAGAGAAGAAAACGACAAATGAGTCCAGCATAAAGTGAATTCAAGGGGTATGGTAACGTCAGCAGTGGTGTTTTGTGCGTGAGGCGCAATTTAGCAGGAGTTAAACCTGTGGGTCGTCGTGGGACTGTGCATGGGTTACACGTATCGTTTTTGGTCACAATAGAGTTGACGTGCATTTAATGCGCGTGCGATTCACGCTCAAAAACTCAAATAGAACGTAATTAGTGGAGCAAACTTTAAGCCAACCGAATAGCGTAATGACAACAGAGTTGCTCTTAATTGAAGTTTGAATTTCTTTACAGAGAATTGAAGATAATTATTTCTGTATATATAATATAAGGAAAAGTGTCTCCAATTTTATTTAGTGTGTCAGTATTTCTTTTTCCTCGTCATATGAACCGCACTTACTCAATTAACTCAAATATTTATGAAACAAGAAATAATTTTATTGCTTAAAGATTTTAAATTGCGCACAAATAATTAACAAAAAAACAACTTATACAAAATACACTTTATTTATTTGATGAAAAATATTATTAAAAATTACGACCTCTCCATTATCAATTATAATGCCACTTATGAGAGAATAATGATTTATCTTCAAAATTTACAAGTTTTTGAAAGTGTGTTGTGTGAATGAGGTGGTAGGTTTCACTCGAATTCGAACCGTGTATTGAACAAAAAAAATTAAAAAACAGATTTTATAATAGTAATCTTTTACACAAATTTCATATGACATTTTCAAACATAAATTCAATTGATATATATATATATATAGGGGTGCACATGATTCAGTTTGATTCCAAAATACTTTAAACCGTACGGATCGATTTTAATAAATCATGAAATCAAATTAAACCGTTTCAAGTATAAAATCGAATCAAACCAAAACATGATGAAACGGTTCGGTTCTAACCACGGTTCTATCATCAATTTTTTTTGTTGTATAAAAAAATAGAATAGTTTAGATCTTTTAAAAAATGGCCACTAGCCTACTATCAAAAGGTCAAAAAATATCATAATTTAAAAAACTGTTACTATTACTTGTGAATCCACATGAGCATATGTCATAATATTATATTATACATATATATATATAACGGTTCGGTTCAGTTTGGTCCGGTTCCAATAGACACGAAACCATAACCAAATCAAAAATTTACGGATTGAAGTTTTTGAAACTCTGACCAAACTAAACCGTAAAAAATCAAATTGTTTCGTCCAATCTGATTCGATATTTTTGTGCACCCATATATATATATATATATATTGTTGGTAGTCAAATATTGTAGTCAACATATTGATGCCACGTCATCAAAAATGGTTTTTTAGCTTAGTTAAACAATCAACGACCAAGTTACGTGTCACATTCTAAGTCGTCAGTAAAACGTCAAATTAAAGACTAAAATCTTTAATCTTTTTTAGAACATCTTCCTCTTCCAAGGACCTCTAAGTCTTGCAAAAACGAAGTAGAGGTACAAGAAGGCGGCATTGGCTGCTTTTAGTTGGATGGCATTGACCCACCGTGTAGGTGGGGAAGGACCGATACTGAAGTGGTCCTTGAAACCAGGTAGTTTTATTCCTTTATCCCTAGTGATTCTCCGAGATTTCTGCTCTATCTCTCGGCTCTCTCTTACGGAAGAACCTGAACAACTGTAACCCATGATACAATCGTTATCCCTTGGTCTTGTCTTGCCCAAAAACTCTTGTCCATGGCAACACTATTATGAGACAATAAACAACAAGATAGGTGCCCATCCAATGCTCCGGCCTGTCCCGTAGTGACACTTATCTTTCTGTTCCAAGACTATTACCTCTCCGTACACCGTGTCGACCACTACATAGGAGCGATAGCGAAGCCAAGCCGTATAAAGGCGAGCAGCCCTTATAGCAATAGCAAACGGCCTACTTATAGCCCCATTTTTCCCCTTTATTCGAGGACTTCAACGGGCCTTACAAGCTCAAAAATGGCAATTCTTCACGTTTTCAGTGGGAATTCATTCTATTACTTAATTGACATTGTGAGGTCATCCTCATCTTCCTCTTCTAAGGACCTCTTTTATCCTATCGAGGTCCTTATCCTCTTCCTCTTCTAAGGACCTCCTCTACCTGTCGAGGTGGTCCTTCGATCTTCTTCATCCGAGGACCTTCCTCTATATACCAAGGTCTTCCTCCTCTTCCTTTTCCAAGGACCTCTTCTACTTTGTCGAAGTCCTCCTCCTTATCTTCTTTCAAGGACCTCTCTACCTGTCGAGGTGGTCCTCATTCTCTTTATCTGAGGCCCTTTTTCTATATATTGAGGTCTTTCCTCTATATACTGAGGTCCTCCTCCGAGGACCATCCTCTACCTGTCGAGGTCTTACGCTTCTATTCTCTAAATAACTCTTTTCATAAAAGATTGACGACTTTAATTAGGAGAATGACTCAGGATTATTTGGGATTTGAGGAGGCACTTGGTTTGGTGGCTAAAATTGAGGGTCCGTTGAGCCTATCCTCGACCTACTTGTAGAGAGAGAAATATCATTTGGCTCCTACATATCATATCCTCACCTACCCTTGACCATATTAATATTATATTATTAATACTTACATTTATTACATCTTCTAATATACACCTTATATTCCCTACCATCACTTAATATATATATATTTTTAATTATTGTTATATCCATATTTATTACCTCTCCATGATATCACTCCATCTTCATTTCTTGACCTATAAACGAGCATGTCCAAGACAAAAAAAAAGGGGAGAAAAAGAGGGGATTAGAAGAACCAAATGACCCAAAATGAAGGGCTCTCATGCTCTCTCACCTATATTTGCCAAAACTTTTAGCAAGAAGTCAATTGTATATTGTGCCTAGAGCCATCTTTCTCTTTAATTTGCGTGAACTTTCATCTCGCTCTGTCAATTTCTACTATACTGCAAGTAACACTTCATCAATTTTCAAAATCCCGCACAAACATATATATATTCCATGTTTTACTGAACATTAAACAAAACAAGCTTAAAAAATAAAATTGAAAACGAAATTTACATTTATTTGCGATTTATTTCTATTGATAGCTGGCAGTACACGGTTGTGTACTACTAAATATAGTACATAAGCACCCAAATGTATACATGCTATTGGGAGGAGTCAAAATATCCCAACAGGCAGAGAGAGAGAGAGGAGTTGTCGAGACCCAGTGGTGTAAGAGTGTAGGCTTGCTTTGAGAGGTGCTATAGGACGGTGACATCGTGAATGCGACGCGCAACGAACAAGCGTGGGGTCATCTTCGCCAATAGAGAATATTGACGTTACAACTTTGCCCTTTAAACAAAGGAAGCATCTCATGTGCAGTTAGGTCGAGAGTGGGCCTTCTCGGGTTCCAGAGCAGGTATCTAGGACCAACCTTAGAAGCTTAATTTTCTAATACACTCCCCTAAGTTTTCAACTAAACTACATCAATGCCATCCTATCCCACGGACTTGGTCTCTTAGCCTAACTTTATTAATTACTCTTTCATCGTTTTTATTTTAAACTTTTTTTTTCTTTTACGAAGGTAAAAAAAAATAAAAGTTAAATCTTTTAACTTTTTATTTTAATTTTACAAATAAAAGACTTGCAAATGTGTTAAGTAAATGAGTGGAATTCGAATAATTATTTGTGAGACTCACAAAATTCAATGACAAGTGTTCATGAACATGTTATTTAATACTCATTCGAAACTCACTCATCACAGCGTCTTTGAATTTATATTGTTATTATTCCATAATGGGATTGAGCTTGTATTTGAAACTTTGTTAGCCAAACTAACCTAACTTAAATTAGGGAATAACATAAATGACAAATTTAGCACCCGAACTTTTTCGATTATAGAATTTGGTAAGGATCAGATATTCACAATTTGACCTTTATATGTGAAGAGACTATTATCTTATTTTAAATTTGTGACCTCCAAATCACAATAGAATAATTTTATTAAACAAATGAGCTTAAAGCTTCAAATTGTCAAAAACTTAATTGAAACCTTATTGAATTGACATTTTTGTATACATATAACAAATCATCATTGTCTTCCTTACATTAATTTCATAAGAGTTGATCGTCTCCTTTATTTTCTTACCGTTACATTTTATTTCATCGTGTATGTATTACTTTGTACGGTCATTTATAATAACTCAATCCTATTACTTTATTTATATATAATCATGATTCAAATCATTAATTTGAAACCATGTTTGTTATTCTACAAAATATATTATTTTTTTATATATTATATTATTATATATATTTTACATAATATATTATTATTTTTATATTTTATATATATATATATATATATATATATATATATATATATTTACCGATGTTCTCTCGCTCCAACCTTCCAATAAAGAAAATATTGGTGGCATATGCGTGTAAGTTCGTAATTTCCATTATTAGTCTTCCGAAACAAGGGAGATGCAGTTACTCTCCGCCAATAGATTCACTTGCACGGATTCCCTAACCCCCGCCGTGGTTTATACTCCCAACACACTCTCTCTCTCTCTCTCTCTCTCTCTCCCTATCTCTCTCTTTCGACTCCCCACCAACTCCTTTATATCCACCACTTTCCTCCCTCCCCACCTCAGTCTTTTCTCTGTCTCTCTCCCTTCCTCTCCCGCTCCCTCTCCCTCTCTCTGCAACCCACGTAACTGAACAAATATTCATGGACATGACAGCCACAAGAAGGCCCTGTTTCATAGAAGAAGACGATGGTCTAGCCTCTCTTGCAGACATGGAAGCTGGGTTCTCAGGAAACCACCATCATAGCCACTTTTTCTTCTCTAGGCCTCTCTGTCACACTGCTTCACAAAGAAAAACTAATCTCAGATGTCTCTCCTCCTCCTCATCCTCCTCTGCTTCTTCTCCGAGATCTAGGAGGTTCTATAATGGCAGATTCGAAGAACACCAATCCCATTTCTTAGAAGCTTGTTTTCTCTGTAAGAAACCTCTTGGTGGTAACAGAGACATCTTCATGTACAGGTTAGTGCTGGGGCTCTAATTTACTCTCTCTCTCTCTCTTCTTCTTCTTCTTCTCTTAGCAATCCATAAGTTAATTTTAAGAACCTAACTTTTAGTTTTTGCCTTGTTTTTGATCGGATTGTCAATTACAGAAAAAATTCTAATTTTGATGAAAAAATTACTTGTTTTCCGCTTTACTAGTTGATTTTGCACTAAATGGATGGACAACTAACCGTTTCTCATTAAATAAAGGACACATAAGTGCATGCCCAAAAAGGAATACGTAGAAATTACCTTTGGATTTTCCGTGTTCTCTGTTTGGATGCCAAGAAATTTGAGAAAAAGAAACATTGAGTTTTTTGGGCTCCGGGAAAAGACAAACTGATCTGAATCAAAATCATTGTATCCTGAAAGACTTTTTTTTCCCTGGGTCTAAGGCTAAAGAATTTTGTTTTCTTTTATTTTCCTACATTTTCTCAACAACCAAACACTATTTTTTTATTTTATTTTATTTTATTTTATTTTGGGTAAAGGATTACTAAATTTAAATGGGTTTAATGCTTTTTCTTAATTCATTCCAACATTAATATCAGTATATGTATAGGTATAGTGTTGTGTGTGTTTGATAACTGATTGGAATATTAAATGTTATGATTTTGCAGAGGGGACACACCATTCTGTAGTGAAGATTGCAGACAAGAGCAGATCGAGAAAGATGAAGGCGAAGAGAAGAATCGAAGCCTCTCTTCATCCCTGAAAAGGAAAGACCAGAAAAAAACCACCTCTCCAAACAAAGCACAAGACTACTCTTTTCGTACAAGCACAGTGGCAGCAGCTTAATCAATTCCATCCACCAAAAGCAAAAGAAAAGAAAAAGGAAAAGGAAAAGAAAAAGAAACTGAAAAGGAAAGTGAATTCCAATTCCTCCGGAACACCCTATAAAAGAAAAGTAAATAAAGGAAAATGCTTAAAATCTATCTGTTCATGGAGATAATTAACCGTCTAAGAGGAGGAGGAGAAGATGAAGTGGGTTTTTTTTATTTCCTTTTCATTTTTTTCCAATATAATTGTAAATGTTTATATGATGCATGTGTTGGTTGGTGTGCTCTGTAATAGCTAGCTCTTTTTGGTGTTGCTTAGAGCTTCAGAGGTCTCTCTCTTTTTTCTCTTTGTTTCTTTTCTTGGTAATGAGAAAGCTAGCTATAATACAAGAAAATTTCTCTCTCAGGTTGTTTGGTGTTGGTGGTGTTAATTGGCTTCGATTTTGATTTGAATTCAACGTGCTTTCTATGTGTGGGTGTCTTTTTGGCCCATGGAAGTTCAAAAACTAAGCGAGGAGGAATTTCCTGTTAAGTTGGAAGGATTTGGGAAGTACTTGCTTTTCGGAAAAAGTCTCTCATCCTCGTGAAAGCTATTTTATACACTAATATCTTTGCATGCACTTATATTTGTACACCATGAAACTACGTACTCAACTATATAATTTTCATATACGTATCTTCAACTCTCTCATCATTTACTTTCTTTCTTCAGGCAGAATTTACTTATGTACATTAATGAAATAATAATAAAATTTGTAATTTAAATATTTGAAACAACAAATTAATAATATATATCTTCAATATTTGTTCCCAAAAAGATAGCAATTACACAATGAAAAAATTAATTTTCTTGTAAACAGGAAAAAAATAAAAAATGCTTTGGCGCAATGAATAAAATAAAAAATAATTTTTTCACTATCAAAATATTTTAGTTCTAGTATTTCAAAAAATCACAAAAGATTGTTATCAATCTTTATTCACATGTAAAGAGATTAAGATTGTTATGGATCTATATATATATATATATATATTTATTGGCCATGCTTGTTGCGATGTCATGGGTATGGACATAACTTCAAGGATTATAATCCCTTCGCTACAAAAAGATAAATTGACATAAAGGTTGTCGTACATGCTAAAAGATATTTAAAATGGAGTGTCTTATTAGTAGTTGTATTATACAACTACAACTTATATCACACTCAAAGAAATTGAACCATAATATTATGAGTAAATTGCAAAAAAAAATCCCTATACTTTATTCATTTTATAAAAATTTCTTGAAGTTCAAAAAAACTCCTAAACCTTAGAGCAAAAAATACAATCAAAAATAAAAAATTACAAAACTACCCATTAATGAAAATTGTCAATTTTTTTTTCTTTTTTCATTTTACTCTAATAATTTTATAAAAAATGAAATTTAAATGTAATTTTTTAAACTTCACTAAACATCATTTTGGTGAATCTTTTGATATATTTAATTTATAATTAAATTAAGATTTTACAAAAAAATGTATATAAAAAGAATAAAAATCTATTGTTGAAAAATAAAGTAATAAACATATATAAGTTCAAGAATTAGATGTAACAATTTAGGATTATAATATATATAGTATAGATCCATTTATTTGTATTTAAAAATAAAAAAATGTATAATTTAATGTCAATGTTAACTGTTACTTTATTATGAAATAGAAGAGAACTTAGAGAAGCCATGTAGTTTAGAGAATATTAGCAATTTATTTTTTAATTTATAAAAGTGTTAAAATGTATATAAAATCTACAAAATATATACAATTTTACTCAAATCTTAAGGGCAAATAGTATTTTTGGAATTTTTTATTTTTTTTATTGATAGAGAGGAGGGTCTTTTACACAAAATGTGATAGTTAAACTGTTATTTGCATAAAAAAAATTTTATTAGAGGGATTTTTTTGCAAACATAGGTAAAGTATTGGACGGTTTTTTGGGGGCCTTTTGATTGTGACCCTAATAAATCAGAGAGAGTGACCCAACAAAGAGCGTTGTAGTTTTGTTATTTGAACCTTAATATGGGATGACTTGAGAAGAACTTTCTTTTGATAATTTCATGAAATTCATTTTTGCTATGTCACACATATATATATAATATGAGTTATGGGTATGCATGAGCTGTATTACGTTGGCCCAACACATCTTTGTCATGCATATTGTATATATATATGTGTCTGTATCACGGTGCTGTATTAATCATGACCCATATAAAAATCCGAGGGTGATGTAGCTTTCCTTGCCAATTCATTGACTTATATTAACTGCTCAAATTTTGGAGCCACGTTAAGATGTTAACCTAAATTGAATGACTTTATAATTGGGATTTTTTTATTTATTATTATTTTATCGAGAGTAGGTATGCATACTATGGATGAAACTAGCACGGGACACCTGCACAAACTATGTGCGTGTGATAAGTTTAAGTATAATACTCGTGTGAGTTTAATCAACTCTCACAATGAGGAGACTCAAATCCTTTACTTTTTACTTTAAAAAAAAAATTACTTAGCCATAAGCTTTGATCTATTGGACGTTATTTTTTATCTAAAAAATCAGATAAATTAAATTCAATTAGGGTCTGTTTGGTTACACGAAACTATAGTAGAAAGTGAAAGTGAAAAAAAAAAATTAGATTTCCAACATGCATTTGGTTAGCATGAAAAAATTTTAGAAAAATTGTGAGAAAATATTGTTTTGTTAATTTGGATAGTATGAACGTTAAAATAAAATAATTACACTTATCAAAATTACCCTTTGATTTTAAACACTAATAAATAAATAAATTTATGTTAAATAAATTCCATCGCTTTCTATCCAATTTTTTATATTTATTTTTAGCAAAGAAATAGACGGTGCAAGTCATCAAGAACTTGTGAGTAGGGTGCACACAGTACGGTTCCTTACGATTTTTGATGGAACCGGAACCGGAACCAGAACCATTCCCAACGGTTCTTTAATTTTGGAACCAAAATCAGAACCGTTAAGTTTAGTTCAGTTCGGTTCTAGTTCTTTGCGATTCCGGTACCAGATCTCCAACAATTCTTTGTCAATTTTTTTTTTTTTTTAACAATGGCAATATACACACTCATACTTGTACACCATAGTTATAACTATTGGAATATGTTTCAAAATATTTTTATAATAATTTTGCAAATATATTTGTGTATTATTAAAGTATAATATTTTGATTCATTCCCCTTTGAGTAATAAAGTTTTAAATGTATTCACACACACACACACACACACACACACATATATAGATATATATGCAAGTATTTGGATAGTTTATATATCAACAAAAGAAATGTTTTCACATTCATTCACAATTGACATTTGGTATTCTGAATGAATCTATTTGATTTACTTAATTTTAGGATGAACTATTTTAAGTTCATTCATCAGATTTATGAGATACATTTTGTTTAGTATGATACATAAATGAATTTATCCAAATTCATTGCTTTGGAACATGAATTTTCTTAATTCATGTATTTAGATATTGAACACATTCATGAGACTCAACTTGAGAGGTCTATATAAGGACCACACTTCCTTCATTCGGGATGAATCAAGTTCTATCTCAACTCATACTCAAATTTTCTTAACACGAGTTTAAGAAGTTTATCTTCTATTTTTCATAATTGGACATTCTAAAAAGAGATTAAGTGTTGCACCCAATAGTGTATTGTGCAAATACACTGTAGTTGGATTGAGTCCAGGTTTGGTTAAATCTTGGAGATAGAACTGCCAATATCCTTTGCACCTTGTAGGAGGCTTCGACTATCTTCAAAAAGTGTTTACACGCCTCCAAGCTGTGGTCCGAGTTTTCTGAATATTTTATTTCCACCATTTATGTAAGTGCAAGTAATTTTTATAATTTATCATAATGATTTTTTCCAACAATTTGAAGATACCTCTTTCTCCTATATGGCGTTGTGGTATTGCTTAGACTCCTCTCAACATTATTAACTTAAGTTGATTAGATAAGATAAGTGGTGCATATTTTGGCTGAAAATATTGTATTAGTTATAAAATTCTCAAACTAGTGGGGGTTGAACATGGAAATGGTAATTTCTCTCGTCCAAAGTCAGAAAAGGCTCTTTGCAATTATGTTTACTTACGATGAACTTGTTCTCCAAAAAATGTTCTTTATTTTCCTAAAGAATGATCTACTACATTTTTGGAAATCTATCATCTCACTATGGATGAAAACTATCAAGATCGATGATCTCGAGAGAAGAGCCTATCTTGAAAACGATGGCAATATATATAATTCTTTTTCTATGTGTTTAGCCTATTAAATACATCTTTAAGAAGTTCATCTAGATTGAGAGCAAAAAGATGGAATCCACCTCACCCGTGCTCATTACTTTGAGAAGATTCTCGAAAATTCAATCAGATTGAGAATAATCAGTGCCTACTTCGTATGGTTCTAACATAAAACTAATGAAAATGAAGGGCAACAGTAGACTAGGCAAAACCTTTATAGTTGGGAAGTTGAGCAAATACACTGGTAACTGAGGAGAAGAGTATTGGAATGCTACCTTCGAGGTACAATCCACTATGGGAAGTATCCTTTATGCTTAAAGGATACAGGATGCAACTTGGATTGGATGTAAATAAGTCAAAGCCAATTTATGCTTCAAGTTTTGTCTATGAGGTGGTGCTATATCCTGGAAGTCTATGAAACATACATGTATTACTTTATGGAATCTGAGTTCATTGCCCTCTCAAGTGCAGGAGAGGAAATCTGTGAAATGTCCCACTTAAGTCAATGAGAGAATGGTACGTACTTTACGCTCACAAGTGAAAAAAAATGATGACTAATTCTTATTGCTCTCTCGAGTTAATGAGAGAATAATTAGAGTTATTAACTTCTCTTCTGAGAGATAGGGATGAATAACTCATTTTGATATCGGTAAACATACCAATGTGAGCTAGCAAAACTAGCATTCACTTTATTATGATAATGAGGCTGTATTACTATAAAGTATACAATGAACTCAAGAAATTCATCTATAAGATCATCATTTGTGAGGTTTAATTGCTTGTGGTATTAAGGTCATACATTATTTTGATAAATGTGGTAGACCCATTGACCAAGTACTTCTTGTGTAGGGATCCATTTTTTTTTTAAAATTATATTTTCAAAATAGGAATTTAAATGTTTTGCTTATGTTATAAGTATGATTTACATATGTGGGGACTAGTTTAGAGGTCCGTAGAGTTTTGTGAGCCATTTGGCTCATTTTGAAAATTTAGGTCGTTGGGGACCCGAGATAAAGGTCGGGTGAGCCTGGGAATTCGAATTTTTTTGGAAAAAATTTTATTTTTGATTATAGACTAATTAGAATATTTTGAGAGACGTAGAAGTGATTTCGAGTCCATATGTTCTTTCGGATTCGAAAACGGAGGTCGGGAAGGTACGTTAAGTAAACTAGGGCCGTTTTGGTCTTTTTGCACCCTAAGGCTTATAAATATCTGGGAGACATATATTTATAGCTTATTTCCTCTCTCTAAATATTCGTGAACCTATCTTCTCTCTCCTTTTTGTGTTCTTCTTCTTCTCTCTAGATTTAGAAGGTGTTAGGGGTTAATTCGGAAAGCGCCAAAGAAGGGAAGTGTGTTATACGCAACAAGAGTTTCACTTTGAACCAAATAAAGTCGTGAATAGAAAAATTTGTTGTTGATGAAAGTGTGGGATAGCTTGAGACTATAGCTATTAAGGTAAGGGTGTATGTTGTGTCTTCTAGTTTCAAGTTTAATTTTATTTCTTTTGCATAAAATGAATGATTTTTATATCAAATGCGATAATATAAATTTTTTTTGTTAAGTTTCTGGTTCTATATGGATGTGCATATGTTTTTTTTTTTACTAGAAATGGTTAGTATACGCTTGCAAATACATGAATTACATATGTGTGCAAAATGGAACATGAATTGCATATATAGGATTTTGGAGGATAAATGATGAAAACCTACTTTTGGGGGTTAAGTATCTATATATATTCTTATGATCCTTGTGTGACATACTAGGATTGAACTAGGACATACAATGGGCGCAATGCATCGAACTTGTGAATGTGTGTGCAAAATGTGAAATATTTTGTGAGTGTGGGGTGTGTCTTGGAAGTGGCTCATGGAAAAGTAGTCGGGGAACATATTTTTGAGGGTTAAAAAATCTCAAACTTGCGCAAGAAGGGTTGGTTACTAGTGGGTTAGTAGTCCTAAAATAACTAAAATTGAGATATGGGACTTCGGTACGTATCTTGGATATGGGTGAGTGTGAACCAAATCCGAGAGGGAGGGTGTGTTGAGTCTTATGTGTAACTTGAGTGAATTACATGACTTGTGTGGATGTTTATCCATTTTTTATTTTTTTCATATATTACATATATGATAAAAACGTGTCGTATGCATGAAATATGTTTTATATGGTTGTCAAGTTATAATTGATGTATATGTCATGATGTGAACGAATTAAGTGTTTAAGCTTATGACTAGAATGGTAGGAAGCATGACACGTATTTGTCGAGTAAGAGTTGCATTTTATGCATTGAATATGCAATATGCCCTTGAATGGATTGCACAATACATTACCTTGAGCTCGTTGAAATTATTCATCCCCCTACGTTAACACTTTCAGGACATGACAAAGAGATGGTTGAGGATGCACAACCATGAGTTGGCCCTAGAGTAAAAGAACTCCATTTTTGGGTTTTTGTGTGTTTTGCGACATATGTAGAGACGTCCATGCCGACTTGTAGCATGTGGACTAATTTAAAAATATTGTATCTATTTTGGATAAGAAGTATGTATGAGACTTTCATTATTCTATCTATGTATGATAATTTTGATAATTCTTGAAAATTATGTAAAATTGATAATTTTTGGAATACGTGTACGATAATGTACAGATTATCATTTGTGTATTTCAAGTGTGTGAGGTGGAATCTAATTGTGATAAATTATCACTTTGTGGATGTTTGGAATGTGTAGAATTGATAATTATGTTATATGATTGTATGTTTAAGATAATGAATTGGAAGGAAAATGATTATTGTAATCAATTGATGGGTTTGTTAGTGTAACAGAGTGAGTGATTACGATGCATCCTAATCCCGATGGCGATGCATCATAAAATAGGTGAGAATTTGAGTCATTTTTCAGAAGGTTTCGCAGGATATTACGCACCTTGTGCAATGCATTGTAAATACTATGCATTGTAACCAACATTACGTTACATCGTAATGTGTGGTTTAAAATTTAATGTACAAAATTGGCCTTATAATTACAAGAAAGTTTCAAGATTGGTCCAAACTTCAATCAGGCATAACTTATTTGTTTTAGCTTGGAGTTGGGCGTGGTTTCTTTTTAAATTGAATATTTTTAGATATTCTTTCCAATGGACTAAGAATCACCCTAGAATTCCAAACACATAGGAAATCAGGTTCTAGAATTGAACCGTTCATGAGTGCCAATCGAGTGAGGCTTTTATTGTTCACCCCTACTTTCTATATTGATCTTGGTATCAGAAAGGAGGGGTGTGACAATATGGTATTAGAGCATTAGGTTCGAAAACCTAAGGACGAATGGTATTAGTCGATGGTTAGAACTTCACTAAGTTTGAACAACCGTGGGGGAGAATGTCGGTATTAGGTCGAAATGCCTAAGGACATGGGGTAAGGGATGGGTCTAGGTGACTCTTACGTGCTATGCGTTATGTGTTATATGTTTTAAAATTATATTAAGTGATATGCCATGATTCTATAAGTGAGTAGAATTGATTAATTGACATATAAATGTGATTAATCTTTGATTGGAAATGTTCATTAGAATCATGCCATTGAGACGAAGATGTGGCAGGGGTGTGGATCCAATTCCACCACCACCACTATTGATTGATAGAGCGTAGTTGGTCAGAGAGATGACTGTTGCTATCCAATTGTTGGCTCTAACCGCCAATGAAGGTCTACAGAATCAAGCTCAATGTGGTGGAAATAGGGCACTAAAGGCTCTTGAGATGTTGAAGAAAATGAATCAACCTATGTTTGATGGGAATGCGGATCCTATGGTTGCGGGGGTATTGGCTCGAACAGATGTCCAAAGCATTTGATATACTTATGATAGAATAAGATAACTTGAGAATATCAATGATTCTTATTTAATTGACGGGGGCAACGGACCTATGGTGAAAATCCACGACTCACACTCATGAAGTGAGGAACATAGAGTGGGAGATTTTTGAAAGGTTGTTTCTAAAGAAGTATTTTTCGGACATGGTTAAAGAGGCTTTGCAAGAAGAATTCATACACTGAATCCAGGGAGGAATGAGTGTAAATTGAGTATGAAAATAAATTTATTACCTTATCTTGCTTTACACCAGAGATGGTAGCAAATGAGTAAGCCAAGGCAATGAGATTTATGAAATGGCTTCGGTTTGAGCTAAGGGCCAAGGTCACCATCTTAGACTTGCCAAAGTATGCAGAGGTGGTGAGGAGGACACTGTTGACGAAAACGAATGACAATGATATACGTAGGATACGGGACTTGAGGAGTCAGTCGCGAAATGTGGGTTCTTATTCGGGTAGTAAGCCGAAGAAGAAGCATAAGGGGATTAGTTCTTTCCCTAGGGGGCCTCAACATACATAGTCATTTTCTATAGTGTCTATGCCTACTGGATCATCTCGGGACAAGATGAAATGTTACCAATGTCAACAGATGGGACATTACCAGTTGGAATGCCCACAACTACAACCTATACCTGAGCGAGATGTGAGAAAATGCTATAGGTGTGGATAAGTGGGGCATGTGGTGAAAGATTGTCCTCAGAAGATGAGTGATTCTCATGATGCTGCGCGGTCACATCAATAGTATTCACAGGCTTCTAGGGTGCAGTCAGTTTTTAGAGTTCCATAGTTGCCACAGCCTGCACAGTCTGTTCGGAGTTCACAACTAAGGAGGGGAGCGATCCTGCTGCCTCTACACAGCAGTCAGGTTATCAAGGGAGTGGTCAAGCAGGACAGGGCATACAGGGTCAGGCATACGCTATTACTCCAGCCGAGACTTCTATGAGTTCATTGGTTGTGGGAGGTATCTTCCTTGTATCTAGTTCTTGGGCTAAAGTTTTAATTGACTCGGGAGTATCGCATTCTTTCATATCAACTACTTTTGCTTCTGCATTGGGGTTAGATGTGTCAACCTTGGATAAAACCTTGTGCATTGATACGCCAGTTGGGGATAGGGTGATCCTGGATCTAGTATGTCAGGTATATGAGATAGAGATAGCAAGTTGGTGGTTAGTATTTGATTTCGTGCTCTTAAAAATAACGAGTTTTGATGTCATTATCGTAATGGATTGGTTGTCTTCATTTAAAGCCAATCTAGATTGCTACCGAGGAAGAGTGTCAGTGTGCACACCCGAAGGAGATTTTTTTTGCTTCGTGGGGAAATGGAGTGAATATCATTCTTCATCACTATACGGACTATGGGGTCGAGATGGTTATGGCTTTTTCCTAGTTAGCCTTGTGACAGGTGAAGAAGGAA
Source organism: Cornus controversa (assembly GCA_026545225.1). Taxonomy (NCBI): domain Eukaryota; kingdom Viridiplantae; phylum Streptophyta; class Magnoliopsida; order Cornales; family Cornaceae; genus Cornus; species Cornus controversa. The sequence continues at coordinate 78,515,083 of CM048845.1, forward strand.
GAAACTTTGGGATCTTTCCCGAAGTGGTGTGCGAATTTGAGGATATTTTTTCGGAGGAGTTGACGGAATTACCTCCTATGCGAGAAGTTGAATTTGCGTCATACCTGGTATGACACCCATTTCGATGGCACCGTATCGAATTACATCAACAGAGTTAAAGGAGCAATTAGAGGACCTAAGGGCGAAAAGTTTTATATGTCATCGTGTATCACCTTGGAGAGCACGGATCCTATTTGCTAAGAAGAAGGATGGGTCACTGCGGTTATGTATTGACCATTGAAAGCTAAACAGTGTGACAATCAAGAACAAATATCTTTTGCTAAGGATAGATGATTTGTTTGATTAACTCAAAGGAGTTAAGTGTTTTTCCAAAATTGACTTGAGGTCGGGGTACTATCAATTGAGAGTCAAGGAGGAAGATGTTTCAAAAATAGCCTTTTGAACACAGTATGGTCATTATGAGTTCCTTGTGATGCCTTTTAGTTTAACAAATGCATCGGCGACATTTATAGACTTAATGAACTAGGTGTTTAGTGCATTTCTTGACGAGTATGTAGTAGTGTTCGTGAACTATATTCTTGTGTATTCTTCGTCAAGAGAAAGACATGAGAATCATTTGAGGACGGTGTTACAAATTTTAAGGGAAACCCGATTTTATGCCAAATATGAGATGTGTGAGTTTTAGCTACCAAAAGTAAATTTTCTCGGACATGTGGTTTCAGGATGAGGAGTTTCCGTGGATCCTTATATGATAGAGACCGTAATGGATTGATAATGTCCGAATAATGTATTTGAAATCTGAAGTTTCTTGGGGTTAGCTAGCTATTACCGGAGATTTGGGGAGGATTTCTCACGACTAACAACACCTATGACGAGACTCACTCGTAAGGGAGTTAAATTCGCATGGAATAAAGCTTGTGAGCTAGCTTTCCGATAATTGAAAGAGAGATTGACTATCGCTCCATTTTCATTTGGTTGAATCCTGGAGATAGAGCTACCAAAATCCTTTGCATCTTATAGGAGGCTTCGACTATCTTCAAAAAACGTTTACACACCTCCAAGTTAAGGTCCGGGTTTTCTAAATATTTTATTCCCGCCATATATGCAAGTGCAAGTGATTTTTATAATTTATCGTAATAATTTTTTTCCAACAATAACAATAGATTATAATGTATTAGTAGTTATTTATATATCTTATATTATATAAATATATAGAACATTATAACATATAAGCTAAATGTATTTATCTATATATTATAAATTTTATACTTTATATATAAATAGAAAACTATAATTTAAAAGGTATTAATATTTATTTATATATTATATATTTTATACTTTATATATATATATATATATATTTATTTATATAAAACACTAGAACTTAAAAGCTATTATTATTAATTTCTATATTATATATTTTTTTTTCTAACAGTTCCGGTTCCTTGACTTATAATTGAAACTGTAGTGAACGACTTAGTTCGGTTTAAACTAAAAGTCACGTTATAATAGTGATGCTTCAATGCTAATATACCTCTTCTAGTTAGGTTGGTAAAATTATTAATAATGGTAATTTAGATTAGAAAAATTATTATTGGAAAGAGTCATCTAGTTTTAAAATATAACTCTTTTTTTAATAGGTATAAAATATAAAAAATTGAGAATTCCATTCTCGTTAAGGAGTTGTAACTCTTGAGAATTTCAAAAGTGAACATGTTCAGATTATTAAACTTCTTATATTAAAATTTTAAAACATTATTTAATTAATAAAATTATAAAAAATGTATAAAAAAATAAGAAAGTTATACAGTGTTTAATAGTATACGTATATTTGTATTTATATAATATAACTTAATGTTAAAGCTAATAATAGCATATTATTAGCTCATCACTTATATGAAATCTGTGAAGAGTGAAGAGAAACAATGGGACATAATAATAAATTAAGATATAAAGTCACGAGAAACTAAAATTTTTCCGTGTTTTATACTAGTCGAGGAAAATCGAGCAGTTATGGAATTCTATTTTTCTGAAAATTTTCACTTTCAACCAAACTCCTAAAAATTGTAAAAAAATTTCTTTTCCATTTCCTTTTCCTTTTCTGCTACTTTTAGCTAACCAAACAGATCCTTAAAGACATTTGTTTTTTAATTCAAAAGTTATAAATTAACCATGGTTTGAGTTTGTTTGACTGACTTCCATTCTTATTTTGGTAATTGGATGTTTGATATTCACCAAGTAAAGGGATGTTACCAAATATTAATCTCATCCACTCTTGATATATATATATATATATATATATATATATATATATATATATGTAAATTGAGGTTAGTAGAAAATTAAATTTACAATGTAACCCAAAATGAACACATTTCTTGTAATATGAACAAGCCAAACGGGACCTACAAAGGATAGCTCTCATATAAAAAGAGATTAGGTAATGTTAAAAACAGCAAAAATAATATAAAGATCACCAATAACAAATTTGGTTGACTTAAGATTTGGTGTTAGTCATGCGGAAAGTGACATTAATTTGTTTGATTTAAATAATACTCCCAAATGTTGTCCGGTAATATGATATAACAATACTCTTATTACTAGAATAGTTTACTTCCAAGTGTATGGAACAGCTAAAAGAGAAATATAATGGTATATGGTAGCAATATCTGATTAAAAATCTTAGTCAAATTCTTATTGATGAACCATGACTTGGAATATATTTGTTTTTGCTTATGAACTGTTTATAAATCACTAATAACAAATTATATAATAAGCACGACAGAAGCTGTTTATCACAAACAACTTAACATAAATTTTTAAAATAACATTATTGTACCTCGAAAACTTTCTCAAACTCGACTTTTTTTATTGGCCCTGTATATGTACATAATGTATATGTATATGCGTAGACTTGTACTTTCGTTTTTGGGTGATTTGTAATCTTTAGTCATGCAGCCCAGCCCAAAAGGCATGGTCGAATCATCAACCACTTGAAAGTTGGTCTTCAGCCAAACCTAACCATTTAACCAGTTGCAGCTTTAAGTTAACGGTTCGAAGCCCATTATTATTGGCCCAAACCAACTAAAAGACATCATAATCATCATTCATGCCTTACTTGCATATGAATACCTAGTCGGTGACATAAATTTTATTTTTTTTATTTTTTCTATTACATGTCATTCCACCAATTATATTTAAATTTTTTAAATTATTTCTAATAATTTCATCTCATATTAATTTTAGTCGCCCTCTTCCTCTCCTATCATATGGGAGAACTAACTTTCTTCTTTTATAGGTTACCATCTATTATATTTAACTAATACACACACATATGTATATACTAGTTTAAAGCACATGCAATGCACGTTGATTAAAAATAAATTAAAATTTTATTATAACACCTAAAATATTCAAAACTATTATAACACATCCAAACATATTAATTAAAACACCCAAAACTATTCCTATTATGTAACCTTGGTAATATAAACTTGTTGAAAAAAAATAAAATTATAAGTTAACTATTGTTCACATGGAAGGAATCAAATATAAACTATAAGAAATCAAAAGGTATAATTCTAATCATTCTTAAACAATCTATTACTTCTTTTGAAAATACTCAACATTTTATCTTTTTCATATTTTTTAGTTATTCTTCAAATAAATCATTCTAAAGTAAACTTCTTTGATAGCTGCCAGCACAAAATTATTTTTGACAACGTTATTTTTACTATTATTTATACTGATCATAAAAAGAAACGATTTTTTTTTTTTGCAACTTGTCACTTTGTCATAAAATTCATTCATCTTCTCGTCCTACAAAAAGAACAAATTAATTTTAGTAATCTTGATACATTTCAAATGAATTGTCTTATCCATAAATTTTATGAGTGAGGAAAAAAATATTACCTGACTTTTTAACTGTATTAGCTCATCTAGTGAATAATTTAGTAATGATTGAGATTCATCGACTATTGTTAGATATGCATTATTTGTTATATATTTGACTCAAAATTGTATCATAAATCTGCATAAATGAGTATACTTCATTGACACAAAATAATAAAGAATGACATATTTATCATATTGTAATATTTTTTTTAAAAAAAATAGAATGTTTAAAGATATAATAATACATTTGAAAGCGTTTAGCGTCTTTTATTTTGCAATTAGTACAACTGAGACCATCATTTCGTACTTCAACTTTTTTCTTGCATTACTTACATGCATTGTACCATGGTTCAGGTGCATTTTTAATCTCTATAATTCTTGCTTCAAAAAAGTAATATGTTTTCTGCAAGTTGAGTTACAAAATATATATTTTTTAACAGAAATTAATTATAATCACGTGATAAAATAAAGAAAAATTAAATGAATATATAAAATAATAATAATAATTTAATACCTTGAATGTCATTGCGGAATTTCCAATTATGTCTTCAAGTATATGTTTTTCAGCTTCTTCGAATAATTGATATTTTGAACTTGAAATGAGAGCATTTATGTCTTTGTCATTTACGTTTTCTTTAACTTTGTTAAAGCATAATAAATTATTGGAACAATATGTTGTTTATATATACAAATACACAGACACACAATCAATAATTAGACCTTATTATGGGTTTCGTCAACAAAGAAAGTTATAATTTTTGTTTATTTTCTGTTTGATTTTTTAACTATTGATAGTGGATTAGCTTCCACCAACCATGTCCTACCGGTTATGATATTCTTTAAGTAAAATAAATAATTAAAACCTAATGTAAATAAGAAGAAATAAATAATCAATCAATATTGTAATGCTTTGAGATTTTCAATTTTTATGTTAATTTGTAATGTAGATTTTGGTTGTGTTTGAAGACCAAAACCTGAAATATAATATAATTTTGTATTTTATGTTCATTTAGATATAATAAAAAATATAAAGTGAATAATCTCAATGTTGTGTAATAAGTTACCTTTGAATGTGTTGATTGACAAATGTGTAACTGTGATAAAACGTCTTTCGTTTATTAGATTTATTATCAAATTTCCTTCATTCTCAACAAGACCATCGCACAATGTTAAAGTACTTGAATTGTTATAAAAAATAATTAGTTCAATAATTTATAATGGTAATTATGAGTATTTATGTAGTGTTATAATGATGTACCTCATATCCATTATAATGATGTCTCGCAATTTGGATGTCCCTCCATTGTTCTTCTTAGCTATATTGAATGCAGAATATGCTTCAATAACTATTTTCAAAGCAGAGCAAGACTAAAAATTAAACTTATATATTTATATAGAAAAGAAAGTATATATAAGGAGAGTAAAGAGTTAAAAGAAAACAAATCTATAGTTTTTTTTTTCATTAATATACTTGTTCAAGTCCTTGAAGTCCACAAAATTATATTTTATTTTTTCTAAACTTACAACTTCAAGCTCCTCTCATATGAATTTTATCTTTAATAAAAATTATATAAGTTTTACTGTATAGGTTTAATTTTACATTACTATATTATTTCACCATCAAAATAATAAAAGGTCAAAGACACACACACACTATTACTAAAAATACAAAGAGGTTCAAAAGTTTCAGTAAATTTTTTATTTTTATAATGCATTCTTATTTTTTATTATAATATATTTATTCTAATAAATACATAGAAACATAAATTTTCCAAAATCTCAAACACCAAGTGTTCTTTTCTAATTTTTTTTTATTATTTGCCTCACACATTATCTCTAACAAAAACTCATTCTATTTCAGAAAAAATAAAAATAATATTATAATTCATACTTTTATAATTTTTCTACTTCTATTTATTATTTATCTTAAACTTCATTCCTAACACAAAATATTCCTATTTTTAAATTTAAAGAATTTGATTAGAAAAAATAATTTACGGAGTTTCAAATCATTTAATTTAATTATAATTCTTCTTTCCTTAAATGTCTAAATAATTTCAAATCCATTTAGAGTGGTTTAATTATTTTAGAATTCCAATTTAATTCACACTTCATCCCTAACACAAATTCTTCCTATTTCAAAAAAAAATTATAATTCTTATTGTTATAACTTTTCTAATTCTATTTACTTTTTCTCTCGCAGTTCATCCCTAACACACCATCTTTTTATTTTTAAAATTCAAAAAAATAAAAAAAAATATATTATAATTCTTATATATTGATATTTTTTCTAATCCTATTTATTCTCTCACTAACTTCATTCCTAACACATACTCCTAAAATATAATATTATTTAAATAAGTATTTTTTTTCTAATTCTATTTATTCACTCTCTAACTTCATCCCTAACACAAACTCCTAAAATATAATATTAGTTATTACACAGTCATTATCAATTATATATCTCTAAGTGCATTATGCATATAAAATCCAATCATGTTCTGTTATAATTAATATTCTGAGCTAAGCACAAAAAATATACACCAAATATGATTATATTATAGGCTTATTATTTATGATTAAATTTGTGTCCGATTTATTAATCTGATATTCAATTCGACAACAGACTTATTACATACATAATTTTTTATTAAATTTTTTTGTAGGGGTTCTTTATTAATAATAGTAACGTGGATAGTAAATGGGGTAGTTAACATAACTATGAGGAAGCCAGAGAGTATTTAGACCAGAGGGAAAACAATTAGAGCTAGTTAATGGGGAAGATAGTGAGGGTAGGACCTGCCTTGCCATTATCACATAGTTCTCTGTTTATAGAAAGTCATTGGTCCCTGGTCACCCTTGATGGGTCGGAGGTACTTAGGTCATGAGTAATCTAGACACCTAAAGTGTCACCTCCTTCCTTTTGCATAAAATGCCTTCAGATAACTTTTAGCGGCGGTAGTTGGCTGCATTAATTACTCTTTGCCAGAGCATTAATGGTGATGGTAAGAGTCTCTGTTACGGCAAAACATCGCTCACTGTTCCACTAACTAGGCCCTTTGATTAAGTTGGGCTTTCTCTATTATTCATCCTCCAATCCAAAACCCTTATGAGTATCCCATTTGACCCTGTTACGCGGCTGGAAGGGGTGGGACCTACCAATCCCTAACCTTGTCGCATTGTATGGTTTGTTTGTTTGTTCATTTGTGAGAATGTTCTCGTATACTTAATGTTTGTGGGTGATGGCTAAGGGATAGGTCTCGAGGCTTTGATGTCTGTGCTCGAGGGATAGGCCTCGAGGCTTTGGTGTCTGTGCTCAAGAGATAGGTCTCGAGGCTTTGATGTCTGTGCTCGAGGGATAGGTCTTGAGGCTTTGAAAAATATGCTCGAGGGATAGGTCTCGAGGCTTTGGTGTCTGTGCTCGAGAGATAGGTCTCGAGGCTTTGATGTCTGTGCTCGAGGGATAGGTCTCGAGACTTTGGTATCTGTGCTCGAGAGATAGGTCTCGAGGCTTTAATGTCTGTGCTCGAGAGAGAGGTCTCGAAGCTTTGGAAATTGTGCTCGAAAGATAGGTATCGAGTATTTGATGTCCGTGCTCGAGGGATAGGTCTCGAGGCTTTGATGTCTGTGCTCGAGGGATAGGTCTCGAGGCTTTGAAAACTGTGCTCGAAAGATAGGTATCGAGACTTTGGTGGTTGTGCTCGAGAGATAGGTCTTCGAGGCTTTGGTGGTTGTGCTCGAGAGATAGGTCTCGAGGTTTTGATGTTTGTGCTCGAGGGATAGGTCTCGAGGCTTTGGAAACTGTGCTCGAAAGATAGGTCTCGAGGCTTTGGTGGTTGTGCTCGAGAGATAGGTCTCGAGGCTTTGATGTCTATGCTCGAGGGATAGGTCTCGAGGCTTTGATATTTGTGCTCAAGGGATAGGCCTTGAGACTTCGGTGACTGTGCTTGCGAGATAAGTCTCAAGGCTTTGATGTTTGTGTTCGAGGGATAGGTCTCGAGGCTTTGATGTTTGTGCTCGAGGGATAAATCACTAGACTTAAACTGTAGCACTCGAGCAGTAGGGTTTCAAGACTTTAGGTGGTGGTGCTCGAGCAATGGGCTTGGGCCATGACGCTCAAGGGATGGGCCTAGAAGTTCAAACCGTGGTGCTCGAGCCCTTTTTACATGGGCCTCTTTTGCTTGTGACGTGGTTGCCATAGTGGCATAGGTTGACTTGTCAACCCTCTTCTTAAGTTACATATTGACGCCCACAAATTTTAATTTCAAAAGCTAATAACAAATAATGAGTAGAAAAAAAAAGTCAAATGAAATAACTCACATGTAAGCTGAGACGAAACCAAATCGAATGGTTGTTGATGAGATTCGAGAGGAAGTTGAGTGTCGTGTTGATGAGAGACGAGAAAAAGATGAGAGCAGAAAGGAAGAATGAAAAGTCGTAGTCGAGAGGAAGAGTGATTTTATAGGTGTTTAGGGTTTTGCTTGGATAATTCTATTTTTTTAATTTAAAAATAAAATAGTGATTTTAGGTGTTTAGGGTTATAATTATTATTATTTTTTTTAAATTTATAAATAAAAAAAAAGGGTTTTGCTTGAGAAAGAGTTTTAGTTGGGTAATTCTATTTTTTTAATTTCAAAATAAAAAAGGAAAGGGTTTTGCTTGGATAATTCTATTTTTTTAATTTAAAAATAAAAAAATAGTGTACCGAAATGTACCGAAACTAAAAAATCCCTTTGTACTTTTAATAATAGTATCTACTCTCTTATTTTTCACTAATAGGTGTCACTCCTAACTATTCTCTCACCTAGGGATGACAACGGGGCGGGTTTGCCTAAACCCGTCCTCGCCCCGTTGTCTTTAATAGCATTACCAAACCCGTTGCGGGTTTGGGATGGGACGGGTTCTAACAAATTTGTTTCACATCAAATACTATTTTAAATTCAAAATATTACAATCCTGGTACTTTAATCCAACAATTAAATTTCCATTACAGTTATTAGAAGTCCAATAACAAATTTGATCTAACGTTTTTAAATTCAAAATATTACAAACTTGTTAGTGTGATCCAACAATTAAATTCATAATAAATAACCCATTACAGAGACTACATGTCTACATTCCACAATCAAAAAGCCCAGTAACATGTTTGATCTAACAGTTAAAGAAAGTTTAATACAACCAAATTTAACACAACAAAATTCTACCATATGAAGTTTAATAAAAGCTTACATTCAGAATTCTCAAAAACAAAATCAAAATTACTCGAGAATCACACTTTGAGTTTCAATCACCATTTTCTTACTCGAGATTTCAATTCAAGAACAAATCAAAACCCGAAAATGAAGAATATAAATAACTTATATAATTATATGACAAGTGGATTGGTGGAGCGGGTTTTTATCACAGACCGAACTTACCCTGTACCCGCGGTGGGATCATATACTATTCATTTATATATTATATATATATTTTCTAACAATTCTAGTTCATTGACTTGGAACCGGAACCAAAATCATAGTCAACAGTTTATAAAATTTAGAACCGAAACTGTAGTAAATTGTTCGGTTCAGTTCAACTACAGTTTTTGTAAAGATCAGGTCTAATTTTGACTGGTTTCTATTTTATTATTCATTTTTGTCCTAAATGCATTTTTAATGATGTTTAACATATTTTTAATTATGAAAAATATGTTTGGGAAGGTGTATAGAGGTTTTGAAAATATTTGGAGAAATTTAAATTTTTAGGTCAACGGGGCCCCGGGACGCAGGTCCAGTAGGCCTGGGAATCTGAAAAAAATATCATTTTTGGTTTTAAATTAAATAAAATGCTTAATGAGTTAAGGAAGCAATTTCAGAGTCATAGCCGCTTTTGAGATCGAAAACAGAGGTCATAAGGGTAGGCTAAGTGACCCGGTGGTATTTTGGTCATTTTGTTTCCCAGCAAGATATAAATATCTTGGGCTAGAATCTCAACCATTTATATACACAGAATTATATCTCTCTCACTCTCCCTTTTTATCCCTCTTCTTTTTCTCTTCATTTTGGAATCCTTATAGGTTGATTTGGAAAACGCCAAAGGAAAAAGGTTTGCTCTACTAAGTAAGGGCTACAAATTGGACCGATCAAAATTCACTTTTGGGAAGGATAGAAAAGCTGGAATTTTTGGAACTAAGCTTTAAAGCTTGATATTTGAGGTAGGGGTGTGGATCCTTGCTTTATTTTGATTCTATAGGTCACATAGTCGTGACATGAAACTCTTCAAAAGTTTATGTGTGAAATTTGATTCTCTTGTGTATATATAAATCGTCTAGCATGCTCTAGATAAAATTTATATATTATATATGTGTTGTGGAGATTATGAATGCATTATGTGAGTTTATGTTCATTTGAGAATTTTTGTGAGATTTGATTCCATGTGTATAGTAAATGCATAAAGAAAGATTTTCTTTAAAATTCACAAGTGTGGTGATTTCCATGAGTTAAGAATGACTGCATTGAATATGCATGATTTGAGTTTGATATGCACTAACTTGGCAAACATTGTGCATTTGGTGAAAATTGGTGACAATCATAGTTTTGGTGCATTTATGTGAGAATTTGTGGTTCTTGGAGCATTTGTGTGAGAATTAAGAATGGCACGGAGCCCTAGGGTGTAAGGCCTAAAACTTGGCCAAGCGGATGTTGCTTCCGTCGGGCTAGTAACCCCGTAGAGCGTGAGCAAAGTTTATGATTTCAAAAAAACCCTTACTATAAAATTGTGATAAGCAAAAGTCCCTAGTTTAATTGATTTCGGGGTATACGTGGTGTGAGTTTATTTACGTATGTGATTCCTTATAAATTGCTTAGTTGTGACTTGTGTGAAAAGTGTAAGACATTATACTTGATTTCAAAAGATGGTTGTGTTTTGTGCATGAAAAATAGGGGTGCACACGGTACGGTTCCTTACGTTCTTGGTGGAACCGAAACCGTTCCCAACAGTTTCTTAATTTTGAAACCGAAAATGGAACCGTTAACTTCGCTTCGGTTCGATTTTGGTTCTTTGCAGTTCCGGTTCCAGTTCCTCAATAGTTCATTGTCAACTTTTTTTTCTTCTTTTAAAACATTGGCAAGATACACACTCATACTTGTGCACCCTAGTTATAACAATAGATTAAAAGTTATTAGTATTTATTTATATATCTTATATTATATAAATATATAAAACATTAGAACTTAGAAGTTAAATATACTTATATATATATTATATATTTTATACTTTATATATAAATAGAATACTATAATTTAGAAGGTATTAGTATTTATTTATATATTATATATTTTATACTTTATATATTATATATTTATATAAAACACTAGAACTTAGAGTCTATTATTATTCATTTATATATTATATATTATACATATTTATTTTTTCTAATGGTTCCGGTTTCGGTTCTTTGACTTGGAATCGGAACTGGAACCATAGTGAATGGTTCCTAAAATTTGGAACCAGAACCGAAATCGTAGTGAACTGTTCGGTTCAGTTTAGGTACGGTTCCTTACGGTTCCGGTTCTATCGGTTCTTTGTGCACTCCTGATGAAAACCATTGATATATGCTATGTAGACATAATAGAGATTTCATCGTGCATTCATGCATAGTTGCCTGAGTTAAGGTAGAATCTGGTGGATCATTCCTATTGGGCATAGCTGTATGCTCACTCCCTTCCCCCAAAATTTTATTCAGATAAAACTCTCATGGAGGACGAGGTTTAGAGAGGCTCGGGTGGATTTTGATATCTATTTTGGAGATGTTTCTTTTGGATCTGTAGATAAATATCCATGCCGATTTGTAGTACGTTGACTATGTTAAAGATGTTGTCTTTACATTTGAATTATGTTGATGTACTTAGATTTCAAATGTAATCGCCACATGTGGCATATGTACATTTTTGAAGAATGAATGTATATGGTGTTTTGTTGGAACCTCAATGTCTATGCTTTATGAATATGATTAATTGGAGATTCATTGTATGTGTTTGGACCATGTGAAAGGTGTGTGGATCATTGAGAATATCTAGACTTTATAGAGAATGTACGAGTATTGATGAATGAGAAATAGGCATGAAAATAGCCTGTTGTAGAATTGCAAGATTTCTGCAGAGGTCAATTTCGATCGTGCGAAATCCCTATTCACATGATCGAAAATTCGATTGTGCGAACTCATAATTTCGTATGATCAAAATGTCTTCCATTGCGAAGCTCTGTAGAGTTCAAAAGTCCCAACAATTGAAATTTTTTTTGCAAGTACTTTGAATGATCGAAGCATTTCGATTGTACAAATATGAAATTTCGATTATGCAAAATGCACATTTTGATTATGTGAAATGGTTGTCTACAATTATGCTTAGGCAATTGGGGCCTTAGTCAGTAGTTGATGTTGAGTCATACGTAGGTACACGCATGCATGTATTTAAGCTTCCGTAGTGGTGTAGGGTTAATATAAAGTGATGATGTGTAACTTGATTACCCTAGGTTTTCGGGTATCGAAAATCGGGGTGCGACAACTTGGTATCAGAGCATGATATCAGAGTTGGCTTATTGAAGAGTGGTTTGGTGTTTGGCTTTCACCGTTCACTCCAATTCTTTCACTCTTAACCGGGTGTCAAAATTTGGGGTGTGACAGTTTCTTATAATTTTAGTTCCACTGGTTCTTTGTGCACCCCTAGTTATATCACTATATATCGCTCATTCCTTTGTATAATTATCCTAAATATCAAAAATGATTTTTTTTGAAAAATCTGTTGGCTTTGAACTATATCATTAGATTATCTAGCTCCAAATCTATATTAAATTTACATTTCATATACTATGTTTTATTCAACTAAGTAGCAATATTTTGATTCTAAGGCACTTCTCCACATTTCTAGTTTTATTACCATTTTTTATTTTTTTTAGAAATATCCAACAACACTACATCATAGACGAACATAATACACCATGGAATGTCTCCTAAAAAGTATTTTGTTATTTCATTTAAAATTATTGCAAAAAAAAATATGGCTATATCGAGCCTTAGTCCTACGTTTATAAATAATTCACTAGTCTCACCACATATAGAAAGAAGTGTAGTTCTGTGTTCATATACATTACTTGGAATATATTTATTATTTATAATATGAGCTTTTTTTTTTTTTTTTTGTTGGTAAAGGCCACAAAATTATATCTTTTGAGACCCTATCACATGTTTTTTCAAGTTTATCAAAATTATATGTAGATCTTTTTGGTTACTCCTATATTTTTCAACTAATTGTCTTAGTAAGTATATAGCCGTTATTGTCAATCTCCCTAACATAAATCCAAATTGGTTATTGAATACCGTAATTATTTTCTTTAATCTTTGTTTTACTACTCTTTCCTATAATTTCATTATATGACTCATTTATTTACCGTTACTACACATTTGTATATCTATTGGAATTGTTGTACTTTTCCTCCACTCATTTCACAACATGCCTTCTTTTAAAATTCACAAAACTGAAAACTTAACCTATATAAATAGATGCATGTATAATTTTCATCCGTTAAAAAATTAGTTTTTATATCATCATTATAAAATAAAAAGTTAATTACATTTAATCGTAGTGTACTATTGCTCTGTAGTTCATAACTCCCCTTATACATTTTTGATAGATAATCCCTGTCATTTATCAAAAAAATTTGCGCGATACCCTATTCCCATTAAATAATTCTTAATAAGAATACTAAAATATGGTCGGATTATAGTATTTTTCGTCTTTACCCTTTTTCCCTTAGTTATATCGTTTTCTTTTTCTCTTTCATTTAGCAAATTAAGTCTTAGTTCTTACACACAACAAATACATTATATCCAAAAACTAACATGTCTATATGATTATAGAGTAATGTAGCGATGTCTATAAACTTCATATTTACAAGTCCAACTTTTTTCTAAAAATGATATATCTATATATATATATTACGAACGTTTATATGCTCTAGATAGACGTCTATGCCTTCGAGTTTCAAGAAAATACTGCAAAACATTTTATGGGCTCAATTTCTGTAGACGTCTAAGCGATAGCTTACAGACATCTATCCATAAAATAAAACAGTCTCATATACGTCTATTGCACTTGAATATAGTCTTTAAGAGCACCGACTTCGTTATACATGTAGCCAAACACGCCTCCATGTGTTGCAACACTTTTTCACTGAGGTTGTAAATAGAAGGTCCCGGTTCTTTACCTTGTAACAATTGGCTACTTTACCAAATTTGGGTACATTCTTGAGCGTTATTCTAATTATTCTCTTATCATTTATACATTTATATTATAAAGTTGAACTTTCATCACTTGCTACAAAGAAAACTTTATTTGTATACCTATCAATTCGGGTATACATAGTATTCTAGGAAGAAAACTTTATTTGTATACCTATCCATTCGGGGGCAAAAAATAAATAAAATCCATTATATAGAAAATGTACAAATACCCCTGTTAGCAAAACCCTCCATGTTATTCAATTTGTGCAAATAAGAACAAAACTTCAATTTGAGAGAAATTGAACAATGAAAGAACTTTATAAATAAAAAAGGCAAAACATTAAATGACAAAAGGTACTTTTGGATTTAAAAAAAACTGATATCATTAACGATTATTTTCTAATGAATATAGGCAATATGTGATAATTTGCTCCAAACTTAGAAATTATAGAAATTTATATACATTGATGGATACTCATTGTTGAAATTATAGGGATTTATACTCACCTCCTTTAAGGTCATTGTTTGGGTAACACTAACATAATAATGTTGCAACAATTTGGTTAAATTTACATTTTTGTAATTGATATATTATATGGTTTTCACATATAGACAATATTTTCATTTGAGCATTTTTATTATCAATCATTTGACGAGAAGGGAGTGAGATGTAACTTTTTTGATAGATGAGGAGGGTTATCTGTCAAAAATATTGGTAAGGAGATTATTTGCCACAAAGAAATAGGGAAGTTAAGTGCAATTAGCCAAAAAAAAAAAAAAAAAAAAGAAAAAGAAAAAGAATTGAACCATTAACTATATCATGCATTTTTAGATTATACAAAAGTAAATTTATTACTACTAAAGTACAAAAGTTTCGTCCATCGACTCCATTCCGTGTTACTGTGTACGTTGGGCTAAATTAAGCCAATGTTTGCCCAAATCCATTATAATAATTGAAGTATCACTTTTATTTATTTATTTATTTATTTTTTATCTCAAATCTTTATTTACTAAGAATGAGTTAACATTGTTCTGTTTATACTGAGAGCTCGTAACAATACAATGTCATTTTCATATTTTTTTGAACAATTTCGTTTCTTTAGAGTGGGAGCATATAAATAGATTTTCATATTTTAGTAGCATGGTATATTGGCACAATAAATATGAAAAGAACAAAAGAAAAAATCTTTAGTGTCGGGGTACTAGGCACGGTAGGAGAACCCAAAAACCAATTACTTGTCACTATTTTTTCTTCGTATGTGATTTTTTTGCCAAATAATAAAAAATTTGAATTGGATTAAGGATCTTAAGCTTCTAAATTGAGCTAAAATTTATTTTTTGAAAAGTTAATTTAGCTCGATTGATATCTAAGTTGTATTGTACTTGCACTACCAAGGTCGGAATAAAAAAATTGTTTTGAGGACATATTAATACATGATAAAATAAATTTTAAGAATAAATTTTTAAAAAGAAAAGAAGAAAAAAATATAAGAGAACTTTAAAGGAAAAAAAAAATTAGGATTTGATTGAAGAAAGGAAATGCAAATTTCTTTGATTAAGAATTAAAAAATTTTGGAAAAGAAAAAGAAAAAAAAATAAAGAAAGAATTAGAGAATTTTTTTGAAAAAATAAATTTTAGGAGAAGTATTTTTTGTAATTATATGTAAAAAAATGTTAAAAAATTTAATGGGCCATCCTGGCCATGGCAGCTGCCCCTCCTCCCCTGCGCTGGCTCCGTCCTGCACCACACGACTCGAAAATGTCACCATCCAAATAATCACGCGATTCTCACGTGCCAACTAGTGAGGCGGCGAACTGGCGCGAAGTGTATTACCCTATCGATCCACTGGTCCACTCTTCGTGACGCTATTCTACCTTTTACACGCAACGTGAACTCACACAAACCCCGCCTTACCTATGTGATTCCCATTCCAACGAGGCCACCGTTTCCCATAAAGAGTAACATTTTTATCACCCCGAATCTGTCTCTCTCTCTCATCGAAACTTCTCTTTTCTCTTCTCTCTTCTCTTCTCTTCGCACCGTCTTCTCTCTCTCAAATCCCCAATTTTCTCTCTTCTCACTCTCTCTCTCTCTCTCTCTCTAGATGCATATCCATATGTTTCCGTTTAACTCTCTCTCTCAAATTGAAACTTCATTTCTCTTCACAGCATCTTCTGTTTTTCTCTCTCCCTATATTTTGATTTTTCTCGGATCACTCACTGAATAAATTTTGAACGATCAATCGGAAAGATGCTGGAAGATCAGGTAGCATACCTGTTGCAGAGGTATCTAGGGAATTACGTGAAAGGTCTTAACAAAGAAGCTCTCAAGATCAGTGTCTGGCAAGGTACAATCATTTGTTCCCACCACATTCTTATTGTAATTCACTTCGTTCTTTACTTGCATTTATAGCTTTTCGTTTAATGAAATTGATATCTTGTTTAGTTGTATACTTTGTTGATATGAGTTGTTTAGCATTGAAGTGGACTTCACGCAAGGGCCTGATATGGTTTAATGCCTGAATTGATGTCTCAGTTTGTTTACAAATTTTGAAATGTCAGTGGGAAGAGACTAAAATAGAGAGATGGAGTAAAGGAGGGGGTTGAGTAATCGTGTGGCTTGAACTTTAAAATGATATATAGTTTGTTTTTAAATTGATTTTGAGTTATCAAGCTTTATAATGTTAGTTGTATGTATAGATATGCATCCATGCATTGTAGTATATATTTGAATATACATTTGACTTTGATCAAAGTGGAATTCGGATTATGAATCTGTGAAACTGTGTGTTATTACTTCTATATAGAATTTGTTTATTGAGGTAAATAATATGAATCTGGTCCCTTCAGTGACGACCATAGCGGCTGACTTCAGATGGATGGTAATCAAAATATGAAAATTTCACGTCGTGTTTTGATGAGGAGGGAAAAGAATTTAGGAAAGGATAGTTTTAACCTTTCCCCCCATGTTTGGACTTTGGATTACTGAGTAAGGAACAAAAAAGAAAGGTTGTAGTACTCCCTTCTGGAAAAGATAATGGAGATTAAAAAAAGAAAAAAATGAAGGTGAATGTTTAGTCCAAAAAGATTTTGACAATCCTCTCTCGAAATTAGAACATTTTGTGAGAGGCGACACTCCTAAACTGAGGCAGTTTAATATTGAAGGTGAATGTTTTATTATGTGAATGGATGAGGCAAACAGTAATTCACTTTATGAAGAATGGGGACAAGATGAGTACTTACCAATTCACTTGTCTTTTCCCTTTGTTTCCTGAGGAAATATAATGATAACAATAGTCAAGGGTGTAGCAAGACCTATCTTCTTCTTGATTGTCATTTTGCCCCCATACCCCCCCCCCCCCCCTAAATAATGGCGGTGGGATAGAGAAACAGAGGACATGGGGGGATAGAGAAACACGTACTTTGATATAGTATAAAGTATTGTAGTGTTTGTCAATGTCCTATAGAGTGATATAGACAAAGGCCTTCAAGGTACGAATTGTGGAGAGAATAGTTCCTAGAGGTGAAAAAGTTTGAATTTGATTATCAGGAAAGATATAATTATGTTAAGGAGGGAATTAATGAGATAATTATTCATAGAGAATTGAGAGAGGGAGAGAATAATGTGTGGTAATTAAGTGTGATAACTGAGAATTTCCAGGAGAGAGAGACCCACTACTGTAATCAAGTAATTAATTGGGGGTGTGCAGTAGCAAGAGAATGAATAACTGACATCACTGTTTGAACAATATTAATTTGATGAGGGTAGATTGGCATTTTACTCATTTGAGACAAACCTCAAGAATGAGTAAATAGTTTTGAAGATTGCAAAGAAGAGAGGGATAGTGTGTGGAGGAAAAGGGTATTGGTTGAGGTGTTACACCTCTCTAGAACAAAAAGTCGCACTTTATCTAATAAGGGAAAGGTTGGTTCATTGACTATCTAAATAAGGAATAAATAAGGGAATGACCGCTCCAGTTTTAGTACTGCTTACCTTGGAGTGTTCAGAGGGTGGATTGGGTACATACCTACCTTGGCTAGAACCCTCTCTCTCATGCTTGTCAATAGGATACTTTTTAGTTTCAGCAAGAAATAGCCCCCTTTGGAATATACACACACACACACATATTGTGTTTAATTAAATGTTAGCAGTTCTAATATATATTGAGAAGGAATTATGGTGACATTGGTTACAGTATGATATAGGCACATACTGCATGTCAGGTGCTTGTGTGTTTTTTTTGTTGTTTTCTGTGATCAAGAGAATTATATGTACACACGGCAGACGCAAATATGCACACAAACACATAAATGGCGCCTTCCAATGTTGGTTGATTCTAATATACAATGTGTGATAATATAAAGCACCACAAGATGCTTCAATACCGAGATGAGGTACCTAATGGAGCGATATATTTTTCTAATGGTCCTGGGAATTGTTGGAAGTTAAGTAGCCTGAAGATTGTCTTCAGATCTTTTTTTGTCAAGGGCTTGACCCAGTGCATTATTCTAATTTATGAAGAAAATAGATCAATAGAGTGCTCCAATATTTTGTTTCAATACCAATTAAATATGCTATTTAGTACTTAACAAAAAGAAAAGAAAATCTATTTAGTGGGATTTCGTATTGTTGGTTGAATAACAGGTGCTTTTAGGCTATTGGATATACAGTTTAGGCATTGTATTTTCTGATTGTTTCTTGATTAGTTTATTATTTTTAATTATTGCTTTACATGTTCAACAGGTAATGTAGAGTTGACAAATATGCAACTGAAGCCGGAGGCACTCAATGCGTTAAAGTTGCCTGTGAAGGTTAAGGCGGGGTTTCTTGGATCAGTGAAGCTCAAGGTTTGTGGGGTTGATATTAGTTTGTTGCTAATATCATGATATATGATGAATTATTTGATGGGAAATCTAATGGCCTACTCGGAAGATATGATTCATGATGAATTCTACTTGTTAATTAGTATTTTAAGTGTTTTCTTAAATTCCAAGGATGCATATTGATTGGCAGACTTGAACTTGGTCTGTGGATAGCTCTACCTACAAGTACTGTATCTTGTATTATATTATATTTATATATTTGAAATTTATGGAGTGAAGAGTTATTTGTTTCATAATTATATAGTATTTTGATATCATGGAGGTGCTGGTTTGTGGTGATGTGATTGTGCCAGCAGCAGCATTGTACTGGTGGTTGCAATGTTGTATTGTTGGTGGCTATGGGGTGCAGCTGTCATTGATTGGTGAGGAGTGAATTGTGTAGTGATGTTGTGGTGAAGTGGGGTGGTTGTTTTGGTGGCAATAGCGGCAGTGGTGGTGGTTGCCTAGATAGGACAGGAAACAGAGCTGGTATGCCTTGGGAAAGGTAGTGGTTGAAGTTATACTAAATCTTTGTATTTATGGCATTATATTCCTTGTCTAGTAGATTTCTTGGGAGTTTGGGGAAATTAAAAGATGAGCTGTCATTTTGGAATCCAAATAATGATGCATATAAGGGGGCTCTGTGTTAACCTAAACGTGACCTATGATTAGTGGTGGTGGTTGCCTAGATAGGACAGGAAACAGAGCTGGTATGCCTTGGTTAAGGTAGTGGTTGAAGTTACACTAAATCTTCGTATTTATGGCATTATGTTCCTTGTCTAGTAGATTTCTTGGGAGTCTGGGGAAATTAAAATATGAGCTGTCATTTTGGAATCCAAATAATGATGCATATAAGGGGGCTTTGTGTTAACCTAAACGTGACCTATGATTCTTAGTTAATAGCTGATTAAGGATGACTAGGATGTTCTCTAGTGTTTGTTGTGATATTAACCAGGAAATCCTGCTCAAATAAGGTGATCTCTGTCTCCAAATGAAACTTTAAACCTGCACTAATAATTATATGTGTGTATATATATTTGATTTCTGAGGTTGATGCAGTTGATGATTTAATGGTGTTTTGAGTTATTACTTTGCCTAAAAGTTTTCTACAACAGGGGAGTTGCCGGGCTATTGTGTGTTGTACTCACCGAAAAAAAAAAAATTTCCTAAATTTTTGCTTTCCAAAAAGAGAATAAAAAAGGAAAAAACAAAACTTGATCCTGTATACATATTAAAAGGATTTCATCTGTCTGCTGATCACTGTATTTGCCAGTTACTACCTTTCAATCTTCCTGAACAGGGTTGGTGTAGCAGGTTCTTTTCCCGAGTACTGTTACCATACTGCAGTAGTGTTAGTGTTGTTCTTGACATTATTTTAGTAGGCTTTATGAGTATCTTTTCACTTGTTTTATCTGTTATGATTAGATTTAATTTATATTTAAGATCACTTGTGATTGGGGTTGTACTGGGATTTCTGTGCGTCAATGAAATTTGCCTTTGGTTATTTATTTTTCTAATTCTTTATTTTAAGAACTTCAAGGTCTGTTAATGGTAGGTTTAGCATTGAGAAGCACAAACACTTGAATGGATAGTGATGTTCATGTGTTCATAATCTAAGAATAAAATTCTTATTTGGACTTATGCCTGATACTTCTAGGATACTTCACAACATGTGACCATCAAATTTTGTCAGTTGAGGTATGATTTCTCTCTCAAAAATATTCAAGAGAAGTTAGATAAAATATTTATAATATAAAATTTATTAGACGGTTAGAGATAAAAAGGTTTAATCAAAGGATGGTCATTATTATTATTTTATTTCCTGTTTGGAACTCACACACCCAATTTACATGTATGGAAACTTGAACCCTCTACCTTCTACTTTGAAAAGTGAGGAAGTACACCTAGGCTACAACCCTTGGTGGTAGGATGGTCATTATTATTGGATTAACTACAATCATGTGTGTATATTCATGTTAATATTTTTTTGGTGGTAGGATGGTCATTATTATTAGATTAACTACAATCATGTGTGTATATTCATGTTAATATTTTGTGTACACACACATGTACACTATGTGCTTGCTGTGTCTGTGTCTGTGAAAAATGGTTAGTGTTGTTTATCATGATCGATATGTTACAAATATCAAATCTGAGCCACACAATGATGTATTTACTTGTTTTGGGTACTTAAGAGGCAACCCATAATTTATTTGTCAATGAAGCAGAATATGTGTCTAACAATACTGCGGAATAAACTTCTAAAGCACATGATGATGACGGGTTGCTGAACTCTGCAGAGAATGAAGTTATACATGGAAATAAAAATCTTTAAAATTGGGTATTATGTTGAGCCATGTTGAACCAAAACCACTAAAGTGACTGGAGCCAAAATAACATCTCTAGAGCAAGGTGTACATCTCATGGATGACTTTGCAATATTTTTATTGATGAAGGTAATTTTGCAATATTTTTATTGATGAAGGTAGTTGTGAGAATTTATTTTCAAGAGAAATGGTGACAAAGTTGAAAGTGGAAGTGCAAACACATCCAAAGCTGTACCGAATAGCTTGGTTTAAGAAAGGAGGTGAAGTAAAGGTGTAGGAGCAATGTCTCGTTCCTTTTTCTATTGAAAAAAATTATTTAAATAGATTTTTCGTTTGATATGGTGAATATGGAATAAATTGTTTGGGAGAACATGGCAGTTCAGCAATAAAATTGTCCTTCTCGGTGAAAAGAGCAGTTATGTCTTCTGCAATAATGGAATTAAGGATGTTCTAGATCCAATGAGAGATGAAAGTTTCCCAAGTCTAGAAAGGAGGAGGGTCAACTTTTTTTGAGTACTAGACAATTCTTAGCTGAGTAGGCAAATGAACTTGCATATCCGCCGCTGATGAAAGAAGCAAAGAAGACATATCAAACCATCCTCTTCTAA